>CM070543.1:27705851-28305851 GCA_036346415.1 Raddia guianensis | reverse complement strand
TAGCTGCGCTTGCGCACGCCATGGGTGCGTGTATGCAGCTCGTGCAATTCAAGTATTTTTTAAAAAAAAAGAACTAGCCATGTGGACTGCACATGAGAATAAGGTGGCGCGTGTATGCAGCTCGTGCAATTCAAGTACTCCCTCCAGTTTGATAATTCGTGTCGTTTTAGACATGATCTCACATACCAAGAAAGTATTAAATATCTCGTAGTACTCCATATGGTCAAATAAATGCTTGTAGCTTAGTGGTTGCTCCCACTTTCCCATTAGTTAAATGTCTAGGTTCGAATTTTGATGCTACACTTTATTTACATGCATACCCAACAAATGGTTCTAGGGCCACGTAAAGTTTTGCTTGCAATCAATGCATCCTAGAACGACAGAAATTTTCCAACTAAACACAAACGCTTCAGCGACAGGAATTATCAAACTGGAGGGAGTATTAAAAAAAGAATTAGCCACGTGGACTGCACATGAGAATCAAGGCGATTAGTGAATGAACCTTCAACGTGAAACTGCAGTATATACATCGACTAGCTGAGACAGCGCGCCCCTGGCGCACCGAGTGAAGTGGCGGACAAAAACGGTCAACGTGGTGACGCAAAACGATTGTGTTTGCAGAGCAGGCAAACTATGCATGTGCCCAGCCAAAACCAGTATAAACGGTCAACGTGGTGACGCAAAACGATTGTGTTTGCAGAGCAGGCAAACTATGCACGTGTCCAGCCAAAACCAGTATAGTGGAAAAAATGGTTTTATATATAAAACAGAAATGGACGGTGGGATTTAACCCACGTTCGCGATCGGATGGATGTGCCCGAACGTAACGATGTGGCGTGTAGAAGGCCCGCAGGGGAGGATTGGTATGCAGCACGTGGCAGCTTGCAAGAGCCTAAACTCGGTATTGTATATTTATAGATTTAGTTTGCTGGAACAAACAACTAAATTCTAGGCAAAGAATCGTTTATACGTTACACACAGCTTGGTGCTATAACATCGAAACCTACCAGCTTTATTGATATTTCGTAGGCGTCTGAAATTTATGATTTCATACGTACGCTAAAAGTTCCAGTAAAATTGTACTGTTTCACATTTCTATTCACGAAAAAAAATTATGAGAAGGTGAAATTTGAGCGTTCTACTGTGTGTAGCACCGCCGGCGATCATCGTTCTTCGTGCAAATTGCGAAATCGCGGACGCTAAAAGTTTTAGTAAATTTATACTGTTTTCCCACCATATCATTCACCGAAAGAAATGTTTCAAGACGGTAGAAAAAATTTTACAAACAGGAGAGAGGAACTATTGCCTAGGGGACCGTGTGAAAAAGATGTTGTTGCATGTTATGCAAAAATGCTAAAATACAAATGCCTATACAATGACATCCCTTCTCTTTATCGGTTACAGATTGCACCAAATAATCATATAAATAAAACAGAAAATATTTTTAGAACACGATCAAACGGCAAATCTACGTACGGAAATTATCGGACAATAGAAAACATTTGAAGCCAATCGAGTCGCCAGTTTGCGTCAATGGCGTCATATCCAGCTCGGTGCTCGTCCATCACCACTGCTCCGCCTGGTCGCCTGATCGCCTCCGGGGCGGCTGCCGGCGGCGTGCTTCAGCTTCTTCAGCTCCTTCCTCCTCCTCCTCGCCTCCGCCGCGGTCGCCGCCTTCGCGTGGCCGCCACTCCTGCCGCTCGGCGTGCTCTTCGTGTCGACGTCGAGCGCCAGGGTCAGCGAGCACGGGTCGTCGTCGGTGTCCTCCTCGGCCGTCTTGCCGCCGTCCCCGCTCGTCGGCCCCTGGAGCGGCTGTTCGTGCGACGTCGGCGAGCCGCGCTGGTCGGCGGCGAAGGGGCAGTACCACGGGCAGGGCGGGAGGCAGAGCGTCGCCGGGGCGCCGTGGTCGCCGTGCTCGTATGACGCCGACCACGAGCCCCAGACGTACGGCACGGGCACGACAGGCGGCGCCGCGGCGTACGCGAAGTTCGCCGTCGTCGTCGGCGGCGGCGGTGCCACAGTAGTTTCCATGGCCTCACCCTCCCGCGCCGACGGTGCCGTGTCCATGGCCGTGGTCACCGTTCCCGCCGCCGCCGCCGCCGCCTTCGTCCCGGCCGTCCTCGCAACCTGCGGAGAGACGCACCAACGATTCGATCAGCAAACCGCACCTCACTTCGACGCGGCCAGCACGTGTTCCTCTCGCGCTGTAGGTTTGGGTTTCTCCGCACAGAAACCACTTCAGAAAGGAAATCGCCATTAGTAAACCTCAAACGCCATTACAAATCGCCAAGGATACACCAAAGCTACTCGTAATCTCGTACTAGAGAGCTCGCAAAAATGCGCATGGATCATGGATGCCAACGCCACCGGCAAAACAAGATCACGAAGACGATCGAGGTCACATGTAATACATACATATTTAATCCAGACACAGAAACAGAGTCTCAGATCGTTGTCCATACATATCGTTGTCAGATCGAAGATCAGTGCTTGTTTCAGCATACAGGATTGATACGACACGCGAGACGCGAGTACATGATATGGCGGTAAGGAAGGGGAGATTAAAACAATGGGAGCGTTAGATGGTGTGCCTGTTCCTTGAGCTGCTTGTTCGTCTCCTTCAGCGTGAGGTACTCCCGGATCACCGTCTCCTTCTCCTGCACCAAGAAACCAAGCGTATTTGGGGCTTCAGTTGAGACAGGACGAGCTGGAGCGAGCGCCGGCTCTGACGACAGTGTCACGTACGTACGTACGTACGTCTGGCTCACCTTTTTCATGGTCTCGTTCTCCGACGACAGATCGGTCACTTTCCTCGCCAGCTCGTCGCGGATCGCCTGAGCAGGAAAGGGAGCAAGCTCAGCTGTGGCGGAGTCGAAGCGCCACGGCTGAGCTGAGCTCGTCAGCTCGAGGAAGAAGCAGTGCGCGTACCTGACGCCGGAGTATGGTTTGCCGGGCGGACTCCCGGTTGGCGAGCACCCGCCGGAGCCGCTTCGCCTCCTTCTCGGCCTTGCAGGCAACGGCGGTGAGAGAGGAACGGCGAGAGGATTAGCGGCGGCGTGGTTACCTCGGTGAGCATGTGCCGGGGTCTGGGGCCGTGTCCGGCGGCGGCGGCCGGCGGTCGGCCGGCGCTGGAGCTGCTGGAGCAGGACGACGACTGGATGCCGACCCTGCCCAGCTCAAGGCTCAGCCTCGTGCTCTCCACCTCGTTGCCCTGCTGCTCGGCGGCCGCCTCCTGGTGAATCGCCAAGAAATTAACGTGCCTGGAACCGTGAACGGTGGAAGGGAAGCGGCGGGCGGCGATCGCCGGAGCACGAACGTACCAGCTGGGCGGGGCCGGGGTCGTGCAGCGGCGCTCCAGGCCCGAGGCCGGCCATGTCGGCCAGAGCCAGCGCCGCGCCGAGCTCGACTTCTGCCGCGACGCTCCGCCGGCATTGCCGCTGGCCGCCGCCGCCGCCGTGGTCGTCGGACATGGGGGCGTCAGGGACGATCTTGGCATCTGCAGCTAGCAGACGAGCGGCGCTCGATCACTGGTCGG
Organism: Raddia guianensis; assembly: GCA_036346415.1. Taxonomy (NCBI): domain Eukaryota; kingdom Viridiplantae; phylum Streptophyta; class Magnoliopsida; order Poales; family Poaceae; genus Raddia; species Raddia guianensis. The sequence continues at coordinate 28,302,316 of CM070543.1, read as the reverse complement.
TCCGAGCAGGCAGCGATCAGCGATCCGGCGAGCGCGGCGGCCGGCGGCCGGATTATATCCCCTCCTCGTCGGCGGCCTGCCCGTGCCCGGGCGCCACGTATCGGCGCCACAGGACGTCACCGGAGGGCGCACACGTAGGAGGGGAGGACACGTGGGGCGCCGCGGCGAGCGCTGCGCGCATGCAAGGGAACCGCCTCGTCGCCCGAGGCGGCGGCGGGCCAGGCGTGTCAGCGGGTGGCCGCGCCCGCGAGCGGTCGCGCATGTGGGCTTATCGGCCGCTTCGTGGGGCCCGCGGGTCAGTGGGATGGCGAAGCGCGCCGCGTGGCGGCGGGAGAGGCGAAGGGAAGCGCCTGGAAGACCACGCTGGCTGGATGATCGGTTCGTACATTGTCAGTTTTGCAACAACGGTTAACATTTGCCCACCGAACCAGATAAACTTTTACTCCAGACGGCAATATATGTTGAATATTATATTATGTGGACGCAAATTTTTTTTCTATATACACATCTTATACTCCAAACAATAAAGGTGATAAAAAGTTTTAAAAAAATTAGATGTATTTTGTTGGTTGTTTTATGGCGCGGACTTGCAGTCGGACGTCCGACGCGCGCTGCCCCGGCCCAGTTTGTGCTGCCCGCGAAAGCTCCCCCGTCCAAAACGCAAAAGCCATATATTTGCATACAATGATGTCAGCAATGACGTCAGCGAAGATTCCTTTCAGTTTTCTCTTTCAACTGCCATAGATTTTTACTGGTTACTCTAATGCACAAACGTTTGCACCGCTACGTTCCTCGCATTTTTACGAACAAAACAAGACCAGTGTTGATATAAAAAGGTTATTGAAACAATTTGTTATCCTAATGGAACAATTAATTTAGTCTGTTGAAACAATTTGGCTAGCCTGCTAAAACAATTACTTTTACCTAATGGACGTATAACCAATTGAAACAGTTGGTTTAGCCTATTGAAACAATATATATAGTCTGTTGAAACAACTAGTTTAGCCTATTGAAACAATTTATCTAGCCCGATGAAATAATTTGTACAGCCTGTTGGAACAATATGTTTCGCATATTGAAACAATTAGTTTAGCCAGTTGGAACAATCTATCTAGTCTATTAAAACCAACTGGTTTAGCCTATTGGAACAATATTTTTGGTCTGTTGAAACAATTAGTTTAGCCTACTGGAACGATATGTCTAGGCAAGTGCAACAATTAGTTTTTTCTATTGGAACAATATGTCTAGCATGCTGAAACAACTAGTTTAGCCTATTGGAAATAATTTGTATCGACTGTTGAAACAATTTGGCTAATAAAAAAATAATAATAAATAAAAAGGTATTTAAAATGAGTTAATTAGGATTTTAGATGAATTATGAAATTTGTTCTATGCATTTCGGACTCCAGATGAAATAGATATAAAAATGAGAAATTTAAAATAGGCAAAAAATGAAACGCATGTTTTCTTTGCTAGTCGCTACAATTGCGTCTTTGGATGCTTGTACTTGTGATCTTTGAGCATGGCTCGGACGCCCGAACAGGAGCATTCTTGTTGTTTTATTTATACAAAAAAAATTCAAGATCAAACTCCTCGTTCTACAAAGAGTTGTAAAAAAAGAAATTCTAACAAATATGAATAATTTAAAATTGAGGATTTTTTTTAAAAACTCTTAAAATAGAATAAGTTTGAACTTACATCTTTATGCGTAGTTAGAGTAAATTTGTGAGCACATCTATAATTCTTTTAGAATTTTTATGAATTTTGTTAGTTGATACACATGGTGTATACACGGAAAGTCCCATATACATATGATACATCGCCAACCTAGGCATAACTAATAAGTTTTCCACACGCCTAGGTGATTAGATTTATATCATGATTTTAAAAAAAAATCTTACAAATATAAGAACGCATAATCATATTAGTATTAGGCTATACCAAATTAAAATGATATCAAACATGCAAACGCAAATCTGATATGATATGGACATGTAGTCGTGTTAGGCTCTATCTAGTCCATATCTAATAAGAATGATGTAATAATAGTTTCGATCTAGTTAAATAAACATTGTTATAACAATACCTACTATATTTATATTATAATTTTTTTTCTATTGATTTGAAAATATCTAGGCTCTCTGAGTAAACATAGTAGTTTCTTCTAGGAAAAATTGGTGAAATAATCCACTTTAAATTTGAAATTAATAAAATAACACACAGTATATAAAAATACCCCGACTGGCACTCTGTCTCATGCCCAGTGGCGGCCGCCACACCAGACGGCGGAGCTCTGCTCCCGCCACGGGCACCTGCGAGGATAAGCGCAGCGGCGACGCGTGGCGCTGGCATCACATGCCGGCCGGGCGGCGTGGCGGCCTGAGGAGCTCCGCCATGCCGCCTGACGGGGGAGCAGTTCGCAGCCTGCTTGGCACCAAGCTTCTGTGAAATTCAGCGCCGTTTTCGCCAGTAATCAGTAACTTAAACATTTAAAATGAGCGGAGAACTTCATTTTATGCCAAGTAATTAACTTGTAGAATATATATGTTGCTGTATGTTGTACATTTTATTAAACTACAACATTTGAAGCACTTTAATTTACAAAAGCATATATTTTGTTGAATATTTGATGGAAATTTTTAATCAAAGAAAAATTTAAAATGAAAATATACTTTTAGCAATTTCGCTTAACATATATCGCCGTATTTTTTAGAATATATACGTGTTCTATGAAATGTGGTGTAGTGTAACATATTTTTTAGAATATATCAATCATGACTAAATGAGTCAAATTTCATTTAATTGAAAGCCCTAAATAATTATGAAGTAAATGATTGAAACAGACCAAACAAATAAGAAATTTCCATTACATTTATTACATTCATTACATATGAGAACATGACAGGAGAGCACTTATCCCCGGGGACCCCTTGTGTCGTATGTGCTTGGAGTGTAGTGGTCCGGTGGATTGATGGTACGGCGACCTGCGGCCTGAGAGGGTCCAAATCGAGCTTGCCGTTGTTCCTTCTCCCCAGTTGGTATGTACCCCGCTTGTGAACTGATGGCGTAGCTAGAATCCCCAAAATATGGGAAACCGGCCATCATGCTTTGTTGATATGGGGTTTGCTGACCTTGCACGACCTGCGGCTGAACAGTATATGGGGTTTGCTCCCCATGCACCGCTTGGGGTTGGACATTGTATGCGGTTTGCTCCCCATTCACAGGCTGCTGAGGGACACCATAGGGTGTCTGAGCTCCGAACCAGTTGGACCCTCCTGGCTGGAAAAGGTGGCTTGGCCGAGTATATCCTCGAATGTAATAGTCGACGGCAATGTAGCATCCAGCATCGATCCTCCCATGTTTTGCCAGGCGGTATCGTATGTACTTTCATGTGTGCCTAAATAGTCATCGTAGTCCTGTGGTGATGGCACTGGTATGGCGTTGATGTCGAAACCCATCTGAGTACCTTGCCCTATGAAGGGCGACGGAGGGTGGGCACTGGGTTCAAAGTGTGTTGACGTGGAAGCCCGAGGAGGTTCAGACTGCCGACGTGGAGCTGAAGGAGCTAGGAAACGCCTATCCATCGATTGTGTTCTTGCGGGAGCAGCGGATGCTGGATGAGCTGGATGCTCGGGGCTATCTTCTCGCGCAGGGCTTTCTTGTCCATCATCCCGGCGTGACCTGTGCCCACCAACCCCCCTAATTGCAGCGGACAGGCGATGTCCTGCCCTTTTAATCAGGCCCCTCAAAGACGAATTGGATGATTGGCCTGTCCGCGGCGGTTGTGATATTAGTTGCACCGCATGGTCGTGCAATGATCCTGCCTCCGTATGCGCAATGACCAAGAAAAGGCCATATGAAGTATGGAACATAGAAGAACCATAGTGAGATAATGCATCGTACCAGAACATGAACGCGTTGGGCGTATCCCTCTGGTTGGCGTAGTGGTGGTGCTGCAGCCTGTGGTGCAGCAATCTGGCATCTCGTCCTTGCCCTATACCACTCTATGTAGCCCCAGACGTCCGTTAGTTGCGTGGGTCCATCAGGGATCCAGACATCGTCAGTTGCCCTTTCCGTCCACCGCTCGATGTGGTTCCTATGGACATTCGCCCAATCACGGTTGCGTTCGGAGGTACTCAGCCTGAGAATATGAATAACTGTCTATTAGGTTGTAAGGATTAAATAGATGAATTGAAAAACATGACAAAGTATCATACGAATGGTACGGAAAAATAATTGCATACCCATGGGAGTGCCCAGGATGGCGTGGTGCTGGGAGTGGGAATGTCTGCCGGTATCCAAATTGGCGTTGAACGCGTTCCGGAGAATATCCCTCGACGGCATTCATGCAGACTAGGAAGCAAGTTGTCATCCAATATTGTACATGAATGCCACCGCATGAGCTCGCCAGCAAGCCTCCCGATGAGATTTCATGGGTTGACATGGGGCAGAAGGGATCCCATATCACTTCGTCAGCTGTGATGGTGTCGAAGTCGGACACCAGTCGCAAGTAAGATGCTCTATCCGTGTCCGTCAACCACCGCAGCCTGGCATGCATCCATCTATACCCCATTGTTGGTCTCGCTGCTGGTTGGATGGCCTCATTCACCTGTACGGGGTAGTACTGAATTGCGGTTCTGGGACGGTTCATTGGCAGGTAGCTCCATGACCACAATTGGATGAGCAGTGGACAAGCACCAAATATTGCATTCGGGGATACCCGCTGGCACGCAGCACACATCTCGCGGTATGTATCCGCCAGTACGGCGGATCCCCAACTGAATGACTCGTAATCATCATGAAATATATCATCGTTGCAAAGGTCACGGGCCACAAAGACTAGGTGGGGAGGTATGGAGTCGCCGTTACCATTAGTGAACATTACACCGGCGAGAAGATAGTACAGGTAGACCTCGTAGTGCAGCATAACGGTGGCGGGGTCAGCATGAGGAGGGCAAGGGCCGGACTCAGGACGGAGGTCCAGCCATGACATGGAGACACCGTTGTCGCTGCCATCATAGGCAATTCCAAACCTGCATAAATTTCGAAGTGATTAGTATGCGTACTACCAGCACAATATTAAAAAAATGTAATAACAAAGACGATAAAAACACCTCTGTTGGATATATGCTTTCCAAGCGTTCTTGCTTGGTTTGCTGACAACAAAGGGTCGACCAGAAATCGGCAAGCCTGTAAGCATGGAAACATCCTTTAAGGTAATCGTCATTTTCCCACATGGCAAGTGGAACGTGTGCGTCTCAGGACGCCACCGGTCGACCAGTGCGGTGACTAGGCCAGGGTCAAGTTTTGGAAGTGGTGTGAAACGGTTGTTTCCCACTTCGGCCCCGTTAATAGTAAGGGCCCACGACAGTAATCCCGCACGCTCCAGGAACATGGTATACCTAAGGTCAAAATTTTTTATCTTGCGTGACCCCCTAAGTCGAAATTGATGCATCTACAATAAAAATATATGGTGTTAGCACATGAAATGTAAATATGACTTAAACATACTCAGCATTCTGACCTGTTCTGTGCCATTCTCCCATTTGGCAGACCTGTGACCGGCATCGGTGACCATAGATGTAAACTCGAGAAGCGCCATTTCAAGATATCTTTGCAATTGTATCTTTGCGATACAATGGATTGAATTGTACACATATGAAAAACAAGGTGACTGTAAATAAAATAAATCTGCCATGCAACATAAAGATGAAGACTGGGATACAATGGATTCAATTGTCTTATTACAACATCATCAACTGGATGAAATAAAACGTCGCACAATCATACGGTTATCCCTGATTAGGACACCGCCTACGGTCATGGCCTGACTGTTTACATATACGACAACGCCGCAAACCATCACCAGCCTCGGCAGCATCCATGTCACCTGGTAGTCGCGTCGTACGCGGACGGCCGGGTTCACGACGTTTTGTAGTAGGAAATGGATGGAATGTTGGACCCTCTGATGTTTTATAGCCCGCACCAAGATTAATTGGTGCCATCTTAGGAGTCCATGTTTGTCTTATCACATTCATGGTGTAATACGGGGAGATATATTGGGTGCCATCATTACCAGCTAGATCTCGACAGGCCGCCAAAACGTGCGAGCATGGGATGTGTTCAAGGCGAGGCTTGTTGCAAGTGCAAATCGCCTCGTGCGCCCCAAGTTGACTCCTATGTTGATTATCTCCCGCGGCAAATCCAGTCGTGTACTTCCGCTTGCACTGGACACTGAAGATGTTATCATTCAAATCATATATTGATGTGCGGTGGTGCTGAGATTTCTGACGACGCTTTTCTAGGATGGCTTCCACGCGGGGGCAGGACATGCTGGTGATTTGCATTGCAGCCGTGCCTCGGTCATGAAATAATCTCTTGTCCTAAAAAGGTCATCTCAATGATTGTGCATATTGGGAGCCCCCGCACGCCTCTTAGCACATTATTGTATGACTCCGCTATGTTTGTTGTCATCACTGTGTATCTGCAACACGAGACGTCATGAATTTACGCTTCAACGGAATGAAAAATGACATTCTATATACGAAACACTTACCGGGAGCCATCAGTGTCATGGGCAAGAGACCATTTCTCCGCCGGTTTGCCTGCTACCCACTGAGCAAAGGTCATGTTACGGCGGTTGGTCACCTGCTGCCCCTCTACTATTTGGACCCCTCCGGTTGTTTGCTCTTCTTGGACCATCCTTTTAGTGCGCTCGTTGATTTGATTGAACAAGGCATTGAATTTGCGCACCTGATTTTGCAAACGCATTGTCTTGAACCTCTTAACTAGAGGTTTGCTCTTGAATGAGCTGTACAGGTTCGCCCCCAAGTGACGCATGCACCACCGAGAACGCACGTCTGGCCACATTGGTGCGTCACCCGTGGTGAAAAGTTCTATTGCATTTAGGATACCTATGTGGCGGTCCGAGATGAGGCACACTCTAGGCCGATCCATGACGACGTTCATTTTCAGCAAAGACAGGAACCACCTCCAGCTATCATTGTTCTCGCTCTCAACAACAGCAAACGCGAGAGGTATTATCTGGTTGTTCCCATCAGCTGCTAATGCAGTTAGCAGAGTACCGTAGTACCTGCCACTGAGGAACGTCCCATCCACACATATCAAGGGACGACAGTGGCGGAAGGCCTCAATGCACTGCCCGAAGGACCAAAACAATCTCATCAAGTAGAAGTGGTTTGGCGCGACACTTCCATCTTGGAGATATACTGGCTCATGTGCCGAAACATACCGTGTCCCAGGGTTGCTCTCCTGTATCTTACGGAGAAGACGAGGAGCCCAATTGTATGACTCCCTATAATCCCCGAACAAGATTTTAAATGCCTTCTGCTTTGCTCTCCATGCTTGGTGATAATTGATAGACATGCCAGTGCGGCTCTGCACCTCAACCATGATGGAGTGTGGTTTCAGGGATATGTCTGCCTGAATTGCAGACAACAACATCTGGGCTATGAATTTGGAATCCACATTGCTGTTAATATTGCATACCAACTCCTCCGTGCAGGTGTGCGGCTCATACCTACTGATTATAAAGTGATCCTCATGTTTCGGGCGATGCGCCCGAACATGGAAGGAGCACTCAGGTCTCTTCACACACTTCACCTCATACATGGTCGGATTGGACCGTGCGACAAAGTGCTCACGCCGTGTGGTTACACCATAGTTGCTCACAAAGTGGATGACCTCTTCCTTCGTGCTGAACTCGTGCCCCACTGCTATGTCCCTATGCATATACCCCCACGTGGAAATATTGGAGTGGTCACCTATGACCCAATTTGAAGCATCCAGGGCACGATAATACTGCACGGCATGCATCGGATCGTCATCTTCTTCCTCTGCATTTTCACCACCTTCGTTACCCTCTTCAGCCAGGGCCTCCGCATCTATCTCTCCCATGTCCACTGCGGCCCCCGGCTCCGTGTCCGTGCCTAGTGTCTCAACACCAATCAGGACACTAGCCATCGGGTCTTCCTCATTGACATGCGGCACTGTATTCTGTCCCTCCCCTTCTACGGTATTGCTCGGCCCAGCCTCAGAAGCTCGTGGCTCCGGTCGGAAGTACACGCCAAACTGAAACCCTTCTTCTTCCGACTTATTCACGTAGTACGTCCAAGCCCCCTTACTTTTGAGTGGCCATAGGTTGTACACATACACCGTACTATTTGGAACCGGGCATGGTTTAACCGGGCATCTCCGTAAAATATATGCAGTGGTGCCTCCATCTACGTCCGTAATCTGGACAACTAACAACTATTACGTACATGAAAAATAAAACTACGTAACAAAATATAACTACTATGCTCGAATAAAAATATATGCATGTCAATTAAATAATCACTAAGCCCAAAATAAAAAATTACTACTAACTCACTATGCTCGAATTAAAATATACGCATGTCAATTAAATAATCACTAAGTCCAAAATAATAAAATTACTAATTATTCAGTAAGGTACAATCATAATTTATTATTATTCCATTTACATAAGCCTACATAAACAGAAAAATATGTATCCACTACATATGTCATATTCATAATGGGAACTAACTAGCCATTATTATACGTCCTTGTTTCACTAATGTTTCACTAACTAGCCATTATTATACGCATACAAAAAATTACTAATTAAACACTGAGCCATAATTAAATTAATTATGGTTCTATTACACTAAGTCCGAATACAAATTTAAATATAACTCACTAATTAAATAATGCAAACTTGCCTGTCAAAATAATCTCTTCCAAAATGAAACCAGAAACTGCCTGCAATAATTACCAAAACATCATTTCTTCTGACTAATTATTTTGTACGCACTACAAACTTTAGATTGAAGCCTAACATAACGAGTAATATACCCACTAATTATACACTAATTAATTCCCATTGATGTTGATTCATGGTGCGCATCAAACATTGATAGGTTCTGACTATATTCAAGGTTTTGTGAGCACCTAGACAAAACAGGAATCTAATTCTTATTTTTAGAAATTTGCACAACTTCTTATTTTCTTACATGCATTCATGCTTCAATACTATAGTGGTACATATTATTACCGGACAACAATTTTCTTACCACTGCATGCATGCAACATAAGGAGATAATTAACTAATTTACTATTGTCGTTTCGCAAGCGGTCACGACAACAACGCTAGTTTTATACATAAAATACTAAGCATACCACCAATTTTTATACATGAAATATTACCTCAACACGTAAGAAGTGCGTAAGAAATGAACTCGACCACAGCATCGCAAACTGGAGCAGCAGAACAAATGCCCGTGCACGCTTCTCAATTGGACCACCTGAAGCTGAACTAGGAATGAAAGCAACTGATGGAGTGAGGTCGTCGTTCGCGCAGACGTCAGTTTATATAGGCTGAGAAATCTCATTACCGTGTTTGGTAATTGCGATTAATTAGTGCTAAATGGTAATTACCTTTTGCTAATTGCGATTAATTAAATAATACGCTGTCGGTGGCTGGTTTATCGCCGAACAAATACATGTGAGAGCAGTGACATGAAATGACACCACCGAGCTGGATTCCCGCGAGCCACTGAGCCTTCCCGCGCGCCGCGCCACCGAGCCTGGATTCCCGCACGCTGATTACGGCGCGATTTGCGCTGGCAGCCGAGCTCGCTCCGCCAGGGCGGCGTGGCGGAGCTCATTGGGCCGCCACGCCGCCCGGCCGCCAGCCGCCTGCCACGCATGCCGCCATCGCTTATCCCGCCGTGCCCGTGGCGGGAGCAGAGCTCCCGCCGTGCGGCGTGGCGGCCGCCACTCGGGGCGGCGGGCCAGAGTGCCAGTCGGAGTATTTTTATATACTGTGTGTTATTTTATTAATTTCAAATTTAAAGTGGATTATTTCACCAATTTTTCCTTTCTTCTACCTCTGCTCCAGAATTGCTTACTAATATTATATTGGAGACACCACACTTTGGTTTTTAGGACACATCAAGATTATGTTACTGACAAAACACATAAGATATATATCGGTGTAATTCAGATCCATTTTAGTTGACATATTATATTTTTATCTTTTTCTCCGTAATGTGGGGGATCTTTATCTCTTTAGATTGCAGTAGCTCTGTTGCACCGGAGCACATGAAGAATATATCAAAATTGAAAGAGAAATAGAACAATCTTTTATATCACCTTTGACCGTGAACTTAATTTGGAATTTATACATTTTTTCCCCTTTCCGTGATTGTTTCTTTTGGATATGATGTAGAACAGCAGGCACACTGTGTCCCTTCTTCATGCACTGCCAACAATTGCGTCTTGCCCGATCCATTTGACTGCTTATCATCAGCCCAACTCCTAATATTTGATATCTAAAAAAACTCCTAATATTTTATCACAACTCATCTGCGCTAATCCCGTTATAACCATTAAACAGTTTATAATTCAAACCCGTAATAATTAATAGTATAGATCCGCTTTTCTCTTGTAATAATTAATAGTATAGATCCGCTTTTCTCTTTAATTAACGTGAAAATTTCTTGGTTAATCCTCAGCTCACCAATCAACTATCGACTAGCTATTTCTTGGTTATAACCAACCAAGTTAATGCTTCAAAACATAGATAGCTAATATTTTTAAAAAGTATTTAAATTGAGCTACATAAAAATACGTATATATTATAGAAGAAAATAATTTATAATGATACAATTTTACTACAATTTGTAAATAAGAAGCTAATGTTAACCATTGGCAAAGTTTTATTATAGGGACTACATTATTACAACACAACACAACACAGATTGTAGCCATCTAGAAATGTTTAAGGGCTGTGTAGACTCAAAAGATCATATCGCGTGGTTTTTTAAAAAAAATGTCAAGAGCAGTGCCATGGCCCATGGGCAAGTCTTTGTTTTACAAAGAAAATCCAAGTTATTTTGAACTGCGTGTATTTGGCTAAATGGAGTAGTTTAGAAATACGTCTTTTGCCATCCAATTTCGAACTCTTTGTTCTTGGCCATGGTCAAAGCGCAAGCCGGCAGCAAGTTCGAAGAAGCTAGGGCCCTAAAAAAAACCTTGATTTTTTTTTAAAAACCTTTGAAATGGCAACAATATGTTATAGCGATTGATTTGTAGAAAAAAATAAAATTTTAGTTGCATTTCTTAATTTTAGTTTAAGGTAAAAATAATAGTGAGGATCGTATGGTCGACGGTAGAGCTGAAATGGGGTGGGGCTTTTTTTGGACGGTCCGAGCACAACACTTTTTTATGGCCCCGAATCATGACCCAACACGAAAAGAAATAGGCTAGGCTGGCACAATCCAAATGGCGTGCTGATCTGAACGTTAAAACCAAGCAAGACGGGCTACGCCGGCATGGCCTGGCCGTGCAAGCCGGGTTTGGTCCAACACGGCTCGGATTGAAGCATGCATGTATCTATAATTTGCATGTCTCGAGGTCTTAATATGCTTGAACTATTTTGTATTCTACAAGAAAGTTGTATAGAATTTTGAGCCATATCTTTTTACGTACATAACCTTTTTATTCGAGTAATTAACATACCAATTTATGAAATTATTTAGTTTGCATTTTGCTTAACTACTAACGCCACCCTCCCCTGTAATTAGCATTTTATGAGGTCTTCCATTGCATGTATGATGTTTTGTTCTAGATGAAAATTGTAGAGAAATTCGATGCATATATTTTTATTGTAGGTAACTTTTGCATTTGAGCAATGTATGAATTTATTAAAAAAACAAATTTAGATTGCTCAAGCCAGCCTAGCATGTGGCAACCCGCTGCACCTTTAGACCATGCCAAGCCTTGCTTTTAGCTGTCCATGTTGACCTGCTTGTCTCGGGCCGTATTGTTTTGCACCGGCCCGAGGAACAGCGGGCCCGTGCCAAGCCGCCCTTGCACGACTGAATTTTTAGCTTTTGTTGACGTCTCGTATCTTAGTTATTGGAAATAAGTGCACTTTTAAGTTTAATCACAAGATACATGTGACAATCAACTAATCAGCTAAGGAAAAAACAAACTAGACATAAATGTAGTTGCAACACACGTATCCATTGGATATATATACTCATGTAAAAACATGGCGGGTTAACCCGCAAGGGTGAGATAGCACACATACTAATCTTCCCTGCAACAAGGAAAATATGACGATGGCCCTATCGTGACGAAGTTGTAGCCAATGCAAATCATACCTACAACGTAGAGGAAGTAGTCGATATAGTGGAATCAGACAACAAGCGAGCAATCGCGCCTAGCGAATCTTATTCGTCGTCTTCCGATGTAGGATCTCAATGGCGGAGGGTTTTGGAGACCTACTATCTCGTTCTCCAGGGCATGTTGAAGAAACTAGGCAGAGTGCTATTTTGTGGTAGCACAATAGAAGGAAGAGGACAAGAACTCAAAGGTGTGCATCAACTACGGCGTCCCTTTGATATGTATCGGCTGAACAAAGGGAGGGTCGTCCTCTCTACAGGATAAAAGGTAACCCGTAACTTGAAATATATAATCATTTTTCCGCCTAACTCTACCAACATCAAGATGGTTATCTAAAGGTGGAATAAAAGCTGTGTCAGTGTAGAAATATAAATAAGTTGCACAGATGACCTCACCTACCCTTCTATTTAAATTCCAACTTTAGAAGTAAAAATAAACCACAAATGGAGACCACACCTACGCAACCGCGAGGTTTGATTTTGGCTGACCATTCTGCACAGAGACTCTATGCACACGCCACGTCGTCCCGGCCCAACGAGACGAGGCGGGTGAGTGCGGAGTAGAGCGTTTTCTCTTTCCCATGTGAATAGTGTGGAGTTGAGCACACACTATTTAAGTTTTCCATCTTCCACTTGGCACTAAAGGATTTCCAACTTTTATGCACGTGTTTTCAAATTCTATAAGAAATTATTCACGCATAGATTAGCCCTATTCATTCTGACATAACTCGGTCATTCAACGTGAGCTGACCAGTGACCGTTGACGATTAGGATGCATGCAACCGCACAAGTGGAGTGACACTCGTACAGCCAAGGCTGTGCCTGTGACCGTACCCCAGGCCGGCCGCGACGCGATACTGGTCCGTACACACAGCGTTCGAGACTCAAGAGGGAGCTAAGCTGGGCGGAGCTGGTGGGTGAGGTGTTCGCCGAGTGACACGTGGCTTGTTATAAATTAATCGACGTCACCAGCGGAGAATCCAAGTCACGGAAGAGAGCGCAGACAAGAATGAGATGAATTGACCATGCAAGGGCCAACCGCTCCTGCGGCAAGCTGGCCCACAGGGACGAATTAATGAACGACGGCACGTCAGTGTGGCTGGCTCGTCTTTCCTTGCTCACGAGAGCAAAGCAAATTCAGGAAAATTCATTAAAAAACCAATATTTTTTTTAGGAACGAGCAACATGGTTCCATTTTTTTTCCTAATTTTATTGTGTTTCCATATTCTAAATTTATTTAAAAATGCTGAACAAACTTCACTTGCCTGCCTCGTCCCTATCAAGCAGCTGCTCCCTCCATGCCACGTGTCGCTACCGAGGAGTCCCCGCCGCCCGCCGTGCCATGTGGCGACCGCCATGTTGGATGGCCGCACTTTTTATTTTCGATTGATTATTATATTAAATGTGATTTATTTTATTAATTATTGTGGGTATTTTTCGTTAAATGCGTATTATTATATTAAGGCCCTATTCTTTTGAACTGATGTGAACGGCTGAACGGCTGAAATGACTAAACTTCGAAAGCTTTTCGAGGTAGTCTCGAGATTCGGATTCATTTCGTTTGACTTGATTTTTAAAGCGTTAGGATCCACCTTCAAAACAACAAAAAAAGGACCAAAAAACTCAAAGCATATGTCTTTTCAAAACGTAGATAAGTCGATAAGCTGTTAAGCCGTTAAGCTGAAAAAACTAGGCCTAAATGTCGAATATAGATAAAACCACTTTAAATTAATTTAATTATTACTCCCTCCGTTACAATATATAAGGCGCATAAATTTTTCTGAGCCGTCCCATGATATAAGGCGTCTCCTTATTACTCTGGGAAAGGGATAAACAATAACTGCTAGTTGAGCTATTCTCACTATGAAGTACATGTTATTACTAGCATTAACTATTCAAGCTATTAATTAAACGCATGGGAAGGAGATGCATGCTTGTATGCACGGAAGCAAACACATGGAAGGTTAATTTGCAAACACGTTGATGCTTCGAGTAATGAGATAATTAAAAATAATTTAGGTCCTATTAATTTGAGCTGATCTGAACAGTTAAACGGCTGAACGACTGAAATGACTGAATTTCGAGATCTTCTCAAGGTGAGTCGAGATTCGGATCCATTTCGTTTGACTTGCTTTTTAAAGTGCTAGAACCCACCTTTAAAACAACAAAAAAAGACTAAAAAAATTCAAATCACATGTCTTTTCAAAACGTAGATAAATCGTTAAGTTAAGCTGATAAGCTGAAAAGAACAGGGCCTTACTCTTTTAAACATCATTTTTTGATGAAAACTTTTATACGTCCTATTGAGACCGAGGGGTATTAAACATGCTATTACGCTGCAAGCTGCAACGAAATTGTACGTGGTTTCTTCTCGGCATGCATGTCTCTCCGATCCAAATCCAAAATGTTGTACTACCCTCGGAACTGTCTTTCAAAAAGCCTTCAAATATGTATGATTGACAAAATTAACTCACCGATTCGAGATAGATCAGTCGTTGCCTCTATTATCCAGGAGTTGAGGACCTGGCACCGAAATCATCCAACGAGCTTCATGGAATACTGGAATCGGGAGGGTGTTGACTCTGCCCATAGACTTGCTCGGCGGGGAACGGAGCAAGGGGAGGAAGTACAGTGGAGTGTGTTGTGTAATAGCATTCCATTTCTTTGTAAAGAACGAGTTAGCAGTAGCACACCAATCGGGCCAGCAGGTAAATCTTGGAGTTGGGCTAGTCTTTGGCCCGATGGGCCTCATGATGTTGTAGATGCTAATGTTCTCTCTTTTGCTCAATAATCAATAAAGTATATTGAGCATTCTCTCTAAAAAAAGCCTTCAAATCTGTTTTTCATCGTCTCTTCAAAAATGGTTTAAATAACCGTTGCCTCCGAGAATGCTGACAAGTGGCTTTGCAAAAATCAAACACACACCACAATAATCGACGGTGGAGATTTCTCGTTTTCTCTACAATTAATGTGTGATTTTATTTACTCTTCAATTAATGTGGGATTAATGGGTGGTGGTGGCTAGGGGAAGCCCTAGTCGCCCACTGCCCCGCCCTTCCCTAGAGCGCTCTTCCATATACGTGGGGGATGACCACTTACTACTTCTGCCCAGGCCTTGGGGCCCACATGTTAAAGAGTTCCACGCTTACGGGGAGATCCCACACGCATCATAAATAGAGGTTAAAATAGATCTAATTATTTGTCGGATTAATAACATTATATATAGGTCTAGATGTAGATCTTGTCGTATCAGAATTTAGGATGCTATATTTTACCATATTTGTTTAGGTGCCCACAATGTTAGAGATCCAATTTACACGATACAACATTTTGCACTTATACTCGTATATACAAGAAAGAGAGAGACATGCAAGCTGGCAGCAACAAGTACATAAGCACCAGCAATGGCGAATGCACCATTGGGCTTGTTGGGGCGTGCGCCCCAGCTTGGTACCGCGAGCACCCCCTACCTCTCCGTCTCCATCTACTTGGGTTGCTTGTGATGATGGTGCTGTGTGCTTCAGCTCTTAGCTCAGCGTGCTGCCTCCTCTTCCCATCTATTTCACTCTCTCTCTCTCTACGCGCGAATGCGCTAGTTTGGAACACACCGATCGGTATCTATCTCTATGTCGGATCGATGGATCAGCTGCTGATGATCTTGCTCTTTGTGTGTCGTCGTGCGTGCGTGCGTGCGTGCATGGGGCCCTAGCTGGGCCCATCAGAACGAGGTCTGAAGTCAAGTGCGGTGCCTTCTTTGTGGTGAATGGCCAATACATGCATGCGTATTAGCATTACTCCACTAATCAAGTTGATTAATGGGAAGAAGACATACACTCAACGTGCTGCTGGGCATTCCCATGTTTGAGCCGCTGCCAACGAGGAGGCCATCAGGATTCAGGAGACACGTTGAAGCCAGTGAAATGTGGAACCGCACGTGATGGTTGGAAATGTTAAGCCTAGCCCTCCTCGAATTTGGTCCTGCGTTCGCCACTGAGCACCAGGCAGCAAGGAGCCAAAGCCAATAGTGCTAAACGATTGAAGCAAAGAATTTTTATTTTTTTATATTTATTTTTATTCGTTTATGCAAAATTATATGTCGGATTGAAAATTAGACACAAATAGGCGCCGGTCGCACTTTGAATTAACGACAGGGTACCTGTCGCACTTTGGGAGCACGATAGCTTGGTGAGAAGACGGGCGCAGCAGAGCCAGGCAGCGATCGTGCGTTGAATTCATGACAGCCCTGTGATCTATAGTATCACGTGCACTGTTCATTGAACTTCTTATACCTATTAACATTTCATACCATATCCAACTTACACGAAACAAATTTTAAAATTCATGTAAAATCCTAAAGAACCCATTTTTGGAACTTTCAATTTTTTAAATTTTTTTTAATTTTGAATTTTGAATTTAGACTTGAATTTGTATTTTAAATTTTGAATTTTTGAATTTCAAAAATTCTAAGTTTGAAAAATGGGTTCTTTAGGATTTTACATGAATTTTAAAATTTGTTTCGTGTAAATTAGATATGGTATGTGTCGACGGTTGGGATATCGACCCAAGTCAACCAAGGTTCTTCAAAGAGGAGATAGAAGACACGCCGAACAACTACTGACAAAGAATGAACAGGAGATGGGGTTTTATCCCGGTTCAGCCTATCGGAGAGATAATAGCCCTCGTCCAACCTTTCTTTATATCAAAGAGGATTACAAGGTGGAACTCGGCGAGATCAAGAGGTCTCGGCGAGTAGTATGCTGAAAATCTATCCGCCAAGGGTCCTCTAAACGCCGTAGGGCCCTGCTTATATAGTACTGAGCAAACCGATCTACCGAGAAATATCGGGTCGGGCTAACTACGAGATCGTGAATTAACTCATACATGCCAAATACAACCTACGGTAGATAAGATAATCTTCTAATCTTGGGGATCACGACTCCTAATCCAATCCGAAAACCACGTCCGGGTCTTCACGCAATCTGCAGTAACTCTTGTTCGAGTCGGACTCAAACATGAATCATAGGTCGTTCGCACCGCGCCGACCAAGAAACCTGTTTCGGCAGATGCACATGGGCTCGATAGAACCTTCCAGTGAGCCGGGCCCCGTAGGTCGCTCAACCGGGCCGCCGTGGAGTGGGCCATGGCAATGGGCCGTGATTTTATCCCCGACAGCTAGCCCCCGAGACTCAAGCGGAAGGACTCACTAGAGTGGGGTCTTCCTCTTGAGACTCCAAGTCACGAAGAGGGAAATCTTGCTGCTACAAAGACGTGTAGCGAGCGACCGAACAGGTCATGGTTCAACCGAACAAGACTTGTTCGAGACCGAACAGACCCGACCAGTACCGAGCAACTCTGTTGCGTCGAACAGGGAACGACATCTGTCCGAGCAGAGCACTCAGCCTTCAAAGGCGGACATCGAAAAATAGCCGCTAGCGATTCCAACGGTAACTTCCTATCGCCTGCAGGAAAACAGTGCACCGCTTTACCTAGCCGCTGCGGTAAAAACTAGCCGCTTCAGGACAAAACCGCTGCGAGCCGCTTATACGGACTATAAAGCACCCAAGCCGCCTGTGGCGAGCCACTTCTCTCTCGCCTTTCCTCTCCAAGCCACGACTCCAACCTCGCCAAAGATCAAAGAGCCGAACTCCACCTCCACTGCTCGTTCGTCCGACGAATCGTTATGGCTAAATTCACTGCACCACTGACCGAGGAGGACCAAGGTCTGGGAGGAGGAGGGCCACGAGACACCGGTAGTGGAGGTCGCCGGAGAGGAGGATACTCGAGCCGCCGAGGGAGAGTTTGTCGACGAACAGCGATTCGACTGCTTCGTGTTGAGGTCTCCCGAGAGCGACTTCATCGAGGCCTTCTTGAACATCGCGGATTGGAGGTGGCGAACCTCAATCCGAACTCCATCCTCCAGATGGCCGTCTTCGCACACCGCAAGCGAGGGCTATCTAGGCATTGATCCACCGTGGGGTTGTTCCTCCACTACTACACAAGGATTTAGGAGCGGCTCGCCGCCAGCGCTGGGTGCTACTACCTCAAGCTCAAGCCACCGCCGACGACGCGCCAGACCCTCGCCCACCGCTTTCGACTCGATGGGCGCGTGGTGAGGTGGTTTTACAAAGAAGCAAAGCAAATGACAAGAAGCTCGTCTTCACCGGAAGGCGCCATGCGAAGGGGCGCCAATGCCTCGGCCGGAGATGACCGCCGAGGACTGGTTTTTGACGAGGAAGATCGCCTCCCTCGTGAGCCTTGGGCTCACTGGCAGGGAGATCATCCGGGACTACACAGCGAACATGGTCTATCCGCTGCGGAGGAGGCCCTATCCCTTCTATAAGATAGAGGGATGGGAAGACATTTCAAGGGAGAACACGGGTAAGTGCCTTTAAGACTCAACCTTTACTTCGATGATTTCCATCCGAACAGGAACCGACGATCCCTTCTGTTCGGGCAGAGAAACCCACCGATGCATGGGTGACCGAGCGGGTTGACGCCATGCTGAAGGCGGCGAAGAAGGACAGCGAGGTCACCGCGAGGTAGCCTATACCGTGTCGAGGAACGTGCTCGTCGCACATGTACCGGAGGTGAGTTGCTCAAACTCTCGTCTGCGTCGCAGGATTTGCACCGCTTATTCAAACTAACCTTCGCTTCTCGAACACACAGAAAGATGAGTTGATCCTTGGCGGGATCATGGAAGAACTTTCTGAGCCTGAGAAGGAAAAGGCGAAGAAGAGCAAGGCCAAGGCGGCCACAAAGCCCAAGGTGGCGGCCGAGCCTACGCGGAGCTCGCCGCGACACGGCTGCCGCCAGACATCGAAAAGACCACCCTCGGCGACGGAGGGCGCCGAACAGAGCAAGCGGACTCGCGGTCAGCCCAGCGGGAAGAGACCAAGCCCCTCCCTCCTCGCCGAGCAAAGCGACTTAGAGGTAAAGAACATGACCCTCTGGCTTAGGCGTTACTCGCAGGCTCACCCGGGCCATTTGGCGCGGCTCCAACAGGTCGCCGAGCAGAGGAGGCTCGAAGAGGAGGTTACGCGCAAGGAAAAACTTCTTGCGCTGCGCGAGAGGAGTGCTCAACTTACTAGGGAGCTGAGCGCATCGCCGAGAACACCTAAGGGCCAAAGCGGAGAAGCCGCCAAGGAGCCCCCGAGGAAGAGGCGGAAAATTCCAGCGAAGAAGATCAGAATCAAGCTTTCCACGGCAGGTATGTAGGAATCGATCTTTTGATCTTTCAACCCTCCGACCGCGTTAGACTTAACGATCATCCCTTTTTCGTCAGCTGCCCGAGAGGAGGTCGCCATAGACGAGTCGAGACGGCGCCGAAGCGGCGATCATTCCGCCGAGCACCTACACGGTGCATCGCGATAAAGGCCGGGAGCCTCAAGGACAAGCCGGCGGCATGGAGCTCGCCCCGCCAGTTCTCGAAGCAACTCAACGCGCCAAAAGCGCGTGGAGCGGCCGGAGGCGAAGAGGCGGCCTACAGGCGCCACGGACAATGGGCCAAGATGATGGCTCGGATGTCGCCAGTATGGACCGAGCGGCCGTCCTGCCAGGACTTCGTCGCGAGGCAGCTCACGCTGGCGACGGATTTTCCGGCGGCGGTGAAACCCGGCCGCCAGAGAAAGAAGAAACCCCGAGCGTGTCGCGCAAGTCGCCCCGCCCATGGAACAACGGCGCCACCAGCAGAGTGGCTCGGCCTCGCCAAGGCGTTGGGCGGAAGAGAAAGAGGAAGAGGAGAGGGAGCGCGAGACGAAAGCGCCGCCGCTGCCCGCTTCCCGAAAGCGACGCGCTCCCCAAGAAGAAGGAGCGAACAAAGCGGCGACGGAACAACGCACCGTCTCATCCCGCACGAAGGGCTTCGTGACGCATGGCTCGAGGACCGCCAGGCCATGGTTTGAAGCATCGGCTTGGCAAGGTAAACTCCAAGGCCAAACCTTGTTCGATTTAATCAGATATCGCAAAGTGTTTAACTTGATCTTCTCCTCAAGTCTTTAGGGATACCATGGCGGAATTCGAGAACGGAATCACCGTGGAACGGACGCCAGATCGGGCATCCTCCGGAGCATCTCCAATGAGGATCCCGGCGAGCCTCTCTCACTGCTCAAAGCCGAGCCAATTGAAGGCGAAGCGAAGAAGCTCAAGGTGGTGACCAAAGAGAGGCGTTCCTCCGAGGCCCTCTTAAAAAGCCGAGGAGCTTGCAAGAAGTATGAAGGTCGGGCGCCATGAAGAGAAGCCGGCCGGACAAAGTGGCTCAAGAGCAACTCGCCGACGCGTCTCATCAAGGGACCATTTCATGGCGGAAGCCAAGAAGCTTAAGGCCCACCGCCAAGGAAGAGCAAACTTCCGGGTCTCAAGCAAAAATCTCGACCACAATGGGCTTCATAGGAAGAGATCGAGGAGATCTGTGGGATGACGTGAGGGCGATCACCGCAGAGAAGAAGGTCAAGGAGCCGGACGAGCAAATCAAGATTTATCGAAAGCAATGAGTCGGCCAGAGCGAGGCTCGACCGATCATTCAAGTCAAGACCGAGGAGGTCGAGGCCATCCGGAAGAGGTGCGCAAATAAGCCGGAGTAAGGAGGAGATCGAACGCCCCAGCCGAAGCCCGGAAGGAATCAAGGCTCGGGGTGAAGTCGTGCGCCTCAAGTTAGAAGTTGAGGAGCTAAAGGAGCATCTTGCTCCTAAGTAGCACCGCGGTCAGAATCTTAAAGGGCCTTGTACCTAAAACTTTTGAGTAATACAATGAAGTACTTACCTTTTTTTTCCCGCAAAAAGAGCAAAGAAAAGACAAGAACGAACGAAACTAAGAGAAAAGCGAGCAGTAGCTAGGAAGTTTAAGAAAATCGGTAGAGCGCTTTGCTTAACTCCCCCGTTGTCAGTACCTCGAGCACCTAAGTTTGCGAACTCGAACAGGTGCACAAGAGAAAGAGCGACACCCTAGCCCCCGGTACGGACGATGCTCGAGAACCTAAGCTTGCGAATTCGAGCACGTGCGTAGAGAGAAAGAGCGACACCCGTACCTTGCTCGATGTATTCCATAATCTGCTCGTTGACGTAAGTTAGGCAGTTCCGAGAGTAACCGAACAAGGAAAGTGCCTCTGCCGCAGGGGGCTTACGAGAGCAGGCTTTGCCAAGTGGTCGCGCCAAGCAGTAAGTGCCTCTGCCGTGGAGGGCTTACGAGAGCAGACTTAGCCGCAAGGTGGAAAGGCCGTGTTACGCAACCCTGAGTGTAGGAGCTTATCGAAACAAGATACGGGTGGGGAACGATCCTTGAGATTGCGGGACCAAGAGTTCGCAAGACCGGGCAGCCATCAAGTGTTACCAGAGAGAAAGAGGTAGTCTTCAAAAGACAAGAAGTGAAAAAGGCGCAAAGGCCGCGAGAATTCACTTAAGAATTGGATTGAACTTTACATGGTGCCCGTGAGACTTGAACGAACTAAGCCGCGAAGTTTGACAAAAAACGCGATGCTAAACAAACAAACAAAGACCTACACAAAGAACTTACGGTCGGGTCGATGTTCCAAGTCTTTGGTCACCTCTCTCCCATCCTCCATAGCAGGCGAATGGCCCAGGCGGCAGCAAGAGAAACGATCGTGAACAGGCCCTCCCAACGAGGAGTTAACTTATTGGCATTGGACAGTTTCGACACGGCGCAGAACGAGGTCGCCCGCCTTCAAAACCCTTGGTCGAATCGACTTGTCGGCGTCTTGGCGAAGATCTTCTTGTAGCGCGCCATTCTAACTTGTGCCCGGTCGCGTGTGCCTTGAGGAGATCGAGATCGAGGAGGCGCTTGCTCATCGTCAACTAAGTTGACCGAGCTCGTCTTGAGGCGAACCGAAAGTCGATTTCGTGGCGTGATGGCTTCGCACCATAGACCAATTGGAAAGGAGTTTCCCGCCGCCTGGTGGCCGTCAGTCTGGAATCGCCCGCAGGACGGAAGGAACTTCACAACCCAGCCTTGTTGTGCTTTCGTGAGAGCAGCAAATACCCGCCGCTTAATACCTCGGACTATCTGTCTGTTAGCTCGCCGACTGCTCCGTTGCTCTGTGGATGTGCCACCGAGGCGAAACAGACCTTGGTGCCCAGCTGTTCGCAGTATTCCTGGAATAGCTCGCTTCTGAACTGGGTACCGTTATCCGTGATCAACTTGTGGGGAATCCCAAAGCGCGTGACCACGTTGATTTTGAAGAAGCGCACAGCCGTTTTGGCGTGAAGAGACGACACGGGCTCTGCCTCAATCCACTTTGTAAAAGTGTCTATGGCGACGAGCAGGTGTGTATAGCCCTTGTACTCCTTAGGGAATGGGCCGAGCAGATCCAGACCCCATGTGGAAAAAGGTCAAGATGGGGGGATTGTTTGGAGCTCTTGGGCGGGCTTGTGTACCTTCCGGGCGTGAAATTGGCAAGCCTTGCACTTAGTCACGATATCCCGGGCATCTTGCAGCGCAGTGGGCCAATAATAGCCCATGCAAAACGCTTTGCCGACCAGAGTTCTGAAGGAGGCGTGGTTGCCGCAGGCACCCTCGTGTATGTCCCTAAGAAGGAACACACCCTCCTGCTGCGAGAAGCACTTGGAGAGAACTCCCGAGCACCTCGGCGGTAAGGATGCCGCCCACAAGCTTGTATGGAGCAAAGACACCTTATAAGACGGAAGCTCGGCCGTCGTCGGGCGAGGGTCCCATCTGCGAGGTACCGGACAAATGGCGTTGTCGATCCGCGCACCGCCGATAACGGAGACCGCACCACTGCCTCTATTGCCTCGTCCGGAGGCGTGATTGAGGGCTTGTGAAGGTGCTCGACGAGCACCCTGCCGAGCAGATTCTCGTGAGGATCCATACTTGATAGGCTGGTCGGCCGAAGTTATCCTTCCCGGCACGAAGAGCACCTCAAAAATCGAAAGTGCCGCTCAACTTCCTCACTTCAACCAGTATCGCGCCATTGAGTCATCGCAGCACTGATACTCCTTGTTCACCTGGTTGATGACCAGCTGTGAATCCCCCTTCACAGTTAGTCGTTGGACACCGAGCGACTTGCACGTTTTTAGTTCCGCGAGGAGGGCCTTGTACTCCGCAGCGTTGTTAGTCGCCTCGAAGTGTAGTTGGATAGAATACTAGAGTTGCTCTCCATTAGGGGAGATGAGAACAAAACCAGCCCCCGAGTGTCCAGTGCGCGAGCCATCAAAAAACATGGTCCAAGAAGGCTCATCAGGTTGCTCGGGAGCTTCCTGGGATTTGGGCGAACAAATCCATTCAGCGACAAAGTCGGCTAAGACTTGTGATTTAATAGCGATTCAGGCGTGAAAGATGATCAAACTCGCTAGTTCCATTGCCCACTTAGCTATCGTCCGCCGGATTTCTTGTTCCGAGGATTTCTCCGGAGGAACATGGTCGGGACTAGTATTTGATGTGCACGAAATAGTGGCGAAGCTTCACGGAGGACATGAGCAAGGCGTGAGCGACTTCTAGACCTCGTGGTAACGTTCCTTTGATCCGTGAAGTACCTCGCTCACGTAATAGATTGGTCGCAGATGCCTTCCTTTCGGCCGTCAAAACCGCGCTCACCGCTTGTGGCGTGCAACCTAGGTACAAAGAGAGCTGCCGCCATGCCGCTGGGTAGTCAAGACGGAGGATTGAGCAGTATCGCTTCGATCTTGGAAGGATCTATCGGCTTCTTCATCCACTCGAAACCATTGTGCTTGCGCAGGCCTTAAAGAAGGGCGCTACGCGCCGCTTTGACGGAAATAAATCGCTTAGAGCGACCATCCGTCAAATGAGGCTCTGTACTTCCTTTACGGTAGTTGGAGCTGCATATTTTCAATGGCCTCGATTTTTTCGTGGTTGGCGTAAATACCTTGCGAACCAATAACATAACCGAGCAACATTCGGATCGAACACCAAAGGTACACTTCTCTGGATTTAATTTTATTCGTGCTGGTGAGATTACGAAAAGTCTCGGTCAGTCTTTTACATGATCTGAGCAAACTTGCTCTTTACAACTATGTCGCCGACATAGACTGCGCAGTTTTTCCGCTACTGCTCGGGAAGGTCTTCTCCATTAAAGCGCTGGACGCGGCACCGCCGTTCTTGTGACCGAAAGACATGGTCGATAGCAAAAAAATACGAAGGGGTGATGAAGGCGATCTTCTCTTCATCTTGGGAGATGCTTATTTGGTGATAACCGAGTAAGCATCTAAAAAACTCAAGAGCTGGGCATCCGCAGTCGCATCGACCAGCTGGTCAATATGAGGCAGCGGGAAATTGTCCTTAGGACAAGCAGCGTTCAGATCTGTGTGATCGACACACATCCTCCACTTGCCGCCTTTCTTCTTTACAATGACGGGGTTGGCTAACCACTCGGTGTGATCAACCTCGCGGATGAACCCGGCAGCGAGCAGTTTGCCAAGCTGATCTTTGATGATCTTCGCTTGAATTCGAGCGACGAAGCTTCGCGAACAGGCTTTTTGTCCCACGGACAGCCGATTTGTGCTCGATGACCTCCTTGGGACTCGGGCATGTCGGATGGCTCCTGTGCAAACACATCTGCATTAGCTCGGAGGAAGGCAATGAGCTCGCTTTCCTATTTGGGGTCAGTTGGCCCCAGTGAACTATCTTGGAAGTATCATCAAGGGACAACGGAACTTCCTTGGTTTCTCCCCGGTGAAGGGAGACCATAGGGCGTCTGAGACTTGGTGCGGAACTTGAGACAGCGGCGGAAGCTGGTCGACCGTATGAGGATTGCTCGTCGCAATCCGGCGACTTTGTAATTGCCCTTGACCGTGATTACACCGTTAGGGCCGGTATCTTCACGCAATGGTAAGCGTGGTGGGTTATGGCCATGAACTTATCAAGAGATGGCCTGCCCAAGATCGCGTTATACGCAGACGGGAAGTCGACCACGTCGAAAGTGTTCAGCTCTGTCCGGAAGTTGCTTGGGTTGCCGAAGGTAACTGGCAGACAACTTTGTCCCAACGGCAGCGCCTTCTTCCTAACAATTCCGTAGAAGGGCATTGCGACTTCCTTGACTTAGAACGAGGAATCTGCATCTCGTCCAAGACCTTAGCAGAAAGCAAGTCCAAAGCGCTCCCGCCGTCTACTAAAACACGGCCAACTCTTGCGTTGCTGATGGTCGGGGTGACCACCAGTGGGAGCCGCTGAGGCTTGGTCATCCCAGTGGGGCAATCCTCCTGAGAGAAGGAGATGGGGACCTCGGTCCACTTCATTGATTCGGTGAGGTTTTGTCTTTTCAGCGCCGGACCTCCCGCGGCTTCCTTGAGGCTACGTCGAGAGGTGTAAGCCGAGGAGCGCCAAGATGACGGCGATATGGTTCAGACTCTTGATATTCATCATCATCTTCCGATCACCATCGTCGGTTTGGCGCTTGGCCTTACTAAGCATCACCTTGTTCGAGCGGGGTGGACATTGGGCCCTTGTCGTTGTACAAATCTTTGAGCTTTGCGTTAAAATTCTGCGATGGCGTATGTCGTGCCCGTAGTGTTGGTGGAATTTGCAGAATCGGTCGCTTGAACCTTTCTTGCCTTGTCCGTCTCCACTGGCGTGCTTTTTGCCCTTGTAGTTATTGTTGGGCTTCTTCGCCCATCCTTGGGAGGAGGTCTTGCGATCTATACCAAATGACGGTATTGTTCGCATCACCTTTGTTCTTCTTCTTCAGGACTTCTTGTCACCGGGGTTCTTCTTGCTCTTCTTCTTCTCATCTACACCAGTTGGTAGGCGGCTCGCCCTTGTCAAACGCCTTTTATCTCGAACACGCTCTGCCGCGTTGGCATAGCGATCGGCCGCCTTGAACAAAGTCGTTGGCGGTCCAGTCTCATTGATCTCGAGATCTGGGTGAGCGCTCGTCGCGGACTCCGTTTTGAAGGCGCGGACAACAGATCTGCGTGTCTCAGATCACCGGCCGAAGTTCGACATGCTCGATCTGCGTGTCCCCACTTGTCGGCGCCACCGTCGACGGTTGGGATATCGACCCAAGTCAACCAAGGTTCTTCAAGGAGGAGATAGGAGACACGCCAACAACTACGAACAAAGAATGAACAGAGATGGGGTTTTATCCCGTTCAGCCTCTCGGAGAGATAATAGCCCTCGTCCGGCCTTTCTTTATATCAAAGATGATTACAAGGTGGAACTCGGCGAGGTCAGCGGTCTCTCGGCGAGTAGTATCTAAAATCTATCCGCCAAGGGTCCCTCTAAACGCCGTAGGGCTCTGTTTATATAGTACTGAGCAAACCGATCTACCGAGAAATATCGGTAGGACTAACTACGAGATCGTGAACGAACTCATACATGCCAAATACAACCTACGGTAGATAAGATAATCTCCTAATCTTGGGGATCACGACTCCTAATCCAATCCGGGAAACCACGTCCGGGTCTTCACGCAACTGCAGTAACTCTTGTTCGAGTCGGACTCAAACATGAATCATAGATCCGTTCTGCCGTCTTGAGCCAAGAAACTGTTCGGCAGGATGCACATGGGCCTGATAAAACTTTCTAGGGAGCTGGGCCCTGGTAGGCTGTTCAACTGGGCCGTCAGGGAGTGGGCCATGGCAATGGGCCGTGATTCTATCCCCGACAGTATGAAATATTAAACTTTCAATTTTTGAATTTTGAATTTTGAATTTACATGAAAATTTGAAGTTTAATATTTCATACCATATCCAATTTACACGAAACAAATTTTAAAATTCATGTAAAATCCTAAAGAACCCATTTTCAAACTTAGAATTTTCGAAATTCGAAATTCAAAAATTCAAAATTTAAAATACAAATTCAAGTATAAATTCAAAATTCAAAATTCAAAAAAAATTGAAAGTTTCAAAAATGGGTTCTTTAGGATTTTATATGAATTTTAAAATTTGTTTCGTGTAAGTTGGATATGGTATGAAATGTTAATAGGTATAAGAAGTTCAATGAACAGTGCACATGTTACTGTAGATCACGGGCTGTCGTGAATTCAACGCACGATCGCTGCTTGGCTTTGCTGTGCCCGTCTTCTCACCAAGCTATCGTGCGCTCAAAGTGTGACAGGTACCCTGTCGTTAATTCAAAGTACGACCGGTGCCTATTTGTGTCTAATTTTCAATCCGACATATAATGTTGCATAAACGAACAAAAATAAATATAAAAAAATAAAAATAAAAATTCTTGAAGCAAAGGCCTTGATTGCCCACCTAGTCTTGCACAGCAGCAGAGACACCCGGCCCAGCACAGCAGCAGCATCGCTCCCAGGCAATTGGGCCGATCTACTTGCAACTGCAGAGAACCAAGTATCCAGATATTCAGATACAATTATCCGTATAGTCTATTCAAAGATATCACTCGTCCCCAATGTGTATCCGGATACCGTTAGCTGTTCGGACAGCTATATGGATCCGCATCTAGATATATTCATCGCGGATACGAAAATAGTACAATGGGATAAAAACTGGATAAGGAACCTGGTTGAAACGGATACATACCACTTTCATCTCTAACTACAAATTAAATTCACAGGTGTCTTTTAAGAAAGTTCACAAGTCTTTGAGAGTCAAGCGTGACACATTAATAAAATCCAAAAGCATTTACAATCGCATTTAACTATTTGCTAATGCTGTTTGACGCCTTTGATTTTTGTACACGCCTTTGACCATTCATCTTATTCAATTTTTTTATAAATATAATTTATTTTGTTGTGATATGTTTTATCAATAAAGGTATTGTAAACATGACTTATTTTTTTGCATCTTTGCCCTAAATTTTTTAATAAGATGAATGGTCAAAGACGTGTTCAAAAGTCAAAGGCGTAAAAAAAAGGACGGAGTATTTGGTATATCTCGACATTTGCAGTGACAAATACTTTGCTATTCCTTTACAAATGATGCAAGAATTTTTTGGTCTAGATCAACTAACCTAGTGTCAATTTAGGCTTCGCTCTTCGCTTTCGGTGAGCTAACTTACAACTTACTCTCCTGCTCTCCAATCTTTCCAGCTTACCATCTCTCTCAAAAAAGTTTTTTTTTTTTTACAAAGTGGCAGAAGAACTATTGTCCTATTTTATTGATCAGTACGAAAAAAACAAAAAGATTGTGCAAGCACGGGGTACAATCACATCGCTCCGCTGCAATCTTGACCAAAGCCAGCCACTCCTCCGACCACCGCCGGGAACACCACCCACAGAGGAGAAAGAAGGAATGCAGCCCCACTATTGCCATCTTGGCCAAAGGCCGAACAAGAGAGAGATACAGGAGAGGGAGGGAGAATGAGAAACGCCACCAACGCTCACAAAGTGGCGAGCGGCTCATGGAGCAAACCCAGTGGAAACCCATAATGCAAGACGGCGACCACGGCGCCTCAACAAGATAGCGGCGGGGAGGACACACCGCCGTCGCAAAAACCTCTAGGGTTTTCACTCAGAACAAGGGAAGGTCTGAAGGTGATGCCTGTAACGAGGGAATGACACCAAAGGTGACGCCATCACCAGCTCGAAAAGGCAGGGCTTTCGCCTAAGAGCTTCCCTACTAGTGCACAAGGCAAAGGCCACCGAAGGTTGACAACACCAGAAGATCTGAGCCGCCGGCCTAAGACGCAGAGTCGGATAGCGTGCTCGAACGCCGCCACCCGACGCGAAAGACAGTGAGGATGGAACCGAGCCAAGAGGCAGAGAATGAGGACGCCGCCGCCGAAAGGTCGCCAGCCAACACCGCTGGAGGTAGCGAAATTCCTTGTTGGGTAAGTTTCGACCCGCACGAAAGGCGTAACGATCAGGGCACTGTCTTGGAGAGGCTCGGTGAAATAGACATGTTTGTGAAGATGCGAACTACCTGCACCTGGACAAAAAGACCCTATGAAGCTTTACTGTTCCCTGGGATTGGCTTTGGACCTTTCTTGCGCAGCTTAGGTGGAAGGCGAAGAAGGACCCCTTTCGTGGGGGCCCGCGCCATTAGTGACATACCACTCTGGAAGAGTTCGGATTCTAACGTTGTGCCAGACCCGCGGGCCAAGCTCCAATCGGAATTGGTAGTCGGATAATCAGTAGCTTGTAAATCAATTCTCTGTTATGAGATGCTCACAATTCTCAATGCTCACAATTCTCAATAGGGCCCCTTTCTATTAAGTGAAGTGAGGTGGGGTCGTTGAATGAACGACGTTAGTTTACTTGCACGCGATCTCCTTCCAGAGCCAAGACATTAACATGGGGAGCGAAGCAGGCCAGACGCCACACCCAGGCGACGCACGCCCAACCCCACCTCAAACCTGGAAGACGCCATCCAACGCCACTTAGCACCTCGCAAGGAGGGGAGGCTAGAAAGTGAGGATGGGACCAGGCTAGAGACATGGGACGTAGAACCGTCGAAGAACGGGTGATGACCCACCATGCCACCATGGTAGGAGTCAATAAGCTGCCGGACACACGCCCCTGGAGCACCACTGCTCCGACTGCTCCAGCCACGACTGGAGCACTCCCCCCCCCCAAGCGGTCTCCACCGAGACGGGCTCAACGATAGGGGTAGAAGAAGAAGAAGATGCCGGCGTCGAGCTCCACCGAGCTACGAGGCCACCGGACTAACGACCTTGGAGCAAAACCACTCCGCCCGCTCCAGCCCACCATTGTCAGATCCGGGCCTCCTGCACGGCCTCTCATGGAGCGGTCCCCCAAGGCGGTCACCCAAGACGGGCCTGAGGGAGGGGAAGAAGGAACATGAAAAATGAAGAGCCAGTGACAACTCCACCATAGTGTGCGAAGGAGGGGACAAAGGAGAAGGGGAGACCGCGTGTCCAATGAGAGACGACGGGCGACCGGCGTACAAGGAACGAGGGAAGACCAACGGGGATGGGAAGGTGGGCACCCCACCACCGCCTGATGCCACTGTCACCGCCCTAGATGGCACTCACTGCCACTGCCTTTGACGCCACCGTTGCCGCCCTAGAGGAGGCCACGTGATGAAGCCGGTGAGGAGGAGCTGGAGGAAGGGCAGCACGAAGAGCTATGGAAGTACACGCGCCACACGACACCGAGCAACGAGGCAACGGCTGCAGCACCCACCCCAACCCCCACGGGGACACTAGTGAGCCAACCTGGACTGGGAGAGGGCACGACCCCACCAGATCTAGCGCTGCCAGGCCGAAGCCGTCCTCCCCAAGCAAAGGGGATTTCCTGGAGGCAAAGCATGGAAAATTACCAACGTTGAGCTCGAGCAGGGCCACCGACAGGCTGTAGACGACCGTCTCCGAGGACAAACAACGACTGGAGCAGACGGGGGCGCCGATGTCTTCACGAGGCCTAGGGTTGTTGTCCGATGGCTCCGGACCGACGTTTTGGGGTTCCTCCGGACGCTGTCCGTTGGCCGCCGGACAGTGTCTGACAGAGTCGCAACAGACAACAACCTAACGCCCTTTGAAGGGCGATAGGTTGCTCCACGCCAGGCAGTGACTACCGTTGTAACGGTTAGTTGGCCTGGTCACCCTTCGAAGGGGCGATAGGGTCCTTTCACCATCTGAGCGAGTGACAGGGGCTAGATTTGCTTGATCATGAAACAGAAAAACATTTTTGCTTAAATGAGTAAAAATAAATATAAAAACATAAAAAATCTAACAAAACGGTCATAAAGCGCCAAAACGTTTTGGCCTGTAAAAAAGTATACTGTACACGATTTTAAGATGACAAAAGGATACAAGAGAATCAGAGAACTGTTGATCAGGACAGACAGCAAAAACAACTGGGCACTGGGCTAGTGGCCCTGTCTTGTCCAATACTTGCACCAGCATATGCAGTTGCAAGCCAACATCATCATGCAAAGGAATCATATTTGTTTTCATCAGGCTAGCTGGAGCACATTAATTCGGAACAGTTTCATGTGGGAAAAAAGAACTTGTATGAAATTCAGTTTCGGATGAAAGCATATATGCAAATCATGTTTGTTGCGGAGAAATTTCAGTCGCATCTTTCTGTGAATGGCGAGTGTCCATGTTTGCTGATCCCCCTACCTTTGATCGATGCCAATCATCGAGCTGCCTACGAAACACCAGAAAGTTGCCTAAACATTCAGGGGAAAAAAGACCGCCAAAGTTTCACACGAAGACAAATCACAAGGTAAATTAAGCAATTTTTAATTGCGTGCCACTATCTGTGATGCAGCTGGTCGTCGTGATTAGTTGGATCATATGCACCAACCTTCTTGCCAAAAAAAAAAAAAAAAGCTCGAGAGCAAATTCGAGCGAGGAACGACTAAAATGAGCAGGTCAAGTCAAGTCCAAGACAACAATGTTTTAGCGAGAAAAACACGGCCATGCATCGAGCCATTGACAATAGTAAGATGAATAGATGAACACTACCTCCAGGTTTGATCAGCTAGCTAGCTCAAAGCGAAACTATATCAATTCCTGAATGATCGAATTTTTCGAATCAATCCCGTCTTTTTCTCTGCACCGACCGACCGATCGAATAGCTAGAGAGTGACTAGCCTTCTGGACTGCTCTTGGCTGAACGCGTACGTACGTCTTATTAGCTGCATGCATGCTGGCAGCAACAGGTTCATTTGTCTACTTGTCAGGAAGGAGGATGTGGAATATATGGGCCCCGGGTATCCTCTAGAAGGCCCATAAGGGAGCAGACAGGGGGCGACCCGAGTCACCCGGTTGAAGATAAAGACCACTCGGGCTACGTACAGCTTGAGCCGCGAGGAAGTTCCCGAAGATATAATCTATCTCCATGTAATTAGTAGATCGACACATGCATTTTATGTAACTGCATAATAGAATTAGTTACCAGGGATCCCGAGATATCCTGTAACTTTATCTTCTCCTACACTATACAAAGGGAGGGGGTAGAGGTCATCGGCATAGACACAGATACGCATAGTTTCATCTTGCATCTCGCATCTTGATACACCATATAATCTCAGAGCACAGGAAGTAGGGTATTACCTCCTCCGTTGAGGGTCTGAACCTGTATAACCATGTCTTGTGTTACCCATCTGGCTTAGTTCTTGATTAGCGTCCCCTCGTACAAATTCATTGCCGGCGGTGACCCCCCAGTTAGTCACCTGTCGACAGTTGGCGCGCCGGGTAGAAGCGGCGTCAAGATCATCTCTCAAGTTAGATGGCTTTTTCAAGATCGCCGTACGTCGCCATGAAGCTAGAAGAATCTCTTAACCCGGCGACTGGACTTCATCGCTGACGGCATCGGCAATCTGCACCTCTCCCCCCCGGAGAGATTCCTTCGCAAGGGGGCGCGCGCGATCAATGTGACCCATTGCCTTACGGCTTGGAGAATCTAGCAAGCGCCTTCTACGGATTGACCCTCATTGTTAGCTTCGCGCCTCCACAGAGACCGACGAAAAAGAACTCAGCGGGCTCGACCGCTCGGGCGTGAATTCTATTTCGCCCAACAACCCTTCTGCCTCGACTCGATTTCCCTCCGGACTTGAGAATTCCGTCGCGACTCTCGCACTGGGTTTCTCGGTTTTTCGGATAGGAGATAACCAGTCGGCGAGCACGTCAGATCCACTCGGATCAGATTCATCTATGTTCGTGGGTGTCATCAATGGTGGCTAACCCATCGGACGAAGCGAAAGCAAGTCGACCTCTCCGCCTCGACTCGAGTCCGACGGGCGCTGAAATTCGAAACTACCGAGAGGTTTTTGTCCTAGGTGCGGATGATCACCACTCCGTCTCTCTGATCGTCGCGTACGAAGAAACCGACGCCGGTGCGATTCCGGATCCTCGTCCAGCGGAAAAACAAGATCGCGTACAGCAACTTCACGCCCGCGGCCGCGATGTCCAGAATGAGCTTCGCTCGGTGAAGCTGAGGGATCGGGAGGTCTATAACACTCCCCAGGCTAATGTCATCGCGTCAAAGACTCTTCTTGAGACTATCGCGCCACAACTTCCTGAAGGCAGCCCCCTCGTCCAGACCCTCGCTCGAGCCACGGCCATGGTCGAGATGGCCGCCATACAATGAAACGAGGCAATGCCCGCCCGACCACTTCGCACGCAATCGATCTACTCAGAATCGAACGGGCTCGCGCCTCGGCAAAGCGGCTCCCACGATCGCCGGCCCATGATCTCCGCCAGATATCGAAAAAGCGGCGGGAGCGCGCGATCGGCGAAGGCGGAACTCGAAGCGTCAAAGTCGCCGCGACGATGACCAAGCGAGAGCACCGCCAACCGCACGACCACCACGGGAGAGCGGCGTCAAGGCTGCGCGCCGGCGTCGCGATAGATCCCGCGCGATGCATGGATTGAGGCCTTCACCCCGGACCTTGTTGAGTGGTTTGGCGGATGGTTTCAACCTCAAAGGCATCGACAAGTTCGATGGCGAGAGGATCAAAAGCTGGCTGCGAGTTTACGCCTTAGCGATCGGTAGGCGAGAGGAGATCGAGCGTCATGGCAAATTACTTGCGGTCGCTTTGACCCCAACCGCCTGCACAGCTAACGGACTCTCGGAGAACTCTATCGAGTCTTGGGGCGACCTCGGGAGCGATTCATTGCCAATTTCAAGGGACCTCTGAAAGGCCCACGGGAGATGGGAGATTGGGCGGCTACACGGCGCAAGAATGAGACTCTTCGTGAGTTCATCAAGCGCTTCACCAAGAAGAAGAACGAGATCCGGGGCGTTTGAACAAGCAATCATCGACGCCTTCTTCACGGATGCCGATCGAGGAGTCGATCAGCAGATGACCCGGACCCCGCGTAATCTCAAAGCCATGTTCACGATGGCGGACGGAGGCCGAAATCAAGAGGCCATCGCAAACCATCGCGGTGGCAGCGACGGAGGCCCCAAGAAGAAGCCTCACGACGAGCAAGGCAAGCCCAAAGATAAGAAGCGGAAGGGGGCGAGATGGTCGCCAACATGGGCGCAACCGCCTAAGCCCCCAACGACAACGATTACAAGAAAGTGATGGATTCGGTATGTCCTTTCATCCCAAAGGAAAACACTCCGCCAAAGATTGCCTCATTCTGCGAAGTTCGCGACAAAGCGAACCCGGTCGACTAAGGCGGTCAAGGCAAGAAACGATGGAGACTACCAAGGCGCCGAGCGAGATCAACTACATCTTTGGGGGCTCGACGATCGTCTGAGTCAAAGCGGAAGCAAAAGCTTACCACTCGGAGATCAACGCTATCACGCCCGCGACACCAAAGTACTTGCGCTGGTCCGAGGTGCCCATCACCTTCGACCGTCGGACCACCCGACCGTATCACCTTCCCCGGAGGTACCCACTGTCTTTGGATCCGGTCGACGAGGAAGCAAGTGAAAAGGGTCTGATCGATGGCGGGGCGGGATCAACGTCCTTTTCGTCAAGACCTGGACCAAATGAATATTCCCGTTCGAACTACGGCGAGATCATCTCCGTTCCACGGGTAATCCCGGACGTCCGCGATACCACTCGGACAGATCTCTCTGCCGGTCACGTTGAACCAAGGATAACTATCGGACCGAGAGTCCGAGCTTGAAGTGGCGATTTGAGGCGGCATATCATGCCATCTTGGGAAGGCGGGGATTGCCAAATTCATGGCGGTTCCCAACTACACTTACCTCGTCTTAAAATGCGAGTCCCAGCGGTGTAATCACCCTCCCCGGTGGCGTTAAGCGATCCACCTCTGCGGCAATGAGAGCTGCGAAATGGCGCAGCATTGGACTCATCCGCCGAGATGGAGAAGATCCGACCGAGGTCGTAAACCTTCAAGAGGAGGATGTCCCACCAAGAAGCAGCCAAAACCTCCATCAAGCGGTAGAAGAAACAAAGAAGATCTGTTGGACCCGTCGATCCGACCAAAACGGCCGTGATTGGGACAGGGCTCGACAGCAAATAGGAAGACGCGCTCGTCACTTTACTCCGGGCCAACCGGGATGTGTTCGCTTGGAAACCTTCGGTCATGCCTGGTGTTCCGAGGGAGGTGATCGAGCACTCCTCCACGTCGATTTAAAAGCGAAGCCCGCAAACAACGCCACGAAGATTCGCCCGGATCGGAAGGACGCCATAAGGAGTGAGATCACCAAATTGTTGGCCGCTCGGTTCATCAAAGAGGTGTATCACCCTGACTGGCTCGCTAATCCGGTCCTGGTCCAGAAGAAAAACAAGACATGGCGCATGTGTGTCGACTACACCGACCTCAACAAGACGTGTCCCAAGGATCCTTTTGGACTCCCCCGCATCAACCAAGTGGTGGATTACACCGCCGGGTGCGAGCTCCTGAGTTTTACGGGCGCCTACTCGCCTATCATCGATCGATCCGAAGGAAGAGGATTGCATCAAAACGTCGTTTATTCGCCCTTTGGTGCTTTTGCTATATCACAATGCCATTCGGGTTGAAAACGCTGGTGCGACTTATCGACTCACGATCGGCGGTGTTTTCACACTCAACTCGGACGCAACGTGGAGGCATATGTCGACGACGTCGTCATAAAAACCAAGTCCAGATGGGATCTCATAACAGATCTGACCGAGACATTCGAGAGCCTGAGAGTGTTTCGGATGAAGCTGAATCCCGAGAAGTGCGTTTTTGGGGTTCCGTCTGGCAAACTACTCGGATTCATCATCTCCAATCGGGGGATAGAAGCAAATCCAGAGAAGGTCGGTGCCATCCTTAAGATGAATCCTCCGGCCAACCAGAAGGACGTGCAGAAGCTCACTGGATGTATCGTGGCACTCAGCCGATTCGTTTCCCGACTTGGGGAGCGAGGCATGCCTTTCTTTAAGCTCTTACGCCGACAAGACGATTTTTAGTGGATAGCAGAAGCACAGCAAGCCTTTGAAGATCTAAAGAGGTTCCTCACCACTCCGCCCGTGTTGGTCCCTCCCATGCCACAGGAGCCCCTCTTACTCTACATTGGTGCAACGACCCACGTCATCGAGCGCGCCACAGTGGTGGAGCGAGACAAAGAGGCTCCTTCAAAAGGTACAATATCCGGTCTACTTCAGAATCGAAGTATTAGGCGAGTCAAAATAAGGTACACCGCAAGTTCAAAAGCTTACAGATCTTTGTGTTACTCACATCGCGAAGCTCAAACATTATTTTCAAGAGCATGAAATTTGGTGGTCACTTCTTTCCCGCTTGGAGATATACTCCACAATCGGAGGCCAGGGAGGATTGCCAAGTGGGCGATTGAGCTTGGAGCCTTTGAAATAAAGTTCGAGCCTCGACTAGCCATTAAATCCCAGCGTTGGCCGACTTAAGTCGCCTAGTGAATGAAGCCCAAACCCAATGACAAAGGAGAATCTCGAGTCTTGGACAATGTACTTGATGGTTCCCTCATGCTCACATGGCCTTGCGGCCGGATTTTGCTCATATCGCCGACTGGAAAGAAGCTACGCTACGTCCTCCAGATATTGTTTGCCGTCAGCAACAACGCCGCTGAGTACGAGGCACTCATCCACGGGCTCCGCGTTGCCATATCGCTCGGCGTTAAGCGGTTAATGGTACGCGGCGACTCTCAACTCGTGGTCAACCAAGTCCGAAAGAGTGGTCTTGTATCGGCGACAATATGGTGGCTTCTTGTCGAGGTAATGCATAAGCGAAGATAAGTTCGACGGACTGGAGCTTACTCACGTGCTCCGCCGCGACAACGAAGCAGCCGACGAGCTAGCACGGATGGGATCCACTCGGGCCCAGGTCCCGAGTGGTGTTTTCGTCCAAGAGCTACGCGCGCCATCAATCAAATGTCCATCCGCACCGGAAGATCAAGGAAGCGGCGAGAACCGGACGCAGAGGTACTATCAATCATTCCCGGTGGACTCGGCCTTACTTAGATTATCTCCTTCGTGATGAGTCGCTCAAGATCGAAGCTCGGCGAGTGCATCACACGCCAAGTAAAAGCTACAAGGTAGTCGGGGACGAGCTTTTGAAGCGATTCCCGGGTACTAAGGCGTTGCATATCTGAGCAAGAAGGCAGAGATCTACTCAGCGAAATCCACTCGGGAGAGTGCGGGCATCACGCAGCAGCAAGCACCCTGGTAGGCAAAGCCTATCGGCAGGGATTTTTCTGGCCAATCGCGGTCACGGATGCGGAAAATATAGTACGCAGATGTGACGGGTGTCAGTTTTTCGCCCGGCAAATCACTACAAGGGGACTAGCCTATAGCAACATGTTCATATGGTGCTATATGTATGCATATGTGTTGCAGACATCAATAGCATCACATAACGTAGGTGTTGTTATAGGTGGTGTTGCTAGCTGTATTTTGCATCACAAATTATATGGTGCAATATGTTTGTATATGTATTGCTAGCTAGCAACATGCATTTAGCATCACATGTACGCATTAAATTAGTCGTATCCGATAGCATCATTTAAACGGTCTATTGCAACATAATTAAATGCGCGTGTATATAATTATATTATTTTTTTGTAGATAGCATAGTTGTCAAACAGAATTTACTAAAATTGATCTTAAACAACTTTATATATGGACAATAATAATAAAAATAATAATTTTATTCATTTACATATGATGTAATGCACATCACTTCACATGAAAATGAAAAACAACTCCTTTGTCCATACATATAGAAGGTTACAAGTAATAAATGATTTAAAAAATATGAAATACAACAAAAATGTCTACTTAATTCTTTGCCTGAGCTTCCAGTCTCTAATCATGGAGTGGCTTAATACAATATGCTCTTGGTCCCTCTTCTTCTCAAGGCCTTACAAGATCACCCATTATTTTATTGGTCTCAACATGGAAGTAACACTTGGCAGTCACTTGTTGATTAACTCAGATTTAAGGATGAAGCTTCAGTCGAGTGGGCATGGGTACCCAGCTGGTGTCCTCCAAAGCCATTTTGTAAGAACCGTTGTCCTAACTTGGCAATGTCAATTTGGAGTATAAACATAACTACACATTAAAAATTTCATAGAGGATCAGAGCATGAGATGACGTAATGCAAGATAGCTTTTCTCTTAAATCCGAGCTAACCTGATAGTTAGAAAATAGTGATTGCAACAATACCTTAGCCAAAGACGAAGATCGAGAATATTAGCACAGTTGTCAAAAACATTGCCTTGTGACACAAAATTATGAAATTAAACCTGCAGGAAACACAATTTTCATAAGATATAACAAATGATCTTAATAAAGAACTTTCAAAATTATGCCAATAATGACGCAAAAGAGAGTTAAAAAAATCTTAGAAAGACATCTATATTTGAACAAGAACCAGTTATCTGGAACACTTACAGGCTTCTTCAACTCTAAGATGATTCTACATTATTTTTGCTCAGGTTGTTTGATAGCAAACAATTATTTGGCTCAATCCCAGATGAGCTTAGGAGCGTTACATCACTGCAAGTACTCTAACTATCATCATATCACTAGATTTCATTTTTGTATTGGAAATTGCTAGATCACACTGACCCATTTTGCGTCTTTGACAGCCGAATAAATAGAAACAATTTTGTGGGTCCAATTCCTTCTAACATCAACAATTTGGTCAAACTAAATGAGCTATAAGTGATCTCTAATCCTGAAAAACCAGTGAAGACAAGATCTTTTACAACAATTGACCAACACATCTGCTTACATGAAAAAACAGATGCATTGTGATCATTAATAAAATTCCAGTTATGTCATCCTCATCACTAAAGGAACCATGTATCAGTATGTATATAATTATAAATCTGCAACTGCAACTATAAATAGAAATCTCAGTAAGAAGTGTAGTAAATATATTCATTCGCTATATCATTTATCAAAAACAGAAACAAGTAGCACAACAGGGAAGATAACCTATTTAATCTAACATCTCATTAAGAATGAACCTGACAGCAAACATGCATGTCCTCTGTCACCTCTTGTTTGATGGTTAATTCATACTTTCCTGTTTCTCTGCATATTGTTGTAAGATATATTTCTCTGTGGGGGCTTACTCTAGGTGAGAATAATGGTAAAGACATAATAATTAGTTTTAGCATGCATGAAAATGAAAGAATAGATCCATGATATATTTCATTAGCCGCATAGTTTGCACACCTATATGTTTGTATTTACATGGGAGTCATCATGAGTAGCAAACCTCAGAATTGTTCAATGATAATGATATGCAAGGCAGAGCCAAAGACTGGATGGTGAGAGCGAGCATTTTCACCTAGTAGATACTTCTCATATGATCTCAAATTCACTCTATAAAAGATAGCAATGTTTTCAGCTATAACAATTAGTTTCATGCATATTGAAGGTCCACCCCTGACATTGTTTGGCCTGTAGTCTGCTTGTGATTATCTATTTGTTCTAAAAACACCATAATTTGTGTTTAGCTAGCTAAAGAACTTTTGCAGCATGCATATAATTGTAT
The DNA here is from genome assembly GCA_036346415.1 of Raddia guianensis. Classification (NCBI taxonomy): domain Eukaryota; kingdom Viridiplantae; phylum Streptophyta; class Magnoliopsida; order Poales; family Poaceae; genus Raddia; species Raddia guianensis. The sequence goes on along the minus strand of CM070543.1, from coordinate 28,262,816 downwards.
CCTTCTAGCGTACGAACAAACAGAAAAGGCCAAGAGAAATCCTATTTCAATGATCAAGCAAAACAATGATTAGAGAAGATGGCACTTAGTGCAATGGACTGAATGTAATACCATAACCAATGAAATACATCATACCAGATGAATCCAGAAAAACCATCAGAGCTGCAGCAACAATACTTCCTCAAAAGGGAGTCGTACTCGCAGTTGCTATATAATTGTTGAATAAGGTCACGTTGTGAATTAGAATAATGGAAAAAGAGAAATCCATATTTATCATTAGCATTAAACTGAAGATTGTTCAATCGTAAGACGGAACCTGCAAAAGTAAATGTGTAGAACTGTAAATTAGGATTGGAAGCTGCACAAATTTCCACAATTATGTGTATACCAACCGAACCTGTAGCTCATCATACAACATCTGTAATCAGTTGAGCTAAAGCGCTTACATATTTTTTTAGGCAATGTAAAACTACAAGGGCGGGCGGCGCAAACAGGAGGAGGAACAGGGAAGGGCAGCGCCGGCCGGACGACGCGCTCAAGCGGCCCTAGTGTGGCGTCAACACCGGCACAGGGGCGAGGCTGGGCAACGCAAATGGGAGGAGGAGGAACAGGGAGGGGCGGCGCCGGCGGGAGGACGCACTCGGCGGCGATGCCGACGTGGGGACGAGGCTAGGCAACGCGAACGGGAGAAGGAGGAATGGGGAGGGGCGGCGCCGGCGGGAGGACGCGATCGAACAGGATAGGGCGACATCGGCGTCGGCGAGGAGCTGAGGGGCGGCGTGCTGGGGGCGTCGGCGTCGGCGTCGGCAAGGAGCAGAGAGGCGGCGAGGGCGGTTGCCGGGCCGGATGGTGGGATGCGGGGGACGGACGATCTGATGGCTTGATTTCTTTGGGCGGCGTGGATCAACCTAGGTGGGACACGCGGCGCATCACGGCATCAAATTGAGGAAGGCCTAGATTGTTTCCATTTAATTTAAAGTTGCTAAAAATTTTGTTATGAAAAAGTTGTGATCCTTTAAAAGACATCTTAAAAGTTTAAAAATATAAAAAAAATATTTTTTAAACTTTAAGAAGAATTATTTAAAACCCCATAAATTGTAGTTCACTGTTGACTTTTGCATATTCTATTTGACCATTCGTGTTATTCTTGTTGTGATTTGTTTTATCATTAAACATATTTTAAGAATGACTTATATTTTTCCATGTTTGCACTATTTTTTTTTAATAAGACGAATGTTCAAAAGGCGTATTCAGGTCAACAGTGAAATATATTTTGGAACGGAGTGAGTACAAAGTATTACATTATTTGGCTTATACAAAAATATCAAAAATTTATTTTATTTTATTTAAGCTGAAAAAACAAGGCCTAAAAATATGTCATTATATAATTGTTTTTTTTTACAAATTGCATTATGGCCTAGTTTTTTTTAAGTAAACATAATAGTTTTCCTTATGTTAAACACGTCACACATGCCTAATACGTACGTAGCAACAGATTTACTAAGCGATTTTAGATTGTGGAACAATAAAGGTTATCATGAATAAATCCAATGATTCAACACAAGTGTGTCAGCAACACATATTATATGATGCATGATTGTTTCTTAGCATCACAACATATATGTGATGCTAGCGTGTGTTGGAGTAGACATGTACTCTGAGTTTTCTGCATCACAAGCCATATATGATGCTAATTATGTGTTTGAATACGCTAGTTATGTTGTAGTGAATCCACATGCCGGCGCAAGATTTACAGACGATTCCGATCTCCTAGCCCTTCGCCGTTTGGAATCTGGACATGGTGGGCCCCCTCAAGCGAGCGCAAGGCGGATTCACTCATCTTTTCGTCGCCATCGATAAGTTTACCAAGTGGATTGAAGCCAAACCAGTTGCAGTCATTACGGCGGCCAAGCCACGCGATTTCTTCCGGAATATCGTTGTGCGTTTCGGCGTGCCCAATCGCATCATCACCGACAATGGCGTTCAATTCAAGAGCAGTGAATTTCAAGATTGGGGCGAGGAGCTAGGCATCAAAATCTGCTACGCCTCGGTGGTCCACCCAAGGAGCAACAGACGAGTTGAACAGCCAACGGATTGGTGCTACAAGGGCTCAAAGCCCGAATCTTGATCGCCTAAAGTCATACATACGCTACTGGGTGAAGAGTTGCCCTCGGTGCTCTGGGGCTCGAGCGACCCCAAGTCGAACAACCGGCGGACCCTTTTTCCTAGTTTATGGCTCGAGGCGGTTCTCTCGATCGAATTGAAGTTCCGGTCCTTCGGTTCTTGGCTAGAACGATAATCGACGGATGAAGCAAATACGAAGACCTCGACCGGCTCGAGGAAGCGAGGAAGCAACAATGATCAATCGGCCAAGTACCAGCAGGCTCTGCGTCGCTATCATCGGTAAGAACATCTGGGCCGTCGTTCTCAAGGAGATCTGGTACTCATAAGAATCGAAGCACGAGCATAAACTCTCCCACTATGGGAAGGCCCCTACTTGATCGCCGAGGTGACCCGCCGGGGCTTACCACCGCAACGTGAAGACGGATCTGACGTGCCTAACACCTGGAACATCGAGCAGCTACGTCGTTTCTATTCTTAGAATTCTATATTCAAGCAGTTTGTAATTAGTTCCTTTCTTTTGACTTGCTACTTGGCCGTAAACGACCAAGCGATGAAGTCGAGGTTACTAAATAGTGTCTTGAGTCAACCGCACCCTATCCTTTTTAATAAAGTTGTTTTCTCTCTACATGTGCTGATCGCATTCGAGTACTATGAGAATTCTTGAGTAATGGCGCGTTTATATCCTTTCGACAGTGTTTAGCTACTTCGCGGGTGCATAGGAAGAAAGCCAAGTGTTGCTTCCTAGCACTCGGGGGCTGGACCAGTCGGCCGATGCGTCTCATGAAAAAGGATAAAACATATTATTCGGATAAGTTTGATCACCGATCTTGGGATCAACGAAGTTTTTATTACGCACCGCGATTCTGTGTCTAATCGATCCACTATTTGGACAAAGATGGACGAACCTCCTCTAACAGAGCTACGGCCTTCTCTTCCGAGCAAGCAAACCCATCCTTGACGGCCCCGCAATCCAGGCGAGGATAGTTTGACTTCGCGATGGCGAGGCCTTGGCTGGTGCACGTTATTGCGGCCCCCCGAGTGAAAACCTTGATCCGCTCGGGAATGGCTTCAAGATGAGCCACATAGAGGCATTCAATTATTGGGGCAATCCCCATCGAGGTCCGGCGGCGAAGCTCTGCACAACTAGTCGGATGAGATATCAGTCGGGTGTCAATGAGGTTGAGCCAGGGAGAGCCAGTTGAGAAAGGTTACCTTCCAAATCTTTAGCCGACCCCTCGGCTCGAGCGTTGGCTTGGCGGACTTCCTCTTCTAGAGCCTTCTGCCTCGCCTCCAGAGCCTTCTGCCTTGCCTCCAGAGCTGCACTCAACAGCAAATATCAGTCGGGTGTCAATAAGGTTGAGCCAGGGAGAGCCAGTTGAGAAAGATTACCTTCCAACTCTTTAGCCGACCCCTCGGCTCGAGCGTTGGCTTGGCGGACTTCCTCTTCTAGAGCCTTCTGCCTCGCCTCCAGAACCTTCTGCCTCGCCTCCAGAGCTGCACTCGACAGCAAATATTGGAAACCATCACCTACGAAACATCCTCCTTAGAGATTTAGCACGGGTTGGGGTTTATATCTCGGTTCGTGTTGGACTCCTCCACGTGGTGGAATCGAAGCTCAGTGACTTCGTGGTGGAGCTCTTCGATCCGGCCACGGAATTGTCGCTTGGCGAAATACAGCGCGTTGTCAAACTCGTCGCGCGTCTTTAACTCGCCCACCGTTTTCTCCATGCACCGGGTCTTCTGCTTCGACCTCTCCTTCATGCGCTGCGTGAAGGATAGAGGGTCGTTAGTGGGATCCCCCCCGCGCAGAGCGAGGATTCGCAGAAAAGAAGTTACATTGTACATCTCGGCTTGGATGGCGGTCACTTGTTCCAACACTTCCCATTCTTCGGCTTCCTGCCCATCGTCGACCTCGTAGCCCTCCATCTCTTTCCGCCATTTCAGTCGGAAGGGTGGAGTGGGAGCTTTAAGCGGAGGCGAGGATCTCCTCGACTTGACTCGAGCTTTAGGGCCGGAGCTAGATCTTCCCTTCGCCGACGAGGATTGACGGCTTGTGGCAGACGGGCCTGAGTCTGGACGAGGAGAAGCGGGCCGAGCCGAGCCTCCGGAAGGCTGAGGCTGTTCGTCATCGTCATCCACCGGTTTTCTGCAAGCATTGGGAGTTCTTTTAAGATATGCATCTCTACAAATTATGAAATCCCGGCGTTACGAAAGAATACCTGTGTGACGGGACGTATTTCATCTTGAATTTCATGTCCGAACCACTCGGACCCGAGCTTGGCATCTCTTTCGCCCCAGACGCGGCCTTTGGGCCAGCAGATTGACGTGGCGGGGGCTCTGTTGCGCTGTGGCTGGTCAGTGGTGACTTCGCCGCTAAGCGACGCGCCGAAAAAAGCGGGGTGGTGTCGTCGTCCTCATCCTCTTCATCTGAGTCCTTTGGAGCATCCCCCGCCTTTTTGGCGGGAAGCGCTTCGTTGAGCCTTGGCGGGGCGCTGCAGGTGCCCCTTGGGGCGGAGCCTCCGGGACCGGGGAGCGGAGAAGAAGGCCTCACGCCCTGCGACATATCGCATCATATTAATTCGACTCTACAATTGACAAATTGCGGTTGAGTTGAGAAGGGTCTCCTCCTTACACCGGAGGCAAGTATCCCAAACTATACGAGCCGCAATCCATCGAGTTACCTCCGTGCAGGAGCAAAAGTTCAACCACTCGGTGATGACCTCTGACGGAGTGTTCACCGCTCAACCATCGCGGATCACACCTGGTCGATTTCTATCCTGCTAGCCTATCACCAAGGCCGATTCGATTGAGCACGAACGCAGCGAGGAGCAACACACGGGATTACCTGAGTTGGACCCCCTGCGGGTAATAGTCCTACTCTGCTGAGCCTTAGCTCTCTTGTTGTTGTGGTTGAATGGAATGTGTTTACAGAATGTTTGAATGCACGTATGCTAGTGCAGCGTACCCTTCCCTCTCTCTCTCTCCTTTTATACAAGCTTTGAACCGACGGAGAGCCGAGGGGTAGGCGAGACAATACTCTTAGTACAATCGACGAGACACGACAGAGAGACGAAAAAGTGCAGCTGCCGCCGCCGAGCGGCTCCGCACAGGCGTGCCATGCAAGTGGCCATTGACCAAGATCCTGCACGGTGAGGTCTGCGGGTGGGGCCACCTGCTCCTCCCGCGCGCGGCCATCTCAAGCAAACCTTCTCTCTGCGGTCAATTCTTCTGCGCCACAATGATACCGCTTTCGGACTGCGAGAGGTCATCAGAAGCGATAATCATTTCTTCACCGTCTATCCGCGTGATGTCGCATTAATGCGCTCGTCTTCGCAAAGATGGAGAGCCTTCGCCGAAGACTCCTTCCGCAGCGCTCGCCACGGGGCCCGCAGCGATGGGGGGGCCTATATGTGCCGAGGGCTCGCCAGCGCGCCCTTTGGTGCGTGGGGCCTCGCCTGGCGTGTTGATGGGCTCGCCCGCACGCTGGGACACAGTCGCCGACGTGTGGGGCCTTCGTCTAGTCTTTTAAGGCTCGCCACGCCTGGGCCTTGTCGCCGCTTTGGCGTGGGGCCCTTTGATCTGCCGTGGGGCTCGCCCACCTGCTGGGTCGATCGCCCACGACGTGTGGGGCCCTCGCCCGCGCTGAGGAGGGGCTCGCCACGCTGGGGCCTTGTCGCTCGCTGACGCGTGGGGCCCGCTGATCTTCACAGGACTCTCTGCACCCTGGTATTTATTACACCGACAACCTCCTTCTGCGTAAGGTTTTCGTGGGTCTCCCGAGTGGTGTCTTGGGTCCCCGAGTACTCGAATCGCGGATGGACCCTCTCCTTGATGGGCCGAATCTGGCGTTCGATAGTTCCACACTACCCGACTCAGGCCAACCCAAAGCAGACTTGGCTCATGGAGAATAAAAGAAGTTCCTTCACTGCTCAACTCGTCATCGGCGAGGAGGGAATCCAGAGGGACGGACTGGGGCACTCACATGGAAAAAGGAAGGGAGGGCCGAGGAGAGTTGGCACAATAGAACCACTCAGAGTGCCAAATTTTTATTGGAGGTTTTAAAGCGAAGATCAAGTAAAACTTTTGACCCTTCCCGCGAATGGATTCCCGCGCTACCGCGCCTTGGGATTGTCCTTGTTGGGGTAGGGTTTGAGAAGGAAGAGGAATCAAGAGGTCGAAATGAGGAGCGATCCCAAGTAGGCCTCGCAGACGTGGACAAAGATCGCGATATGGAAAATGCAATTGGGGTTCAAATCTAAACCTCAATCCCGTAAAATGGAGCAAACCCGGAAGAAGGAAGGTCAAGCCGCGAGGAAGAACGACTCAAAGACCACTACCTCGTCCGGACGAGGAGGGGGCGAGATCGCCGGCGGCAAGGCCAAGACACGAACCCTTCCGGGGAGCACGCCAAGGAGACCACCAGAGCCTCCGCTCGTCGTGATGGACTTCATCCATTTCTTCGCCTCTCACCGCCTCGGTGGCGGTGGGGAGGTGGAGCCATTGCGATTGAAGGCAGGCGGCGGTGGAGGTGGCGGCGAGAAGAACCCTAGTGGCGGAGTGTTTGGAGAAGCTAACCGACCGGCGCGAAAAGTGAGCGAGGTGAACTACTTAGTTCCTCTGCTCCTAATTTATCGCAGCGGCATAGTTTCGCGTGCAGGTCGGCCTTAGTCTAGCGCGGATCGACCTTTCCGCAGGGGCCCAATAATCACTCGGCCGGCCGAGTGGTTCCCTCGAGAGGTCTGCGAGCGCCATTGCTGCTTAGGTGCGACGAGCCTAGCTACTCGGATGAGGCGATGTTCTTGATTCAAGATCAAGTCAAGGAAAAGTGGCATTGCAGATTGAGCTCAAGCAAAGACGCAAAAGATTATGTATATCTAAAGGATCTTCATTGAAAGGGCTCTTAGGCTGATTACATATTTTCATGCACGACAAGACGTCGAGCTAGGGCTCGTCGCCGCTCATGGAGGAACAAAAGAAGAAAAAAAAAAACCCGCGGAGGCCTCGCTTGTACCCTCGTGCGCGAGGAGGCTGCAACTAGTGCGTCCTTGGAGGGAGGCGCACCTTGAAGAGTTGCGGGAACCCGCCGATCGTAACCCTAAGGGATTCTTCGCGGAGACCTCCGCCTCATCTGAGCGAATCCGCGAGCTCATCTTCGCGAGCTTGGGCGGCGGCCCTGGCGGTGGCTTCTTCTTCCTCCCTTGCAAGGGCCGCATCGATCCATCCCAGGATCATCTCCGTGATGTTTGCCATTGCTCTCTAGGCGGGGTGGGGTGGAGATTCTTAGGAGTTGCGGAGGAAAAAGAAAACTCAACAAACTAAATGCTGGTGGTGAAGCGATATTCCGCCCCTAGGGTTTCTTTTATACACGAAGGAATTCAAGGGTCGCGCCTTGGAATCTGTTTCAAACACAGTAAAACCATCATGGCGGTGAAACGGAAGTGGGTGCGAAAACGGTCTCCGACCAAGACACGCGTCCCTTCGGCTGTGTGAGAAAAGGGCGCGAAAACGCTTCGCCTTCCCCTTAATTGGGCTTGGGCCAACACTGCAAAAAGCAACCCCCTTAACAGGCTTTCTTAACACGCCGCTAGCGGTGGCAATGTGTTAAAATCGAGCCTAATTCGGCCTCGGTACACCCTGGAGGGCATATGACCGGCAGAGCCAAAATTAAAAACGTTTCACGGCATACCCCATGTTGGGTCACTAGCCAGCTTCGCATGCTCGAGGTTGGGTGTTGATGAAACTTGGGTTCAATTTCTTGAGGTATGCTTTCTATAAGGTCGCCTGTTGTACACCGCTCCCCGGGTACAAATACCTCTTGGCGAAATTGCATCCAGTCGGTACGCCCCAAGGGGCCTATGCTGATCCCTCCTCCGGTTGGGACAGGTACCACCCACCGAAGGTGTGCCCTCTTCGGGCCAAGTGCTAGCTCTTACAAGTTAAGGCTAGGCGCTGAGGTCGATATCCCTCGCAACGTTAAACTACAACATGCTGCAAGACAGAAGTTGTGGAAACGTGGCTTAAGACACGCCCCATGATGGACCAAGCGCCGCCCCTGCATTGCAGGAGTGGGTGTCAAGTAGCCGAAATCATCTGTTGTGGTGATGTGCCCAATGGGCCGAGTGAGCTGGAGTTTGGTATTGCCAACCCAGGCATCGTTTCGACATAAAAGCTTAAGATTTCTTGAGTTCTTTACAATCTCTTTTCAGGTTACGGGAGGTATTGGTGAGACCAGTCGGCCGGACATTTGACTCGATCATAAAGCACTCGGGGGCTACTGTGGAATATATGGGCCCCGGGTATCCTCTAGAAGGCCCATAAGGGAGCAGACAGGGGGCGACCCGAGTCACCCGGTTGAAGATAAAGACCACTCGGGCTACGTACGGCTTGAGCCGCGAGGAAGTTCCCGAAGATATAATCTATCTCCATATAATTAGCAGATCGACACATGCATTCCATGTAACTGCATAACAGAATTAGTTACCAGGGATCCCGAGATATCCTATAACTTTATCTCCCCCTACACTATATAAAGAGAGGGGGTAGAGGTCATCGGCATAGACACAGATACGCATAGTTTCATCTTGCATCTCGCATCTTAATACACCATATAATCCCAGAGCACAGGAAGTAGGGTATTACCTCCTCCGTTGAGGGCTCGAACTCAGATAACCTGTCTTGTGTTACCCATCTGGCTTAGTTCTTGATTAGCGTCCCCTCGTACAAATTCATTGCCGGCGGTGACCCCCCAGTTAGTCACCTGTCGACAGAGGAGACGCGTTTTCAGTTCAGAAACGCCGAGCAGGGCAACCTCTTGGCATGATCAAGTGGTCCATATGGTTTCTAATAAAAATGTGCAGCGAATAATGTTACAAAGAACGAAGCGAGATGTGATATAGAAAAACTAGAAGGAACCTAAAATTAGAGTCTTAGAGCATCCACATCAGCCACTTCATATCTCACCCTCCATTTCTAAATTAAAATAGTTTTGCTCCTTCTCTCTCCTACATTAATCATCGGACCTCACATCAGGCACTCCATATCTCACCCTCTGTCTTCTCTCTCCAACATAATATGTTATTTCCTTCCAACTAACTTCAACCGCCATGCATACTTGTACGTACGTATTATTTAAAGTACGATTACGCTATATATGTGCGGTGTGCTATAGCATTATTGATAAATTTACACGATATATTAATTTATTAATAAATTAATGTTCGTACGGAAATTAATTTCATATAGTTTTATTGGTGTGAACATAAAATCATGCCATCTAATTTTTAAAATTATCAATTAATCCAACTATCGCATTTTGCATATATGTTGTGCTATACGTTTACATCATAAATCGTATGCGAATTATTAAATTATTACTACAGGTGTTTTCGTACGGACATTATTTTCGTACATCTTTATTGCGGTGAACATTAATTTTCGTAGGGGCATAAAAATATACAATATTTAAAAATAATTTTTTTTCAGTACATCATAAAACATAATTTCATTGCTCATGTGATGCTGTGTCACGAGTAATGCAATGCACACTGTTGTTGATATCTTCCACCGAAAGGCACCACGTGCTGGCACATACAAAATGGCTTCCAAGAGAAGGAACGTTCTCATGAGCTGATCGGTGGCTTGCATGGCAAGCATGACGAATGGCTTCCATGGCAAGGATGAGCAATGGCTTCCATTGCAAGGACGAGTCATGGCAAGGATGGACACAACTCTATAAATAGCACCACAGGTTGTCATCCTTTGCAACTCAAGCCATTTGTTGTCTAGTACCTCCAATACGAGAAAAAAAATGAGTACGTCAAATTCTGAGTCATCGGATAAGTTGGGGGAGTATGAAGATATAGTGTCGGACTCCTCCGAGGATGACGACGGATTGGTTTTAGCACTGATCCACACGAAAATTGTGGAAGAGAGCGGAGGTAGTACTGGTCCTAGGGCTCGACGTCGATATGTCGATCGATGTTGTCATGAAGGCCATGCTCGACTTATGCGCGATTATTTCAATAATCTTCCAATTTATCACGAAGGGTTTTTCCGAAGAAGGTAATTTTTAGTTCGATGGTTTCACCACTTTGTGTAGTGCTTATTAGCTTCCATTTAACAGTTTAAACTTACAAATATGTCATAGGTTCCGAATGAGCAAGAGGTTATTCCTTCGTGTGGCTAGTGTGGTACATGCTCGTGAGCCGTACTTCCACCAGACGAGGAATAATGCTAAAAAGCTTGGGATCCACCCCCTCGTGAAGATGACTGCAGCTCTACGCATGATTGCCTACGGCAAGTCCGCCGATAGGATCGATGAGTACCTTCGCATCGGGGAGACCATTGTGCTTAAAAGCACCCGAGCATTTGTCCAAATAGTTCCCCAGAAACATGCAGCCGTTTGGTTGTTCCCGACAATGGGATCGTACGAAACATTCAACCATACAGACAATAGAATTTTATCCTCTTGAACTGAATAGTTACCAGTCCTCCCTACTGCGGAATCATCAGTGCTTTGCTGCTTTCCTCTCCCCCTAGACCTTCCTGTCCCTCCCCTCTGAAGGTTTGGTACCACCTCAACTACCTCATCGACATCAATAGTCGCTACTGTTTGGTCCTGGGACGTATGTTGTTCGACAGAAACAACATTGGTGGATCCACTACCACTCCATGATGGCATAGGGGTACCGAACGTGGGTTGCAACCCTCGAGGATAAGCAAAAGGAACCCCCTGCACCACGTTGGGTCCTACTGGCTGCGGCATGTACATCTCTGTTGGCATGCCTTCGTATGGACCTGTACGTCGGTTAGTTGCTGCATTAGGGCCAGATTTAAAGGAAAAAATAATGCTTTAGGGCAACATCGTCTTCAACCACCTCACTACGTTGGTCAGTTAGTATATTGTGGGTCGTATGGCCTGCTTATGTGAGGTTTGTGGCTGGTATCTCATTTTCAATGACAAGCCTATTTTCTCCAAGTGTATGATTTGGACAATGCTGGATGAATGGTTATCTCACACTTGTGCCTCCTCTTATCAATAAACTAGAGATTTTAGTTCGATGGTTTTAGGCACCATTTATATCTATAAACAATAGCACTTCATTTTATGCAGTTCAACCTATTTTTGAATTCTAGTTCACATAAAAGAGACCAATCAGATTAAATTACTGTACTATTAGCACATATATGAATGGAAAAATAAATAGAATATGCTAATGTAAAAAATGAAACCATAATCTGTTACACATCTGGATGAAGCATCAAATATGTTTGCATAGTACAATCTTATTCTTCAGGAAAATCAAAATCAAAATCTTACCCGACATGTTGAAGTGCGGATAAGGTGAGGCAGCAAATGTGTTATTGCGTTGTGCTCTCCCCGAATCTTCTATAGGCGTCGAAGGGAATTGAGGTCGGCCCCCTTCGATGCTCATGAGGCGGTTGAAACACTCGTCATCCATATTGAAACTACGAATATTGAATTAGACATATGTGAAAGCCATTGAAATCAAAGCATGCAACTTACATCGATTGCACATAAAAGCAATTAATAATAAAGATACACACATATGCATGACAGTTACGTACTCTTTATTATTAAAAGTGACAATACAACATCTTCAAAATATCCAGACTGACACTAATACCTTAACATATTACATCATTCGAGGCACAACCATATTGCATCTTAACAAGTCTTAAAAACATACGGAAATTAAAGGTAATTAGACACCATGAGACTGATCACTATCATAGTCGACACCATTATCTTCGAGGACACTCTACAGACTAGGTTGATCAAAGAAATCGTTGTACAAGTTCCCCTCAGAGTCGATGATGTCATAGGGATCAATGTCATCCCATGGATTGTGCTCATCAACGTCGGTGGCCACTTCAGGCTGCACGGGTTGTACTTTGTCCAGACGACGAGGGCTGCCAACCCTACTAGCATGGTCTCTTGCTATGAGTGATAGTTTATCTAATTGCTCAGCTAGTTCCTCCATGTCCAGTACAACCGCATTGACCCTCATGGCAGAATCACTGGAAGATGGATCGAAATGGTGCTCCGCAACTTTCTTCATCTTCGTTGCAGCCTCCTCGACCCCATCGATTAGGACAGCGAGAACCTCACGCAATGTCATCTCAGAGTTGCTCATCTACAGCCAATGTTTAGGTTGAATTGGATGAAACTTGATTGATGGAATTCGAAGCGTTTACTTAATATAGACACTATTCCGAATTAAGTATTAGTACCTGCATGATTCGGGTACAGAGTACTCCATATGAAATTGTATGGACACATGACAATATTCATTTTATAAAACTACAGGAACTAATCGAATGCGTATTCCTAGTCTGCACAGTGGGAGGTCAAGACTAGCCTGAACCCTGCAATTCAACCCCTACCTTGCAGATGTCCAGTTCAGTAATCGATCCAAGTTTCTTAATTGGAAGAACTAGATTGGTTTATTACTAGATTGAGGCCTTGAGCAGAAAACGAGAAAAATAGTTACTGACAGGGAGTATTGGAGTTTGATACTGTCATGCTTATACGAAATGAAGCACATGGATGCAAATCAGAACTAAGGCATGGCCGAACGAAATGCACAAACCGTAATGCATAAATCTGACCAAACCTCCTGCACATCGGAACCCCTAAATATTTGGGCGAAACCCTAAATTTGCTGGAATCGCCATCCACGCATGTAAAACCCCTAATCTGAATCAGAAAATTGGTAAAAATGTGGTAATCCATCACATACACCTACGAAATCAAACGCCCTCGTACGTACAACGGTCAAATGTCCTAGATCTGGGCATACGCACAGCAAGCATCACTCGTGGGCAAGAACGGAGCAGGGGGAATGAAGCACCACAGGTCGCCGCCATGACCAAAAGGACGGCCAAACGTATGGCATACCTTGGGCTTGATTCGTCGGATCCGCCGGACTCAAAGCACCGTTCGCCAATCGGAGATCCCAACGCTCCCTGCCTGGGAGCCGAATCCAGCAGCTCCGGTGGCCCGCCCGGACCAGCTCCTCCCGTTGCCCCTCCGCAAGGTGGTCGCCGACCTCTCCGCAGCGCTCCGCACCCTCGATTCGCTCGGGCGCACGAGGGACAAGTTCGTTGGTGTCGTGCGAACGCCGCTCGCCACAGTAGCCGCCCTCCAACCCTCCAAAGATAGAGGCTGCCCGCATCACTGTGCTTCGCTAATTTCATTTTGAAGTGTCTGATGTACAACCTCCCGTCCTCCATTTTACTGTGTATATGGGGTGCACAATATTTTGGAGGACCTGATGTGAGTGCTCTTATGGGAAAGGACACTATTGCTGATTTACTAACCTCTATAAGACTGTACGTCCATTTCTTGTATTCAGCGCCTTGCCGATGAGTTGACGAGCACGAGCACTTGGAAGTTGGAATTCTACGGCGTTGGTACACGTAAAGCTCAGCTGTCTCAGAGACTCGGAGGCTGAGGCAGTCATCAACTCAGCATCCGGTCCGGGGATGATAAGACTCGCGTGTTTTGATTTATACTCGCATATTTCTTCAAACGCGTATGGTACGAACTCAATAGTTATTGATAAATCACTAAAGATATTTTTTTCAAGGAAAGTACTATACGTAGGACACCTAATTTTTTTTGTATCCCTAAGATTTCATCGGAATAGGAGAAGATTTCCTCTTTCTCCGTCTCCTCTTAACATGACTCACGAAAATCTTCTTGTGATTGATCAATGAGGAAAATTCCTCTGGGATCAGGCTGGGATCCCGGCTGGGGATTTGTGCTCCCAAACGAACCCTAAAGGGGCCTTCGATTCCCCTGAATCAAAATAAACCTGGTGAAGAACCGTTTCTCTAATCAAGGTAAAGCTAGGCCATGTCCCACCTTCAGCTATAGTTCTTGCATACACCCACTCAAAATTATAATTAGCTTCCTTTCGGTAATTTCATAGTGCAATACAATGCATGTAAGGTGCTGATACATAAGCGTTTATAAAGGAGAAAGTAATGTTACATTACTGATAACTTACATAAACATTTCTCTCTCGACGTAAGGAAGTTTATACTTATGCTCCTCTCTAAACATAGATGTTAAGCTAAGCACTTGAAGGTCTCGCATGTCTTTGTAAGCTCCAAAGAACATTCAGAAATTAAACACGTCAGCTCCAGGTGACATTCACGCATCAAACTGAGTTACGAGAATTGGGCTCTTGCCATCTCTCAATCTCAGCATGTGATGAGGATTGGACTATGCCATCTCAGGAGGGGTAGATTTATCATGTATCATCTCACAGAAGTTTCCACAGAAACTGCTGCAGAAGCTGGGGATGGAGTCATATCAAATTCACTGACAAACTGAGAGGATACCCCCCCGTGAACCGTCTTTACAGGCTGCGACAACACAAAGTTCAGAACTCTTTCTAATGTATCATACTATCGTAGCGCTGGACCACAGCAAAGCATGAGAGCCCATGCCACCATAAGTGCCACAAACAACAGAAAAATTCGATGACGAACGCGGTAGATCACATGACCACAGACAGTGGATCTGGGCCAGCAAGAACACTGCATTTAGTAATCTCCGAATGGGGCTCTCATTTTTCTTTCTTTCTGCATCCACCGATTCCCAAATATAATTCAGTCCATGCTGAGCATACAATACTACCATCACTTCCAGATATAATTCCTCAACACGATTAAAGAAACACATATTATCGTGAACAACTAATAATCAGTGTTATTATAGTCATATACATTGCCAACAGTAAGAGGAAACTTTACAAAGAGAGAATAGGTATAAGAGGAAATAACCAGAAATATATCATACATTGACCAGAACTGCAAGCAACCAAGGTATGGTTATGAAGCAACATATCCCACTGGTATTTTTCCTACGCATGGCAATCACATCACCAAAAATTAACAACAAAATTCTGAAATAAAAAAAGCAGCTGGCGAGCTGTGAGATCCTCCAGTTTTCTGATGGCTTGATCATTGAGGGACCGTGGTCCCCCTGTTTTCTACTCAATGAAGTAATAATATAATGGAAGTAAACATCATATGCTGTATTCTATGTAATACAAATATGAGTCGGACTGATTCAAAAAAATAGTGTGAGCTGGACATCACATATGTTCATTAAATAAGTTATGTCAGCAGTACATAGAGGAGGACATATTGCACAGAGCAGTTGAGTTATATAATGTAGAGTCCACATGGCAAAAAAAAAACAATGATCCAATTATAAGACGGAATCAAATAAAGGGAGATCAGTGGACCAAATCTTGAAAGGGATATCCAATTGTTAGACATAATGATAGCGTTACTTTCAGTACGCAGAGAGTGAAAGCGATGTGCATATGTAAGGCCAGCTTCAGTTCTATTAACAGCCAAAACATGTTAGTTACCTCGGAGTAAAAAAATGCATTCACATGGTGGGTTGCTCTCTAAAATAAAATTCCTCTGGTTTTAACATTTCATCTGTGAAGTGCTAAATCCACTTTATTTGATAGAAGAATACAGAGAGTTTAAGAGCTTTGGTGGGGCACATTTGACGACAGCACACACACACACACACACACACTCTTTTTACCTGCAATAACTGATCTTCAAGCAAAATTGGCGAATTCACAAAAAATGGCAATTATATCATAGCTGATCTCAGTAGCAATCGGCGGTCAAGTTCTTGGATTAATCTCGCTAGTGACAATTCATCACAAATAAATAATGCAACATTCAATTATTTGTTGATGGTACTATTGTTGCCACTAAAAGAAAACCGACAAAGAGTATTGTAGCTGTACCACACACTAGTAACTATTCTTTAGCACAGAGAAATCTTTTTGACAAATTAGCTTTCTTCGTTAATAAATGGCATCAGATTTTGAAATGACTGTACCAAACAACTTTATTCCAAAGGATAAGATAGGTAAGACATGTGAGCTGTATCTTGATGTATACAATCCAAGGACCTTGGGCAATTGAGGTATCACTGCATTTAAATTAATGGACCATGCCATTAATAACACTGTAGCAGCTCAGTGATGATGGTCCTTGTACCTGAACAGATGAGTGAAAAGGCAATGGAATGTGTTGAAAGTATTGAGGGAGCCAGGGAGGTACACCTTGGAATGGGTGAAAACTGAAATAGTGAATGTCTGGTCCTGGACAAGTCACAACAACACACTTTCCATGACAGCACTAAATTTGGAGAAAGTACAACAAATCCTCGTGTATGTAAAGCATTTCCAAGGAATCTGAAATTATGGTTTACGGTGCATCTGTTCTTATTTAGATGAACTTTCAAAACGAACAATAATCCCAATCTGTTTGACCTAGAAGTTATTTGCCTCCAATTTCCACATGAACACATCTATTTGTTTACCAAATAGAACATGAAACAAATACAACGAAGACACCTCTGTTGTTAGGTTGCCGTGAAACCTTCGGCTAAACCTAAGATAACCAGCTGACAAGAATGACTGCACAGTGGTTACAGCTGTTAATAATACAGTCTTTGATAACCAGCTGACAAGGATAAAAAGTTTGCACCTTGGAGGTACATAGCACATATACTTCTTTATTTATCAGAATAGCACATATACTTCAAGAACTTAACTCAAATTCCATCACACAGCACCACAATGCAGGCAATACTATACAAATTATAGAGTTTGGCTGAATATTCGACACCATTAGCTAGAACTGAGAACATGATGTGGCGTTCCTGTGACCTCAATTTCACAACATATCATTATCAGCAAAAAGACTAAACGGAAGCTTATGAACTTCCTTGTTTATGATATGATATAACTACCCAAATTTAACAATCCCATATCTCTGTGCCCAAGACACAACAAACAGAGAAATCAATTTAAGATTCTAGACATCCATTCTCCGCATCAATAACAAAAAGAACCTAGCACCTTCAAGCTGATAATCCATAACAAACAACATTTGGTATACCGCCCACTAATTCATTGCCTCCATACTGAAATCCAAAATTTTCATCCTTTTTGAGATAAAACTGCCAACTTTCTGAAGAAACACAGCAAAACACAGCATGCGAATTGAACAGACATAAGGACCAAAATTTCCATATATATTTGTGTGATGGAATAGAACAGTTATTATGCCGTGATATACTCCTCGCTCACTCATCTCACCTCACCTCGCCTCAATTCTTTCCATCCCCTTCTCCTGGGGAGGAATTCAAAATAACCGGAGAACAAAGAGGATGGAACCAAGGGGGGAATAAAATAAGAAAGTCAAAATTTTGATCGCGAAAGCGACTAGACGACTCGCCTCCGCCTCTCAGTCGAGGAAGCCGGTGCGGCGCAGGACGGCGTTGCGGACACGGCGGAGGTCGCGGCCCTTGAGCGTCCTCCCGGCGCCCTCCAGCACCGAGCTGTGCGCCCCGGCGCGCCGCGCGACGATCTCGTGCGGCGGCACCATGGCCTCCCCATCCTCCCCGCCGCCCACGGGCTGCGCCCACCTCAGCCCCCTCCGCGCCGCGGCCTCGGACTGTATCCGCACCGGGGCCGACCTCGCCACCGCCAGAGGGGTCAACACGGCGGCGGTGTCCGGGATGGGGCGGGCCGCGGATCGGACGGTGGTCCCCGCGCGCTTCTTCTTCTTCTTGCCATCCTCGTCGGGGAGCGCGGCGAGGAGGCCAGGGGCTGAAGATGCGGGCCAGAGGACGTCGAACTCGAAGAGGTCGCCGTCCGCGGCCGCGGCTGCGGCAGCGGCGTGGGCGGGGGTGGGCTTCGGAGGGCGGAAGAGCAGGAGGCGGTCCATCGTGGCGCTCCGGGAATCACCAGTACGGCGAATCTCCGGCGCGGTGGCGGCGCTCCGGCATCGGCGGTTGGGGAGGGAGGTGGGCTGGGCGTGAACGAGGACACGATACCGGCGTGGGGAGAAGGGCGCGCGGCGGGGTGGTTATAGGAAGGGGAAGGTTTACCTCTTTTGCATTTGGCCCCTAATAGTTATCATAAATTAAAAAACTAAGTTGGGGCCTATATCGACAGGTACATATGCTGTGCAATCACACAAACTGTGTAATCGCCGTGCGATCGAACTACCAAAAGTTGTAAAAAATTCTGAAAAAATTTGTACATGTACTCTTCAACTTACTCTATCTTTGGTTAAAAATTTTAAGTTCAAATTCATCCTATATTGAACGTTACAAAAAAGAGAAAAATCTATCAATTTTGAACTTATCAAAACTGTCCGTTTTTTCTCTTTTTTATAACTCATAATATAGGATGAATTTGAACTTAAAATTTTAATCAGAGATAGAGTAAGTTGAAGAGTACATGTACAAATTTTATTAGAATTTTTTACAACTTTTGGTAGTTCGATTGCACGGCGATGACACGGTTAGTGTGATTGCACAGCATATGTATCCTATATCGACATAGGCAAAAAGAATTCCCTTTACTTGGGCTCATTTCCTCTAATCGATAGAGAGAGTTTATTAATAAAAAATACTAGGCTTTATAACTTCTGCATCTTAATTCGTGGCCATTCATCTCAACTTCCTTTGATAATCATATTGTAGGTATAAACAATATATACATTTTGAACCGACGTTGTAAAAGTAAAGGATTGTCCCCTGACAATCGTTTGCATAGAGATTTATGCATAGACGCATTTGGCACAGATTAGCACCCTTGCTCTTTTCTTCTCCAACGACTTCCTAACCGCGAGTTGTTGTTGCTCTTGTTCTTTCTCCTCTTTAGCGAGCTCTCCACTAGCTTGGCCTACTCTCATTCTGTCGACGGTTGAGATATCGATCTCAAGTCGATTAAAGGTTCTTGAGAAGGGGAGATAGGAGATACGCCGAACAACACGAACAGCAATCAACGACGAACAGGGAGACAAAAGTTTTTATCCTGGTTCAGGCCTCTCAGGGAGATAATAGCCCTACGTCCAGCCTTTCTTTATATCAAAGAGGATTACAAGACGGAACTCGATGAGATGAACAGGTCTCGGCGAGTAGTATGCAACAATGCGATGATCAGGTGCCCTCTGCACGCCGTAGGGGCTCTGTTTATATAGTGTTAAACAACCGCCTACCGAGGGATAATCGAGCCGGGCTAACTACGAGATCGTAACGAACTCAACGTGCCAAATACATCCCGAGGTAGATAAGGTAAACTTCAATTCTTGGGGATCACGACTCCTATTCCAATCCGGGAAACCACGTCCAGGTCTTCACGTAGCCGTGCAGAACTCCTGTTCAAGTCGGACTCAAACACGATTTCTTGGCCATTACGCACCATAGCAGTCAGGAAGCTGTTCGGCAGGATGCATATGGGCCTGATAGAACCTTCCAGGGAGCTGGGCCCTAGTAGGCTGTTCGATTGGGCCGTCAGGGAGTGGGCCATGGCAACGGGCCGTGATTTAACCCTCGACAGCTAGCCCCGAGACTCAAGTGGAAAGACTTACTAGAGTGGGGTCTTCCTCTTGAGACTCCAAGTCACGAAGAGGGAAATTATGCTGCTTACAAGGACATGCAACAAGTGACCGAACAGGTTATGGTTCTACCGAACAGAACTTGTCCGGGATCGAACAAACCTGATCAGTACCGAGCAACTCAAGGCGTCGAGCAAAAACGCGCCACCGAAAGCAGAAAGCAACCACCTTCGGTCAAGGACCTTTGGAAAAATAGCCGTTGGCAGATCTCAATGGTAACCCATTCACTTGAAGAAAGCGATCGACGCTTTTACTTAGCCGATGCGGTAAAAACTAGCCGTTTTGTGGCAAAAATCCGTTGCAAAGCTGCTTATTCGGGCCTATAAAAGCACCCAAGCCGTCCGCGGCTAGCCACTTCTGCTCTCACGCCTTTCCTTCCCAAGCCCTAATTCCAATCGCGCTCAGCATCAAGCACCCAAAGCCCACCCCAAAACCTGCTCGTCCAAACCTGGGGATCGCCATGGCCAAATTCTCAGGTACTAGCATGACCGAGGAGGACTTGAAGGTTTGGGAGGAAGAGAGCCACATCGACACCGGTAGTTGGAGACTGCACGGGGCGAAGGAAACTCCGGAGCCTAGAGGACGAGTTCGTCAACTTCGAACAGTTCGTACTGTTCGGGTTGAGATCTCCCAGGAGCGACTTCGTGGAGGCCTTCTTCAACATCAGCGGATTGGAGGTAGCGAACCTCAATCCGAACTCCATTCTCCAGATGGCCGTCTTCGCACAACTGTGCGAAGGCTATCTGGGAATCGATCCGCCGGTGGGGCTGTTCCTCCACTACTACACGGTGACGAGGAGCAGCTCCGCCGCTTCGACGCTTGGGTGCTACTACCTTAAGCTCCGGGCCACTGCCGACGACGCGCCGTACCCTCGTCCACCACTGCTCGATTCGATGGACGCGTGGTGGATGAGGTGGTTCTACACCAAGAAGAGCGGCGACAGCAAGCTCGTCTTCACCGGGAAGGCGCCGGCGAAGGGAACACCAATGCCTCGGCCGGAGCTATCCGACGAGGACTTGGTACTTGACACGGAAGATCGCCTCCCTCGTGGGCCTCGGGCTCACAGGCAGGGAGATCATCCGCGACTTCACGGCGAACAGGATCTGTCCGCTGCGGAGAAGAGCTTTCCCCTTCTACAAGATAGAAGGATGGGAAGACATCACCAGGGAGAGCACGGGTAAATCACTCAAACACTTAGCTGTTCTTTGATGATTCATCCGAACAGGATCTAATAGCTTCTTCTGCTAGGGCAGTGATGCCAACCAACGCATGGGTGACCGAAAGGTGTCGACTCCATCTTCAAGGTCAAGAAGAAGGACGGCGAGGTCACCGGCGAGGTGGCCTACACTTGTCCGCGCAACGTGCTCATCCGCACAGACGAGGTAAAACTTAAACCCCGCTTGTGTCGCTAGACTCGCACTTGTTGTAAATCGCTAACATTCGCTTCCCGATCAAGCAGAAGAACCAGCTGATCCTTGGCGGGATCGTGGAGGAGCTCTCTGACTCCGAGGGAGCGAGGAAGGGCAAGGCGAAAGTGGCCGAAAAGCCTAAGGCGGCCGCCGCCCCGACACGGAGCTCACCACGCCACGGCGGTCGCCAACCCTCAAAGAAGCGCTGCCATGGGCGACGGCCGCCGAAAGCGGACCAAGCGAAGGCTGCCGATAAGCGACAAAGACCAAGCCCCTCCCTCCTCATCGAGCAAAGCGACGAAGAGGTAAGGGTCATGACCCTTTGGCTTAAGCGCTATGCGCAGGCTCACCCGGGCCATATGGAACGGCTACAACAGGTCGCCGAGCAAAGGAGGCTCGAGGAGGAGGTAGCGCGCAAGGAAAAACTTTTTGCGTTGCGTCAGAAGAGTGCTCAGCTCACCAAGGAGCTGAGCTTGTCGCCACAAGCTCCTGAAGGCCAAGGCAAAGAAGCTGAGGAGCCCCCGAGCAAGAAGCGCAAGCTCCACAAAGGAGCGAAGAAGAAGGTCACGTTCCCTGCGCAGGTAAGTTGTAGCAAGGCTGTTCCTTGTACATTATACCAAACCGCGCACGAACTAACTCTTTCCTCTTTTTTATATATCAGCTGCCCAGGAGGAGGTCGACGTAGACTACGTGTTCGCGGCGATCGAGCGGTCCTCTCGCCGAGCACTGCACGGTGCCCATGGACAACGAGACGCTCATGTTGAAGGACAAGCTGATAGCGTGGTCAGCGCTCCCGTCCGGCTCCAGCGACCGGATCGACGCCCTGAGGCGCGCGATCAACAGGCTGGAGGCTCAAGAAGAGGAGCACGGGGCCACGGCGAGCGGAGCAAAGGTTTTGGCTCTGCCGGCTGCCCAAGGCGGGACCGAGCAGGCGGTCCTACAGAGCACTTCGTCGCAGGGGCAAATCGTCCCTGTGGCGACGGCTGCTTCCGGCGAGTAGGAAGAAGTTCCTGCTGTCGGGGAGCAAGAAGAGACTGGCGAGCAGGGCGAAGTGCCTGCTCCCAGAGAAGAAGTGGAAGGCCAGGAGCAGGGCGAGCAGGTCACCCCGTCCATGGATGCTCCAGCGCCTCCTGTCTTGCCCGAGGGCGAACAGACGGAGGAGCGAGAAGAAGGGGAGGTCGCCCCTGCTCTCAAGCGGGCGCGCTCTCGTACGGGGAAGACAAAACAGAGAGATCGCCGCGCGAGTCTCATCCCAAACAGGAGAGGCTTCGTGACCCACGGCCTTGAAGACCGCCTGCGCCGGAGTCTGGAGCGGCGACTTGGGGAGGTAAACCTCAAAACCGAAACCATATCTGCTCGAGCTTTTAGCTGTCTGAGGCTTAACTTGGTCTTCTCTCTTTCAGTTCATAGAGGGCACCATGGAGGACCTCGTGGAAGGCGTCACCGTCGAGCGCAACGCCGTTCTGGCGACCTTCCAGGAGCAACTCCGAATGAGGGGGCTCGAGCAGGAGTCCCCAGCACCAGCCAAAAGCCGGAGCCGGCTGAAGGCGAAGGTGAAGAAGCTAAAGGCTTAGCTGACCGAGGAGAGGCAGGCTTCCGCGGCTCTCCAGGAGAAGATCTCCACCCTGTGGGCTTCACAGGAGGAGGCCGAGGAGACGCGCGAGCTGGCCGCCAGGGCGAGCACCGCGGAGGACAAGGTCAAGGAGCTGGACGAGCAGCTCAAGACCGCTGAAAGCATGAGCTAGTCGAGCGAGGCTCGACCGAGCAACAAGCGCCAAGACCAAGAGGTCGAGGCTCTCCGTCTGAAGCAGCCAGAGAGAGCCCGGCCAAAGAAGGAGGAAATTGATCGTCTCCGAGCTGAGGCCAGAGAAGGCTTCAAGGCGCAAGGGGAAGTCCTGCGCCTCAAGATAGAGAACGAGGTATTGAAGGAGCAGCTTGCTTCGAAATAGAAGTAGGGTTGTACTCTTTGTACCTGTAAAATTTTGGCAATGCAATAAAGACTTACCTTTTGCACAACAAAGACTTACCTTTTCCCTGCAAAAAAGAGCAGTAAAAAGACAAGGACGAACAGGAAACTAGGAGCAGGGGCACGACAGCGCTAGAAAGTTTTTAGGAAAACCGGTAGAACGCTTAGCCTAAGTCTCAAATTTCACAGTAAATTGCCGAAAACCTGAGTTTGCGAACTCGAACAGGTGCACAAGAAAAAGAGCGATACCCTAGCCCCCGGTACGAACGATGCTTGAAGACCTAAGTTTGCGAATTCAAGCACGTGCGTAGAGAGGTAGAGCGACACCCGCATCTTGATCGACTCATTCCGTGAACTGTTCGTTAACGTAAGTTAGGCGATTCTAAGGGTAACCGAGCAAGAAAAATGCCTCTGCTGCGGAGGGCTTACGAGGGCAGACTTCGCCAAGTGGTTGTGCCGTGAGCAGTAAGTGCCTCTGCCGCGGAGGGCTTACGAGAGCAGGCTTAACCGCGAGGCTGGATGCCGTGTTACGCAACTCTGAGTTTTAGGAACTCGTTGAAACGAAATACGGGCAGGGAAACCTTGAAGATCACGGAGCCAAGAGTTCGCAAGACCGGGCAGCCATCAAGTGTTACCAGAGAAAGAGATAGTCTGAGAAGACAAGATGTGAAAAAGGGCCGCAGAGAGCCGCGAAAATTCACTGTTAATTGGATTGAACTTTACATGGCAGCCCGAGAGACTTGGACGAACTAAGGCGCGAAGTTTACAAAAGCGCGGAGCTAAGCAAACACACAAAAGACCTACACAAAGAATTTACGGTCGATGTTCCAAGTGTTTGGTCGACTCTCCCCGCCCTCCATTGCCAGTGCGAATGTTTCGGACGAAAGCGATAGAAACGACCGTGAACGGGCCCTCCCAACGGGGAGTGAGTTTGTTGGCATTGGACAGGTTCTGGACACGGCGCAGAACGAGGTCGCCCGCCTTCAAAGCCCTTGGTCGAACTGATTTGGCAGCGTGCCGGCGAAGAGCTTGCTGGTAGCACGCCATTCTGACTTGTGCCCGGTCGCGCTTGCCTTCGAGGAGATCGATGTCGAGTAAGCGCTCTTACTCGTCGTCAACCAAGTTGACCGAGCTCGTGCGAGGCAAACCGAGTATTATTTCGGTGGGCAAGATAGCTTCTGCACCATAGACCAATTGGAAAGGAGTTTCTCCGGTTACTCAGCTGGCCGTAGTGCGAACTGCCCAGAGGACGGAAGGGACTTCGTCAACCCCGGCTTTGTTGTGCTCACTGAGAGCAGCAAACACCCGCCGTTTGATACCCTGGACAATCTGTCCGTTAGCTCGCTCGACTGCTCCATTGCTCTATGAATGTGCCACAGAGGCAAAGCAGACCTTGGTTCCCAGCTGTTCGCAGTATTTCTGGAATAGCTCACTGCGGAACTAGGGACCGTTATCAGTGATCAGCTTATGGGGAATCCCGAATCGCATGATCACGTTGCTCTTGAAAAACCGCACAGCCGATTTGGCGTGAAGAGAAGACACAGGTTCTGCCTCAATTCACTTTGTGAAAGTGTCAACGGCGACGAGCAAGTGTGTGTAGCCCTTATACCCCTTAGGGAACGGGCCGAACAGATCCAGACCCCATATGGAGAAAGGCCAAGATAGGGGGATCGTTTGGAGCTCTTGGGCGGGCTTATGTGCCTTCCGGACGTGGAATTGGCAAGCCTTGCACTTAGTCACGACGTCCCGGGCATCTTGTAACGCTGTAGGCCAATAGTAGACCATGCGAAACGCTTTGCCGACCAGAGTCCGGAAGGAGGCGTGGTTGCCACAGGCACCCTCGTATATGTCCCTAAGAAGGAACACAACCTCCTGCTGAGAGATGCATTTGAAGAGGACTCCTAGCGCACCTTGGCGGTAAAGGATGTCGTCCACAAGTTTGTATGGACTAGCACGCCTTATAAGCCGGGAACGCTCGGCCTCGTCGTCGGGCAGGGTCCCATCTGCAAGGTACTGGACAAATGGCGTTGTACAGTCCGCAGGCTGCTCGATAACGGATACAGCACCACCTGTCTCGGTTGTCTCGTCCGGAGACATGATAGAGGGCTTACAAAGGTGCTCAACGAGCACCCCTGCCGGAGTAGGTTCGCGTGAGGATCCATACTTGGACAGCTGGTCGGCCAGAAAGTTGTCCTTCCTGGGCACGAAGAGCACCTCGAAAAATCGAAAGTGCCGCTCCAACTTCTTCACTTCAACCAGGTAGCGCGCCATTGAGTCATCGCAGACCGATACTCCTTGTTTACGATTGATGACCACCGTGAATCTCCTTCACAATCGGCCGTTGGACGCCGAGCGACTTGCACGCTTAGTCCCGCGAGGAGATCTCGTACTCATGGCGTTGTTAGTCGCCGCAAAGTGTAATTGGATAGAATACTGGAGTTGCTCTCCTTGAGGGTAGATGAGAACAAAACCAGCACCCGAGTTTCCTGTGCGCGAGCCGTCAAAGTACATGGTCTAGGAGGGTTCTTCAGGTTGCTCGGGAGCTTCCTGGGATTTTGGCGGGCAGGTCCATTCGGCGACGAAGTCAGCCAGGACCTGAGATTTAATAGCAGTTCGGGCAGCGAACACAATATCGAACTCTGTTAGTTCCATTGCCCACTTAGCTATACGTCCGCCAGCTTTCTTGTTCCTTAGGATTTCTCCTAGAGGGAACTTGGTCGGGACTAGTATTTGATGCGTCTGAAAATAATGCCGAAGCTTCCTGGAGGACATGAGCAAGGCGTAGAGCTGCTTTTGGATCTCAGGGTAACACTCCTTTGATCCATGAAGTACCTCGCTCACATAATAGATTGGCCGCTGGACGCTTTTCCTTTCTACCGTCAAGACCGCACTCACCGCTTGTGTCGTGCAGTCAAGATACAACAAAAACTGTTCGCCATGTTGCGTGGTAGTCAAGACAGGTGGGTTGGACAGGTATTGCTTTAGATCCTGGAAGGATCTGTCAGCCTCCTCTGTCCACTCGAAACCATTGTGCTTGCGCAAGCCCTTAAAGAAGGGCAGTCCGCGTTCACCTTGACGGGAAATAAACCTGCTTAGAGCAGCCATCCGCCCAGTGAGGCTCTGAACTTCCTTAAAAGTAGTTGGAGCCTGCATATTTTCAATGGCTTCGATTTTTTCGGAGTTGGCAGAAATATCTTGCGAACCAATTATATAACCGAGCAACATTCCAGATCGAACACCAAAGGTACACTTCTCTGGATTTAACTTTATTCGATGCCTGGTGAGATTACAAAAAATCTCGGCCAGGTCTTTTACATGATCTGGAGCATATTTGCTCTTTACAACTATGTCGTCGACATAGACCTCCAGGTTTCTTCCGCACTGTTCTGGAAAAGTCTTCTCCATTAAGCGCTGGAACGTGGCACCAGCATTGCGCAGACCGAAAGATATGGTCGTATAGCAGAAAGTGCCGAAGGGGGTGATGAAGGCAGTCTTCTCTTCATCCTCGGGGGAGATGCTTATTTGGTGATAACCGGAGTAAGCATCCAAAAAACTCAAGAGCTGGGTATCCGCAGTCGCGTCGACCAGCTGGTTTATGCGAGGCAGCGAGAAATTGTCTTTAGGACAAGCAGCGTTCAAATCTGTGTGATCGACACACATCCTCCACATGCCGCCTTTCTTCTTCACGATCACAGGGTTGGCCAGCCACTCGGTGTGATCAACCTCACGGATGAAACCAGCAGCGAGCAGCTTGCCAAGCTGATCCTTGATGATCCCCTGCTTGAAATCCGAAAAGCGTCGAAACTTCTGGCGAACAGGCTTTTTGTCCGGCCGGACGGCCAGTTTGTGCTCGATAACCTCCCTTGGGACTCCGGGCATGTCAGACGGCTCCCAGGCAAACACGTCTGCATTAGTTCGGAGGACGGCAATGAGCTCGCTTTCCTATTTGGGGTCCAAATTGGCCCCCAAGTGAACTGTCTTGGAAGAGTCACCAAGGGACATCGGAACTTTCTTGGTCTCTCCCCCTGGCTGAAGGGAAACCCTAGGACGTGCATACTTGGTCTGCGGAACTTCGGGACCACGCGGCGGAAGCTGATCGACCAGGGCAAGGGACTGCTCGTCGCAATCCAGAGCAGCTTTGTAATTGCCCTTGACCGTGATCACACCGTTAGGGCCCGGTATCTTCACGCAATGGTATGCATGGTGGGACACGGCCATGAACTTGCCAAGAGATGGCCGGCCCAAGATGGTGTTGTAAGCCGATGGGAAGTCGACCACGTCGAACGTGATCAACTCTGTCCGAAAGTTGCTAGGGCTGCCGAAGGTGACGGGCAGAACGATCTGCCCCAACGGCTTAACAGCTTCTCCCGGAACAATCCCATAGAAGTGCATTGCGACTTCTTTCAACCTGGAGCGAGGGATCTGTATCTCGTCCAAGATTTTTGCAGATAGCAAGTCCAAAGCACTCCCGCCGTCGATCAGGACGCGCCCGACCCTGGCGTTGCTGATGGTCGGAGAGACCACCAGTGGGAGACACTGAGGCTTGGTCATCCCAGTGGGGCAATCCTCCTTAAAGAAGGAGATAGCGACCTCGGTCCACTTCATTGTCTCGGGCTGAGGCTTGCCCTTTTCAACGTTGTGGACCTCCCGAGCAGCTTCCTTGAGGCTGCGTCGAGAAGTATAAACCGAGGAACCACCGAAGATAACGGCGATGTGGTTCACGGGCTCCTGATATTCATCATCGTCGTCCCAATCACCACCATCGGCTTATCGCTTGTCCTTGCCGGCATCACCTTTCTCGGACAGGGTGGGCATTGGGCATTTGCCGTTGTAGAAATCCTCGAGCTTTGCAGCTCAGGTCCTGCAGTGGCGTGTATCGTACCCGTAGTGCTGGTGGAACTTGCAATATCGGTCACTGGGACCTTTCTTGCTTTGGTTACCTCCCTGGGCGGGCTTCTTGCCCTTATAGTTATTGTTGGGCTTTTTCTGCCCATCCTTAGGAGGAGGTGTGCGATCTATACCGGCGACGGTGTTGTTCGCATCACCCTTCTTTTTCTTCTGGGACTTCTTGTCACCAGGATTGTTGCTACTTTTCTTCTTTTCCTCCACACCAGGCTGGGCGGGCAGCTCGCCCTTGTCGAACGTCTTTTTATACTGAACGCGCTCTGCCGCATTGGCATAGCGATCAGCCGCCTTAAACAAATCGTTGGCGGTCCAGGTCTCATTGATCTCGAGATCCTGGGTGAGCCGCACGTCGCGGACTCCTTTTTTAAGGCGCGGATAACAGATTCATCCGAGATGTTCGGGATCGTGTTGCGAATCTTGATGAAACGCTTCACAAAGTTGCGGAGGGTCTCCCCGTTCATCTGGATCATCTGGTGCAGATCATCCTCCTTGCCCAGACGCACGTAATGACTCTCGAAATTGGCAATCGAGGCGTCACAAAGCCGGGTTCCAAGAGCCGATGGAACCTCTTGCCGATTGAATACCCACATCCGAGCAAAGACCTCAAGGACAATCGGAAGGTAATTAGCCATAACTAACTTCGTCACCCCTACCGCCATGATGGCGAGAGCGTAGATGGAAAGGAACTCTTCTGGGTTTTGAGTCCCATTGTACCTCTCCATGTGACCGGGCTTGAACTTAGAAGGCCACCTGACGGCGCGAAGCTCATCAGAGAAGGCCTTGCAGCCTAGAGCATATGACTGGCCACCTTCTCCCGCAGAACCTAGTCTTGAAAAGACGTTGGTCCTGTTGCCCGGAGAAACTCTAGCTGAACGGGAGGTCTCTGCCTGGAGAAACTCTCGCCGAGACAATCCTCCACGCTCCTTCCTCGTGGTCGCGACAACGCGCTCCTCACGAGGGGATCGTCCGTGATCGTCGCGCGCACGCTTGCTCCTATGGTCGCGGTGACCACGAGGACTTGGCGAGCGTCGGCGACCACGGGTGACTTGCTCGTGGACAGTGGTCCTTCGACGGTGACGAGGGTCACACGATCGATCGGAGTGCTCACTGTCCGAATCCACCCAGACAGGCTGACTGCGCTGCTCGGAAGAGGTGTTTGCCTCGCTTAAGGACTTAAGGCCTTCGGCCAGTCGCTCAAGGTGGGAGGCGACACATCGCCCAGAATGGCGAGATTGGCCTGGTTAGCGGATCTGATCACCGTTGCCAGGGCTTGAAGTCGTTCCCGACTCTGCTCAAGGGGTCCAGAGATCCCTGAGGCATCAGCGTTTTGCCCGACTGGAGTTTGGTCACGCGGGGATTCGACCCGAGCAGGCTGAACTTCTGCCGGGGGTCTTGGCGTAGGCGCACGAGGCGGGTCGCGGCGCTGCCGCTTGCGCTGGTCGCGGATCTGCGCCAAGGTCTGATTGATGGACTCGTCAAGACTGCGGCGAACAACGCTTTGCTTTCGCGAAAGGCTAAGCGCACCTCATCTTGGTGTCGGCGTAATTGATCGCCCGATCTCACCGGCCGCCGCGGCCCGCGCAGGATCCTCTGAAGTTCCTGCACCGGCCATGTTGATGCTGCGGTGGCCGTGTGTCGGCATGCTAGACGGCGTCATCACTGTGTTGCCACAGGAAGAATCAACCGACATAGCCTTGGAATCCGAGAGATCCAAACCTTCGTATAGATCGTCGGTTCCGTAATCATCGTCGATGACGGGAGCTTGATCTAAGACAGTCTCCGGAACATATCTAGAGATTTCTGTCCCAGACATGGAAAGCGATCGAGATCGAACAGATCGATCCGATTTGACAGGGGATGAGACATCCTGTCCTTCTGAGTCGTAGTCCTCAGAAAGAGATCCGTGGTCGCTGATGGAGTTCGACATGCTCGATCTACTACTCCCTACGGTCGGCGCCAACTGTCGACGGTTGAGATATCAATCTCAAGTCGATTAAAGGTTCTTGAGAAGGGGAGATAGGAGACACGCCGAACAACACAAACAGCAATCAACGACGAACAGGGAGACAAAGGTTTTTATCCTGGTTCAGGCCTCTTAGGGAGATAATAGCCCTACGTCCAGTCTTTCTTTATATCAAACAGGATTACAAGACGGAACTCGATGAGATGAACAGGTCTCGGCGAGTAGTATGCAACAATGCGATGATCAGGTGCCCTCTACACGCCGTAGGGGCTCGGTTTATATAGTGTTGAACAACCGACCTACCGAGGGATAATCGGGCCGGGCTAACTACGAGATCGTAACGAACTCAACGTGCCAAATACATCCCGAGGTAGATAAGGTAAACTCCAATTCTTGGGGATCACAACTCCTATTCCAATCCGGGAAACCACGTCCGGGTCTTCACGTAGCCGTGCAGAACTCCTGTTCGAGTCGGACTCAAACACGATTCCTTGGCCATTACGCACCGTGGCAACCAGGAAGTTGTTCGGTAGGATGCATATGGGCCTGATAGAACCTTCCAGGGAGTTGGGCCCTGGTAGGCTGTTCGATTGGGCCGTCAGGGAGTGGGCCATGGCAATGGGCCGTGATTTAACCCCCGACACATTCCTTACATGGTGGCTCTTGTACCAAATCCATCACCTCTCCGTCCACCGCCTAAGGATCTTGCTTTCTCATCGTTGTAGTTTCCTTTAACATCACCACCCATCCTTCGACAAGCCCACAATTGAGGTGGCGTGGCTAACATCTCATTGCCACGACTCACAACCAAGCCACTGCTGCTAAACCTCCCTCTTAAGTCTAAAGGTGTGATGAGACCCATAGAGCTACATGGACAGGATGGTGCCCAATAATTTTGTTGGAGAAGTTAACAACCAAGGCGTCCTTACTGGTCTTTTTTTTAAAAAAAAAATTATGTAAAAGTAAGGGAATACAAGAATCGGCTCTTTTTGTAGAATAAATTATGTAAAAGAAGGGTTTACAAGAATCGAGAGTTCGACACTACATAAATGGGTAATGATTGCCCTTATTGTTTGGATGATTTAGATAGATACTAACGCAGAATTGCAAGTTTAGAGGTTTTGCCAATAATGTGTCAATGACATGTATGGGACCTACATGTCATTGACACATAATAATCTAGGCATCTAGCTCTTATTTCATAACTTATAGTGGCATATATTTGATTAATCCTTATTTTGTTTGGGGTGAAAGGATGCCTACGGTTGTAACCGATGAAAAAGATGACTTGCACTCTATATGGGAGTAGTTTTCGTAAGATCATATAGGATTATGATGCCATATGGTGGTGAGACGTGTTAAAGCGTGGTCGATGCATGTTTGTCTCTCTCCTTTCTGGTACGGTCGGACCAAAAGCTCGGCTCGACAAGTCACTCGAGAACCTTATTTGAGCTAGATACCGAGCTAAATTCTCTGAGCCATTCTTGAGTAAATTGGTTTAGGATTAAATGTTTGATTATCTAGACCACATGATAGGTCAACAACTCAAGTTACTCAATTTTCATGGGTTGTAGGCTCATTCAATTGTACCAAAGACATATGAAGAAGAATATGAAGTGAGTGAGGTATGTAGATTGATGATTTAGTGAATTTGTTTTTGTGAAACTAAGACTTTTAACCCATAGGAAAATATTGAAACAAGGTGAATGATTTTTCGTGTCAAACTGAGCCGATGTCGAGTCTAACCAAGCTTTCATCGATTTCGAGTTCGAACCTGATACCGAGCTTAGTTTAATTTTGATCCAAACTGAAACCAAAGCAAGGTCGAGCTTGAACTGATTCAGCCTGCTCAAGATCGAGTAGAATCCAACCGTGCTCCCTAGACATCGTAATCTCTCAAAGATTTAGCGTATGAACCGTATAAATATTCAATACGGTGATTTCTGCTGCTAAACTACCCACACCAACGTGTGCATTTAATTAGAAGGCGGATGTAGCATTCATCGTGATTACCCCTATTAATTACTCCTAGTCGGCAGTCCATCTGAATCGTATTGCAGTTCACTACACAAGGAAAATGCTAACCAACGAGTGTTTCACTGTACACAAAATTCCCAACTACTGCGAGAAAAAGAGTATTATTATATACTATTAGCCGTGCAAAATTAAACCAAACATAATAAAAACTGGACGAAAAAACAAGACTAATGAATCAAAACGTGCCGTTCAATTTAGTTTGACGGGCATTCGGTTCTTTTTTTATTTTTTTTTGAATTCAGATTTTTTATAAGCTCGGTGTTTTTTTGGTTTGTTTTTTTTTGTGTGGGCGGGGGCGGGACGAAAACGATTAGCCAATAGGCTACTGGGCTGTGTAGTGGGCCTACACAGGTCGTTTGGGCCTCAAACCAATCGAAGTAGAACACCCTGTGGGCTTTGGCAGGCTGTCATAGTGCCACCTGGGCCTGCTTACATATCGTCGACGAGCATGCTTAACTATTACCAGTAATCACAAATGCATGCCCACTTTTACCATAATTTCTGTTGTCATATTTATTAATTTTTCTAAGGAGGGGAGTATTTTTTTGTGTGTATTTTGGTTTTTGGAGGAAGATGGTGTATCTAGTTTAGAAAACAGTGCTATGGTGATGACCATAGGTGCTATAGTTTTAGCATTATAGTCGTTATACCAAACTTCTATCCTACTATTCAGATTGGCTTTCAGATGTTTAGATTTTGAGGCATATTATTGTAGAAAGTATCAAAAATCATTTTGCATTTATTCGAGCCTCTAGTGACCATACCTGCTCTACAATGCTTTAATCAAGGACACATCTGGAAAAAGAAAAAGAAATCCAATCCCCCCCCCCCCCCTAAATATACCGCATCTTTAGAAACTCGAATAGTTCTTTGTTTTATCACTAGAAATTGTACACACAATTTGGCACCCTAGAATTCAATTGGATTCCAATTTGATTGATGACAATCCCAATCCCATTTTTTGTTTGAATGCCATGTGGAATGTGTGGCCCACTTGTACCGACAAATTACGCAAAAAAGAAATAGTTCCTACACACGCTAAATCGTCTCTAACAATTTATAGTTTGAACTTGAGGTTTATTTACTTACTTGTAGGCATGGTGTGCTTACTTATCCACTAATATGATTTTTTGATTTTTTGCATTGTAAATTCTAGACATGTTTATTTTAGTTTATCTTAATTTCTGGAGTTGGCCTTGGAACCATGCATCAGTTCAATTCTTTGTGCCAGACAAACAAACTCCATCATTAGAATTGAATTCTGATTCCGTAATTCTGAACCAAATCCTTGGGTGAAAAAAAAAAGAGGTAGAGAGAGAGAAGCTTACAGGCCCGGGTGGGCCGGGTTTCATGCCCGGCTTAGAAAAACCCGGTTTCACGAGACTAGGCCTGAGTCTGACCTAGTTTGACGTCCTTTTTCAGTCTTGAGCTCGAGCCTGGCCTGAAGCTATTTTGTGGTTTCTTTGTACCCAGCTCCGTCTCGATGGGCGGGCTCTAGACCTAATCAAACCTTGGACCGGGCTTGGAAAAGCTCGGTCCCGCGGGACCAAGCCTAAGCCCGGACCAACTCGGTGTCCCAACCCAAAGCCCAAAAGCATGGCTTGAAGCCTGGAAGCCCAGTCCGACCACGTCTGATTGCGCAGATTTCTTGGGTCCGAGCCCGGCCCGACCGCTTCAAATCGAGGCCCAAGCCCAGCCGGGTGCAATGGTCGGGGCCGAGTCGGGTTGGGCTTTCTGGTCATGCTGTACATGAGCAGGTCTAGCGAGCTTTAGATCGAAACCTAAGTCGGCCTGGTGTACTGCTCAGGTTGTCCTGGCTCGGGCTACCTATGGTTAGTTCTATTATAAAACAACTTAGTTTTTTCTTAAAGCAAAAAAACCTCACGATTCATACTATAAATAATCATCAAAATTGTCTGAATATTTTTTACTATGACTCTACATATCTGAAAGCAACTTTATGCAAGTTGACAAATCAAACTGAATAGATGGGCCACATGTAAAAAATTGTGGTATGTTATAGAACCCATATGAACACATTCAATACAAACCTGTCGGTTGAAACCATTTGAACACAAACCTTTTCAATTTAAAACACACCCCACTCTAACCCATTTCAACTTAAAATCCACTCCAATGGATGAACCTAACTCATTAGCTACATCAACACCTTTCACACATGCAAAATAGTACATTATAAAATTCAACCCATTCCACACATTTCACCCCAAGGCACTGCGTGGGTGTTACCGTCGCCAGGGTGAACCGCATCATCGGCGGAGACGACGTCCTGCCCATCTCCGACGCCGAGTACATGGACGCATATACGTACGTGAGACAAGGCATGCATGCATGCCTTCTCTTTTTCTTTGGTAAAGATTTTAGGTTTTTTATTAATAACAAAACATTTGTACATAGGGGCTCCCGTGTACACTTCATTGGTTACTCTATCTACATATAAAGTTTCAATATCAAATTCATTATATATTAAGAGTTACAAAGAAGATAAAATTCTGACTAATTTGAATAGTTTAAAATTGATAAATTTTTATTTTCTTTGTAACTCTTAATATATAATGAATTTGAATTTACAACTTGATGCATATGTAGAGTAACCAATAAAATATATTAAAAAGTTTTTCAGAATTTTTCATAACTTTTGTTAGTTGTCTTTATTATATATCCATTGCATGTTGCATGCGGTGATGTTTTTTAATAATAAAAGAAACTTTCGTTCTCTGAATTAGTTGTATACGGGCATTTAAAGTGCATATGGTGATTTTAATAATTTGCCCTATCCCTAAACTGATCTGGTCGATCCTCACGCTGCTGCAGGGCGGTGTACATCAATTGGGATCCCCTGCAGTTGATAGTATAAATGCATGGTGTATATTTTGACCTGAAAACAGATTATAACTTTTATAAATATGTCATACGGTGTTCAATTTGTACGAAACAAATTTTATAATTCATCTAAAATCATAAACAACCCATTTTTGAAACTTTTCAATTTTTTTCAAAATTTTGAACTTTAAAATTCAAAAAATCAAAAAAATCATAAAAAATGAAAAAATGAAAAGTTTCAAAAATGGGTTTGTTATGATTTTAGATGAATTACAAAATTTATTTCGTACAAATTGGATACCGTATGATATATTTATAGAAGTTATAATCTGTTTTTAGGTCAAAATGTAC
Organism: Raddia guianensis; assembly: GCA_036346415.1. Taxonomy (NCBI): domain Eukaryota; kingdom Viridiplantae; phylum Streptophyta; class Magnoliopsida; order Poales; family Poaceae; genus Raddia; species Raddia guianensis. The sequence goes on along the minus strand of CM070543.1, from coordinate 28,227,736 downwards.
ACCGTGCATTTATACTTGCTACTGCAGGGGATCCCAATTGGGTGTACATGGATCATGTGCCGCCACTTCGCGCCGAAGCTCTAGGAACGGCACAATCTGCTTTTCGTCGACCACATAAACTCCGCTGTATGTGATGTTCTCTTCTTTATTGATTATTTTGTTCTCTTGTTTTTCTATGGTGGGCAGCACACCGTACATAAGACAGTGGATTATAGGACAGACTAGATAACTCACGAAACCCTAGCTACCACATAGAAACACATATCATGGGCAGGTTCGTTAAATACTATTGCGATCAATCTTCGGTCTCTGTTAAGATTCAACAGTCTCTATCTCAGTCTTTAAATTTAGGAACTCTCTCCAGAGTCTCTATATTTAGAGCACCGCCAGCATGATCTCTATATTTCATTCTCTATATTTCTTCTCTAAATCACTATTTGTTTCCTATATTTCTATCATCTCCATCAGAGTCTTTATCATTGAAAATATCTACAGAACCTCTAAATAAAGTCTCTGAAGAGTTTCTAAATTTAGAGACTAGGACAGAGACTCTGCTGGAACGTTATAAAGAGTGAGGTTGTCTGCAATAGTGTTTTAGGGAACTTGCTAACAATGCTCTATATTGAATTGTAGGTACTTCGTAAAATGTTTTAGGACCTCAAAAAATATATCAATTCCAACTATCAACCCTAACACACACACACACACACACACACACACACACACACACACACACACGCGCGCACACACACACACATCCATTTAATTAAACCGACATGTCCATTCGTTGCTCCTAAAACATAATGAAATCGAACATAGGGCTTGACAATAGAGTTACCATGTTTAGTAACTTCTCTCAAAGCCCCAAACTTTTTAGGGTTTTTTTTTGTTGAGATAGAATCTATTGTTAGAGTAGATTTTTTTAAAAAAAATCTAAAATATAGAGATAGTAGCCAGTCTCCAAGAGGCTTCCCTAAAGCGTACTCTACCATAAAATAAAGGACAGATTCTTTCCATACGTGCTACAACAATGTTCCCTATTTTGTTCCTTAAAATAAAGGATTTCTCTCCACTCCCTTATATGTAGGGATTCTCTCTCATTCCCCTATACAATTATCTATGTAGGGAATACTGTTGGAGATGAGAGAAATATATAGAGAGATTTTTTTAAAAGAAGTCTGCATATGAGGCTGTAGGGATCAAATTTAGGGATTTCTGTTGGAGAGAGCTAAAGGGCTTCTCTTGAAGATGCTCTTAAAGACTCTCTCTCTCTGATCTCTATATATCTTTTTGAGGATAGAGATTTTTCTGAAGAGGATGAAATTATCGATAGTGAATAATGATTTAGAGAATAGATATAAAGAACAAAAAAAATATAGAGAGATGCTTTAGGACAAAGAAACAGAGGGTACGTCGACCAGAATGCTAGATAGCTAGCCCACGTACGAAAACCCTAACTTACATCGGTTTGTTGATTTGTTTGTGTGAGGCGGTTGTAATTTTTCTGGGAACACATATATGCATGCATGCATGCATGCATCCGTGTTCTCGGTTAATTAGTTTTGATCAAAGAACCGTTCAATATTGCCGCGCGCGCGTGCTGCCACTCTGCCAGGTGTTGCCGTCGTTGAGGGAGAAGCGCGGCGAGGCTCTGCCGCTCTGGTGAGGGAGGAGTTCGCGGAGAGGTGGACGAATCACCGGAGGCTGGCCCACTGGACAAGCAGGTTCGTCTTCTACCTCGACTCCAGCTTCGTTCCGAGGAGGTCGCTTCCGCTACTGAAGCAAGTCAGCCTCGGCTGCTTCCGCGATCGATCTGGTCGGAGCTGGCTCCCTGCTCCCTTAATTACTAATTAGCCATTGACCATTGTTCCCTGGCCATAGTCGATTGCCTCCACACAAAGAACTAATTAATCAACCTGGATCGCGTGTGTGCTCTTCCTCTATCATCGATGCATAATGCGTAGGTTTTCCATGATGCTCAGAGAAGCGGTGACAGCTGCTGTGCGTGCCATGGTGAGGCTCATCGATCGCCATCCTCTTCTTCTTCTTCTTGTGCATTTTACAGAGATGAAGTGACAGTCATTTCTACGAAATATTATCTCAAAATTTCAGGTTGATCAGCAAGAGAAGCAGGTTCAGCTTATAGACCATTTTTTTTGCTCCGAATATTGCCTTGATGTCTCATGCCGACCAGCGGAAGAAAAAGGGCCAGCTTATAGACCGAAATTTCATCGAGAAGGTCCGTGAGCATCTACGCAGAGTTTGGGTTTGGCCGCACCAACTTGATTTTGCAATGTTTTATTTTTTTTGCCGGAAAGGCAGAAGGACTGCCTTTGCTTATATTAAAAAAAGAGAGAAAAAGCCTGAAGCACAAGTTACAATAGACCCAAAAAAAAGACAAAAAGGGGGTGGGTGACCAAGAAAAAAAAGCCCCCCCACACACTTGCTGACTAATTACACAAAACAAGCACCTGCCGCCTTCCAGGGTGCAAGTCATCTTCCAACGATGATAGGAAAGCCGACAACGAACGCTTGACGTCTTTAAAAATGCGGTTGTTGCACTCCAACCATAAGTGCCACAGGATAGCAAACACGGCAGAGGTGGAGCCGCCATATGCGCGGGCTAGCAAGTCATCCCTCCACCAGTTCAAGAAGCAATTCTGATTTGACCAAACAGTCGGATTAAGTCTGGGTAAGTGCAGCTTAGAGGCCAGATGAGACCAAACTTGAGAGGAGAAGCTGCATGTCAGGAAGAGAGGTTCTGGGGTTTTCAGGTTTCTTTTGATGAAGAGCACGCATAAATTATTATTGGGGATACCTCTACGAAGCAAAGTATCTGCGGTCAAAAATTTCCTTTGGAGAAGAAGCCAGACGAAGAATTTGCATTTGGATGGTCCCCAATGCTTCCAAATTAAGCTGCCGAGAGGTGAAAGATGTCCTCCCAAGGAATTGCAGTCTATACGCAGAGGCAACAATGTATTCCCCACTAGTGGTGAAACGCCACAAGGTTCGGTCTGGCTCTGCCTGCTGCAGCACAACGCGCTGTCGCGCTGTAACCATTGCCAGAGGGCTACTAGCTTTGATGCCAAGGATATTTTGCAATGTTTTAGTATATCTGGCATTAGAGTAGTCGGGGAAAAAAAACTAGAGACAGTTCATTAATTAAAGTTAGAGAGCTTTTGTGTTTGTGGATGGCTTACTTTACTCGTATTGTTCGATAATTGTGTATCCTATGGTTTCAGAGGCTTCACATGTTACTGTAGAAACTACTTTCAATATATATAGAGAGAGAGAAAGGCTAGCATACTCTCGAGAGTACGGATCTCTCCGTACTCCCAAGTGGTTTTCGAAATTTGAGATGCCTAACAACCGATCCGAACCGTTGATCTTGTTAATCTCATCAAACGTTGTCGCGACCAAGTTTCATATTTTTTGAATTTGTTTACTATTTATTTCTCATGTTCGAAAATCAGCTTTTTTGAACGCACCACGACTAATTGGATGGTTGATTTTAAAAAATATGAAACAAATAGTAAACAAATTCAAAAAAATATGAAACTTGGTCACTAACAATGTTTCAGTGAGACGAACAAGTTCAACGGTTCGGATCGGTTGTTAGGTGTCTCAAATTTTAAAACCACTGAGAGTACGGAGAGCTCCGTGACTCGAGAGTACGCTATATATATATATATATATATATATATATATATATATATATATATATATATATATATATGCTAGCCTGCACCCTGCAGCACGGATCACGGCCGTGCTCCCAACGCGTTTTTGAAATTCGAGATGTCTAACAACTGATCCGAACCGTTGATCTTGTTCGTCTCACTAAAATGTAGCCAGTGACCAAGTTTCGTATTTTTTTAAATTTTTTTACTATTTGTTTCCTATTTTCAAAAATCAGCTTTTTTGGACGCACCAGGACTAATTGGAAGGCTGATTTTTGAAAATAGGAAACAAATAGTAAATAAATTCAAAAAAATACGAAACTTGGTCACTGGCTACATTTCAGTGAGACGAACAAGATCAATGGTTCGGATCAGTTGTTAGGCATCTCGGATTTCAAAAACGAGTTGGGAGCACGGATCTCTCCGTGCTCTGGGGTGCACGCTAGCATTCCTCTATATATATATATAGTAAAAGTATCTGGGACTCTATGGAGCCTGTGCTCCGTGCCTTATTTGGAAACAATTAATTGCGCAGTTATTGCATTCACATCTTTGTATGGCAAATGATAATGTTGTTGTGCATGTATTTACTTTGTGTGCACGAATCTTGATAAAATCCGACGGCAGCAAGGAATGGAGCACTGACTCCACGGAGTCCCATTTCAAGGCCCTATATATATATATATATATATATATATATATATATATATATATATATATATAGATGAATAGCGCGTGCTCTGGGTGTACGGATCTCTCAGACACCCAACGCTTTTTCAAATTCGAGATACCTAACAACGATCGAATCGTTGATCTTGTTAGTCTCATTGAAATGTAGCGATTGTTTCAGTATTTTTGATTTATTTACTATTTGTTTTCTATTTTAAAAATCAGTTTTTTGGACGCACTACGACTAATTGGAAGGCTGATTTTTGAAAATACGAAACAAATAGTAAAAAATTCAAAAAATACGAAACTTGGTCACCGGCTACATTTCAGTTGAGACTAACAAGATCAACGGTTCGGATCGATCGATAATAATCTCGGATTTCGAAAACGCGCTAGAGTACTGGATCTCCCTGCACTGGGGTGTACGCTAGCATTTATATATATATATATATATATATAGAGAGAGAGAGAGAGAGAGAGAGAGAGAGAGTGAACTCCAGTTCCAGAGCCTCAAATGAACTTGACGGGTTTTGAAATCAGAGGACTTTAGTGATCGATCAAACCGTTGATCTTGTTAAATCATGTCAAAGGTAGCCACCAACCAAGTTCGTATTTTTCAAATTTTTTTGCTATTTGTTTTCTAATTTTGAAAATCAGCCTTCTAAATAGTCGTGAGCGTCCAAAAAAGCTGATTTTCAAAATTAGAAAACAAATAGCAAAAAAAATCAAAAAAATACGAAACTTGGTTGGTGGCTACCTTTTGACATGACTAACAAGATCAACGGTTTGATCGATCACTAAAGTTCTCGGATTTCAAAACCCGTCAAGTTCACTTGAGGATCCGCAAGACTCGAGTTCACGCTAGCAAATCTCTCTCTCTATATATATATATATTCAAATTATTCTCAATCCCAATGTACACAATCACAAAAGGGTAGTTTTGTTGTACATTAGGTTCTGTTATTTTGGGTTAATCCGAACGGCTGAACAGCTGAAATGACTAGATCTCGAGATTAAAATCCATTCCGTTTGACTTATTTTTAAAAAACGTTAGGACCCACCCTTCGAGGTGGTGAAAAATAAACTCAAAAATCCAAATCATATGTCTTCTCAAAACGTAAATAACCTCTTAAACAGTTAAGCCAAAAAAAAACCCTAAACAAATGATATTTTTCATCGGTACCTCGCCATGTCCAACACCAGCGGTACCAAACGGAACACTAACATGGGCCCACATGTCGGCCGTGCAGCGGTGCCAAAACTCTGGGCCTACTGTGCGGGTGGGGGCAGCGCATGCACGCACGCTGACGCTGGGAGGTGGCCATGGATGAGCAGCCGCTGCACAGGCAGTCAGGCAGGCACGGCATGGGGGCAGGGCAGGGCAGCCGCAGCAGCCAAAAAGCTTGCAGGTGATGGGGGGCCGGGCGAGGCAGATGGCATGTGAGCCTTGTCCCCTCCCCTCCTCGAACTCGACGGCGCATGCAGCACCCAAAACCCTCCGTGCATTCCCATGGCCACGTCCCCTCGCCTCCACGCGGTGAACGCGCTCCTCCAACCCTCCTCTCCTTTGAGCTGAAACCAAAAGCATATTATAATCTGCTATAGGTATAGGGTTGTCCGTAGATAAAATAATACTCGAAAGGAGAGGCACAGGCTAGCATGGATTAGGACATAAGAAACGAAAGAAAAAAGGGAGAAAGAATGAGCAGCAACAAAATTAATCGATCTTCAACGCACAAAGCCATTGAGTTATAGCACCTCTAAAGAATTCACTTCCTCTCGTACAAAAAAAGTTGCATCAACTAGCGAATTTTGAAGGCTATGATTGGTGTGGATTGCAAATTTGAGCAAAAAAAATCTTATCATTTCACCGCAGTCAAATATGTCAACAAATAAGGAAAAAGAGCTCCTTAAAGAATGATCGTTTTTCAAGATTAGCTTTGCGGAGAGCTCTGATCATAACAATGCAGTCTTGAGATATTACAAAATCAACAGTTTCAAAATGGTCCATATATCTTTTGCTATCGGGCATTGAATGAAAAGATCCAGTAAAGTTCCTTTAAAATTGAATTGACGGGGAAAACAGGCTACACACCCATTCCAAATACCCTTTCGATGGAGAATGCTCCGAGTGTTCAATCGATTGAGCAAAATCAACCCAAAAAAAAAGTTTGTTTGAATTGACTGCTTCTCCTCCAAACAATGTTGTAAGTATTAAAAGACAAGTTATTAAATGTGATATTCCTATAAAACCTTCTAGGAAAGTAATTTATATTGTTCCAAATATAGCTCCAATAGTCTCCATGTTGTTCAAAGGCCAAGCCAGATCTTGAAATAACGCATAAACCCTGGTTACTCCACATCGTTGGCAAGAACAGACTCTCTTGTTGACTTACAACTACCGAGAAGAAAGAGCGAATGCTTGATTTTTTACGGTCGCATACAAAAAAGATCTCATTAAGTTGCTCAGCTAGGGTTGTATCGTGCCGGGGTCCTCCTAAAATCCAAACCCTTAGCCACGGTTCATAACACAAGAACAAATGACTTTGTATTTAGGCATGGGTTTTATGATGTCACGCCATCAAAAGCCTCCTTTTAAGGATAACATTATGAGGGAGTGGGCGGGGGTATAGAACTTACCACGTCCAATGCACCTATGGATTGTCAAAACTCAAAACGGTGGAAGAGTTTGTGTAAGAACTTGAGAAGCAAACTATCATTTTACATAACCAAGTTAATAACGCCTAGCCCTCCTTGACTTCTAGGCTTGCAAATGTTCATACAGATAACAAGATTGCTACTGGGCTTATGAGATCATTTGCCATGCCACAAGAACCTTCGTTGGTGATTATAATATGCAAGTTGTGGGTACTCAAAAAGAGATTCTCGCCGTATGGGGAGAGAAAAATTTGTGAACGAGGTTGTGAAAGGATAAGGAAAGAACCCGGTCAAAACACACATAAAAAGATTTCTCGTCCGATGAACATACATATTAAGGACTTTGTTCTTTTCAGTGTATCGTTGCGTTCGCATATTACTGTAGCAAATTTTAGAGCCCTCGAAAGGAGGCCTAAAGATTATAAAAAATAAATAAATAATAGTTTTAGGATCTTTGGAAAGACTACTAGCCACGAAAAATCATTACAAATTATCACAACATATAGACTATATAAAAATAATAAAATTTACTACAGTAATACGCAACGGTACGATACGCCGAAAAGAACAAGGCCTAAAGCAAGATCGAATTTATTTACACTTTGGATGCTGTAAATAATTTATTTTCAATAGGAGGCTCCTAATCAGTTTTTTCAAAAAAAAAATCATCAAAATTTTGATTACAACCAACATTTTCCAGTGGCCAAATCCAAATCTCGAAATGCAGATGCTGATCAATTTACGTTGATTTTTGACCGATGCGACGATCGATACTCAAAAAAACTCTGGCCGGGCGCCCAGGCCCTGCGTTGAAAGCCGCCATAATCGCTCGCGGTGCGGCAGCTATGATTCCTGCCGCGATAAAGCCCCTCAGCTCAGCACTTCAGCTATCCTACATAGAATCAATGGATCGCTTTGAAGCAAAAGACAGCACACAACTCCCCAATGATTCAGTGCAGTGCATCCGCAAAACATGGCGCGAACTGGCAGAAGCTTTCATCTTTTTGACCTACTTTTCCGTGCTGCCACAACCCCGAAGAGGACTAGAGGAGCACTGTTAATTAGTAGCACTCTGGGCCAGCTTGGCCCCCTCCGATTGTACTGAATCTTAAGCATAGAATATGCATCCGTTTTTTTAATTTTTTTTAGCAGGCACTCAAAAGTATTTTGGACTATTTTCCCTACTGAGAGGTAACTCGGTCGTCTTGCTCATAGATAAGTTGCATTAGCCTAGGGTTCTGTTCTTTTGAGCAGATCTGAATGGCTGAACAACTGAACGGCTGAAATGACTGAATTTTAAAAGCTTATCGAGATAGTTTTGAGATTCGGACCCATTTCATTTGACTTACTTTTTAAAGCGTTAGGGCCCATCTTCAAAACAACAAAAAAATGAACTAAAAAAACTCAAAACATTTGTCTTTTTAAAACATAGATAAGTCGTTAAGCTAATAAGCCGTTAAGTTGAAAAGAATAGGGTCTAAATTGTCGAAATAGAAAATAAAAAAAAAACGTGTTTTCATTCCTCTTATAGCAGGATAGGTTGAAGCACAGTACAAGTGCCCAAATCTAAATTTTATTTGAAAATATGTAACCATGAATTTTGAAAATCCTAAGTTGGAACTTTTTTAAAAAAATGAAGTTGATTTTTTTTAAAAAAAATTGAAGTTGATGTCACTCACCCTTAAATTTATTACACAATGACTAGTCATCTTAACGTTTAACGATGACATGGCATTCACCTCAACAACCACCTCAACGTTCAAGGAACACCTTGGCAGCCACACCAGCCTTAAATAATTGCCAAAAAAAAATGAGACAAGCTTCCTTTTCGTTATACTTGTCCATCATTACGCATAGATCAAGAAAACATAAACTCAAATATAAGGTACATTTAACTGATCATGTTGCCACTAATTAATTAATTTGGTTAGCCACATGCATAAATTTGATTGATTATATGTATTTAAGATTTTTTGCAAACAATAGTTTTATCAATTTTTACTAGAGTACAATATTAAAGTGGATCATAAATCATTCTTGGTTACCACAATGGATAAAAAATTTGAAACGGATACTACCGAGGCTATGAATAAATATAGCGAATCAGAGAGAGATGCGAATCGGAGAATTAAGAATATTTGCAAGTTTAAAAAGGTATAAATGCAATTTTCTCTAGAAATTAACATGCGATTGAACCATAAACATGTGAAGATTCAATAGTGAATAGTGGGAGGTGGGAACCATTCAGGTCAAGAAAACCAAGGGTTTGCATTGCAGTGGATGCATGCCAAACACTAGCTTGCTGGTCTTGATCTGTGCAGGGTTTTTACTTTCAGTCATTGATATGTGCGTTTATGGTGTAAGCAGCCTGGATATTTTTCTCCCCGTTTGAATAAATTGTGCAGGATGCAGCTGCTGGGGAAACAGCTCTTTTCCCATAAATAATGCATGTATAGAAATGCAACATCATGATCATGAACACCCACATGGACCACCACCCAATATGATGACCCAGCCATCCCCTCCATTTCATTACATTGCTCCCACAATTGATTTAATCATCACCACCTTCACCATGGCATGGAGTATTATATATTTCTCATCTCTCATACCATGGCAAGGCAGGCAAGTAGAAAGTTGAAGGCATTGAGAGTTTACAACATTCTTCTACTGGAGTAGCATGTAAAAAGAGCTAGCTGCACTACCAGTCATGCATCCATCGACATTTCACAACACAAGATGAAAATAAACCACAGAGAAAGAAGTACCAGAGTAGAAGAAAAAGGATGAATTTGAGCCTGATGGGACTGACTTCCCATGTATACTGACTGACTGGTCCAGGATCTTTCAACCAAGATGATGATCGCCTGTGACCTCAGGAGTTCGTTCTCAACCTCCGATTGGTCAACTTTGAACAGAGCAGATGCAGGTGAGAGGTTCATCCAGCTGCTCCAGTGGCCAGGCAGTGTCAACCACCCTTCACATCACCGAGCAGCTGTTGGGGTTCTCGTCGCTGAAGTAGTTGTAAGGCTCAGCGTGCGGATGCGGCGGCATCGGGTAGTATGGCATTGGTGGCCTGCTGTATCCATAGCCCATCGGCGGGTAACCTGCCATGCTGACGCCACCATGGCCATGGCCATGGCCATGCCCGTTCATCATCATCTGTTGTTGCTGTTGCTGCATCAATGCAATGTACTGCTGCTGCGCCATGGGGTTCCCAGCTGCCATGGCAGCCTGCAACATCTCCGGACCGGTTGGAACGGCGCCGCCACCACCCTGGTAGAATCCTGCTGCCGACGGCACAGCACCGCCACCACCATGCATGTTCCCCAAGTGAGGTTGGTGACCAAGGGGGCCACCAATCTGGCCCATGCCAGGGAAACTGGCACCGCCCATCATGTTACGCCTCATCATAGCCTGCTGTTGCGGCATGTTGCCCATCGGACCACCAGCGCCGATGACGGGGGCGCTACCGCTGCCGCCCTTCTTCCCCTGGCCTGGGTGGTTCCCGCCACTTGGGGCTCCTCCACCCTTTGCATTGTTTGGCTGACCACCACCACCATTTTTACCGCCTCCGCCTCCGTGGTTCTGCTTGCCACCTGCATCTTTCTTCCCGCCACCACCGCTGTTGGTCATCCCCTTGATCTGCACAGGGATCTCATTGTTGCCCCCGCCACCCTTCTTGCCACCATTGCCAATGCCGTTGCCACCCTTCTTGTCTCCCCCACCAAAGTTTGGTGGCATGCCCATGAACTTTGTCATCTTAGGATCATCGTAGATGTCATCCTCAAAGCCTTCATCATCGAAATCTTCGTCGTCGTCGTCATAGTCATCCAACTCATCGTCGTACTCGCTGCCGTCGTCCCCAAAGTCGTCCTCGGGGAGGCTGAACTTGACAGACTTAGGGTCCCTCACCGGCGCGGCCGCCGCTGTGAATGGCATCTTTGCGTCCATGAACTGCGGCGGCAGCTTCAGCCCCTTCATCTGCATCTGCTGCTGGAGCCGCAGAAGCTGCTGCGGTGATAGCTGTGGCAGCACCATCTTTACATCTTTGCCGCCGCCCCCGCCGCCGCCGCCCCCTCCTCCTCCTTTCTGGCCTTTGCCGCTGCTGGCGTCCTTGGAATGGCCCTTCCCGCCAGTGTCCTTGTGCTGGCCCTTGCCGCCGGCATCAATACTGAGCTTTTGAAACTGGTTGGCCACGCCAGCCTTCGAGCCCCATAGCTCGGCCGGCTTGCCGGCCTTGTTCAGCTTCTTGATGATGGTGGCCGGATCCATCGTGCCGGACACTGTCACCTTCCCCTGCTCCGGGTCTATCTTGCGGTCGTACACGCCTGCAGATCAAGACAAACGTAATTCCGTTAGAACAAACGAGCAAAAAAGAACAAGCAATTTGCTCTTTAAAAAATCATTCTTTTCTCGCCTTCGATCTTTTGGAGAATCTTCTTGACCTTCTTCTGGCACCCATCACAGTGGATGTTCACTCTCAGCACACAAGTCTGAAAATTTGGGAGGAAATAAAGAACACAGATTTACTCACCAAGATTGCAAAACAACAGATCTCAAAACATATAGCTGAAGCCGTGGAAGAAAAATGGCAGCAAAATCAAAAGGGAAGCATGGAATGTCTGCAGTGCCTGGCTGCCGCTTGAGTGGAGAGGAAGCAAAGAGCCCACCTGAATCTTGACGGCTTCCTCCTTACTCATCCTTGCCTAACCAACCTGAAATGCCGCAGCGCCGAAACCAAAGGCACGAAAGGCTTCACAGATCTGGCACACGGAGGCTCCAAATCAGGGGAAGAACAGCAAGAAGAAGGCAGCAGCCAGGACGAATTGCTTTGTCAAAATGCCAGAGAAAACAATGTATGAGGGAGAGAAAGCTTACTCATCCTTGACCACCTCAGACCTGCACCCCACCCCCCACAGCGGCGTCGATGGCAGAGGGTGAACGGCGGTTGCTTGCCGGCAGGGAAGGAGAGGCGGCGGCTCGCTCGGTGCGAGTGTGCGACTGCGACTTGGATGACTGCGGCAGCTCTTGCCTCTCGGCTCGCTAGCTCAGGATGTGAATGAGACGTGAGTGTGATGAGTGAGTTGGTGTGCAGTGTGCTACAGAGGAGAGGAGGGGAGTGCAGTGCAGGTGGCCATGGCCCCGCTCGCCCGGTTTAGGCCACGGTCCGCTTGGGCCTGTTGCCCAAACGAGTTGGGTTGTGATGGCCCATGGGGACCACCTGAGGTCGGCAAGTCAAAGAAAGGGAGACTCCTAGCTAGGCCAGTAGACAAAGAAGGTCCCAATTAACCCGTATGATGTAAATAAAAAAGAAGTAGGAACAACGTCTCATACGGATTCATACAGACGGGATAACTTTCTTCTCACTCGCACACACGGCGTCTCTGCTGCCTCCATCACACGCCTTTATCCTTGTCGCCATCGACCTCACTGGTGTAGCCACTGCCACCGCCAAGTACGAGGTTCGGGGTGTTGAGGTGGGGGGTTTGTACTCCGTCGACCTGAGAGGAAGCTCAAGGCAGTGACAGACTAGCGGTAGGGAGGGGATCATGGGGGACAATGAGAAGCTGCAGACGTGATTGAAGGAAGTCGAACGGCGGTGGCGAATGGATCTACACAAGATAACGGCTATTCGGTTGGGTGAGTGGCATGGTGGTGGGAGGGATAGGGCAAAGCGGCGGTGCCGCCACCGGCCTTGAGTGGTGGCGGAGGTGGCAAGGACGGTGGGTGAGGCATGCAGAGTAGGAGACAGAAGGGGAAAGAAAAAAGAGGAAGGGGCAGGTCACCAACATTGTGGAAGAAAGAGGGCGAGTGGAGCTTGTCGCAACACAATCCCGTCCCCTAGTCCTACTCAATAAAAAATAAAGGTAGAACCAAATTCATATGAAGCAAGCTCAATTGTGTAGATTTAAGCTATGTTAGGCTCAATTGAATTATCCTCCTCGCTTTGTGTGAATCCAGTTCTAACCTTAGAAGGTGCTCGTAGGAGGCAGGGAGGGGGAGGATAGGTGAGGGGTATACAAACATACCTAGGTAGTGGTGAGGAAGACCCTAGGGCGATGACAATGTGGCGACCCTATGGTCGGACCAGTGCTAGCCATTGGGACCTGGTGTCAATAGACGGTAGCACAACAAAGTGCCGTGAAAGCATCACCAATGGAGCCTAAGTTAGGTTGATCAGTACTGTAGTAAATAAAATAGAAGAAATGGAAATATAGATGAATAGAGAATAAATAGTACTAGGTCGATCTAAGTTAGGTCTAGATTGTTGATGCCCTGAGTATTCTGTGTGAGAGACAACTAGATGCTAACTTGGTTGAAAGGCTAGAGTAGGCTGTTAGGCCTTATGGGCCATGAGGACATATTCATTGCTAGTTTCAAAAATTTTATTGTAGCTAGCCTTAATTAGAAGTAAAATGCAAGAGATGAAATGTAGAGATTATGTAGAAAAAATAAGACTAAATGAGTAAATATTGATGGAGTAAAAGGTGGGACGGACTAGGTGGGCTTTATGGGTGTTTGAACTCTGCTCGAATATTGGTTTGAGCTTGATTCGGTCATGATTTGATCCTGAATTTTTCGTCCAACCCCGACGAGGAGTGAGAGATGCCCTATTGGTGATGCCTTTAAAACACGTCTAGCAGTTTCCCTAAAATATTATTGTCTGATTTCAGTCTGTATACATCATCCAACAGAGATTATGTGTCAGTCCCTAAATTTAAAGGCTCCCTCCCAATCTTTATATTTAGATACTCTCTATACGATCTCTATATCTTTTCGAGGAAAAAAATTCTACTAGAAAGAATGAAAACATAGGGAGCGATAGTGATTTAGAGAAGAGATATAAAGAATGAAATTTTGAGATTTTGCTAGAGGTTTTCTAAAATACTATTGCGGCCAACCTCTATGTCGGTATAAATTTTTTGAGTCCCTATATTTAGATACTCCCTACCTAAATCCTACACCTTTTCGAGGATAAAAATTCTATCGACGAAAATGAAAATACGGACGAAAAAGGAGCATGTAGAGAACTAGACAGGAAGATCCTTGCGACGCTCTGGAACGCATCACGCAAGCACGATGATGGCGCCCGGCGCAATCGATTAAGCCACGGCCTGCCTTTAATGATCACGATCACCGCCGGTGTTGGCACGAACGCGGTGCAGCCGACCAGACGACCAGTGAAGTCCATGTGGGTTCAGAGGGAGGGGGGCGGTGAGCACATTAACGCTCGATTTATTATGGCCTCTGATCAGCTGCTTGCCTGCCATTGCCACTGCCACTGCCTGCTCTCCCTGCGCCTCTCCCAAGAGCTTGGTCTCCCCCCTCCTCCAGCCCTTCGGCTCTACTCCCTGTCCTCTTGTGTTTTATGCTAGCTTCTCGTCGCTCCAAAATGAGATCCAAGAAACAATCACCGAGCAGAAAATTCAAATGAAAGTTAATCTCCTATCACAAACAACTTTTAACATTTCGAACATCGGTCTATAAAATGCTACTACTTTAAGTACTAATTACTTTATTAGTTTACTTATAGAACTTAAAGGAACAATCACCGAGCAAAAAATCAAATAAAAGTCAATCTCCTGTCACAAACAATTTTAATATTTTAAACATTGGCATGGTCCCTAAAATGCTATTACTTTAACAACTAATTATTATTTTTCTAATTTATCTATAGAACTAAAAAAAATTTGTCTGACGAAGGTAACACAATTCATGAGAAAAAATCGTTAACATCTTCAAACAAAAAATGTCATAAGAGTCTTTTCATCCGTTTTCTAGGTGAAGATTTTTGCTTAAAAGATGAAAAACTTTTTGTGGGTTTGGGTCATGCCTGTCACCACCGGTCCACCGCAGTCCAAACCGGCGCAGACAGGCCCCATCGTCCCCTGCACCGGCCCAAAAAAAAAACACTTCTAAAAAAGAATTTCCATTGCCGGGATTTGAACCCGGGTCGCCTGGGTGAAAGCCAGGTATCCTAACCGGACTAGACGACAATGGAACAGCTGGTACTGAGGTGTAGGAATCATACTTAACCGCGTTCTATAACTAACCATCACTTTTTCACCGTTTATTACATTATGCTTGTCCAAACACACGCATTCAGTACACTTTTTTTCCCTGTTCAATTTTGTTCCTACATGTAATTTCATCGTTTATTTATCTTTTCATATCATAAAACCTTGTTCCGGGCATTTCAAACGAGCATAACCTTTATCCTGTAATTACAAGTTTTGATGTGCACCTCAATGGCAGTTCAGTTTGTCTTTCGATTGGTGAACGAATTGATGCCGTCTGAATAGGCTATGGTACAAATCTGAGGCAAAACCGAAACGTAGTGGATTTTCTTGCTGCATCATATGCGGTCACTCCACGTTCATGGACATGCCTGGTTCAGCGGCTTATCAATGGAGTACAAGACATGCACTTGCACATCATCGTTAATTTAGAGAACTTTTATGCACAGCTTACTACTTTCGAAAAGTTGATCTAAATGTTCAGCATAGTTCACATGAAGTGCCCATTTCACTTTAAAGTGTTCCATGGAAAATACAGGCCAAACCCAGGACAGATCTATTCTAATCTTAAATGATCTAAAAGTACAGCACATTACTGAAACTTTCTGAACAACTCAAGTTTGCGAGCCTGGAAGAACTTGCAACGGCCTTTTCCACTTGACTCGATCTCCTCAGACTTCCTTTTAAATCCTGTAAATCCTAAACTCGACAGTTTGACTTGTCGCTTGGCACTTCTGTTGCTATCTTCATCCAATTCATCAGACTCCCTACATCACATGTAATCCCATCATATGACACATCTCAGTAGTGGTCAGTCACATTTTGCAGTTACCAAAGCACCATAGCATAAGAATTCGTATGAAAAACCACTCACCAAATGACTTCAACTCCATCCTTGAAGTAGGACGTGCAAGTTCCCCAACTAAAACGCACCAAAGTTGGGAAACCAAATACGGGATGCTTGTGATCTTCTAGCCATTGTTTAGTATCTGGGTCTGCTCCAATAATTAGGAAAAATCCCTTAAGAAAACAGTCAGAAAATTACACACAAAAGAATAATTATGATGAGGAACCAGTTACCTCCTGGATAACCTGATCCAGTGTTCATATGCATATTCTGAGCTGTTTCATCAAATGCCCAGTTTCGCAAGGCTCTATCCCTGGTGACCTACAATTGTAGATCAAGATTCAAGACTTCACAACTAGCAAAGCATATTTGAAATTTGATCGAAGTTTTTTCACAAAGATTTGAAGTTCAGATATGTGAGCCTTGACAATATTTGTTGGAATTCATGTATTTTTACACATGAAAACAGTTGCAGGTGAACTTTTCGTGAAAATTACCTTTGCAACTATACTTGCTCCACTGACAACTGGGTAAAGACTATCAGCTTTTTTGGCGACCACAAATTTGATGCCTGGAAACTTTTCAGTAAGTTTGATCCTGTACTTCTCAGGATCACCGACTGTATCAATATAGACCTTTACAGGGAGGTATATAAAGGTTCAAACAATGTGCCATAAAATATTTCCAATTAGGAATGTTAACCGCATAAAGGACTCCCTTTCAATAGCATAAGCTCCTACCTCAGTCAGTAGAACTCCCAAATCAAGAACTTTCTTAACAAGGCCCATTGCGGAATTATGAGATATTTCATTCAGATTAACTTTCGTCCTGAAACCAAAGATACTATTAATCAAGAGAACAATGTTGAGATTGCAGTTGATTAGGTACAACAAACAGATATACCTTCTCAACATTTTCGCAGATAGCTCCTTTGGGCATATGACATCTACCTCCCACCCAATGGAATTGTTGCCCTTCAGGCTTTCAAACAGCTCCTCCCTTTGTTCCTCCTTCAAAGTCTTTGAATCTGTTTAAGAAGAGAAGAATAAGATAAGAAAATTCAATGGAACTGCTGCAAAATGTGAGTGACTGCACAACTTATTAATTACTCTTCATGTCTTTACACTTCATCGTACACATGAGACCAGGATTCTCCATAACTGGAAAGTCACACTACCATCCTGCTCTAAGGCTTGAAAATTGCACAATGGTAAACATGACAAAAGAATCAAACTAAAGATTTGACCACCTAAATAAATAATGGGAAGTCTGTGGTCTCAAATGACAGATGCTTTAGTTTTTCCTCAATGAATTTTTTTTTCAATGTATTGCGCCAACAAGAAGAAAGTAGATAGAAGCAGTTACAACTTGAACTTACAAGAATATAGAAAAAATGAGATGGGATAAAATTTGAATAAGGATGAAACTATGGAGAGCGTAGCAACAGCCAACAATTAATCAGGTTGTATCAAGAACGAAACGGGCATTTTTAGTCTAGGTGTTTTTCCTGCCCACCATAAACTCGAGAGATTTTGTAAAAGTAGGTCTGATACTTTCTTCCATTTCAAACAAAACTCTGGGCACTAGTGTCCAAATCTACAATATGTGATATTTCAATATAAGCCAGATTGAAGTGGGCCTTGGAAATATGTTCTATGATTAATATGTTCTAAATTCCATGTTACCATTTTCCCACTCAGTCCAGGTTATAGAGATTTATAGTAATTTGTTTATTGAATTGAATCATAGACTCCTATAGTATTTTGTTGTTGAAAGAAAAAAGTATGTATTTTGCTGAAAAGAAAGTAAAATTACATATGCATTTGTATGCCCCCGAAACTCTTGACGACTTAAGTGATATGTTTGTGGCAATTAACACTGTGGTAAAGGCAAAGTACTAGATAAATAAATGGCAACAAGAGGATATGAATAGAGACCTGCGAATTTGAGGGTGGCGAGAGTGTCATGGTAGGAACGCGCGCAGTACATGCAGCCATACACCATTGGACCTGCGGGCAGCGACAACACGGAGCAGTGTGATTTCTAGCAATTTTCCACCTAACATCTACGATTAAAACATGCAAATCCGACTTCTGCAAGACATTTCAAGTGGGGAATGCGCTCAAATCAAGTAAAAATCAAAGCAAGA
This sequence comes from Raddia guianensis, assembly GCA_036346415.1. Lineage (NCBI taxonomy): Eukaryota > Viridiplantae > Streptophyta > Magnoliopsida > Poales > Poaceae > Raddia > Raddia guianensis. The sequence goes on along the minus strand of CM070543.1, from coordinate 28,209,712 downwards.
ATCCATCTTTCTGTTCAAAAGGAGGAGGACGGTAGACTTCACCTCCTAAGATGCCAAGTCAGTCTATACACCCAGCTGAAAGCTCGAATGAACAGAGAACTGGAGAAGGGGTTAGAGGTGTTACCAAGAACAGGACCACGGCCAGCCTCGTCGATTCCCATGAGGCAGGGCTCCTTCGTGGCCCACTCCGGCGCCGCCGCCGCCGCCGCCGCCTCCATCTCACTGGGCAAGAGTGGGCAGAAATGGAACGCTAGGGCCGCGAAAACGAGGAACCTCTGCGGCCAGGCCCGCAGAACAGCTATCTCTTGCTCGGCCGGCCCGGCCCGTCCTGGCCCGGACGGTTTTTGCGAGGCCCATGCCCACGTACTCGGGCTGGACGAGGCCGCGGCGAGGCAAGGATGGCCTCGGGCTCAGGCCCACGTACTCATGGAGTGGGAAGCGGCGAGATCAATAGCAAACGTAACAGGGTTTAAATATGAAAGAGAAATTCCTAGGGATGGGATCCCATCCGAGCGGGATCCGGACAGGATCGGTCCCCGCGCGTCACGTGGCACCCCGCGCCCAGCTTCCCTTTCCCCCCACGCGCGCTGTGCAGAGGAGGAAGAAGGGAGGAGGAAAGAGGAAGGAGGAAGAAGGAGGAAGAAGAAGGCCTACCTCGCCGTCGTCGAGCTCTCCATCGACCTCGCCACCGGCGTTTGGGTTAGGGTTCGAGGTGAGGTTCGGGTATAGATTTGGGCCGTGAAGACGGTCGGCCGGCGGTGGAGGGAGACCGCACCACGCCCCCTCGGGTTAGGGTGGGCAGCGATGGAGCGGCGGTGGGAGGATGGGGCGGCGGCGGCCGTGAGCAAGCGCCACGCCGGGGAAGGAAGGAGGCGGTGGAGGTGCGTGGAGCACCATCGGGGGCGGCGAAGAAAGGAGGTGATTCCATTGGGGTGGGCTCCCGACGGAATCCCGTTGTGTAGTTGTCCCCATAGGAAAAGGTCCACTTTGGCTGCTCAACTGTTATTGAGTTCGTTTTCCTTCCTCAGCTAAACCACTCGCTAATCTTTCTTTGTAATTGATGGACAAACTGCATCCTTGACCTAAATCCATGCGGTTTTAACCAACTGGCTAGTAAAATTTTTTAAAAAAATTTAAAACATTAATTAACCGTAGAAAATAATAAGAAGATCAGAAAAAATCTATAAATATGTAGAATCCAAACCTGCAACAAACATATAATGCTTCAGTGTAAACTAATCAAATATTTAGGGAAAATTAGTTTTCCTTGTAGAAAACTTGGAGGAAACTAAAAAAATAGAAGGATGCTAATTTCACCTTTTAATTTGAACTTACAAATTCAAATTTAAAGGTCAAACTAATGTCCTTCCATTTTTCTAATTTTCTCCATTATTCCAAGAAATTAAAGTAGTTTCCCCTATTTTCCAAAAGTCGAACTAGTTTTTTTTTTATCGCATATTTGGATTTACATATTTTCTTTTTTGTGAGTTTCTCATGACCTTCTATATTCTAATGGTTTTTTTGGAATTAATTTTCTTGAAAACCCTGACGACTGTTATGCCATGTTAGCCAAAACCAAGGTGAATTCAGATCAGGGAGTTAGTTTCTCTGGTATAAATTTTACATGGGGGTTGGTTACCCGACTACTTCCATTTTATCTTTGGATTGGAATTCGTTCTCCTCGTGTCTAAGTGAGGATCCTCATGATCCATGTCGTAGTAGAGGAAGTTGAACCGGCCATTGCTTGAATTATTTGGTAATGTTCTGCATCAATGATCATTGATGTTTGCTCTATGCATACAAGAAACAAGGGTTACACCCTCCCCTCGAGGGCACACATGTCACCACGGTTTTGGAGCCCAATCCTAAGATCAAAGTAGAAGGTAGCATAAGCCCACACCTTGAAGTTCATTCACTTTTGCGAGGCTTGAGAGAGCATCCAAACTAGACATCGACGATGCTGACTCCACTGGAAAGGGCACAACCACTAGGGTAGATGATGAGTGTTTAATCGGTGGCCCTTCTCTAGCGTCACACATGGAGATGATGACTAGGACCATGCCGCCAATGCCAATAAGTATGCGCATGTTTTTTTTGGAAGATAGTTGTGTAGACGATGAATGTTGAATACACTCAGAATATGCGTTGGATAATGCCAACACGGGCGATACATGAGAGGGAGCCTACTGGTTCCATTTGCTGCTGCCCAAAGGTTCCATTCGTTGTTGCCATGGCAATGAGCATGCTCTTTCTATTATGCATTGGTATATCCATTTATACTATTCTCTATAAGATTTCTTCCATTCACAGACACTCTATTCCTGTACACTTCGTTCTATAGCTTTCTCCGTGAATGCTGGGAACCTCAATTGTTCCATTCGTCGCATGGCAATCCTACTACACATTGATCTATCCATTTGCTAATGAAAACAAGAACAATAACTACTGTAATGGGCAGCCTACCAAAGCAATGCCGGTAACATGTTGTGAAACAACTATTGTTGAATGTAAATGATAGAAAATAAAACAGCAAGACAATGAATGTAATCCTTTGTTCCTTTATTGAATTATTGCATTTATGCTTACAATGGGGTGAATACCGATTACAAGTAATAACCACTAGGTAGTTGATTATTATTGACACACAATGCATAACACTACGCTTGTCATAGACATAATATTTGCACACATATTTAATGTGTTTAATATCACAACAGCAACATAGGCAATAAGGTCATTTTACAAGGAAATAAGAAAGCAAACTTGGAATACATGTTTCTCGAAAGTTCGATCGTTTTACATTTAAGGGTCAATTACAGTTTAAACGATTGAGCACAGCAACAGGACGAGGCCATGGGCCTCATGGCGAGCGCGAGGCATGGAAAACCCAGCATCACTCCAATCTTCGCTTCGACATATCCTATCCGATGCAGGTACAAAATGAGCTGAAAAGCAGCGCTCACTGGCTTTGAAGAAACCATACGATGCAATGTAACTTACTTCTAGTGTTTCTCGGGCTTCCAGCACATTCATCATGAATTCCCGAGTGTTGCTACAAGATTTCCAAAGGAGTAACAACAAACAAGATAGAACAAATAGGAATATGAACTTGTTTCAAAACCTGATTATGCTCCATAGTCGCCAATTTGCTATTAAACTCAGTGACGCACAACAACATAAACGCTAGACAGGCTACTGATGTTGTAACAACTCGATTGATAGTACTAAGAGTGTCAAACTAAGACAACAGTAAGGTGCAATGATGTACCAAAGCTTTTATAGTTATCTGAAAGTAGCACCAAAGACCACTACCAGTATTTGGCTATCCCACAATGTGAAACTAAGGTTGAAGGGACCGTGAAACCATGAACGCTTTGATTGCTCGTTACCATGTGGCGACAACCACATATTCTATATCAGACAAAACATTATTTATTTTTTAATTTTCCCCCAAAACTAAATATGATTTGCATGACAACACAAAACATCATATTTGTTTGCTACATTTCATGGTCAGGCGTTGTTTGCTAGACCCAACTTTGCATGCGGCCAGAGAAATAGGGTAGGATTAAAAATATTGGCCGATTTCAAACTAACATGTTTTTTATGAAAAGAACTAAACATGGCTACAAATCAAATGTACTAGAGCAGCATAGTGTACAGGGGAACTCTTATTAAGATGGCCTGGCTGTCAAGTACATTCCAGGCAGCAAGACACAGACATTCAACACTCAACAATTTATGACTCAGAGCTCTACTAGATAAGTATGCTCTTAAACCAAGGTGATAATGTAGAGCATCAAACAATTATATTGATAAAATGGAGATTCACAGTTGCCGGTTGTAAGCAGCAAATAATTCTCTGCTCTCTTGGTCACTATAATTTCAGTGTTGTATTCTTTTCTGCTGCATCTTGATCACCATTATTTCATATGATGCAATTGAAATTTGCAATATTAAATTGTTTGCAATACAAAATTGTTTTAGAAGGACCAAATAAATAAAGGGCCAAAGCTGCACATATGAGGTCCCTTGGCCTATTTAATAAGATCAGACCAAATCCGTATGCATACCAAAAAACAAACTCACAAGCTCATTCTCAAGCAACTGTATTTGGGAGTCTGGAATTCTTAGGAGTTAGGTTTATTCCCAAGATTTTTGACATTCAAGTTAAGCAAGTTTGACCTTTTGTGCTGTTAACGTTTATTGCCAAGCTTTGTGAGTTGTGACATTCAAGTTAAGCATGTTTGATTTTTTGTGGCCGACCTTTGGATCATAACCATGGGTTACTGCTGTCCTGTGGTTCGCCATGATTTCTTAACTTCCTATCCTAACTGTCGTATAATTATTTTCTATACAGAACTTACCAAAAGTGCAGTGGCTGATATGTCCACCACAAAAGTATAATTTGCCACACTTTTAGTTCTATATTGCTATCCCAATACCGTCAGGTAAACTAACTAATACCAGCCCCATAGTACACTAGAAATTTAAAACAGTTAAGTGATTCCCCATATTATCAGCTGCACCAAATGACAGAACAGGTCCTAATAGCAGTCCCTAACTCTCTATAACATGAAAATAGGGTCTACGCAATCAGTTTGTCCAAGCCCGGTTATACAGAAAAACAAATTGTCATGTCGTGTCCTACAAGATCTAAAAGAACAGGAATCCTGATGGTCATGGACAGATTAAATCAGTATCTAGTATCTACAGCGTGATAATCTAGTCCAAGAAATTGGGAAACAAAAGACTAGAATAATCAGTTTATCAATTTGGACCACAGATTTCTGGCAAAATTAAAGCATATTGTAAGAAAAATTTAGTACACATCTATCCTTACCACCTTCGGGAAACCAAGCAAGTACAAGTGTACAACAGTGGAGCTCTCGCAGGGAATTTTCCTAAACTTGTCAGTTTCTGCTTAGCAAACAGAGAAACAAATGATTCAATGATCACCTTGCAAGAGGCACATCAACAAAAAGACTATTGCCAAGGAAACTAATCGTGTGCTAACAATCAATCATCATATCAAGCTGCACTGGAGAAGTCATAACAAATTGTATTGAATTAAAATTTAAATTAGAACATTATGTCAACTGCACTTAATGTCCATCAGGTTCTAATGATGCCTTAGTCTCAGGCCCAGACTTATGATAATCCAAGAATAATACCCTAATATGTTCAAGAACAAAGTGACTACCTAGAAGCAAGTAGTACAAGTACTGTACTGGTATCAACAGCTCTGCAGACAGCCAGTTACATACACCAACAGTCTCAAAACCAAGTAGTAGAACTTCCTTCTTCCATTTTTTAGCATGTGGGTGCATTCCTCGTAATGCACACATTTCTTAGGTGTGAGTGCTTTCAATTGGGCTACCTCCAATAAGCAATGTTTCTTACTAAATGATAATATCCAGGATTTGCATTCCTGCCAGATGTCTACTTGGTTGATTCCCCCTCCCTTCTAGATATCTCCCTCCTCAGCATTTTATAATAAGAATGCTCATGGGTACAAATAACCAATCGTTGTAATGACATACATCATACACATGTGAATTATCGAGGCCATACTTTAATTACGAATTTAGCAGATTATCTGATAAGTAATTCAATACAAGATAAATGGGCAGCAGATCCTACAAATATCTACTACAAGTAAGAATATATGGACTCAGTAAAGTGGGAAGAGGCTAACCATAGTATATGCATGATGCTTTGGAATGAGCTCTAGTTTATTCCATGGGTCAAATGGTCTATAATAATACATTAGCTAGACAAGCAAAGAAGAAAACACCCTACACATCTACAAAACTAGCACATGATATCCAGCGGTACGATCATATATGGGGTTCAAATATATTTCTATGATAAAGATTTTTTTTTTAAAATATTTTGGAACTTAAATGAGCAAATCAATAGCCATTTTAGACAATGGCTGAAAAGAGTTTCATTTGAGTCTCTTGCATTAAAAATTTAATGAGTTTTTAAAATTTCTGTGAAAATACAATATGACTGCATATCTTTTTGGCAAAATTTCTATATGATCTTTAGGTCCCAGTACACAAAATGATTGGTCCCAGGTGCACCAGGTGGATAAACATGGAAGTGATGTATTATTATATGTTCAAGATTAGAAGACTGCAGGCTCTGAAATATAAGCATCCACAGAATAACTCCAGCAATTTAATATCCAAACTAGAAATGATTGTCATAAAAGCAAGTACTACAGATCGACATGGTAACAGAAGTCTGGGACCACTACAAGTTCCATTCCAAACATGGAGCACTACCTTAACCCAAATGTACTGCTAGAGTGCTAGGCCCAAATAGCATTAACAGCAACCTGGCAAAAGAGAAGTAACCAACTGAGCCCTAGGGCAAAATGGAAGCACTTCAAGAAAACATTGAAATCACCAATCATACCTTCAAAATATTATCAAGTGCGAATTAGATAGCAAGAGTTCTAGCGCTTATTGCCACGAAAGTTGCCTTTCCCACCTACTTTTTTCTTAAACGACTTGGGGCCTCCAGAATTCCTGAAGAAGGGGTTAATGTGAAGAGTTTAAAACCAGGGAAGTGTTTGATTTGGGATACTGAAATTCAAATTAGTACAAAAGACACACTAACACCAACACTAACATCTTTTGCCAATTTGCAACATCAAGCTTCATTTTCAGTATGATGTCCATTGCATACTGCTGATGCTCCCGTGTCTGTACATGAATATCGAGGCCTTCTGCACTCCCACAGTTAAACTTGCATATTCGGCACCAACCAACATTTCCGTTTCTCAAGTGTGTACCCTAGACAGGACACCAAACAAGAGTTCAGTGGTTAAACAATACATCAGACAACAGCAGTAGTATATGCAAACTAACAATGCAACCTAAAGAAAAAAGGGAACAAATTGATGTCTTCAACAATGAAAACCCACCAAACCAAAGTGGCCAGATTCTTTTGGGAAACCATGCTGAGAATAGTCAATAACAAGATTTGGATCATCTGGGTTCATGTGCCCATGGTAATGGTAGCCAGAAGGTCTGATTCCATGCAATTGACCATGTCCCATGGGTTCTTCACCCTGTAGATTTCTTGAAACAAAATTATCACCAGGGTGCAAACGAGTATGACGGAAGCCTGGACTGTCAAAAACATGCTGTGCATTCCCAGGAAGGCTACCAGATCCTAGTTGGTCTTTACAGAGACCTCCAGGACCAACTGTCATCCCTTGAAGAAATGGCCCTGAAAACATTTAAATAAATTAAAGGGGCATTGAAATATGGGGGTCAAAGGAGTCAATAAGGTTTCCACCATTCACGAAACCCATAAAGATCTGCTGAAAACAAGTGTTAAATTATTCTTATTCAAGCCCTAGAGTAATCCTTACCTGGGTTTCTAAAAGCAGGTACTCCATCAATCCTGTGATGACCAAATTCTACACCAGGTGACACTAAATCAGGACGGCCAACATTAGACTGGGGCTTCCTTGCAAATTCTTCAGGGAAGCCTATAGGATATGGACCTGGCTGGTTCGAAAATGGAGGCCTTCCAGGTAAAGAATCAACGAAACTGTCAGGTCTACCTATGCCTCCCTCATACGATCTAGGGCCCCTTTGAAGACCCTCACCATCAAGATGAGTTGGCCCTGGAAGGTGCTTCATGTTTTTTTCCATATCTTTATGGTTGACACTGTGTCTGCCAGGATATGCTGCAAATGACCTGAAATGTTCCTGGGAAGAATTGAACCCCTCTTCATCGAAAGCTCTTGAACTTCCCAGTAGCCCACCATTGCTCTTTGGAATTCCTGAATGGATGAAATTTGTTCAGCATTCAGCAAGCATGCGATTAAAAAAACACAAGCATTTGTTTTTAGTTCCAGATTATTACCAAGAGGATGTGGTCGACTCATATGTTCAGGAGCAAAAGGGGGCACCGTTGTGTCATGCTGTGCAGACAACGGCCCACCCATGGGTGGCCGAGTCATTCTATCATTAGATCTCATAGTTGCAGATTGTGGAATCAGCATTTGATTTTGGTTCGGTGCAAGTGCGCTTGGTGCCATTTCAGAATGGTATGAACCATCCGGTAGTTGCTGCATTGGAGGCCGAATATTTTCAGGAAAATTATGCTTATGTGGCCTCATTTGATTTGTCTGTCCTTGCATATAAGGCATAGAACCAGGATGTAGCATACGCTGAGGAAGCATCTTATCAGGTCCAGATGAATGTTGTTGTCCCATGCCTGGGGGCACAAAAGACCCCACTGCACCCATATTTTGCACTGATGCCTGCTGTAATGATCCTCCTTTCTCACGATCATTTGACCTATCTGAACCCCTTGACTCTGTGTCACCAGGTATATCTGGCCCATGTAAATTAATTTCCTGGCCAAAAAATTCATTCTTTCCTTTGACATTGTCCAAACCATCTGCATCATCCAATGTGGTGCTACTATGTGATGCATCTTTTCCAACATTACCAAAAGCATTCTGTTCTCTGTTCACATTTTTGTCACTCAAAGATTGCGACACCATAGGCTTTGCAGCAGTAGATTCAGCACCTTTATTTTCATTCTCACTTACTTCAGTATTGCCAGCAGCATTAGTAGCATTTTCTGACCTCCCTGATTCTGAATGGGTTTCCAAAGCAGAACCCTGCCCTGTAGGCTGTCCAGCACCATGTAAATCTTGAAGTGAACCACTAGGTTGGTTTTGGAACTGCTGTGGTGGTGCACCATAACTCCTGTTAGTGGAAGTTTGGACATTATGTTGTTGCATGGATGGTGGACCGTGAGGCTGGAAAGGTTGTGAATGCATCTGTTGTTGTAATGAGGGCATTCCATGTGGGTACGATTGACCTGCTTGTGAGGAAAAAGTTGTGTTGCGAGGAAATCCTTGTTGTGATGGCTGGGAAGGGATGCTAGGATGCATTGCTGGCCGCTGAGCAAGATGCCCAACATGTTGTTGATGTTGTGGTGTATGATGAGTTCCTTGGGGAGCCAGCATAGTTGGTTGTTGGCCTTGCAACGGAAATTGACCTTGTGGAGGACGTACTGGTGCAGGATGGTGAGGACTAACTACTTGTTGGGGAGGTACATGTACAGGCCGTTGCAGTGGAGCACCTTGTGGCATCTGATGTGCTGGCTGAGGTTGAGGCTGTGGATATGATTGATGGCCCGTTACAACATGAGCTGAAGGATTCTGGGGTTGTGCATGTGGAGTTGGATGGTGCTGATGATAGGCCTGATGTGGGTAAGATTGCTGCTGCACTTGTGGATTTTGGTATTGGATTTGAGAATTTGTCTGAACCTGAGGTTGAGGATGTTGCTGATGAGGTAAATGCTGCAGTTGTGGATGCTGGTGCTGGGCAACAGCCTGCTGATGCTGGGGAGGATGAGGTTGTACGTATAGCTGCACTTGGGATGGCGTTGACTGGGCAGGAGGCATGGGAAATGGTTGACTCACAACTTGGGTAGGGGCTGGTGGATGGGCCATAGGTTGCACTTGGGGATGAGGCACCTGGAGAGGTGCTTGGCTTTGTGGTTGCATCTGTGAAGTTTGAGGTCCTGACTGCATTGGTTGATTCTGCTGAAGCTGCATCTGAACTACTGATGGATGGGATTGGGAAAGGTGAGGTTGATTTTGGGGTTGAGATGGCAACACATGTAGAGGCTGAGAGGGCTGCAGAGCTTGAGGCTGAACATATTGAGCAGGTTGTGCAGGAGCTTGAGGCTGAACATATGGGGCAGGTTGTGGAGGACCTTGAGGCTGGACATATGGAGAAGGTTGTGCAGGAGCTTGAGTCACATTCTGGGGTGCCACTTGCATTTGAGGTTGTGTGTACTGCTGGTATTGGGCATACTGTTGATACTGTTGCATGTAAGGGTTGTACCCTGGGTAATGTTGTTGGTAGTACTGATACTGCAGCTGCTGCTGGTACTGCTCAGCTGTTGGAGTTTGGGGGGCAACTGCTTGACCTTGACTAACAGCAGTGGGTGCCGCCGCATAGAAAGGGGGAACAGCCACCGTGCTTGCAGTGGCTGCAACAGCTGCACTAGCTGACACTGCAGAAGCTGTCACATCTCTGGCTGTAGTGGCGGATGGCACTGTTGTAGGAGTTGCTGTAACAGCTGCTGCAGGTATCAAAGAGGCAACTGCAGACGGACCTTGGGAGGCTTCCTGGGTTGTCACAGCTAATGATTGTGGCAGGCTACTGTCAGTCTGTTGTGTTTGAGGCTGCAAGCCCTGCAAGCAACACACAAAGGTAACAAGAATTAAAGCATAGTTCTAGATGTACATAGTAAGTCAATCAAGGCGTGATGAACATACAGGGCAGAGTTGAGCATGTTCTTGCACTTGACGATGTACAATCTGAGTGCCACAACGGTTGCAAACAACAGGCGAGTTCCCATAAGCACAAGTAGCGCCATGTGTGACACAGTCAGACAACTTTCCTTGCCATTGACAACCGCTCTTATGATACAGACAGTGGACTGTCACACTACCAATTGTCTCAGCAAGTGATTTATTTGACTCCATCAGAGACTGCATATATTCCAAATCAGGTTGTCAACAAAGGGGCTTGTGACATTAAAATATATTTAACTCGAGTGCGTACTTTGAGATAGCAATACCTTGGAATCGGCCTCTGTCACCAAGTAGCCATCATAAGGGCAGGCTTGTGTGGTTGCCACTATATAAGCCAAGCAGGGTTTGCAGTAGAGATGTGTGCACTGAGCTTGCAAAGCTTCATTGGGATATATCAGTGTCCGACAAACAGGGCAAAAATATTCACCAGGAAGAGACTGAATATTAAGAATACATTCATTATCAAACCCCATTGTCAAGACTCACTAACTTTTACACGATCAGAGCTCTGTTCCTGCAAATATGTTAAATTATAAATTTGTGTATTGATGGAGAGTTGAAAATAGAAATCTGACTTCTGACATCGACAAGGATATAAATAATAAATTTTGTGCATCAATTATCCAATAAGTGATGAAAAAAACAAATATGAACTTTCATAACATTTACCATAAGCCTGCAGGTTATCAATATAAGGCATTCAATGTAACATGCACAGCAATAAACTACAATGAACAAGAGTTTGAACTAAGCAATAGTAGATTCTGAACGATCGCCACTAGCCATATAGGCCAAGTGAAGAACACTAAAAATAGCATTCAATCTAATATAAAAATCTATAACAACAAGCAGTTACAAGCTTATTAAAACGAAAAACGAGAACAAAACAACCCAATACCTTTTTAATTTTAAACATTTAAACGAACTTTGAAACGTCTTTTTAGACATATAGTAGAATGAGTATCCTCATTAAACAAAATAGTATGCCTGTCTCAGCCCAACATGGGCCAGGCCCAGCCATGACTAGCTTTAGCCCAGGTATGGGAGATCTCAGGGCAGCTCAAGCCTACAGAGTCATCTCTTCCACCCTAACCCTAAATTCTACCGCATCTGCAGCGCGACCTCCATGCCAGCAGCCACACCGCCAACCTCTTTTACACTGCTCCACCCATTTTCTCCATCTGCAACTGCAGCCACCTCTACCTTTCCTCCCCTACTCCAGCGCCGCCTCCACCCCTCCTCCCGTGCTTCAGTGCCATCTTCCTCTCATCCCTGCTACAATCATCCCACTGATGGAGGATTGGAGGCAGCGAGGCACTTCGACCTGCGGCGTGGAGGACAGCCGTCGGCTACGCGCTACGGTTAGCGCTGCATCAGTATTCAAAGCCTCCATCTGCCCTGCGCTAGGCGATTGGGATCTGAGAGCTCAGCCAGGCAAAGGTAACCTACCAGTGTAACAAGACGCACCTTTTAAAGTGGACATTTTGGGAAAAATCAAGAACCAGGACGCTTCCACGCGTTTCACGGTGCTGAGTGCTCCAAGCCAAAACTGGAAGCTCTACACAGGAGAGAAAAATATGCGGACGTTCTCACCCTCCCATGTGTTTTGCAGTTTACACAGCACTTTAATAAGCATGGCTAGCAAATTTACATATGCAAATATACGGACTCGACTAAATAGAAAAGGTACTGCTTCCAGCAAATAACGGTAAGATCAGGGACTACATAGGCTGTCTAGTTTGTTTTCACGCCCTTCGTTGCTAATACTTGGTTGACACCTTACAGACAGAAAAGGTGTGACATGCAAAGCATGGCAAGTGGGGTATATGCATAAGGCCTACACTTTTTACATATAAAAGCGTGACAGGTGTTGCGTTCACCATAATAAGACCAAGTTTACTGAAGACCCGAGTTACCAAACAATGTGCTTAAATTCCCACTACGTTGGCATGATAATCAGTTACAATATGCATCATATGCCTTGAGCCCATGACTAGAGAAAACAAATTAAAGATAAAAACTTGGCATGCTGAACAGAAAGACATGTGGCAGTTAATCAATGTAGCAAAAAATAATTAATAAATTGCTAATCTCAGCAGAAGAAATACATCATGAGCTAAAGTAACAATAGTAATCATTAATCAAAACATATTAAAACTCAAAAGGATGTGCTAACCATCGCAAATAAAAAATATAGCAGCCGATCAAGTTAACAAAATTAGCCAATTACGTCACTGAACTCAACAGCAATGATATACCATGGGAACTCTAGTGTCAATAGTAATGGACCATGTTACTAAAGATGAAATTTCCGAGCCTATTGTATCTAAACAAAACTATTGTAGGTAATTGATTGGGGCAGCGAAGCTCAGTGGCGGATCCACCGCCCGGGCAGGGGGGCAGCTGCCCGGGCTCCCGTGAATGTTCAAGGGATTTAGGGTTCATCATCAAAATAAAATAAAAAACTAAATTATATTTATTTAAAAAACACACAAACTATTCCGTCGAATTCGGATCAAATCCGAGATCACACGACATGGGGGAACCAAACGCGAGAGCGAGCGAGCGAGCGAGCGAGCGAGAGAGAGAGAGAGGGGCGGCACTGGATCTGGGATCCAGAGGAGGTGAGGCAACGTACGGCGGCGAGGCGGCGCACTGCGGCGAGGCGGTGGCAACGAGGAGGCGGCGCTGGAATCTGCTAGACGCCGAGGTCGCACTCGCAGGCGAGGGGAGCGAGCGGCGCGAGGGATCGGATGGGGGAGTGGGGAGGCAGCAAAGGGGAGAGTGAAAGTGGAGAGGAGGGGAGGGGGGCCGAGGCCGCGAGGGTGGTCAAGGCCCAAAGCCCGTTGGACGGCTGCACGCATCTCCATCCATCTCGCCATCGATCCGACAGTCCGTGCTCGCCTGGCTGACGTTCAATCTTGCCCCCCGAGCCCAGTAAGCCAACGGGATGGGCCGAATTGGGCCCGGATTGTGAAGACTCTGTTTATTAGACTTTTTAGTGCGATTAGCTTAAAAGCTAGTAAAAAAGGTTGGTGCTGGACTCTCGAAAAAAAATGTTTAGAAAGATTGAGGATATAAAAAATATATATGTATTTTGATATGCTTAAAAAAAAGCACACGGTTCCAAAGAAAAAATTACATAGTATTGTAACGTATGACATGCAAAAAAAACAAACATTATAGTTCATTTGGTTTTTCTCTACCATTAAAAGGAGGCTCGTGGTGGATGGTGGTAAGGTCAACTTTCAATCTCCATCATCCATCTCTACTCTCACGCCTCCGCTAAAATCATTGCCAACCAACGTCTCTCAAAAAAATTAAAATCACGTCTACCAATCGAATAGTTCCAGCTATCCAATTGTTGATCTTTCCTTGTATTTTATTAGTTGCACATTTCCTCTCTCACACCTGCTCTTTCCTTATGTATTCTAAAATAATTTGATTTTGAATTATTTAATTAATTTGGTATTTATTGGACCGAGGAATATTCCTTCCCTATTCCTTTCCCTCTTTCTTTGTCTCTCTAACAAATGAGTCCTAGTAATTTTCTACTTCTCCTTTTCATTCCCTCTCACATGCGCCCCTCCTCTCCCCGGTGCCCTCGCTTCTCTTTCATTTCTTCTCCTAGAAAAGGCTAGAGGAAGAGAAGCATCCTTTCTCTCATTCCTCTCTCCTTTCTTTCGAAATTTTTCCAAAATTCAAATCGTCAATGATGGCACATAATTGTCCTATCATCTTGGTCAATTTTTATCGATTTTTTCCCAGGCACCCCTCTCCCCTATATAAGGGTGTGTTTGGCAACTTGAATGAAATGGTTTCTAGACAGGATGGTACAAAATACATGTCCATCTATTTGTTTAATTGGGTGAATCGTACCGAATCATTTTGAACGGTGGGATATAGAAAACTAAAATATTATTTCAATATATTGTATGACCCCATTCCGTTGACACCAAAAACGGTTTGTATTCAATGCCAACATTGTGGGCTTAAAGATGAGAATCCCGACAGCACCGAAAATCAGATTTGTGACAATGCCAGCCGATTTGTCCCTATAATCGACAAGTTAATGTAGAAATCATTGGTCAAACTGTAAATCGAATAGCCGATGGTGTAAAGTAGATGATCTAGCAACTGCGCAACAAGTTGTGCAATCAAGAGATCAAGATAAATGGACTATCGGTTTAACGAAACATCAATTAGATAGTACAAGTGGCGGGATCTAACTTCTTCAACAGACGGCTTTAGGGGCCTTAACTAATGTCTGCTGCCACTAGTCCAGAAAGTGGGTGAAAGAGTGAGGTGTTGAGCGGCTGTGAGGGACTCTGTAGAGCATGATGTTCCAAATTTCTACCAAGAAAGGGCAACTAAGAAAGAGGTGGGCTCCAGTCTTCGGGCATCTGTCACCGCGGCCAACTTTTTATAGTGAGGATGTCAATGATGTGGAATCTATTGAGGATAACGGTCCAAACGATGAACTTGTATTTGTTTTCAAAGCATTTCCAACAGTCGTTTACACCTCCATCTAAAATACTATTCATTAAAATAGAGAGGCTGTTGGGATGCTCTCCGCTTTTGCTTTCCATGATAAACTTCGTATAACTTGCACAGCAAGTACTAGTCTCGAATGATCGAATCGCAGGAGGCAGACTTGGCCGAGTAAAAACATAGAAGGTGGCCCACGCTAAGTCGCAAAGTGATAGTGTCCAGCCAGTCGGGCACTAGGATTATGTTATGGATTTTATCCCAAAGGTTTATATACTCTCGGAGTTGGACAGTGGAGTGAATTCCTCGCCTCGTGGTGATCCAATTTTTATCACGAAGCTTGAGAACGATGGAGTGATCATGGTAGAAGTGTAGAACATGGCTTTCTTGCCATTGCCAAGGAGCACATATATAGGTGGCATCTAGCTCTAAAAAGGCCAAGATCAAACGCATGGCAGGGAAAGTTGAGCAAATCCATGGCTTGGTGCTACTCTTGTGATTAAACTAGAGCCAGAGAGGCAAGGCTCTGCCAAATCTAAGGTCAGGAACTCCGACACCACCAAGTTCTTTCGGGCGATAAACTCTATCCCAGTCATGTGCCAGAGGAATGATCTCCTGATAAAAGAAACCCGTTTGATATCAGGTAACTAGCTGAGCTCTTAATCTATTTTCTAAACTGTTGGATCTCAATCCAATGACAGATCAGGCATCTCCCCTTCACTTCCCCACTCTCTCTCTCGCTCCTCCCCGACCCAATTCCTTTTCGTTGCTCCTCCTCCCCCGCCTCCCCCGTCACCTCGTCGTCGTGCCCTCCACCGCTGCAGCTCCCCCGCTTACCCTAACCTCTCCTCCCAGCGGCGATCCACCCTCCTCCATCGTCCCAACCGCCTTCACCCCCTCCCCTGGCTTCGACGCGATCACTGCCACCTCGCCACCACCCTTGCTCTCGCCCAACCCCACCACCATGCTGCCGCCTCACCCGACCTTTCTCTAATCCCGGGCACCGGGAACCCCACCCCACCTCAAACCCTAACCCTAACCCCGAGCTTCATGGTGCAGCGACGGTAACTGAAAAGAAGAAGAAAGTATTTAGGTATGTGAAAAAATCAATTAAGACTTCTGTGAAAATCAATTGCATGATGATTAGCAAAGGCGTTTGAAGAAAAGATGACCCACTTTGGCAAACTGGCAGTGAGTTTCTCAATGACGGGGCTTTATGGTTCCTTTGGAGTTTTGCAATGCGAAGGAGAAGAGCTAAGTAGCGGCACGGGAACACTGGAAAAAAAAACATACCCCAGCAAGCCGTTAACAATAATTTCGTGTACTGGTAAAATCTTTTTATAATAAGAGGAAAATGCCGTGGGGTATCTGAACAGGTGAAGAATTTGTAATTCATTTCCGAAGGCGATCGATGGTGCTATCCAAATATCTGAAATCGCAGTGTACATGTATTGCATTTATTTTTATAAATAACAATGTTATGCGTAATGAAAGGCTGACTGGCTGACCCCTGTATGACAAACTGAATCGATTACGTAATGATAAGTTTCATGCAATTTTACTAATCTGAAATCCACCCTCTCTGTTACCAATTGTCAGCTCCCAATTGGAAACTGGGATGGCTTAATTGCAGCCACTTGGTGCAATCTGTACAGAAAAAAGGCTGTCAAGTTGTGGCAAACGCTTTGAAAATTTTCGAAGCTCTCCAAATGACCAACCGTGCAGCCACAAGCATACTAATCAATGGGCAGAAGGGCAGCTCCAAAAGCCACCACTTCATCAGGCTTCAGCCCTGTCCTTGGCTTCTTTCCATGGAAATAGTCCCTAACCAGCTGCTGAATCTTTGGGATCATGGTACTTCCACCAATTAGAACAATCTCATCGACCACGTCCTTGCTGTTCTCCAGTTCGGCCACCGCCATGGCCCTCTCCACCAGCGCCAAGACCTTGAGGAACAGATCATGGTTCAGCTCCTCGAACTGAGCCCGGCTCAGCTGCTCGGAGAAATCGACACCATCGAAGAGTGACTCGATGTTCAGCTGGGCATGGTCTTCAGTGCTCAACGTCTTCTTGGCAAGCTCACATGCTTCCCTGAGCTTCCTCATGGCTCCCATGTCGCTGCTTATGTCCACGCCGTGCTTCTCCCTGATGAGCCCGACGAAGTGGTCTATGACCCTCTGGTCGAAGTCCTCCCCTCCCAGGAAAGGGTCGTGGTGGGCGCCGAGGAAGTCGAACTCGCCGCCGGCGAAGTCCAGGACGCTCGCCTCGGCCGTGCCGCCGCCGACGTGCAGGACGACGGCGACGCCCCCGTCCCGCGGCAGCGTCCTGTCGAGGCCGTAGGCGATGGCGGCCGCGGTGGGCTCGCGGAGCGTCCTGATCATCGCGCGGCCGCCCAGGCCGGAGAGCACGCCGGCGTTTCGCAAGCCGTCGCGGTGGTGGTCGTTGCAGTACTGCGGGACGGTGACGACGGCGCCGCGGACCCTGTGGCCGAGGTACGCCTCGGCGGCCTCCTTCAGCTTGGCGAACACCGCGGCAGCGACCTCTTCGGCGGCGACCGCCCTGACCGCCACGCCGTCTCTGGTCTCCACTTGGATGTACGGCGATGTGGAGTCCTTGCTCACGAGCTTGTAGGGCACCGCCTTGACGGCTCTCTCCACGACCTCCGTGTCGTGCCTGTGGTTCTTGTCCCACCTATATAGGAGTATTATATGATTAATCAGTTACACGATTATCATCGATTTGTATTTGTGGAGGAAGAAAACGCATCATGTTAGTCATCACGTACTTTCTCCCGAGGAGGCGCTTGAAACCGAAGGCGGCGGCTCGAGGGTTGACGGCGGCGTGGTTCTTGGCGTCGTCGCCGAGGAGGACGGAGCCGTCGTCGGAGAAGGCTACCCAGGAGGGGATGCAGAGCTGAAACATGGTCTCCGGCTTGCCGCGGCCGTAGCCGGCGACGCAGGAGTTGGTGTTGCCCAAGTCGAGGGCGACCACCGTGCCGGGCGGGTCCATACGCCACTCATCATACAGGACGTTGTCCATTAACGCGCTTGCCTGATGAGCGAACAGAAACCCTAATGCGGCAGCGATCAGCCAAATCGAAGCCCTAGCAGTGCAACCTTTGCGACCCATGGCAACTTGCACAGATGTCGATCGGCGCTGGTAGTTTATAGATCAGGCGGAGTGCCCCTGACGAGTCGAACCGCTGGGTTAGGTCTAATCTCGATATATATATATATGGTAATGAAAGATAGTATATCTAGTTTGAATAGGATTAGGTTTCATTGCGCTATATAGATTTTAGCAATTAGATTAGGAGTCCTACAGATAAGCTTTTGTAATATGTAGAAGTCATATTTGACTAGGAATCCTATCATCCATCCATCTATCTATCTATTACTACTACTAGTCCTAGGAATTGGGCCGTGCTTTTATGGGCCTGCCTGAGCACGGCCCGATTTTAGAGGCCCAAAGTATGGCCCGGCATGAAATTATTTGGGCCGTGCCGGGCCTGAGAAGCCGGCACGACAGGGCGCCCGGCACGACCCGAACTGAGGCACGAGTCAGTAATTTATAGTTTTGGTGGTATTTTATTGCTCGGATGAATTTTATTTCTATATGAAAGTTGTAGAGAATTTAGAGACGCATATTTTTCATGGAGAGCAATGCATGAATTTATAAAAAATATTTAGTGCGCTGGCTGTTTTAGAACCCACATCACCCATTTCGGTAATTCACATTTTTCGAGCTATTTCCCAGCTCAGATGAATTTATGTTATACATCAAAGTTGTAGAGAATTTCGATACGCATCTTTTTTGTACAGACAAATTTTTTATTTGAGCAACATAAAAATTTATAAAAAATCATTTCTCTCTCTATTTTGTTGGACGTGCCTTGCTCGGTAGGCCGCCCGATCATGGACCGTCGGGCTTTTGGGCGTCTTGTGCACGCTTTTGGCGATCCATGCCACCCAAAGATGGCCTGGCAAGTGTTGATCGGGCAAAGGTCTTACCCGTTACACGACGGCCCGAGGCACGACGGGCCCGTCTTGCGTCTTAAAGACAAAGACGCACCCAATTCCCAGGACTAACTACTACTATATTTTCGTTGTTGTGTTTTTGTTTTTGTTGTTGTTGTTGTTGTTGTTATTACTAGCAAATATATGCCCGTGCGTTGCAACGGAAGAAATAAAAATGCTTGCACATTCCTCACTCCTAAACATGGTTGGATGAGTGAAAGGAGGGAGGGGAGAAAATTCTTTGTGCCAGGTATGTAGGTTGGCTCATGTGTAGGCGTGCAGCACCAATGCACCACCTAAAACTCTGCCCGTGCCCCTTCCTTTCAGCAATTTAGTTCATAGGTTCCTACCTAGCCTCCGGTCCTTATAGAACATATACCAGCAAAAACTAAGGGAGAATATCCCTATACGAATAGTGACATAAATACAACGTTCCCTAAACAAATTCAAACAAAAATAGGTAATGATACTTGACAATCCGAATAACCTATTATTAATTGAAATAAGTAACCAACTATAATAGGATTTGGAAGTACAATACAACACCATAGATCATTTTCGTAATTCATGAACCTCGACTGAAATGCTATAACCCTGAATTATCATTCCATAAACAGGTTAGATAGTATATTGCTCAAAAATCAAAATATAAGGGAGTGTCTGGTTTCATTTGAAATCTTACTCACGGGTCACCAATTCAATCATTCCAGCAGCAACCTTGCAGTAGCAGAAGTAATAGAATAAGATGATTTTGCTTTATGCTATAGAAGCGAGATGTCATGGAGGTGCTGCTAGTATCACATTTTGTCATCAACCTTGCCTCTGCAGTTTGGGTAGCATCTAGAGGCATAGTCAGATTTACAAATAAGCAAAAACTATGATAGGTGCCATTTTTATCCCTTCAAGCTGATCTCCCAGAATTAACTATGCATGGATGTACCTTAAAGGTCTTGGAGGATATCTTGTATTCAAGGAAATTAGAAACTCTAAAACCATCCTTGGCCTTCACAATCACTCCAGTGTTTATGCCTATTCCTGGTAGAACAAATTTAGGCCATGAATTAAAAGAACATGGGCGGTCAAGGATTTACCCCAAAATCGAACAGATTTGCATCAATAAGGAACCTACAATAATATGTCGATTTCCAAATACTCTGGCAACCTGATAACTTTCCATCGCCTTGATTTATCTTTCATCAAGTTTTCACTTTCTTCTGAAAAGATAAAGTGGCAATGGTGAAATATATTCAGAATAACAAAAATATTGTTCATATTGGAATTCGGAAAATTCAGGACAAAAAATATATATAGAAGTGAAGCAAATATTATATAGGACTCTAGTAGAAGATAAATTATGCCATTCTCTCTATATGTTAAAGTTATGTAATGCATAGATTATTCACTTGCAAAGTTCATCAACAAACAAAGTCATATAAGTGGTTTCAGGCTGCATGGGCAATGCCATTGTTCTTGTGCCTCTCTCATCCATTGTGCATCTACACCCATCACCTTCATGGGCTCTTAACCCTGTACACGTCGATTTTGGTCTAGTTTTTTTTAGGTAAAGACATACTGCATGTGCATGTTGATTGTATACTATGGATCCAAAAGCTGAACATAACAATTAAGAGCACAGTCATATGCTTAAACAATACTGAAGATCCATGGATTGGACGGCTATTGAATCTAAATAGAAATTATTAAAGGGACGACACATATCATGGCATAATCATTAATTTTTCTGGATCTCAGTATTAGCATAGAACAAACCAAGTCTGTAGCTTTCATATACCACAGTTGGCGACCAGTCGTCTCTCTGCCAGATTATTTGTGATCAAAAGATTATTTGTAAGGGGGCGCTAAAAAGAAGTGATCGGTGTAACCAAGTAGAAAGTTTATGTAAAGTTGTCACTAATTATAAAATATAAAGCTCATATATTTAGGTTTTTCATGCGATTTAAAAGAAAAGAACATCATCAATCAGCTAAGATTTTGCAGATGACAAATAATAATTTTTGGAGCACTAACAAATAAAAACTGCATGGAATGAAATAAGTTTTTGTTACTAAAGTAAATCACTGTGCAAATAGTAGTATGTGAATAAGTCATCAGCCTTGTACATTGACAATGCGATAGCTCCAGCACATGTGAAGTTGAACACTTCCAAATCAATATGTGTGCTCTTTTTTTCCCTTTGCTGATAGAACAAATAAGGATTGAAAGAGAAAGAAGAAACAAAATAGCACAGACGGTAGCCACGGAGGAACCACGGCGGCTCTGTGCGAGGGGGGAACGCCGAGGCGACGCTTGGGAGGCCACCTGCGCGCCGTTGCGGCGCTCTGGCCTTTTGGGAGCTCGAGGGAGGGCCGCCGGTGTCGTGCTTCGATGCAGAGGGGGCGGCACCGGGGAAGGGAGTCGCGTAGGGGCAGTGGCCGAGGTTGAAGGGAGCGGCGACGTAGATCTTGACGGCGGCTTCCTCTGCGGCAGGACGAGGTGGGCCTCGGGCATGGAGGCATGGGGCGGCGGTGAGGGAGCGGGCTTGGCCAAATTCGTCGCAGACGAGGGTCGTCGGCGTCAAGGGTAGCTCCCGGAGGCGAAGCCATGTGACAAGGCCAGGGATTTCTGAAGGATTCAACCCGAGGGAGCCTCCCAAGAGAGGGATTCTTTGGGTGGGGGGATGGGGGATCGGGACTTGGGAGAGAGACGAACTGGAGATTGAGGAAGAGACAGATTGGGGTGGGGGAGTGGAGCGGGACAGGCTAGGGTTTCGGGACGTAGGAGCGATGGCTACGATTCTGGCAACACGAGATCGGACGGCTGAAACGTTGTGGGGTGGAGGGACGACGGACGACGGACAAAGAAGACTAACGAAAAAAAAGTGGAAACTCTGTTCTCTTTATTATTATGTAAAGATAAAGATAAAAATAAAGATTATTATTGTAGAGGAAAATGGAGCCAGCGCAATGCGCCACATAGGCTACAAAAACTCCACCGCTTGATCACATCCAGTACGCTAATCAGTATTCAACAAATCAGATAAAAAAGATAACTACTAAATCTGATCTAATATATTAGAGATAAACTCTAAATCTGATCTAATATGTTAGAGATAGATTATGAGTTGGATGATATATTAGAGATAGATTATGAGTTGGAGATTACCCAAAAAGATATGAGTTAGAGATAAACTCTATATGCTGACACAAATCTAGCCACACAAACACGCGCATGCCAGCATGCCATCTCTCTAGTTTTCGAATACACTACTACGGGCAGGCGTTCGGTCCGGTTATAGCGACCTTCGATCCGGTTTCTAAACCGGACAGCCTGAGATCGATGCTGCTGGCCATCATCCGAGTTCTGAACAGGACTAAATCTCTTCTCAACAGCCGCTCGAAGACACGTGGAGCGGCATTCTTGTTGTTAGTCGGTTTTACCTACCAACCGGAATAAAATGTGCACACGTGGCGATCAGGATTAACTGCTGGGGACACTACTGGTCCCGGTTGGTTTTTCCAACCGGGAGTGAGGTGTGTATTAGTCCCGGTTTTAAGTACCAACCGGAACTGATGTGCTCACACGTGGCCGGAACGGGTGCCTCTGGTGACACTATTGGTCCCGGTTGGTTGTTCCAACCGGGACTGAGCGGTATTTTTTGAATGTTATGCTTATTTAGTCACTAATTAAACCACATTTAACACAATTAGCAGAAATAGCATTAAATATTACAAATATGTATTACGTCAGACCGGCTCTGGGCATGGTAAGGAAATCATCCAGCCATACTGTGCGATTACAAATATTCAGAGTTTACAAACATGTTTTACAAATATTACACTTTCTCCCAATTTGGCAACATCAGGCAGTGTTTCGGTGTTTCCCTTCCTGAAATGGCTAGAAACAAACAGGTCCCAAACGTGACCATGGCAACAAAAGCAGGGCCAGCAAATTAAGAAGACAGATATGAGCATAGCAGAGGATATATTGAGCATGGCCCTCATTCGCAAACAGACGCTTCAACCGAGGAATTATAGGAAAGTACCACACCACCTTAGCGGGGGTTCTCTTCACCTTACGTGCCCCCTCTACCTCACCTGCGTCATCACGCTTGGTCTTATACCGCGATGTTTTGCACACGGACAAGCTTCCAAATTCTCACACTCATTGCGATAGAGGATGCAATCGTTCATGCATACATGTATCTTCTCAGACCTCCAAGCCCAAAGGACGAGAGCTTGCTTGGCTTCGTCGTAGTTTCGTGCAATGTGTTACCCTCTGGAAGCAACTTCTTCATGAGGTCTAACAACTCGTTGAATCCCTTATCGACAATCCATTTGCCGCCTTCCATTGCATTAGTTCTAGTGTGATACGCAACTTTACGTGCCTCGTCCGCAGCTTTGGATACAACAGTGTTTCATAGTCCTCCCAAAGGCGCCAAACTTTTCATAATGCCTTTTATCAACGTATTCTCCTCTCCATCAAGCAGCATCTAGTCTATATCATCGCCGCCAAACTCCCCGCATATGTTCAAATAAGCTGTGTTGGCGGCGTTCGAGATATTATCGTCCACTGTTCTTCTTCTTCACTGTAATCTCTACTTAGCGTGCTTGGTCCAACAGGTATAATTTTCCATAAAACCTCTTGAGATCAAATGAAAATGAATTTGCTCACGCTTTGCCCACTCCTTTTAATTCTTGCAATCAATACATGGGCAACATATATAGTCTAAGGTAATATTGGTTTCAACATGACGAATAAAAGTTTCTAAACCCTCCACGAATGCGAGGAACATCGGTCCATGTACATCCATCGCCGATCCATCTGCATTATACATATTCATAGCATTGAGTGTAACGATACCTTATGATTAAATACACATATTGATACCATACAAACAAACATCTTGCAAGGCTAAATACTCTGGGTGAATCAAAGAAAGATCATCCATCATCGATACTATTAGGAATTTGGTGTAGATATGTGGAATTAAAATAATAATATTTTTAACATCCATCATTCATGAAATACCCTTCCCCATCCTTGTCCCCTCCATTAATCAATGCTAGTACACATGCAAACATGATTTAACAATACACATACAAACATAATCCGATACATCACATACAAGCATCCAATGATAGTACACATTAAAATGCATCAATAAACATACAAAGTCTGCAAGACGCATAATTATAATAATTGTTCGACAACAACAATTCTTAAATGCATAAAAATTAAATTAAAAAGTACAACATAGAATGTGATCTCGATGTCTCAATCACACTCTATGGGAACGTGACTTCCCCTTGCCCTTGCCCTCGTCGCCCTCGCCCTCGCCCTCGCCCTCGCCCTCGCCGCCCTTGCCCTTGCCCTTGCCCTCATTACCACCATTCCCATCGCCATCGCTCTCGCCCTCGCCCTCGCCCTCGCCCTCCTCATCACCACCGCCACCGCCATCGTCGCGACGTGGCACATCATTGGTCGCCACGTATTTTTTGTCTTTTGCGTTTTTTACGTGGGTATTCCTTCCCCACAACAAGCAATGGTGGAGGGCAAAACACTTTAGAAAACAGCACATTTTGGACCTAGTTGGAGGGCGTGGTTTCGATGTTAGTGGCGTTGTCACCGGTCCAACAAGACATCCTAAATCTGGGCGGAAATTTAATGGAAAAACATGCATAAAGGTCGGCATTTGTAGTTGCGCCGTAGCGATGGCGGCGGTGGGCTGCGGCGGCGGCGATGGCGATGGTGGCGGTGGGATCGAAACGAGGACGCGATGCGGTGGATAAATGTACCTCGGGCGTGGCGGAGGCGCCGACGAATGGGCGGCGCGCTGCGACGACGAGAGCGGCGAGGCCGGGGCCGTGGTGACGACGCGGCAGGCGCGGCGACACGAGCGTTGCTCCGATGATGATCCGATCCCCTTTCACCGCTTCCCCAGCGCGGTGAAGAGAGGCTCCCCCCACTCCTCCTTGCTCTCGCCTCAGTAGCTCCTTGCTCCTCAGCTCCGGTCTCCGCTTCTTCCTCACAAGCGCGTGCGAGGCCCTCCGCAAGTGCGGCGATAAGAAGACGACGCAGGTGACTTTTTGTTACCGGAGGAGAAATGGCTCCAATTATCGGAGCCAGTATTAGTCCCGGTTTGTCACACCAACCGGGACTAATAGTCAAATATCAGTCCCGGGTTGTAACACCAACCGGGCCTTTTGTGACAGGAGAAATGGCGCCAATTATCGGAGTTTGTTAGTCCCGATTGGTATCACCAACCGGACTAGTACTCCCACCGCCAACCCACGCTAATCGACCTATTGGTCGGTTGGTGGAACCAACCGGCTCGAAACCGCCTTTTGCCTCGTTACCATTGAACTGGATCGAAGTTAACCTCAGTCCCGGTTTGATGGTAACCTGGACTGATGTGCCGGGATGGAAGACCCGTTCCGTAGTAGTGATAAGTAAAAGGTTAGAAGGCAAATGAAAAAGGTACACCAGCCACCAGCTAAGCATGCACCACCAAATATCGTGTTGCCTCGTATTGTTTTCTGTTGGAAGAGCAAGATAACTTGTAGAATCTCAACCATACCGACGATTCGACGAAGTTCTCCTCAAGCTCGTCAAGGTCGCCTGCTCCGACGATGTCCTCCCTGCGGCAGCGACTGCTGGTGGCTTGGCCAGCGCGGGGGGCGTCACCTCCCCAGGAGGAGGCGTTGGAAGACAAGCAGCCATTGTCACGGAGGTGGGGCTTAGCTCTACCACTGGCGTAGAGGCAGAGTGGCGTGGTTTGACTCCACGATCATGGTGGCGTCGAGGGTTGGAGCTAGCGATGGCAGGAGGGTTGGAGCTAGCGTCTCGCCTCGCCCCGACGGCCGACGCCCCCCGCTCCCCCCACCACAGGTCACCGCCCGCCGTCCGGCTTCCTACCCACTCCACCAAGCCGCCGGTCGCCGCCCTGGTTGCCTCGCTCCCCAGGCCGTCGTCCGGCCTCCTCCTCCGTTCGCCCGGCGCCCCGCTCCCCATCCCAGCCATCGGCCGCCGCCCGCTTCTGGCTCTGCCAGTGCCCACTCCCCAAGCCGCGTCGCCTAGGCCGCCGCCCGCCTCCTACTCGGTTCGCCTGGCGCGGCGCAGCAGTGCCGCCATCAGGCGCACGCCTTTCGCCCGACTTTTAGGCGGCGGCGGCAATCCGATATCGACGCATCACATCGCCTCCTCCGAAACCCACGTAAAAAGCCATCTACAGGTTTACATTTTTTACTTCTTTTTTTTTATGATTTTTGTGTGGGTCTTCACATTTTTCTGGCCATGGATTAATGTTTGGGCCGAAGTATCGAGCAGTTTGTCATCAATCTGAAACATCTGATGTTTGGTGTGTCTGTCTATGTTGCAACATTGTTTTAACATCATTGAATTAAATATCGATAGTGCAAGCGGAGCTCAACATGCGCTCTCTTGCCCCCCGGCCGGTGAGAGAGCGCCCACCCCTCCGCCCTCGCCCTCTCCCTCTCCGGCGCCTGCATCCACCAAGTCCACTGCCGCAGAGCCACCCTCGGCGGCGTGCCCCGCCCTAGCCTGCAGCCCCTCCACTAGCTTCCCCGCAGCTTGTTTATCGCTAAGCCCATGCTCCAAGGATGCCGACAGCGAGGACTCCGCCACCTCCACACGCCTGCAGCACCAACGCAGTCGTTCTTCCCAGGAGCGTCTCCACGGTGCTGCCAGCTTGCTCGGTCCACTTCCCGGTCCTCCGTTCATTCATGGCGCCCAAGCTCCAATGCACCCTGCCCCTGCCGGCGGCGTGCTTCCCCGCTCCGGTACTCTTCATGGCGCCCCTCCCACGGGAGCAGCGTTGCCAGGTTCCTTCGCTGCTTCTTCCAGTTATCTTCAAGTCGCTCGTCGGTCTCTCCACCCAAAGCCATACCACACTAAGCAGCAACCCCATCTGCCCAACCCCGATGATCTCCGGTGGCATTTAGTTCGCCGAAAGTCCTCATTGAACGGGAGGAAATCCTCCCAAAATCTCCCTGCCAGGGTTGGCAAGGCTGCCAAAGACTTCACTCCGGCCACCAAGAATCCCATTCCGGCAGCGCTCCTCGGCAGATGCTTTAACTGCTTGGCGGTGGATCATCGCGTTGCTACCTGCCGTGATTCGCTCAAGTGTCTCCGCCGCCACGGCAACGGACACATTGCCAAGTTCTGCAAACCCTCCATCGCGCCTTCAAAACCAGTTGCACCCTCTCGCTTGTCGCCAGCCCACAACTCCTCTTCGCCTCGTCCCGGCCATCCTGCCCAGTGCCACCGTCGCCAGCCCCCAGCCCGCGCCTCCAACCCTACAGCCAAGGCGTCCCTTGCCAACCCCGCCAAAGTGCCCACCCTCCCCCCTCGTTCCATCCCCCCACGATCCACCTCGCAAAACATGGCGTCTCGGTTCGGAGACCCTGCAGATCGCCCTCCATCTGCCTGTGCCGTTGTCATGTCGGACCACGAAATGTTTGATTCACTCTTCTGCCTCCGTACCATGTATGCTAAGGTGGTTGTGCTCGGCGGCCTCCCCCCTCCGTCCACGGTGGCCAATGCCATCGAGTTCCACCTCAGCATCCCGGGTAACCAAATGCGGATTACCTACTCCGGCCACAACATTCAGGACATGTACCTCGTCAAGTTCTCCACCAGCGACCAGCGCTCCATTGCTGTCAATGCCGATCCTTTCGACTACAATTGCGTCGACCACACCATCTCTGTGGTTCACGACGATTTCCACGCTATGGGACACGGGAGCACCATGTGCTACCGCATTCATCTTGTCCTAGAAGGCCTACTATTTCATGCTTGGTCGCCCACAGTCGTGAACAAACTGCTCGGCTCGTGCGGCCGAGTGGACGTGGTGGAAGATGACTCCCGGCTGCGCCTAGACTCCTCGGTCGACCGCATGTGGGCTTGGACCTACAACCCCAGCGCCATCCCTCTGGAGGTGGAGCTTATGATGGTCGACCCGCCCGAGCTTTGCGGCGGCGGCCTTCAGCCGGACCTTGGCTTCAGACCGCGCTTGCCGACGCCCGACAGCTCCTCGCACCAGGCCGCCGCGTACTTCGTCCTTCCGAATCCTCGTGCACCTGACCACGGTTGAGGACTTCACGCCCACGGCCTGCTTCCTCCACGGTGCTCCGTCGCTCCGTGATTACGTTCTGTGGTGCCCTGGTGTGGTGGATACTCATCGGCCCCAGCACCGAGGGCCAGCGTCACGGAGGCGTTGTCGTGCTCTGTTTCAACGGCACGGCTATACCCGCCTCGACGACGATGACGATGAAGGCGATGGTCTCGGGGAGGCCGACAGGCGTCGTCAAGGCCACTAGTCCACTACCACCGGCTCATGCTCAATCGCAACCTTGGTGCGCGCGGTGGAAGCCATCCCCATGGCCGCGGGGAGGGCCATGCTGGTCATGGGCGCAGCCATGCTGGTCACGGGCATGCTGGCCGGCGCAGCAAGTCTTGTGAACCTGCACTCTCCGCCCAAAGGCTGCCATTGCTGACCTCGCCCGCGCTTGAGGCCTTTCCCGGCTCCTGCACCCGGCCAGCCAATGCTCAAAAGCTACTGCTGCATGCTCCCTGCTCGGTTGATTCGATTGGGATGCTCGACCTTCTTTTTTCTGGGAACTCTGTCCCCCCTGCAGAGCTTGCCTTTGACTCGATGTTCATTGAAGCCTCCTTGAGGTCCACGGCGACGCTTCCCGCCATGCCCGCAGCCTCAGATATGCCTGCCGCGGTGTCGCCCATGACCCTCCCCTCCTCCTCTTCGGTTGATGCCATGATCGAACATCTCTCTGCTCCACCTAGTGCTGGGAGAACGGGCCGGGCCAGTCGGGCTGGCCCGAGCACGGCCCGAAAAACAAGGCACGAAGCCCGGCCCGGCACGACATTGCAATGGGCCGTGCCGTGCCCCAAATGGCGGCACGCCGTGCTGCCCGGCCCGGCCCGACGGCATGGGCCGTGCTTGGGCCGGCACGGCCCGAGAGAAGCCCGAAGTGGCTATAATCATTGACCGTTAGTGTTAATTACATGCTTTGCTGGATGATTCTACCGCAACACCACGGTTAATGCTGCTCCAACCTCCAAAGCAGTGCATGCATGCTGAACACAAGAAACGAGGCCACGAGTGCATCTGTGCATGCATGCTCTGAACAAGAAACGAGGCTATGAATCGTTGCAGCCAGCATTGATGGGCCTTGCTAGCTAGCACAGCAATTTCGAAGCGCCGGAGAGACGCTGGCCGAAGGCCCGAAGCGTTGGTCGGCTGCGCACGAGGCGTTGGTCGGCTGCTGGCCGAAAATCGCTGCAGTGCAGGAGAGCTGGGCCGGGCTCGTGCCGGCACGGCCCGACGAAGTCACGACGTGTTTTTGGGCCGTGTCGGGCCTTGCATTTGGCTCCTCGTGCCAGCCCGGCCCGGCACGACGAGGTGGCCGTGCCATGCTGGCCCAAGTCATGGCGGTCATGGCGGCCCGAGGCACAACGGGCTCGTGCCGTGCCGACCCGGCACGGCCCAAGTCCCAGCACTAGCTCCACCGCCGCGCCCACTGCTTTTGGCCCCGCCAGCGCCGACCAAGCAGCCCCAGCGCTCCCCTTGGGAAGCCCAGGCCTCTCCTCGGCACAGTGATCGTCTAGCCCGCAAGGCAAGCCCAGTTTCGGTTGCGTGCAGGGCCCAGCTCCTTCTTGCGCAGCGCCTGGGCTTGTGCACCACACCAACCCAACAAGTGGATCTCCAAGCCTGTCTCCGTGGCCTCTTTTCGCAGCCGGTTTCTGCTGATGTAGTCCAGGCCGTTAGATCTTTGTGTGGGCTAGACCAAGACTCGCTTGCCCACCTCGCCATCTCCGTTGTTGCAGCTGAGAATTTTTTACTGTACTAGCATTAATTTAAATCGAAATTAAAAAAAATTGCCCGTTTAAAAAAATTAAAAAAATAGCATCCTGGCGCCCACTGGACGGGCGATCGACTATAAACGCCTGTCCGGCGCTATTTAAATAGCGCCCATTCAAAGAAAGCGGTATTTAAATAGCGTCCGTTCAGCGGGCGTTTTATATAAAGCGCCCGTCCAGTAGGCACTTTATGTGTAAGACGCAGCAGGCCTGCAGTGTTTTTACATCGGATTCGCGCTGCCATCAATTCGTGCCCGCCACCACCGTCATTTCACGTCATCATCGCGCCGCCGATTCTCGACAATAATAATTCGTGCGGTGCCATCGGTTCTCGACCATAAAACTCTAATACGTTCATGCAACGTAAATTGCTAATTCGGGAAGCTAATTAGGTTTTGTTGATAATTTAATTAACGGACGCCGGCTATAAAAGGGAAGCGGCGAGCAAATTATTGAACGAAAGCGAGTGGGAAGTGTAGGTTTAGTTATGATGCGCTAATATGTTAAATTGTTTTATCCATATAACGTATGATGACTTGTATCACGTTAATCAATTTATTTTAATATTTGAGTATCGGTTGTGAGAAACCATAAAATTTGACGGTGACAACCGAGAATGATAAGAGAAGGTAAAATGACACTTTATTTGTTCGACTTCGATCGGAATACAAGCACGCATCCGTTTAAGGCGCTTGATCCGAAAATGACATGGACAAATGCACCACCGAAAGTCTTTGCATGAAAGGTTTTCTCTGAAGTCGGATCTTCGATGTGCCGTACTCTCTCGAAATTTATTTCGCTTAGAAGCGCCTAAATTCGTTGGATTGTCGGGTAGTGACATCCACAAAGGCATTTATAATTGGTGCATGTGGGTTTCGCCTCAAATTGTGGATCAAGAACTAATCGCATTCGCTCCCACTCTGTCGCTTGCACACAATAGACCATTTACTCGATCTTCAGAATCTTTGATTCTTCCGTGCGAGATAGTCTATGTATGTAGATGCGACCATGGGGTATGGATCATCCATCCATTTTGTAAAGGCACAACTCGTGCTCGCAAAAATCGAGTTTATTTCAATAACCTTTATTAACCTAATATGGTTATTTTTGATGGTATACGCACCTCAAACATGGGACATCGGTAAAACCTACGGCCGTAAAACCATCTGCAACACGATCATAAATCAGCACGACCAGTGTCGATCCCGTGGAGGCACCGCGCCATCCTCTATAGAACTCGGATCTCTAAGCATCGTAGGATTTGTGTTGTAGTGAGCTCTCGATCGATCGGCAAATCTTTAGAGGGTTCGTGTGCTTCAACTCCTGGGCCATATGAAAGCCACCATCTAGGTGGCACAAATGGACGAGTAGTAGTATGCACGTTATCCATCTACTACACATAAAAAGGACGATGAAACATATAGAACACACATATAAGCGGGTTGAATGAATAAAATCAAAATATTGTCACAATTAAACGGAATGAAATAAGAGACCACCTCAGAAACGATTGAAGATACAGTTCTTGTGCAAGTGACGAGTGTTCAAAAACTAGATATGTGCTATGGGTGTTAGTGTGGTGCGAGATTCGTGGGCACCGGGTGCTCGATTTAAAGGAAATTGACATCGGATTCGTACAAATAGCGTGGGCGAAAGTCGCTTTTTAAACACTGTGTATAAGCTCGTATACGAACACCGTGTGATCGACTTTTGTCTCTTTGTCTTTGTCATGTCGCTTTGACACTTTGTATAAGCACCGTGTAGAATCTGTTGCTATTTGTCTTTGTCACGTTGCTTCCGCCGCAAAGGTGTCCACCGACGGAGAGAGATAGGACACGCGGAAGGACATGTTTGCACCGACGGAGAGAGAAAGGGTGGGATTAATAAAGTTTGATGGATCGTCAATTTCACGAGCAAGATATCGTGAATTATTGCTTAAAAATACTTAACATTTATCTCTTCTCACCGTGATGATGTGGTACCCTTTCCATCTATAAATATCGTGTCTCCATAAGTTTCAACCGCAGAACCTCACATACACCATGGCAAGTTGGGGTCCTTCCACACGGCCGCTCATTCTGATACATGGTGGAGTCATTTGGTCCAGAGAGCATGCTCGTCCTTTGCATCCGCATGCGTGTGTTGGACTCGACGACGGAGAGATGGTCCACCCTCCCGAGAGATCGGCTATGCTTCAATATGGCTATGGCCGAAATGCTGTGTGGTAACCCCGCCACAGTGCGATGGTTCGACCACGCCCATGAAGGCTTCACCGGTTGTAGATTCTACCGGTGCCTGCACTACAACGTAAGTATCGCCCTTATTTTCCGTCATACATCTCGTCGCGCAGACTAAGTATATCAATTGAACTCACAGATTCCGGATGTTACCCGTGGATGGACTATGTGGATGGATGAGCCTTACCCGAAGGCCGCATATTTTTACATCGCAAGCCTCCACGCAAAGATAGATCGCTTGAAGAGCGGGCTCTGTGCACTACTGACCATCCGCACAACAAACAACTCGGCGGCGTCCTCGGAGGCGCCGCCAATACCAACGGCAAACGCGGAGCCGCTCAAACCGCATGGTTCTCGATCAACACTACATCCCAACTCGTTTTGTAGTGACACCTCATGCCTCTGTGGATGCCATTACCCCAAAGACACCGAACGCAGGTTCTTCGCGAAGATCGGTCATGCAAGAACAATATCCGGTATTTTCACACAACGTGAAGCGACTTCTCAATGTTCACCACGTGGTGTTCGTGCGAATGCCACAACCATTTTACACATACCGTGGCCATGCACGTAAAATAGTAGGTATTTGGAGTGACGACCTTATGCTACAATGGTTGTATCATTGATATTCGTATGCGACTTGTTATGTATTTAATTTATGAGTTTAATTGCGATATGTTTTGCGTGCTTCAACACAAAAATCGAAGGCATTTTAGACGTTATACTTGCTGCTGCGCTACAGTACTGACGGACGCCACGCCGTCTAGCGTTAAACATTGCGGTGTACACTCGGCGTTAAACATTGCGTGTATGCAATCGGCGTGCATAAAATAACGAAACAAATTAATAACAATAAGATATGGAAAGTGACATAGTAGCGGTACTAACAACAAACAAAAGGTATGTACTAACATACGCCCCACGGACGCCCTCTTAGGCTTCACGCCCATATACAGAACCATCACCGAGACTTGCACGCACGTCCGAGCCGTAGAGGGAAAGTGAAGCGGTCCGGGCCCCGACGTCTCGCCGCGGTCGGGTGGCTCGGCGTCGCATGCTCGCCGCGATCGCTAACTGCGGTGACAGGGGTGCCTCGTGCAATCGTGGCGCCCTATCTCCTGCCGACTCACGAGAAGTAGTCGAAGGAGTCCGCCGGGAGAGGATCGCTCGCACACGGTGGATCGACGAGATGGTCAGAACGCATCTCGGCGCCCGCCTCTGGGCTGTCCCAAGCCGAGGGCAACGCAGGATCTGCAATGTGTTTATTTGTAAGTATCATCACATATGCGACTATCGAAAATGAAAACAGGAGAACTAACCATCAAAAGTGGGCGCAGCAGGTGGCCTGAACGACCCGTAAAACGACGAGGCCGCCTGAGTGGACGAGCCTGGCACGTCGACAGAAGGACGGACTGGGCCGCGAAACCCACCCGACGAGAGGCGCGTCGTCGGGCCGGAAGACGCTGAAACCTCCGGACGACGCGGGCACGTCCTGAGGGGGGCGGAAAGACCCCTGCAAGCCTCCGGACGACCCGCATGTCCTGAGTGGGCCGAAAAGACCCCTGCAAGCCTCCGGACGTCCCTACGACACTCGGTCTTTGGAGCACGGGACGCTGGGTGATCAGACGCGACGATATTAAATTATTATAATTCATATGTGCGACGTATATTTAATTATTATAATTCATATGTACTATACCGGAGAAGGGGGGTATGGGGGCCGCTGCAGGTACGGAAGCGAGGCGCTGGATCGGCATAACAGACGCGACGTCAGACGTACAGCTCGCGTGCACTTGTCGTAAATCCTCTGAAGGACTCAAAGACCTCGCTTGTCGCCATCTGGATACCGTTCGATGCGCTCCATTGCATGGCGCGCTTCTAAGCCGGACAGTCGTACGAGGTCAAGCTGTTCAACAATTATCGAAAACACGACATCCGACACAATTGTAAGTGTTATGATGCAGGCAAAGTAGTAATTATCTGTACGAGATAGAAATGTTACCGCTTGATATGCAGTTTGTCGGTGGTGCTCAGGGTACGTGTCGGAGACGCTAGGTACGTGCACGATCTCCATAGGAGGCGTGTATCCGACACGAGTCGGCGAAGGCGAACGCATACCACCGTAGGTACACGCCGAACGTCTTTGCCGTCGTATTCGATCCTCGCCGACGATATCCTCCGGTGCATGTTCCCACTCTTCCACCCATCGGACCATCGCAGGGCTCAAAGAGCGCGGCACTCGACCTCGTCTGGTGACCCTACAAAGATTATGAAATGTTTAGACCATTACACTACGATAACAACAATTGTGAAGAAAGCACGAGTATCGAACATACTGGTGAACGTGACGGGGAACGGTGTGCACGACTGGTAGGGGAAACTCCTGTCGTAGCCCGAACTGGCGCATCACCCTGTGCGGTGAGTACTCCTCGACAAAGATGTCGAAGAGTACTGGCTTCCTCGTAAGCCGATGACTTTCGAGTCACGCAGCATAAAGCGACGACAGACCAAGAGGTGCACGAGCCTCGACGAGGTCGTCCCGTGAGGGCTGCCATCGAAGTCGTGGTCCCGCAGCTGCTCAACATCCGGACGTAGTCCGTAGTCCTGTCTTGTGTGACGTGAGCCCACGTCGGCTGCAAAAGAGGTGAAATTGTTAAATTACAGAATATCAATAAGATAGGAGGACAAATTGTTAAATCGAAAGTGTGGTTATTTCATTACCCGTCGGCGAAACCACAGAAAACCCATCGTAGGTCTATCCTCCTCGGTCTCGTGATAGTACATACGCCGTACACATCTGTGATCCATGAGAGGTCGACCGACGGCGATCCTCTCACGACCACAACCGGAGTAGCGATGGACACCAGGATGTGATCGGCTCCGCCTCCTCCGTCTTGTACACGCATCGCCTGACCCCACATGACGTGGCCGCAAGCACCGCGGAGGCCCAAGCTGTCTGCTGGTATTCGATCTCCCTCGAGTCGGCGATCCCTCGAGCGTCTGAAAGAAGAAACTTGTCCATCAGATTCCGGACGTGTTGCAAAACAACACGCACCGAACAGCCAAAGCAGGTACGCCTCGAGGTGTCTGGACACCGTAGCCTCGTCTGCCTCCGGGTGGATGGTCTCCGCCTGTTAAAAAGTTTAACAAGGTATTATGCATGACGTCACCTGGTTAGAAAGAATATCATTTACAATTTGCCTCTTACCGTAAACTGCAGTATCCACCTCTTCGTCGGCCCATGCGTCTCCGAATTTGGAATGGGCCTGTAGTGCGGGGAACCCGGCCGCCGCTGGATATTGGCGTACCGGGCCATCAGCTCAGCACGCCAAAGTGGCGACACGTCCACAGCCACCACTGGGTCACCCGCATAGGGAGGTCCTAGTATATAGGACACATCACAGAGGGTGGGGCGACCTACCACAGGCGGTGGAAGGTGTGGGTCTCGGCCTCCACCGGCCGACGAGAGCGCAAGCAAAGACTGTCGGCCGAACCATGTCTGCTGAAGCCGACGCGAAGGGCCTGTCGCTCTCGAGGCGATCGCCTCCCAAAGATCCGGCACACCGGGAGTAAGCCGGCAAGGCGTAACCTACATATAAATAATAAATAAGATATCGTAAAATTTCATTAAGCAATATACAATTTTTCCTCACCATGAACCCGGTGATGCGTCGATAGTCGAGCTCCTTGGTATTTTCATGGACGAAAGGTGGGAGCGGAAGGCCCTCAACGACACTCTGCGCGATCGATGCCTTTGGTCCACAGAGGATCCAAAAGACGATCGACTCTTTGTCCGCCACCCTCGTCCGCCATCTTTGAAGCACCTGCATGACATTAATTTAACGAATTAATAAAATCTTTTACAATGACGTGCGGATCAATGTAAAATGAAATTATGGATTACCACACTTTTAAATGCAGATAACACAAATTTTAATATGACAAACACTCCTCATTGTACATAGTAAATGTACTGCAACGAATATAGCATTATTACAATACATGGTGAGAAGCCCAAACTGAAATGTTATTTTGTTACAACTTGACATACACGAATATAAATATTACAAATTTCACGCATTACATTACATGTCCAATCAATGGAAAGGGCGTCGACCATCGTGTCTTGAACTCAAGGTCCACCTCGAAATCGTACATTCCACTCTTGGGTTTGTTACAATTTTGATACGTGTGGCCGACCTCATTGCATCTGCTGCATATCTTCACGGACGCCTACGCCTCGAGTGATCCATGTCATTTGAATCGTCGATGCACTCGGCGTCCTAAGTTGCATTTCAGCTTGTTCCTATCCGGGACATGCCTACTGATTTAATCCAACTGGTCGATGAATGACCCGTACATACCGTGCCGTATATCTCGGCATGCCAAGTGTGTAATATAGCTTCCTTCCATGTCTGACGAGAAACATAATTGTATGTTGATTGATTTATCATTGACGCCACGTGCAAGTACATGAGAGCAAGGCTTGTGTAAAGTTTCGGTTTACGACAGGGAGCACTTGCATTGATCATCGACAGAATGCACTCACATGTCATTCCTCGGCGTTTACGCCCAAGGCGAGCCCTATCCATGCAAAGGAACTTCATACCTCAACTCGTCTGCACCCATTGCGTGAGGTGAGTGTAGTATGCCTTCTTAACCTTTTCAATGATGTACTTTGTGACAACCCCGAGAAAAGAACAACCGATTATCGACATGGCAATTGAGGTCGCTCGATACATCCATGAAATACTTGCATGTTCGGTGCGTAATCCCTCGACAATTGCTACAAGCGGCGGTGGTTCTCGTCCCTCTCATGACCCGCTTGTATACCTCCGCCAAGTTTGTGGTCATGATCCCGTATTCTGACCTTCTCGAATCATAGAGTAATGCCCACTTCTCTTTGGACGGTCTTCAATCCATTATGAAAAATTTGTAATTCTTACATTCCTCACGTTCCCGGCCTTCTGGTATGCTTCGTCGTCGACTCATCCAAAGTCCGCCAAAGCCGATTGAACTTACGTTGCTGATTTTGCTTGCGCAATCGCTTGAACAGATTCATTAAGTGCTTATTCTTGAATCGGCTAAAGAAATTGGCACCCATATGTCTCATGCACCACCGGTATGTATGTCCGCCATCGAGCAAACTCGATAGTCGAGCCAAACTTAATTTCTTCGATCGCGCCAACAATCCAAGATATCATCATGAATTATACAAACATCCGATCGCCAACAACAACCGCATGCTTCACCCTCTCTAAAACCAAGACCGACTCTCCGTATTCTCACCTCGAGAAAAGCAAATGCCACCGCAGAATCTGGTTGTTCCCGTCAACGGCGATTGCAGTCAGGATCGGCCCCTTATACTTGCCAGTTAGGAATGTTCCATCAACACATAGAACTGGAGGACAATTTTGAAATCCTCGATGCATCGCCCCAAGGCAAAGAAAACCATTGCAGAATCTAACTTTCCAATATCATCGCCCTCTGCCTCCACCTCTTTGTAATCATAATATGTACCCAAATTTCTCTTAGCTATGGCCGCCAACAGGGATGACATATTCGCATAAGATGCTTCATATGTTCCAAATCTCATCTCTAATGCTTTTTGCTTTGCCCTCAAGCGATTGCATACGGAATAGTGTAATCGAAATTGTTCCTCCATGGCTCAATGATAGACCGAGACTCGTAGTTAACGTTCTCGCTATTTGAGCCTACATTATATGTGCCACCATTGTTGATGTTAGATTTACGTGTTTACATCGACCTCGACCACCGTACAATTATGCTCCTCACTATTGAACATACCCAGATTCCACCCACTTTCCTTTAAAGGCATGCACACGCCAAGGGCAACCGGGACAACACACACCACATCGTACACACTTCACTAGACCTCGACAACCCCGAATTCTCTCATAAGTGATAATGCCCAAATCTTCACTACTGTCACCAATTCTTCCTTCGAGTGGTATGTCGCTCCTTGTGTCACCTCGTTACGTGGTATTCCCAGTGTCGCTTTGAGTGTCTTCTGATAGATAGCTCTGCAAAGTTTGATGAGTTCCACTCGACCGCACGATATTTTGAAAGCCACCGGGACTCTCATCGTCTGACACATCTTCCTCAGGGACTTGCTCGTGCTCAGCATCCTCGGCCTCCATCTCCGCAACTATAGCTTCAATATACTCCCCCTCATCTGCCGCACCTATGGGTTCCTGTGTTGTTTGTTGCTCATTTGATCCATCCATTGTCTCCTCCAGCTCCTCCACCTCTTCCTGCACCACATGCTCAGTGTCGTCACCATCTTCCTGCACCTCTTCCTGCACTACATTACTTCCTTCGACAGGTTGATGCAAAGCTTCTTCATTTTGTTCCCTGTATTTGGCCTGAACAAGAAGTGCTAGTGGTTGTCCTCGCTCAAGGGCGATCTCAACATAACGCCCATCCTCGGGTTGCCTTTATTGGTAACAACTCCCAATAAGGTCTTTCCGTAGTACGGCTAGCAACAAATACGATATCCGCACCATATTCTTCGGGTTAATTTTAAACGCCCTAATGACCAATTTTCAAGCCCCGCTAACGTTCTCTCCGTGGGCCTAGATATCCCCAACATCACCGACCGAACATAGTAGGTCTACCCGTCTGGACCAAAATTGATATCCCTTGCCCATAATGAACATTAAAATATTTTCATCTCCCATTGACCTGTGCATTTAAAACGAAATGAACTACTAATAAATTATAATTATTTTTGTACCGATAAAAACATCTTAAAGATTTATCGCTTTTAATCCTTTGTAATATGCTTTAAACCAACGTGCATTATGCTTCATATAAATCGAGTCTCACATTACCCTAACGCCGACCTACACATGTCCTCTAAATTTATAAGCCCTAACAAGAAATCAGATAAAAATAAACATACGCATTAAATCAACGATAGCCCTCTCTTACAACCCTAGTTATAACCCTAAATATAGACTACAAATTACCGCATATATTATAAAACATTAAATCCTAAAACTCATTTACATATTCATACAAAAAACATATCGGAATATTATTCTAATTTAAAACTCTAAATCAAATGTACATAAAAATTACAGAAAATATACCTAATTTTTATTAAAACCTAATCGCTAAATCTAGGCTTTAAACGAAATATTTAATTTATCATGTCCATATTGCTAACCTACCTTGTTTTTAAACATTACAAAATAAAATATATAATGAAATTTTAAAATTACCTTTTTTTCCCTTCTCTTCTCCCTCCTCACCCTCTTCTCTCTTCCTCCTCCTCTCCTCTTCTCCCTCCTCTCCCTCTTCTCTCTTCCTCCTCCTCTCCTCTCTTTTCTCTGCTCATTTATACCGGGTGGCAAATGAGTATCGTGCGATCCGGCGCCCGGCATGTGAGGGTTAAGCAATTAGCGCCCATTCAACAGGCGATCCATTCCAGCCAGATAAAACGCCCATTCAACGGGCGGTTTTTTTCAACGATGATAAAACGCCCGTCAATGGGCGATTATTGACTCGACCGTTGCCGCCATTACACGCCTGTTGGTTCGGCTCTCTTGTACTTGTGGCCTTTAATAACGCCCGCCTATCGGGCGATTATATATAGCGCCGCTGAACAGGCGCTAGGATGCTATTTTTTTAATTTTTTTAAACGGGCAATTTTTTTTTAATTTCGATTTAAATTAATGCTAGTACAGTAAAAAAATCTGCAGCTGATGATCCTGTAGGCACGCTTGACTGGGCTTAGGTTTCGGGCCCCTTGTTATTGTTCCTGTACCCCATGTTAGTGCACTCTAACTATAGTTCTCCTAGCGCCTCAGCCAGGATCCCCTGCTGGATTCCAATTTTCTCTAATAGGCTGAGTAATTACCATGTTACTTCGTGTATCCAGGCCTGTGTGCTTGCTTTCGGTTGTAACTGTGATCGTCTGTATCGTCGTGACTGTCATCTGGGCTTGCGGCCTCCTCGTTCATTATTGGTCGTTTGCCCTGCGTATGGATATTAAAATTCTATCTTGGAACGTGCGGGGTCTAAACTCTTCGGCTCGATGTAATGTGGTGTCCGACCTTGCTTGCAACCATAAGCCGACCATTCTAGCACTTTAAGAAACCAAATCGGCCAATCCTTCTGCCAATCTCCCTAACCTCCTCGATGGTGGCCACCTCAACAAAGCCACCTTCGCTCCCTCCCGTGGATCCAGAGGCGGTCTAGCCTTTCTTTGGGATGACAGTGTCCTTCAGCTATCCGTGATTTCCTCGCAACCTCGTCTTATAACTGCCCAAGTGCAACCCGCAGATGGATCCCCTAACTGGTTCATCACCACTGTCATCGGAAAAAATCCAATTCCTTCGTGATATCTGAAACTCCACCAAATCATTTCTGGTCCTTGGTTGATTATTGGTGATTTCAACCAGATCCTTCACGCTAGTGATAAGAATAATCTCAACCTCAATCCCTCCCAGATGGTAGCCTTCCGCTCTGTGTTGGATCATTGCAACCTCATGGAGCTTAGCCTGCATGGCCGTCAGTATACTTGGAGTAACGAGCAGTCTAACCCGACCCTTGTCCGTCTGGATAGAGCCTTCTGTAATCCTCAATGGGCGTTAATGCATCCTCACTCCCTTCTTCTGCCTCTTCCATCCTCCATCTCTGACCACTGCCCCATTTTACTGACCAATGATAGACCGCGCCCTGCCCCGCGTCGCTTCAGGTTTGAGAACTACTGGCTGCGCATGCCGGGATTCCATCAAGTCTTTCATGATGCTTGGAACAGCCATCATCATGCCGTGAACCCCCTTCATCGGCTCCAGGCTAAGCTACGCACAACAAAAGACGCCCTTAAACTTTGGTCGACCAAGCACCACTCTCAGCTTCGTATTCAACATGCCATCGCCCTTGAAGATATTGCTCTTCTTGATTGGGCCATGGAGCACCGCACCCTTTTGAGTTCCGAATCGACCCTGTGCTCGGACCTAAAGTTGCGTGTTCTCGGCCTATCAGCTGTGCAAAAGATTAAATGGCGACAACGTTCGTGTCGACGATTAGGATATTGACCCAAGTCAACTAAGGTTCTTCAAGAGAGAGATAGGAGACACGCCGAACAGAACGAAGAACAACGAACAGGGAGACATGGGTTTTTATCCTGGTTCAGGCCTCTCAAGAGAGATAATAGCCCTACGTCCAGCCTTTCTTATATATCAAAGATGAATACAAGAGGTGGCTCGACGAGACGAACAAGTCTCGGCGAGATTATGGTGTACAGGAAGCAATGTGCTATAATCAGGTGTCGACGAGATGCTAATACGTAAACTCGATGCCAGATGCCCCCTAAACGCCGTAGGAGCTTGATTTATATAGTGACGAGCAAACCGACCTACCGAGGGAATATCGGGCCGGGCTAACTACGAGATCATAACGAACTCGACATGCCAAATATATCTCGAGGCAGATAAGGCATACTCCTAGTCTTGGGGATCACGACGTCTGCTCCAATCCGGGAAACCAATGTCCGGGTCTTCACGTAGCCGTGCAGAACTCTCGTTCGAGTCGGACTCAAACACGAAGCCTTGGGCACCACGCAATCATTCCTACCAGAGGTCGTTGACACGATGCACATGGGCCTTAGGGAACCTTCCAGGGAGCTGGGCCCCGGTAGGCTGCTCAATTGGGCCATCAGGGAGTGGGCCATGGCAATGGGCCGTGATTTTATCCCCGACAGCTAGCCCCCAAGACTCAAGTGGAAGGACTCACTAGAGTGGGGTCTTCCTCTTAAGACTCAAAGTCAAAAAGAGGGAAATTATGCTGCTACAAGGACGAACAACATATGACCGAACAGGTTATGGTTCAACCGAACACAACTTGTCCGGGACCGAACAAACCCGATCGGCCGAGCAACTCATTGCGTCGAGCAGAAAACGATCCATCCGAAAGCGAGCACCCGGCTCTCAAGCATGACGCTGAAAAAATAGCCGTTAGCGAGATCTCAAAGGTAACTTATACAAGCGGTGAAAACGACCGACCGTTTTTACTTAGTCGTTGCGGTAAAAACTAGCCGTTTAGTGGCAAAGAACCGTTGCAAGGCTGCTCAATTGAGCCTATAAAAGCACCCAAGCCGTCTGCGGCCAGCCACTTCTGCTCTCACGCCTTCTCTTCCCAAGCCCTAGTTCCAACCGCGCTCAGCACCAAAGAGCCAAAATCCACACCAAACCTGCTCGTCCAGCTCTGGGAACTGCTATGGCTAAGTTCGTAAGCACTAGCATGACCGAGGAGGACTTGAGAGTTTGGGAGAAAGAGGGCCACATCGACGCCGGTAGCTGGAGGCTGCCCGGGGAGGAGGAAACTCCAGAGCCGTTTGAGGGAGAGTTCGTCAACTTCAAACAGTTCGTACTGTTCGGGTTGAGATCTCCTGAGAGCGACTTCGTAGAGGCCTTCTTGAACATCAGCGGATTGGAGGTGGTGAACCTCAATCCGGTCAAAGATCCTCCAGATGGCGTCTTCGCACACTGCAGGTGCGAGGGCTATCTGGCATCGATCCGCCGGTGAATGCTTTACGCACTACTACACAAAGATGACGAGCAGCTCGCGCTTCGGCGCTTGGGTGCTACTACCTCAAGCTCGAACCTTTACCGACGACGCGCCATACCCCCGTCCACCACTGCTCGACTCGATGGGCACGTGGTGGACGAGATGGTTCTACAGCAAGAAAAGCACCGACATCAAGCTCATCTTCATCGGGAAGGCGCCGGCGAAGAGAACGCCAATGCCTCGGCCGGAGATGTCCGCCGAGGATTGGTATCTGACGAGGAAGATCGCCTCCCTCGTGGGCCTCGGGCTCACAGGCAGGGAGATCATCCGCGACTACACAGCGAACAGAATCTGTCCGCTGCGGAGAAGACCCTATCCCTTCTACAAGATAGAGGGATGGGAAGACAT
Source organism: Raddia guianensis (assembly GCA_036346415.1). Taxonomy (NCBI): domain Eukaryota; kingdom Viridiplantae; phylum Streptophyta; class Magnoliopsida; order Poales; family Poaceae; genus Raddia; species Raddia guianensis. Next base: position 28,166,759 of record CM070543.1, on the reverse strand, counting down.
CACTAGGGAGAGCACGGGTAAGTGCCTTTAAGACTCGTCCTCTTTTGATGATTCATCCAAACAGGAACTAACTACTTCTGTTCGGGCAGTGATGCCAACCGACGCATGGGTGACCGAGCAGGTTGACGCCATGCTGAAGGCAGCGAAGAAGGATGGGGAAGTCATCGGCAAGGTGGCCTTCACCTGCCCGCGCAACGTACTCGTCCGCACAGACGAGGTAAGTCACTTACCCCAACCTGCGTAGCTGGACTTGTACTATTGTAAGTGCTGACTTTCGCTTCCCGAACAAGCAGGAGGACCAATTGATCCTAGGAGGGATCGTAGAGGAGCTCTCCGACACTGAGGGAGCGAAAAAGGGCAAGGCCAAAGTGGCCGAGAAGCTGAAGGTGGCCGCAGCGCCGACGCGGACTTCGCCGCGCCGCAGCGGCCGCCAACCAACCCCAAGCCCTTGTCGAAAGAAGCGCCCGAGCGAGAAAAGCGGGAGCGCGGCCAGCCGAGGGGAGAACGCCCAAGCCTCTCCCTCCTCGCCGGGCAGAGCGACGAAGAGGTACGGAACTTGACCCTCTGGCTGAGGCGGTTCACCGAAGCTCACCCGGACCATCTGGGCAGCAGCAGATCGCCGAAAGCGTAGGAGGCTCGAGGAGGAGGTAGCGCGCAAGGAGAAACTTCTTGCGTTGCGCCAAAAGAGCGCTCAGCTCAGCAGGGAGCTGAGCCTTTCGCCGCAAGCCCTTGGAGGCCAAGGCGAGGAAGCAGAGGAGCCCCCGAGCAAGAAGCGCAAGCTACACAGAGGGGCAAAGAAGAAGGTTTCGTTCCCTGCGGCAGGTATGTACCGAACAAGCTGTTCCTTGTACATTGCACCAAACCGCGCATGAACTAACTCTTCGGCTTATTTCATCAGTTGCCAAGGAAGAAGTCAACCTAGACTACGTGTACGGGGCGTTGGAGCGGTCCTTGCTGCCCGAAAGCACTGCGCTGTGCCCATGGACGATAGAAGGCCGCCGCCTTTGAAGGACAAAATGGCGGCGGGTCGGCGCTCCCGTCCGGCTCCACTGATCGGATAGACTCCCTGAGGCGGGCGATCAGCTGGCTGGAGACCAAAGAAGAGGAGCACGGGGCCACGGAGAGCGGAGCCAAAGTCCTGGCTCTGTCGGCTGCCGAAGGTGGGACCAAGCAGGCGGTCCTGCAGGGCACTTCGTCGCAGGGGCAAATCGTCCCAATGGCGGCGGGCTTCCAAATAACAGAAGAAGTTCTGCCGCGGAAGCAAGAAGACACCTGGCGAGCGGTGGCACCGCTCCCGAAAAGAAGTCGAAAGCCACGGGCGGGCGGCAGTCGCCTTGCTCGTGGAAGCTCCGCGCCTATTGTCTTGCCCGAGGGCTAATGACGGAGGAGCTGGAGGAAGGGGTGAGCCTCGCCCTGCGCCCGCGCGCTCCCGCAAGGAAAGGACGAAGCGGAAGAAGAGCCGCCTAAGTCTGATCCCGAACAGGAGAGGCCTCGTGACCCACGGCCTCGAGGATCGCCTGCGCCAAAGCTTGAAGCGCCGGCTTGGAGAGGTAAGCTTCGAAACCATACCTTGTCTGTTCGAGCAGCAACCGCTCAAGGCTAACTTGGTCTTCCCTCTTTCAGTTCATGAAGGGCACTATGAAAGAGCTCGTGGACGGCATCACCATCGAGCGCAGTGCCGTCATGGCGGCCGTCTAGGAGCAGGCCCCAGCACCATCCAAAAGCCGACGCCGGCTGAAGGCGAAGGTGAAGAAGCTCCAGGCCCAGCTGTCTGAAGAGAGGCTGGCATCCGCGACGCTCCAGGAGAAGATCTCCACCCTGTGGGCTGCACAGGAGGAGGCCGAGGAGTTGCGCAGGCAGGCCGCAAGGGCAAGCACCGCGGAGGACAAGGTCAAAGAGCTGGAAGAGCAGCTCAAGACCGTCGAGCAGCATGCTAATCAGAGCGAGGCTCTGGCGGAGCAGCTGCGCGCCAAGACCGAAGAGGTCGAGGCGATTCAGCGAGAAAGCGTGAGCAAGCCCGTCTCAGCAAGGAGGAAACAGATCGTCTCCGAGCTGAGGCAAGAGAAGGCTTCAAGGCGCGAGGAGAAGTCCTCAGCCTGAAGATGAAGAATGAGGCGCTGAAGGAGCAGCTCGCTTCAAAGTAGAAGTAGGGTTGTACTCCTTGTACCTGTAAACATTTTGACTGCGCAATAAAGATTTAACTTTTGCACAACAAGACTCACCTTTTCCCTGCAAAGAAGAGCAGCAAAAAGACAAGAACGAACAGGAAACTAAGAGGAAAGGCACAACAGCGCTAAAAAGTTTGAAGGAAAACCGGTAGAACGCTTAGCCTAACTCCCAGCCCCCGTTGTGCAACTGCTCGAAAATCTGAGTTTGCGAACTCGAACATGTGCACAAGAGAAAGAGCGACACCCTAGCCCTCGGTACGGATGATGCTCGAAGACCTAAATTTGTGAATTCAAGCTCGTGCGTAGAAAGATAGAGCAACACCCGTATCCTGATCGACTCGTTCCAGGAATTGCTCATTGACGTAAGTTAGGCGATTCCGAGGGTAACCGAACAAGGAAAGTGCCTCTGCTGCGGAGGGCTTACTAGAGCGGATTTTGCCAAGTGGTTGTGCCGTGAGCGGTAAGTGCCTCTGCCGCGGAGGGTTTACGAGAGCAGGCTTAGCCGCGTGGCTGGATGCCGTTTTACGCAACTTTGAGTTTAGAGACTTGTTGAAATTAGATACGGGCAGAGAAGAAACCCTTAGGATTGCGGAGCCAAGTGTTCGCAAGACCGGGCAGCCATCAAGTGTTACCAGAGAGAGGGTAGTCTTGAGAAGACAGAGATGTGAAAAGGCCGCAGAAGACCGTGAAAATTTCACTGTAAATGGCTTGAACTTTACATGGATCCCGACAGACTTTGACGAACAAAGGCGCGAAGTTTGACAAAAACCGCGAAGCTAAGCAAACACAGAAAGACCTACACAAAGAACTTACGGTGGGTCGATGTTCCAAGTCTTTGGTCGCTTCTCTCCGTCCTCCATGACCAGCGAACAGCCCGGGCGGCGATAGAGAAACGACCGTGAACGGGCTCTCCCAACGGGGAGTTAGCTTGTTGGCATTGGACAGGTTCTGAATACGGCGCAGAACGAGGTCGCCTGCCTGCAAAGCCCTTGGTCGAACCGATTTGGCAACGTCGGCGAAGAGCTCGCCGTAGCGCGCCATTCGACTTGTGCCGGTCGCGTGTGCCTTTGAGGAGGTCGAGATCGAGTAGGCGCTCTTGCTCGAGTCAACGAGGTTGACCGAGCTCGTCTTGGCGAGCCGAGTACTATTCGGTAGCAAGATGGCTTCGCACCGTAGACCAATTGGAAAGGAGTTTCCCGGTTGCGGTGGTCAGAAGTCGAATCGCCCGAAAGACGGACGGAACCGTCAACCCAGCCTTGTTGTGCTCATGGAGTGCCGCGAACACGCAGCGCCGCTTGATGCCTTGGACGATCTGTCCGTTAGCTCGCTTCATTGCTCCATTGCTCGTGGATGTGCCATAGAGGCGAAAGCAGATCTTGGTGCCCGGTATGCTCGCGAGATTCTGGAATAGCTCGCTCAATCGGGTACCGTTATCCGTGATCGATTGTGGGAATCCCAAAGCGCGTGACCACGTTGCTTTTGAAAAAGCGTCTGACCGTTTTGGCGTGAAGAGGCGACCGTGCTCGCCTCAATCCACGTGTAAAAGTGTCGATGGCGACGAGCAAGTGTGTATAGCCCTTGTACCCCTTAGGGAACGGGCCGAGCAGATCCAGACCCCATGTGGAGAAAGGCCATGATGGGAGGATCGTTTGGAACTCTTGGGCGGGCTTATGTGCCTTCCGGGCGTGAAATTGACAAGCTTTGCACTTAGTCACTATGTCCCGGGCATCTTGTAACGCTGTAGGCCAGTAATAGCTCATGCGAAACGCTTCGCCGACCAGAGTTTTGAAGGAGGCGTGGTTGCCATAGACACCCTCGTGTATGTCCCTAAGAAGGAACACACCCTCCTGTTGCGAGATGCACTTGGAGAGGACTCTCAGAGCAACTCGACGGTAAAGGATGACGTCCATAAACTTGTATAAAGCAGCACGCCTTATAAGCCGGAACGCCGGCCGTCTTGAGCGAGGTCCCATCTGCAAGGTACCGGACAAATAGCGTTGTCCAACCCGCGGCTGCTTTCGATGACGAGACAAGACCACCTATCTCTGTTGCCTCGTCCGGGAGGCGTGATTGAGGATTGTAAAGGTGCTTGATTTAGCACTCTGCGGAAGCGAGGTTAGCGTGAGATCCATAATTGGACGGTTAATCGGCGAAATGTTGTCCTTTCTGGGTACGAAGAGCACCTCGAAAAATCGAAAGTGCCGCTCCAACTTCCTCACTTCAACCAGGTATCGCGCCATTGAGTTATTGCAGCACTGATACTCCTTGTTGACCTGATTGATGATCAGCTGTGAATCTCCGTTCACAGTCAGTTGTTGAACACCGAGCGACTTGCATGCTCTTAGTCCCATGAGGAGGGCCTCGTACTCTGCAGCGTTGTTAGTCGCCGCAAAGTGTAATTGAATAGAATACTGGAGTTGCTCTCCTTGTGGGGAGATGAGAACAAAACCAGCCCCTGAGTTTCCAGTGCGCGAGTTATCAAAAAACATGGTCCAAGAGGGTTCGTCAGATTGCTTGGGAGCTTCCTGGGACTTGAGCGAGCAAGTCCATTCTGCGACAAAGTCAGCTAGGACCTGGGATTTAATAGCAGTTCGGGCAGCAAACAGAATGTCGAATTCTGCCAATTCCGTTGCCCATTTAGCTATACGTCCGCCAGCTTCCTTGTTCCTTAAGATTTCTCCAAGAGGGAACTTGGTCGGGACCAGTATTTGATGCGCCTGAAAATAATGGCGAAGTTTCCTGGAGGACATGAGCAAGGCGTAGAGCAACTTCTGGACCTCAGGGGAACGCTCCTTAGATCCGTGAAGCACCTCGCTCACGTAATAAATTGGCCGCTGTGTGCCTTCCCTTTCCACTGTCAAGACCGCGCTCACCGCTTGCGGCATGCAGCCAAGGTATAGCAAGAGCTGCTCGCCGTGGCGTGGGGTAGTCAAGACAGGTGGGTTGGGCATGTATTGTTTTAGATCTCGGAAAGATCGATCAGCTTCTTCTGTCCACTCGAAACCATTGTGCTTGCGCAGGGCCTTAAAGAAGGGCAGCCCGCGTTCGCCCTAACGGGAGATAAACCTGCTCAAGGCAGCCATCCGTCCGGTGAGGCTCTGAACTTCCTTGACAGTAGTTGGAGCCTGCATGTTTTCAATGGCCTCGATTTTTTCGGGGTTGACAGATATGCCTTGCGAACCAATTACATAACCGAGCAACATTCTAGATCGAACACCAAAGGTACACTTATCTGGATTTAACTTTATTCGATGCCTGTTGAGATTTTGAAAAGTCTCGGCCAGGTCTTTTACATGATCTGGAGCATACTTGCTCTTTACAACTATGTCATCGACATAGACCTCCAGGTTTTTTTCGCGCTGTTATGGGAAAGTCTTCTTCATTAAAATTTGGGCATTAACACCAAATTCTTGTGAGACCGAAAGACATGGTCGTATAGCGAAAAGTGCGAAGGGGTGATGAAGGTAGTCTTCTCTTCATCCTCGGGAGATGCTTATTTGGTGATAACCTTGAGTAAGCATCAAAAACTCAAGAGTGGGCATCCGCAGTCGCGTCGACCAAATTTGGTCTATCTTGAGGGCGGGAAATTGTCCTTAGGACAAGCGGCGTTCAGATCGTGTGATTGACACATCCTCCACTTGCCGCCTTTCTTCTTTACAATGACGGGGTTGGCGACCACTCGGTGTGATCAACCTCGCGGATGAAACCAAAGCGGCTGACGACTTGCCAAGGCGATCCTTGATGATCTCCTGCTTGAAGTCCGAAAAGCGATGAAGTTTTTGGCGAACAGACTTTTTGTCTGGCCGGACGGCCAGTTTGTGCTCGATAACCTCCCTTGGGACTCCGGGCATGTCGGGACGGTTCTCGAGCAAACACGTCGCATTAGCTCGGAGGAAGGCAATGAGCTCGATTTCCTATTTGGGGTCCAGTTGGCCCCGGATGAAGCTATCTTGGAGGAATTATTCAAAGACGGCGGAACCTCCTTAGTCTCTCCTCTGGTGAAGGAAACCCTAGGGTGTCGCGGACTTGGTGCGGAACATCGAGGACAGCGTGGCGGAGCTGGTCGACCAGGGCAAGGGGCGCGCCGTCGCAATCGATCTGACTTTCTAGTTGCCCTTGACCGTGATCACCGTTGGGACCCGGTATCTTCACGCAATGGTAGCGTGGTGGGACACGGCCATGAACTTGCCAAGTGATGGACAGCCCAAGATTGCGTTATGCGCAGATGGAAAATCAACCACGTCAAACGTGATCAATTACATCCGGAAGTTGCTTGGGCTGCCGAAGGTAACGAGCGAGAACAATGCGCTAACGGCGAACGAGCTTCTCCGGGACAATGCCGTAGAAAGGCATCGCGACCTCTTTAAGCTTGGAGCGAGGGATTTGCATCTCGTCCAAGACCTTAACAGAAAGCAAGTCCAAAGCGCTCCCGCCGTCGATCAAGACACGACCAACTCTGGCGTTGCTGATGGTCGGGGCGACCACCAGTGGGAGCCTCTGAGGCTTGGTCATCCCAGTGGGGCAATCCTCCTGAGAGAAGGAGATGGAAACCTCGGTCCACTTCATTGATTGGTGAGGCTTGCCCTTTCAACGTTAGGACCTCCGGGCAGCTTCCTTGAGGTGCGTCGAGAGGTATAAACCGAGGAGCCGCCGAAGATGACGGCGATATGGTTCACGGGCTCTTGATACTTATCGTTGTCCCGATCACCGTCATCGGTTTGGTGCTTGGCCTTACCGGCTTCACCTTTTTCGGGCAGGGTGGGCATTGGGCCCTTGTCGTTGTAGAAATCCTCGAGCTTTGCAGCCCAGGTCCTACAATGGCGTGTATCGTGCCCGTAGTGCTGGTGGAACTTGCAATATCGGTCACTTGGACCTTTCTTGCCTTGGTTGCCTCCTTGGGCGGGCTTCTTGCCCTTATAGTTATTGTTGGGCTTTTTCTGCCCATCCTTGGGAGGAGGTGGGCGATCTATACCGGCGACAGTGTTGCTCGCATCACCCATCTTTTTCTTCTGGAACTTCTTGTCACCAGGATTGTTGCTGCTCTTCTTCTTCTCCTCCACACCAGGCTGGGCGGGCAGCTCGCCCTTGTCGAACGCCTTCTTATCTTGAGCGCGTTACGCGCATTGGCATAGCGATCAACCGCCTTGAACAGGTCGTTGGCGGTCCAGGTCTCATTGATCTCGAGATCCTGGGTGAGCCGCTCGTCGCGGACTCCGTTTATAAAGGCGCGGACAACAGATTCGTCCGAGATGTTCGGGATCGTGTTGCGAATCTTGATGAAACGCTTCACGAAGTTGCGTAGGGTCTCCCCGTTCATCTGGATCATCTGGTGTAGATCATCCTCCTTGCCCAGATGAATGTAACAGCTCTGAAAATTGGCAATCAGAGCATCACAAAGCTGGTTCCAAGAAGAGATGGAACCTTCTTGCTGATTGAACAGCCACGTCCGAGCAGCACCCTTAAGGACAGTCGGGAGGTAGTTAGCCATGACAATCTCGTCACCCCCGGCTGCCATGATGGCCGTAGCATAGATGGAAAGGAACTCCTCTGGGTTCTGGGTCCCATTGTACCTCTCCATGTGTCCAGCTTGAACTTTGAGGGCCACCGAGCAGGCGGCTTCGTCGAGAAAAACCCTGCAGCCCAAAGGCGTAATACCGGCCACCTTCCCAGCCAGAACCTAGTGTCGACGGTTGAGATAACGATCTCAAGTCGCTAAGGTTCTTTAAATTGAGAAAGGAGACCGCCCGAACAATCACGAACAAAGCGAGCAGGAGATGTGGTTTTTATCACGGTTCGGGCCTCTCGGGAGAGATAATGACCCTCGTCCGGCCTTTCTTATATATCGAGGTGATTACAAGAGGTGGCTCGGCGAGACGAACAAGTCTCGGTGAGATTATGGTGTAAAGCTCTAAGCGAGATGCTAAGATGTAGATTCAAGTCGTAAAAACTCCTCCCCTACACGCCGTAGGGGCCTTGTTTATATAGTGCGAGCAAACCGACCTCTGGGGAATATCGGGCCGGGCCAACTACGAGATAAATGACGAACTTCGACATGCCAAATATATCCCGAGGCAGATAAGGCATACTCCTAGTCTTGAGGATCACGGCTCCTATTCCAATCCGGGAAACCACGTCCGGGTCTTCACGTAGCCGTGTAGAACTCTGTTCGAGTCGGACTCAAACACGAAGTCCTAGGCCGTTACGCACTGTGCCAGTCAGGAAGCTGTTCGGCAGGATGCACATGGACCTTAGAAGACCTTCCAGGGAGCTCGGCCCTGGTAGGCTATTCGACTGGGCCGTCAGGGAGTAGGCCATGGCAATGGGCCGTGATTTTATCCCCGACACTAGCCTTGAAAAGACGTTGGTCCTGTTGATCGGGGGAACTCTAGCTGAGCGGAAGGTTTCTGCCTGGAGGAATTCTCTCCGTGATAAGCCCCCGCGCTCCTTCCTCGTGGTTGCGACAACACGCTCCTCGTGAGGGGATCGTCCATGATCGTCGCGCGCACGCTTGCCCCTGTAGTCGCGATGACTACGGGGACTTGGCGAGCGGCGGCGACCACGGGCAGCTTGCTCGTGGACAGTGATCCTCCGACGGTGACGGCGGTCATGCGATCGATCGGATCGCTCGCTGTCCGAATCCACCCGGACAGGCTCACCGCGCTGCCCGGATGAAGCTTCACCTATAGATTTAAGGCCCTCGGCCAGTTTCTCAAGGTGAGTAGCCACTGTATCGCCCACAAGGACGAGATTGTCCTGGTGAGCGGATCTGATTACGGTCGCCAGGGCCTGGAGCCGTTCCCGGCTCTGCTCAATTGGTCCTGGGATCCCTGAGGCATCCGCGTCTTGCCCGATTGGAGTCTGGGCGCGCGGGGATTCCGCCCGGGCAGGCTGAACTTCTGCCGGGGGTCTTAGTGTAGGCGCGCAAACCGACCTACTGAGGGAATATCGGGCCGGGCTAACTACGAGATCATAACGAACTCGACATGCCAAATATATCCCGAGGCAGATAAGGCATACTCCTAGTCTTAGGGATCACGACATCTGCTCCAATCCGGGAAACCAACGTCCGGGTCTTCACGTAGCCGTGCAGAACTCTCGTTCGAGTCGGACTCAAACACGAAGCCTTGGGCGCCACGCAGTCGTACCGACCAGGAGGCTGTTCGGCACGATGCACATGGGCCTTAGGGAACCTTCCAGGGAGCTGGGCCCCGGTAGGCTGCTCGATTGGGCCGTCAGGGAGTGGGCCATGGCAATGGGCCGTGATTTTATCCCCGACAGTTCGCGTATCACTTGGCTCAAATTCGGCGATGCTAACACGGCCTACTTCCACATGAAAGCTAACAAACGGCTACAACGCAATTTCGTCCACACCATAGCCGGGCCCAATGGCATGGCATGTTCCCATGAAGACAAGGCTGACATTCTGTATCATCACTTCCTGGGTCTTATGGGCACACCTCCCGCCCCTTCACCCCAGTTGCGATGGGAAATGCTTGGCCTACCGGTCCTCTAGTTGGACGACCTCGACCTTCCATTGTCCTTGGAAGAGGTGCATCGTACGGTATTCTCCCTACCTTCCTCCAAGGCCCCAGGCCCGGATGGCTTCACCAGGGGTTTTTTCAAAAGTTGCTGGGATATCATCAAGCATGACCACTTTCAAGCGATTGACGACCTTTTCCGCCTCCAGAGTCATCTTGATGCCTGCGCCAATGCCGCCTACATTGCCCTTCTCCCAAAAAAGGACAGGGTTCCCGGTCCGTCTAACTTTCGTCCCATCTCCTTGATAACCAGTGTGGCCAAAATTTTCTCCAAACTATTGGCCAATAGACTTTCCCGGCATATTGACCAGTTGGTTTCGCCCGCGCAAAGCGCGTTCATTTCTAGACAGCATATACAGGACAACTTCCTTTATGTCCAGCAGTGGGTCAAAAGCTTCCACTGCTCAAAAACCCCGATGCTCCTCGCGAAACTTGATATTACAAAAGCCTTTGACTCTGTTTCCTGGCCGTACCTCCTAGATTACATGCGGGCACGCGGGTTCAGTCGTTTGTGGACGAATAGGATCACGCTTCTTCTTTCATCCACATCCTCCCGTGTCCTGCTCAATGGCACCCCTGGCCACGAAATTACTCATCGCAAAGGTCTCCGTCAGGGCGATCCTCTGTCCCCCTACCTTTTCATTTTGGCCACATTATTTCAAAGGCCTCTGAACTTCGCCTGTTCTCAGCCCCGCGCGGCGAATGTCTGGATCTGCGCATATCCTTATATGCTGATGACGCAACGATCTTCCTCTCCCCAACCAAGGAGGACGTTGACAACCTCGTCCGCATTCTGCAATGGTTTGGCGACATCTCAGGTCTTCGAACTAATTTCCAGAAAAGCCAAATCTTACCTATTTCCTGCTCCGGTGTAGACTTCACTGACATCCTTTCCTCTTTCCTAGCTGTTGACACAAAAAGTGGGCTTTTTATGAACACACGTGCGGAAGCGTCAACTCTGGGATTGTGTCGCAACCAGAAACCAAGCGTGCCTATCATTTTGACCTGTAAATTGACAAGGAGAAAATCGTCAGCGACTAGCCCTAATCAGCTTTCTAAGACAGCCAGATCAGGTTATATAGAATCGGCTTTAGATAATCCGATTATCAGAATCTATCGGCTTAATGCCAGATAGAGCAATTAAATGTGAATATTCTTTCAATTACAAATCTTATACTTCTTTTTGGTATTTTCATATAATACTAGTAATAAACCTTCACATCAATATATTAGATTAAACCAAGAAATAGATTGAACAGATTGGTCAGGCCAAGACAGTATTCAAATCTAAGTCTAGATGTAAACCAACAAACCGATTAAAAAGTCTAAAACTAATAAAGGTAGATGCAGCGCTAATCGGTAAATGTTTACATATGCAAGATCCTAAACAAGGCATACACAAGATCGATTGAACGAGACAGTTGCATACATCGGATTCAGGAAATGACATATGAAATACTTGGCAATCGGCATTGCAGGATAAACACACATTACAGATCGATCAAATAGAGACAGTGCCATATGCGAGAACATATTAAAGATCGGTAAATCCCGAGACAGTTTAACACGCTTTGTATACATGAGATCAAGATGATGCAGCCATGCATACGGGTTACAAGGAGAGAATCGATTATCCCATCGAGGTAGCTCTACCTGCGAGTTGAAGCCTTTCGACGAGGTCGATCGGATTCGAGAAAGTAGTTTGTGTTTTGAGTATGATGTCTTTCTTTCGAAACCTAAGGTCCTATTTATACTGTTACAATTTCGATACCGATACGTCCTATTTTACCGCGTCGGTCTTGATCAGATTGTATCTCCTTCGAAGTCTCGCAATTATCGGTATTCTTCAATATGCTTTGTTTCTTTGCTGATGAAGCCCATTTTCTGATTCGGCCCAATAATTCCGATAAATTTAGCTCTTTCACAATATCCGATTTTCTGCCAAATTTGGGTGTCAACACCAGCTCAGCAGGCCTCTTTCCCTATTCGCTACCTAGGGATCCCTTTATCCGTTAAGCGCTTGCGGAAAGTTCACTTCTAGCCCTTGGTTGATAAGATGGCTTACCGGCTCGCTAGTTGGAAAGGTCGTCTAATGACGTCGGGAGGGCGCCTCACGTTGCTCAAATCCGTGCTTTCTGCAATGCCCACATACACGCTTTCGGCAGCCATCGCTCCAAAAGTTACCATTCTTGCCATTGACAAACTCAGAAGGGCTTGGCTTTGGAGTGCCTCTGAGACCCTCAATGGCGGCCAGGCACGGGTAAACTAGAACACTGTGTGCCGTCCTCTTGATCTCGGCGGCCTGGGTGTGCTTGACCTCCATAAGTTCTCTCGCGCTCTTTGCCTTAGATGGTTGTGGCTTCAGCGTAGCGGCCCTCCAAGGCCGTGGATGCATCTGGGTACACCATGCAGCGTGACAGACCTTGCCCTCTTCCGCACTGCCACTAAGATCACCCTCGTCTCTGGGATAGACATTTCCTTCTGGCACGACCATTGGCTGTATGGCATGTCTCCCATGGTTTGGGCTAGACCTGCTCACGGGAAACCCGGCCAGTGGCGGCCGAACCCGACCAGAAAGCCCGGCCGGCCAGCCCGGCCGTGGCATCGGTCGGGCTCGCCTCGATTCAACTTGCGTGTCGCCGGGCGGGCCGCCCGGATTCCGCGATTTAGCCGTGGCGGGCAGAACACACGGGCCGGTAGACTTCAGCTTGGCGGGCTCGGGCCGCTTTGAGCCCGGCGCCCGGCCGGGCGGGCTCGGCTGAGTTTTTCGGGACCGGCTTTTCGAGTTCTGCCCGGCCTGCCCGCCCGAGCTTTGAACAGGTCTAGTTTGGGCTCCCTCCCTATACGCTATCACTACAGACAAAACTTGCACTGTCTGCGACGCCCTTCAGGATGGTCATTGGATCCACAGCATCCGCAATGGCCTAAGGCTAGAGTCACTGCCTGAGTTTCTGCTTCTCTGGGGAAAGTTAACCCACATTAGATTGGAGGACGGTCGTGATCGTTTCTCGTGGTGGCCTACCGTCCATGGCGCCTACTCCACCGCTTCAGCCTATAGGCTTCAATTCTCTGGATCCATTGCTTTGTCCTTTCCCTGCCTCATCTGGAGGGCCTAGGGTCCAACCAAAATTAAGTTCTTCTCTTGGCTCGCCCTCCAGAAAAAAAATCTGACCGCTGATCAACTGCTTCTACGAGGTTGGCCAAATGACTATTTCTGTAGGTTCTGCATGCGGAATTTGGAAACAGTAGATCATTTGTTCCTGCAGTGCCCGTTTACCACTCGTATATGGATGTCCCTTGCTACCCGGCGCTGTCTTCCGGCCTGCCTGCCCCCCTCGACCGCTGACTCCGACTTCGCCAGCTGGTGGGAAGACGCCGTTTTCGGTTCGTGCGCTGTGGTTCAACTTGCCACGACCTCCTTTCTGATGGTGACCTCCTGGCACATTTGGCTCGAGCGAAACAGGCGTATCTTCGACACCGAGGCCCCTTCCTCAACCCCCACTCAGATTGTCGAACACGTCAAAGACGAGCTCCGAGCTTGGAGCCCGGCGAGCTCGGAGCTCGTCGGGAGCAAAGAACCTAGGCAATCTAATTAACTTTCTGTAATTTTCCTAGTTCTCATGCTTTTCTTCTTCTCCTTCTTTCTTCTTCTTCCTCCTCCTCTTCTAGTCGCTGTTTGTACATTGTATTCTTCTACCTAAAATGAATGAATGGCAACCTGTCGGGGATTAGATCACGGCCCATTGCCATGGCCCACTCCCTGACGGCCCAATCGAACAGCCTACCAGGGCCCAGCTCCTTGGAAGGTTCTATCGAGGCCCATGTGCATCTGCCGAACAGCTTCATGGTGCACGGTGCGTAATAGCCTAGGATTCTGTTTGATCCGACTCGAGCGAGTTACGCGCGGCTACGTGAAGACCCTGGGCGTGGTTTCCCGATTGGACTAGGAGTCGTGATCCCCAAGATTAGGAGCTTACCTTATCTACCGTAGGTCGATTTAGCATGTATGAGTTCGTTCACGATCTACGTAGTTAGCCCGGCCCGATATTCCCTCGGTAGGTCGGTTTGCTCGCACTATATAAAGAGAGCCCTACGGCGTGTTAAGGGGCCTAGTCATCATCTTATAGCTTATCGCAAGACTTGTACTTGCATAATCTCGCCGAGACTTGTTAGCCTCGTCGAGCCACCTCTTGTATTCATCTCGATATATAAGAAAGGCCGGGCGTGGGCTATTATCTCTCCGAGAGGCTGAACCAGGATAAAAACCCACATCTCCTGCTCGTTCTTTGTTAAGTGGTTGTTCTGGCGTGTCTCCCATCTCCTCTTTGAAGAACCTTGGTTGACTTGGGTCAATATCCCAACCGTCGGCAATGGCGCCGTCCGTGGGGACACGCAGATCGAGCATGTCGAACTCCATCGGCGATCTGAGAGATACTTCACGAGGGCTACGACTCGGAAGACGGGATGTCTCATCCTGTCGATTCGGATCGATCTGTTCGGTCTCGAACACTTTCCGCATCCGAGCGGATGTCTCCGCTTACATGGCGAGATAGCCTCGGATCGCACTCCGTCATCGGCAGCGACTACTGGCCGATGATCTTTACGACGGTTTAGATTTGTCGATTCAAGGCTATGTCGGTAGATTCCACAATGGGGACACAACGATGACACCGTCTAGCATACCTTCGCATGGCCCCGCAGCATTTACATGGCGATGTAGGAACCTCTCAAGATCCTGCGACGTACGTGGGCCGGCTGGCGGTCGGGCGATTAACTCGCTTTCGGCATCGGGGCGAGCTGCTGGTACGCTTTCGCGAGCAAGGCGTCATTCGCCGCAACCTCGGCGATTCCATCAACGGACCGTAGCGCGGTTCGCGATCGGTGCAAGCGGCGCGTCGCGACCCACCTCGCGTGCCCTCGCCAAGTCTCCCGCGAAGCTTCTCTGTCCGGATTGGTTCCCAGCGAAACCGGACTCGGTTCGGGCAAAACGCGGATGCCTCGGGGTCCCAGAACCCCTAGAGCGAGTCGGGAGCGACTCGCGCCATAACCCGGTGATTAGATCTACCAACCAGGCCGACCTACGCCCGCATAAAGCGATCTGTGCTTCTAACCTAGAACGGTGGTCAAGGCCTAAAGTCTCTAGGAGAAGTCAACAATTCCTCGAGCGGTCTGACCAACCGCCGGAATGGTTCGGACGGCTACGATCGATCACGTGACCTTCGTCACCGTCGAAGGATCATCGTCCCATGAGCGAGCTACCCGTGGTCGCCGTCGCTCGCCAAGTCCTCGTAGTCATCGCGACCACGAGGGGCAGCGCGCGCGATGATCCGCGGACGGTCCCCTCGTGAGGAGCGCGCCGTCTCAACCACGAGGAAGGGCGTGGTGGATTGTCCGGAGAGAGTTTCTCGGCCGAGTCATCCTGTTCGGCGGAGTTCCTCCGCGCCGCAGGACCAACGTCTTCTCAAGACTAGGTTACTGCGGGAAGGTGGCGGTCATATGCTTTGGGGCTGCGGGGCTTTCTCGGCGAGCTTGAGTACTGTCGGTGGCCCTCAAAGTTCAAGCCGGTCACATGGAGAGGTATAATGGGATTGAACCGGAGGAATTCCTTTCCATCTACGCTCGCCATCATGGCGGCGGGGTGACGAGCTCGTTATGGCTAATTACCTCCGATCGTCCTTGAGGTCTTTGCTTTCGGGCGTGGTATTCAATCGGCGGAGGGTTCCATCACTCATGGAACCAGCTTTGTGGCGCTCGATCGCTAATTTCCGAGGCATTACGTGCGTCGGGCAAGGAGGATGATCTGCACGGATGATCCGGATGAGCGGGGAGACCCTCATAACCGTGAAGCGTTTCATTAAGATCCATAACACGATCCCGAACATCTCGAGATGAATCTGTTGTCCGCGCTTTCAAAAACGGAGTCCGACGAAGCCATTCACCCAGATCTCGAGATCAACGAGACTGGACCGCCAACGACCTGTTCAAGGCGGTGACCATATACCAACGCGGCAGAGCGCGTTGATACAAAAAGCGTTCGACAAAGGCGGCCGCCCGACTGGTGTGGATGAGAAGAAGAAGAGCGGCGACAATGTTCTGGTGACAAGATGTCCCGAAGAAGAAGAACAAAGGTGATCACGAACAATACCGTCGCGGTATGGATCGCGCACCCCCCCAAGGATGGGCGGAAGAAACCCAACAATAATTACAAGGGCAAAAAGCACGCTCGGGGGCGGACAAGGCAAGAAAGGTCCGGCGACCGATTTTGCAAGTTCCACCAAAGACTACGGGCACGATATCGCCATTGTAGAACTTGGGCAAGAAAGCTCGAAGATTTCTACAACCGCAGGGCCCAATGCCCACCCCGCCCGAACAAGGTGATGCCGGTAAGGCCAAGCGTAAACCGGCGATGGTGATCGGGAAGATGATGATGAATATCAAGAGCCGTGAACCATATCGCCGTCATTTTCGGCGGCTCCTCGGCTTATACCTCTCGGCGCAGACCTCAAGGAAGCTTTCGGGAGGTCCACAATGTCGAAACGGCAAAACCTCGGCTGAATCGATGAAGTGGACCGAGGTCCCCATCTCCTTCTCTCGGGAGGATTGCCCCACCGATGACCAAGCCTCGGCGGTTCCCAGGGTGGTCGCCCGACCATCGACAGCGAGAGTTGGCCGTGTCTTAGTGGACGGCGGGGCGCTTTGGACTTGCTTTCTGCTAAAGTCTTGGACGAGATGCAAATTCCTCGTTCCAAGCTGAAGGAAGTCGCAATGCCCTTCTATGGAATTGTTCCGGGAGAAGCTGTCAAGCCATTGGGGCGAGTTGTCACCTGTCACCTTCGCAACCCAAGCAACTTCGGACGAGTTGATCACTTTCGGCGTGGTCGACTTCCCATCGGCGTAACGCAATCTGGGCGAGCCATCTCTCGGTAAGTTTATGGCCGTGTCCCACCACGCTTACCATTGCGTGAAGATACCGGTCCTAACGGTGTGATCACGGTCAAGGGCAACTAAAAGCTGCTCGATCTGCGACGAAGCGATCCCTTGCCCCGTGGTCGACCCGGCTTCCGCCAGCGATCCTAGGGTCTCCTTGACCGGGGAGAAACCAAGGAAGTTCAGCGTAAACTGATGATACTTCAAGGCAGTTCACTTGGGGTCCAATCTGGACCCCAAATAGGAAAGCGAGCTCATTGCCTTCCTCCAGAGCTAATGCGGATGTATTCGCACAGGAGCCATCGACATGCCCGAGTCCCAAGGGAGGTAATCGAGCACAAAGCCGGCTGTCGGCGGACAAAAGCACGATTCGCGGAAGCTTCGTCGCTTTTGAATTCAAGCGGGGATCATCAAAGATCGACAGCAAACCTTTCATTCTTGGATTCATCCGCGAGGTTGATCACACCGAGTGGTTAGCCAACCCTGTCATTGTAAAGAAAAAAGACGGCAAGTGGAGGATGTGTGTCGATCACACAGATCTGAACGATGCTTGTCCTAAGGACAATTTCCCCCTGCCTCGTATTGACCACGGTGGTCGCCTTCAAGGACGCCCAGCTCCTGAGTTTTTAGATGCTTACTCCGGTTACCACCAAATAAGCATCTCCCCCGAGGATGAAGAGAAGACTGCCTTCATCACGTGAGCGAGGTACTTCACGGATCAAAGGAGCGTTATCCTGAGGTCCAGAAGCTCCTCTATGCCTTGCTCATGTCCTCCAGGAAGCTTCGCCACTACTTCTAGGCGCATCAAATACTGGTCCCGACCACGTTCCCTCTGGGAGAAATCCTACGGAACAAGGAGTCTAGCGGACGTATAGCTAAGTGGGCAATGGAACTAGCAGAGTTTGATCTGTTATTTGCTGCCCGAACTGCTATTAAGTCACGAGTCCTAGCTGACTTTGTCATTGAATGGACTTGCCGCCCAAATCGAGGGAGCTCCCGAGCAACCCGATGAACCCTCTTGGACCATGTTTTTCGATGGCTCATGACCGAAACTTCGGGGCTGGTTTTGTTCTCATCTCCTCAAGGAGAGCAACTCGATATTCTATCCAACTACACTTTGCGGCGACTAACAGCAGCTGCGTCGAGCCCTCCTCGCGGGACTAAGCGCGTGCAAATCGCTTGGTGTCCAACGGCTAACCGTGAAGGAGATTCACGGTGGTCATCAATCGAGTTAACAAGGAGTATCGGTCTGCGATGACTCAATGGCGCGATACCGTTGAAGTGAGGAAGTTGGGCGGCATTTTCGATTCTTGAAGTGCTCTTCGTGCCAAGGAAGGACAACTTCTGGCCGACCGATTATCAAGTTTGGATCCTCACGCTAACTCGCTTTCGCAGGGTGCTCGTCGAGCACCTTTACAAGCCCTCAATCACGTCTCCGGGACGAGGCAACGAGACAGTGGTCTTGTCTCCGTTATCGGCGGTGCCAATTTGGACAACGCCATTTGTCCGGTACCTTGCGAATGGGACCTCGCCGACGACGAAGCCGGCGTTCGGCTTACAAGGCGTGCCGCTCCATACAAGCTTACGGATGGTACCCTTTACCGTCAAGGTGCTCGGAAGTTCTCTCCAAGTGCATCTACGCAGCGGAGGGTGTGTTCCTTCTTAGGGACATACGAGGGTGCTCAGGCAACCACGCCTCCTTGAACTACGGTCGGCAAAGCGTTTAGCATGGGCTATTATTGGCCCATCGTTACAAGATGCCGGGACATCGTGACTAAGTGCAAGGCTTGCCAATTTCACGCCGGAAAGCACACAAGCCGCCCAAGAGCTCCAAACAATCCCCATCCCGGCCTTTTTCCACATGGGGTGCGGATCGCTCGGCCCATTCGAAGGGGTACAAGAGCTATACACACCGCCGTCGCCATAGACACTTTTACAAAGTGGATTGAGGCGAGCACTGTGTCGTCTCTTCACGCCAAAGCGGTGTTCGCTTTTTCAAAAGCAACGTGGTCCGCGATTTGGGATTCCCCATAAGCGATCACGGATAACGGTACCGATTCGAGCGAGCTATTCGAGAATCTGCGAATACCGGGTACCAAAGTCTGTTCGCCTCGTGGCACATCCACGAGCAATGGAGCAATCGGCGAGCTAGCGGACAGATAGTCCAGGTATTAAGCGGCGGGTATTTGCTCTCTCTCGTATCGAGCAAAGCACAGGCACAGGTTGAAGTTCCTTCCGTCCTGCGGCGATTCGCTTTACTGACGGTAGGCGGCGGGGAAACTCCTTTCCAATTGGTCTATGGTGCGAAGCCATCACGCTCACGAAATCGTACTCGGTTACGCCTCGCCGAGCTCGATCAACAATTGGCGGCGAGCAAGAGCCTCCTCGATCTCGATCTCCTCGAAGGCACACGCGACCGGGCACAAGTCGAATGGCGCGCTACGGTAAGATCTTCGCCAAACGCAGCTGCCAAGTCGATTCGACCAAGGGCTTTCAAAGGCGGGCGACCTCGTTCTGCGCCGTGTCGAAACTTGTCCAATGCCAACAAGTTAACTCCCGTTGGGAGGGCCCGTTCACGAGTCGTTTCTTACCTTTCGCCCGAAACTGTTACTTTGGCTATGGAGGGCGGGAGAGAGCCGACCAAAGCACTGGAACATCGACCGGTTTCGTAAGTTCTTTGTGTAGGTCTTTTACATTTTCTTAGCCTGCGCTTTTGTAAACTTCACGCCTTAGTTCGTCCAAGTCTCTCGGGCACCATGTAAAGTTCAATCCAATAATTAAGTGAATTCTCATGACCTCTGCGCCTTTTTCACTTCTTGTCTTTTGAAGACTACCTCTTTCTCTCTGGTAACACTTGATGGCTGCCCGACCTTGCGAACTCTTGGCTCCATAATCTTAAGGATTGTTCCTATCCGTATCTGGTTTCAATAAGTTCCTAAACTTCGGGGTTGCGTAACACGGCCTTTCTACCTTGCGGCTAAGTCTGCTCTCGTAAGCCCTCCGCGGCGGAGGCACTTCTTGCTTAAGCGCGACCACTTGGTAAAGCTCGCTCGTAAGCCCCATGGCGGAGGCACTTTCCTTGTTCGGTTACTCTCGGGCGCCTAACTTACGTCAGCGAGCGGACTACGGAGCAGATCGAGCAAGGTGCGGGTGTCGCTCTTTCTCCCTTACGCGTGCTCGAGCTCGCAAGCTTAGGTTCTCGAGCATCGTCCGTCTCGGGGCTAGGGTGTCGCTCTTTCTCTTGTGCACTGTTCGGGTTATAAACTCGGGTTTCGGCGCGATGCTGTGAAGGGCTGGGAGTTAGGCGAGCGCTCTACGGTTTTCTTAAACTTCCTAGCTGTTAGCTTTTCTCTTAGTTTCATTCGTTCTTGTCTTTTTGCTGCTCTTTTTGTAGGAATAAAGGTAAGTACTTTATTACGTTACTCAAAAGTTTCAGTACAAGGCCCTTTCGATTCTGACAGCGGTGCTACTTAGGAGCAAGCTGCTCCTTGACTCCTCAACTTCTAACTTGAGGCGCACGACTTATACGAGCCTTGATTCCTTCCGGGCTTCAGCTCGGGCGTTCGATCTCCTCCTTGCTCCGCAGCTTGCGCCGCAGCCTCTGCCCGGATGGCCTCGACCTCCTCGGTCTTGGCGCTTAGCAGCTGATCGGTCAGAGCCTCGCTCTGGCTGACTTGCTGCTCGGCCGTCTTGAGCTGCTCGTCCAGCTCCTTGACCTTCTTCTCTGCGGTGATCGCCCTCACCGTCATCCCGCGCATCTCCTCGATCTCTTCCTGTGAAGCCCACAGGGTCGAGATTTTTGCTTGGAGACCCGCGGAAGTCTGCTCTTCCTTGGCGAGCTGGGCCTTGAGTCTCTTGGCTTCCGCCGCGAGCTGATCCCGCCTTTGGGAAACGTCGTGGCCTTTTGAGCCACTTGAGCGGCCCGGCTTCTCCTCGCGGTGCTCGCCTTAATGGCTTCTGCTGGCTCCTCGGCCTCTCCTAGGAGAGACTCGCAGGAACGCCTCTCTTCGGCCAATTGGACTTTGAGCCTCTTTACCTTCGCCTTCAGCCGGCTTCGACTTTGGGCTGGTGCAGAGGGCCCCGCTTCGGACTCCCTCGTCCTGAGGTGCTCCGGAGGCGGCGCTTGATCTGGCGCTCCGCTCGATGGTGATGCCGTCCTCGAGCTCCTCCATGGTGTCCCCAAGACACGAGAGGAAGAACAAGTTAACTACTGCGATGGCGTAGCTAAAATTTGAACAAGATTTGGTCTTGGTGCCTACCTTCCCAAGTCGTTGCTTGATCCAGCGACGCAGCGGTCCTCGAGACCATGCGTCCGAAGCCCGCTTCGTGTGGGATGAGGCGGCGCGTTCTTCCGTCGCCGCCTTGTTCGCTCCTTCTTCTTGCGGGGCGCATTCTTTCGGGTGCGGAGCGACGGGCGAGCGCTTTCGTCTCCGCGCTCCTTCGTTTCTTCCTTTTCCTCTTCCGCCCGAACGTCTTGAGCGGCGGCTGGTTACTCCGCCGGGTGGCGCCGTTGTTTCAGGCGGGGCGACTTGCGCGACCGCTGGGGCTTCTTCATGTTCCTGGCGGTGGGGTTTCACCACCTTTCGCCGGAGAATCCGTCGCCTCGGGGTGAGCTGCCCTGCGACGAAGTGCTGGCAGACCGGCTGCTCGGTCCGCCTGGCGCTTTCCGAACCATCGCCTTGGCACGAAGTCCGTGGCGCCGCTTGCCGCTACTTTTGCCTCGGCCGCCCCACCGCGCCTTTGGCGCGTCGATCTGCTTCATTGGAGCCGGTGGCGGCGCTCCATGCCGCCCGGCTTGTCCTTGAGGCACGCTAGCCTCATCGCCTGTGAAGCGCCGTGCGGATGATTCGGCAGCGGCGATCGCTCGGCGCCTCCTCGACATCATCCGTGGCGATCTCTCCTTGGCGGTGATGAAAAAGAGATCATCGTTAAGTCTAATCGGCCGGTGGGTGGGAGATCTGAAGTTGGGTTTCTACATACCGCCGTGAGAGGCTTGATCTGATCTTCTTATTTGGAACTTTCCGCCTCTTCCTCGGGGCTCCTTGGCGGCTTCTCCGCCTCGGCCCTTGGGTGTTCGTGGCGACGAGCTCGGCTCCTGAAGGTGGCGCTCCTCTCGCATGGCGCAAGAAGTTTTTCCTTGCGTCGACTTCCTCTTCGAGCCTCCTCTGCTCGGCGACTGTTGAGCCGCTAAATGGCTTGGTGAGTCTCTGCGAGTAACGCCTAAGCCGAGGGTAATGTTCTTTACCTCTTCGTCGCTTTGCTCGGCGAGGAGGAAGGGCTTGGTCTCTTCCATTGGGCTGACCAGCGCGCCGCTTGAGTGCCTTTCGCTGCAGCTCCGTCGCCCTTGGCTGGTCTCTTCGACGGTGGCGGCCCCAGTGTCATGGCGAGCTCAGCGTCGGCTCGGCCGCCACCTTGGGCTTCTGCGCCGCCTTGGCTCTGCCCTTCTTCACCTTCTCCTTCTCGGACCGGAGAGTTCCTCTCGATCCCTCAAGGATCGGTTGGTCCTCCTGCTGCGTTTTGAAGTGAGCATTAGCACTAAACAACATTGCGA
The DNA here is from genome assembly GCA_036346415.1 of Raddia guianensis. Taxonomy (NCBI): domain Eukaryota; kingdom Viridiplantae; phylum Streptophyta; class Magnoliopsida; order Poales; family Poaceae; genus Raddia; species Raddia guianensis. The sequence continues at coordinate 28,144,575 of CM070543.1, read as the reverse complement.
GTCTAGCAACACTGGTCGGGAGTAAGTAATCACCTCGTGCATGCGGGCGAGCACGCTTGCGGACAGTGTCGCCACCTCGCCGGTGACCTCCCGTCCTTCTTCGCCGCCTTTAGCATGGCGTCGACCCTTCGGTCACCCATGCGTCGGTTGGTTTCTCTGCCGGACGATGGAATCGTTAATTCTGTTCGGAGGAAATAATCAATGAAGAGGTTGAGTCTTAAAGGCACTTACCAAGCTCTCCCTTGTAATGTCTTCCCATCCCTCTATCTTGTAGAAGGATAGGATCTCCTCCGCAATGATGACCACATCATTTGTGAAGTCGAATAATCTCCTTGCCCGTGAGCCCGAGGCTCACGAGAAGCGATTTTTCTTGTCAGTACCAATCCTCGGCGGACATCTCGGCCGAGGCATTGGGGTTCCTTTGCGGCGCCTTTCCGTGAAGACGAAGTTTACTATCGCCACTCCGCTTGTCTGTAGAACCACCTCACCCACCACGCGCCCATCGAGTCGGCGGCGGTGGGCGAGTCTGACGCGTCGTCGGCGGTGGCCGGAGCTTGAGGTAGTAGCACCCCGCGGCGAGCGGCGGGCTGCTCCTCGTCCTTTGTGTAGTAGTGGAGGAACAGCCCCACGGTGGATCGATGCCAGATAGCCCTCGCGCAGGTGTGCGAAGGCGACCATCCGGAGGATGGAGTTCGGATTGAGGTTTGCCACCTCCAATCCGGCGATGTTCAAGAAGGCCTCGGCGAAGTCGCTCTCGGAGACCTCAGCGAGCAAAGCAAAACTGCTCAAGATGACGAACTCTCCCTCGGCGGCTCGGGTATCCTCTCTCGGGCGACCTCCAGCTACGGTGTCGATGTGGCCCTCCTCCCAGATCCTAAGATCCTCCTCGGTCAAGCTAGTGCACGTGAATTTGGCCATAGCGATTCCTGTACGGACGGCGAGTGGTCGGTGATGGAGTTTGGGTGCTTGATCTTTGGCGTGGTTGAAGCTATGGCTTAGAGAGGAAAGGCGTGAGAGCGAAGTGGGCGGCAGCGGCGGCTTGGGTGCTTTATAGTCCGTATAAGCAGCTACTGAAGCGGTTTTGTCCCGAAGCGGCTAGTTTTTACCACAGCGGCTAGGTAAAGCGGTGCTTTGTTTTCACCGCAATGACGAAAAGTTACCGTTGGAGTGCCGCTAGCGGCTATTTTTCGATGTATGCGACCAAGGTGAGTACTCGCCGGACGGATGTCGTTCCTGCTTCGACGCGAACGGAGTTGCTCGGCCTTGATCGGGTTTATTCGGTCCCGAACAAGTCTTGTTCGGTTGAACCATAACTTTGTTGATCGCTTTGTTACATGCCTTTGTAGCAGGAAAAATACCCTCTTCGTGACTTTGAGTCTCAAGAGGGCGACCCACTTTAGTGAGTCCTTCCACTTGAGTCTCGGGGCTAGTATCGGGATTAGATCACGGCCCATTGCCATGGCCCACTCCCAGACGGCCCAATCGAACAACCTACCGGGGCCCAGCTCCTTGGAAGGTTCTATCGCCCATGTGCATCTGCGAAATGCCTTCATGGCGGCACGGTGCGTAATAACTTAGGATTCTGTTTGAGTCCGACTCGAGCGAGTTACTCGCACGGCCACGTGAAGACCGGACGTGGTTTCGGATTGGACTAGGAGTCGTGATCCCCAAGATTAGGAGCTTACCTTATCTACCGTAGGTCGTATTTAGCATGTATGAGTTCGTTACGATCTCGTAGTTAGCCCGGCCCGATATTCCCTCGGTAGGTCGGTTTGCTCTGCACTATATAAAGAGAGCCCCTAAGGCGTGTTAAGGGGGCCTAGTCATCATCTTATAGCTTATCGCGCACTTGTACTTGCATAATCTCGCCGAGACTTGTTCGTCTCGTCGAGCCACCTCTTGTATTCATCTCTGATATATAAGAAAGGCTGGACGTAGGGCTATTATCTCTCCCGAGAGGCCTGAACCAGGATAAAAATCCCTATCTCCTGTTCGTTGCTGTTCGTGGTTGTTCGGCGTGTCTTCCATCTCCTCTTTGAAGAACCTTGGTTGACTTGGGTCAATATCCCAACCGTCGACACAACCATTCCTTCAAAAAAAAAAAATTTATCGATGCCAATCATGTTGTAATGAATTGGAATATTGCAGTAAACTAATTGCTTTGACATATTATTATATGTAAATTATGTTATTGATGTGAATAAATTTAATCATGAATTGTCCCTAGTCGAATTTGGAGAAAATTGCTGTAGTCTATAATTTTGTTATTTATTTCCTTTTTGGGGCAGGCATGTTGACAAAAAGCAGCCAAATGGATGAAGTTTCCTCTCAACAGCTCGAGATGATCTTTACCAGTCATATTTATGTCTTTTTTTGTAAATACTACTCCGAGTGTGGTCTAAATGTTGTTTTTGGTTATGAGTAGTCAAGGATAAGACTCTGCCTATGCACCAATGTGGAGAAATTCGTATGCTTTTCTTTTTTATTAAAATCCAATATAATTGCAACAGCTTACAGTGCAGCTTTTCTTCGTGTGTGTGCACGCGTGCTAAGTTTTGGAGTCTAACTTGTTTATTTGTCCATTTCATGGCGTTAATATTGATTTTTAATTTTATTTCTAGGTTTGAGATCTATCACTACTATTGATGAAGACATAGGTTTGAAAGAAGCGAATGTCTTAAAAAGGTACTCCCTCCGTTCTTTTTTTGTTTGGCGGCATTGACTTTTAGACACAATTTTGACTATTCGTTTTATTAAAAAAACTATGTAAATATCATTTATTTTGTTATGATATGTTTCATCAATAAAAGTATATTAAGCATGACTTATTTTTTTTTATATGTTTGCACTAAATTTTTGAATAAAACGAATGGTCAAATGCGTGCTCAAAAGTCAAAGGTGTTAAACATAAAAAAATGGAGGGAGTATTATATTATTTCAAATTAGCAAACTTGCCTTTCATTTATATGTTACTTTTCGATTAGACAAATTGAGCTGTGTTACTTGACAAATTTTTATCGTACATTATTATAAATATCATCTACCGTTTGATCTAACAACTAGACTTACCGGTAGTTGGCCCAAGTCTTATCAAAATCCTGAATCCTCCACTGATTGCAGCTATGGTCACCCACCATGCACACATCAACCATGGTCCATGGCCGCGCTTGCGATGGCTTGACCCCACCTCATCACGATGATTGCCAGAGAGTCCCGTGTCCATCGCCGACATGCTTCTAACGACCCTGCACGGCTGCACCCCACCTTCGTGGCGCGGGATTGTGAATAGTATTTAAACATACCTTTTTTTATCATTCGTCTTATACAAAAAAATATAGTATTTAAGTATCATTTATTTTGTTATGCTTTATTTTATCATTAAACGTACTTTAAGCATGACTTCTATTTTACATATTTGCACTAAAAATTTGAACAAGACGAACGGTCAAAAGTAATGTCAAAAAGTCAACAGCAACAAATAAAAAAACAGAGTATTAGAGATCATCAGTTTATTGACCAGGGTTTGGATCAACGACAGGCATAGTATAGTAGGAAACAATTATGTCGAGACGGCGTGGCCTCCACCAAATTAGTCTGATGTGTTGAAAAAAAAATAGCATGATGGTTTTCTTCTAATCGACCAATGAAATGAGATGATACGCCCCTTCAAACGTTTGGAGCACGGGAAGACGATAGCCTACGCCCCTTGAACTTCCTTGGTGAACGCCGTGCAGATGATCGACTGTCCTCGGCCTGGTGCATCTGCATCTGCATGGTTCGTGGAGGAGACTGTGACACATGCACGCTTGCTGCTGGCTTGAACCACCAGAAGTACCAGAAGAAGCATATCATGCAGCAGAATGCGACCACCATAGCAACTATCCACAGGATCTTGCCACTGCGATGAATGAGCACCACCGGTGGGTCCTTCTCGGTAGGGATGCCAGTGACACCAGAAGAATCACCCGGCCGTGGACACACTAGTCAGAAGACAACATCAAGACAACAAAATGTGTGTTAACAGATTGATGTTGCTATATCTTAATGTTGGATTTACCAATAGAACAAAAGTATATACCTTTTGAACAGGTTGTAATAGGATAAGTGGACCATTTTGCAGCAATATAACTATCCTTTCCCTGACATAAAACGTAAGATGTCACCAGTTCGGGAGAAGACCATCTGTTCTTTATATAACGACACAAGCAACAAGCCCCCCTCTCATTGCTGCCCGGCAAGGTGTCGATGGCATAAATCAACGCATTGCAGCATGAAATCGAGGGTGGATTCCATCCCCCATCTGGCTGTACGCATGAAAGCGCAGCGAGACTGGTCTTGTCAAAATGACAGCTGCCGATCTCAGCAACCGCATCCCATGTGTAGATGAAAAAACTGAAGAGGGTAAGACAAGAATGACTAGCAGGAAAGCCCAAATCTGGCACATGCTAAGAACTGCCAAACAGGGAAAAAAATTAGAGAACTAAATAAAAATGGTACTTATATGATCAAAATTTAATAAACCTTGTGGGATAAAAATCATTCAGAGGGCAGAGAAATACAATTACATTCCAGAATTTGTATTTACTTGAACAGATGAGCAAAAGGCATACCTCCCAATGGTGGATTCACTGTTTTTCTTGAGTGGCTTGCAAGTATTCCCAGCTTTGCTGGTTTGTTCGAACGGTCAGCCAGTTGCTTGGCTCCATTAGCAGCGACAACAATAACATCAGTAAGACACATATCTTCATCCTTCATCTCATCTTTGGTAATCTGCGAAAGAAAAACCAAAACAACGCAAGTTGATATTCGTTCAACTCCTCTATCTGATCAATAGATACACATAAATGAAACAAAAATATGCCTATAATCTAGGCACAATTAGAATGTGTCCATTATGACAAGATAGCTCATAGCATGTGCCAGACAGACACTTGAGAAGAAAAGCAGACCTCACCTGACCATTCTTGAGAGTACATGAGAACCACCTGCATTTCCAGCAGTGATCTGGCTACAAGCAATAAGAGCCACACACATGGTACTTCCTTCATCTATTGGACCATGGTTATGCAGCTGAAAAACAAAATCGAAGCTGAAGTAATAACAGATTTTTTTTCAGAATCTCAGATTTTCTTTTTCTTTTTTTTTTTGAAGGCACAGCAACGCTGACATTCTGTATTAAGAAGAGGGAATAACTGTACAATGGGAAAAAATCCCAGAGAAAAGTCAGAAGAAAGAACAAAAAAAGATGGTTGAAAGCACCGAGAACACCGCAGCGCAACGCTGCCAACCGCTCAACTGCCGAAGCACACCGCAGCACAGCCACCAACCAAGAAGGACGAAGAGAACTACTACGGGCAGGGAGAGGGGGAGACACGAACCGCCGATCAAAGCCGGCCACACAGGACACCACGACACAGCGACGATCGGCAACAAAGGATGGATAGACCGGCAGCAGCCAACAGTGACAGTGTCGGGACGGAGAACGACGCCTCCAACGAGGTAACGACGGTGAGAGACCGCCGCCGTCACCTACCGCACCAAGCTTTTGCTCAACATGGGGGTGCAAAAACAGCAATGCCTCCAATGAGGGAACGACGTCAGGACGCCGACACACTGGCCCTAGAGGGCAGGGCTTTCACCCATTGCGCCCAACCATGCCACCACCTCAATGAGGATGCCAAAGGAACATCCATCAAGAGAAAACAAGCCGAGGCCAACGACACTGCAACAACCCAGAGCAAAGACCACCCGAACCAGGGCGCCAAACAAGGAAGACGCCAACGCCACCATCAAACGCCTCACAGAGAGGGAAGGCCACGACGGCAACGAGGGACCTCGCCGAGAGCATGGGAACTCCGGCCTCCACGACCCTCCAGGGAAGACTCCGTCGCCGCCAAATTGCACCTCGCAGGGAGGGGAGGGCAGCAAGGCGAAGGGCGGGACCAAGACAGGGGGAGAGGAACGGAGGGGTGGCAATGCTGAGAGCCGAGAGGACGCCGCACCAAGCCGCCGGCCACGGAGCCTGCCCCGGACCGCCGATGCACCGCCGCTGCACAACGACTCTAGAGCTGAGACACCGCGCCGCCAGAGTCCACCAACAAAGCCAGAGCAGGCCACCAAGGCGCTGACCACACGCCAGACGCCGATGCACCTTCCTGCCAAACATCGCCGGGGCTAGCGGCCACGACGCTAGATCTAGGCAGCCGGCCGGTCGGAGCGGCCACCAAGGCACCGGTCACCCAAGACATCACCGGAAGAGGCGGAACCGACGCTGCTTCACCAAGAGCTTCGAAAGGGAGGAGGGGAAGGTGGGGCACCCGCGCCAGATCCGGCCACCCGGGCACCAGATCCACGCGCCTCTCCGGCCGGCGCCGAGGAGGGGAGGGACGGGAGGGTGCGGAACGCCACCACCAGCGCCGTCGTCACGAGGCAACAGCGCCAGATCCGCCACCGGCGTCGGATCCAGCAGCGCGCCGGCCGGCACCGCCAAGCCAGCCAGCCAGCGGCTTCCTCGAAGATGGACGGAAGTCGGGAAGGGGACTTCCTCCACTCCAAAGCACCACCGCCGCTCGCCGCCGACCGCCGCCCGCGGCCGCCGCAGCCGGCCTCGAGGAAGAAGAAGCGAAAAAAGGGTGAAGCCTCCCACCTCACCCTCCACCCCGTGGAGTTGGCGCCGATGGGAGAGGAGGACACGGAATGCCCGCCGGCGGCGTCCGGCCGGCCGGCAATGGCGCCGCCGCCGCGCCGCCGCCGAGGCGGCTAGGTTTTTTCGGAGCCGCTTGCTGTCGCGAGAGCTGGAGAGCCCCATCTCAGATTTTCTAAATACACAAAATTGACATATCACCTTCACATAAAAAAAATCGAGGAAAGAAGCTTTGCCAGCATGTTCATAATAGTCCTTACCACTATACCTAGTCAATCCCAGACTTGTCACCCTTTCTCTCAATAGCGCATCCATTCTGAAACAGTTAAGTGGGAACACTTATTACATATTTCATTTGCATATGAAACAGATGCTACCATGGACAGAAAAAAGGGTAAGAGTGCATAAATTGGTTACCTAGAAAATAACCTGAAAAATGCTTTCCTCATTGCACTAGGCAGATTACTACTAAACTCTGGATGGTTAAGCACATCAACATAAAAGAGTATCGCACAATTTTGTGCTACAGCAGGTCCTGAAACATAAACTTAATAACTAAGATGATCACCATGCATAACTATTGTAGTAAATGCTGCCTATGAACCAAAAAAAAGGATGGACAATAGAACCCTTGAATGCATTGAAGCTTATAAACCAAAAGAATGTAATGAATGCCAATAGCTGAATATCCCTTCAATCAGTATCATAGATGATTTTTGGTCGCTCATAATGGGATGAGATTGAAGACCAAACCTCCATGGCCATCATAAACAGCAAATAATGATGGGGCAGTAAAAACACCAAGATCTGCCAAAGTTGCATGCTGGAGAATAAGAAGGCTATAAATTAGGCTTCAGTATTTCACCAAAATTACTTGCAAGTCAATCATGTATTTCGTACAACCACCAAACCCCCATAGATCCTATGAAAGATTAGAAGATCACTCACAGCATCTTCCATAGTTGATCTGTATCCTTGCATAGCTGATACATAATACTCGATTATATGCTTCTCTCTAATGAGAGCTACACACGCAGTACTCCCTTCATGGAAAGAAACCCTTTCAGATTGTTTGTAATAGGCCTCACCACTATACCTAGTTGATTCCAGTTGTGCTGCCTTTTCTCTCAACAACTCATCCATTCTGAAACAGTTTAGTGAGCACTGATAACATATTTCATATTTGCATGTGAAACAGGTGCAACCATGGAAAGAAGCAAAAAAGCGCATCAATTGATTAGATAGAAAATAACCTGAAAAATGCCCTCGTCAATGTATTAGGCAGATTACTCGCAAACCCTGTATAATTGAGATCCTCAACATGGAAGTGGTTCACACAATATTGTGATACAACAGGTCCTGAAACAGAAACTCTAATAACTCAGATGATAGTGGTACAACAAAAGAATGTAATAAATCCCAGTAACAGAATATCCCTTCAATCAGTCTCATATATATCTGAATTCTGCTGCTCATAACAGGATGGGATTGAAGACCAACCTCCATGACAATCGTAAACAACAAAGAACAATGCCGCCGTGGGAACATCAGGATCTTCCAAGGTTGCATGCTGGACAACAAGGCTACCAATTAGGCTATAGTATTTCACCAAAACTCCAAAAGCTAAGCTACTTGAAAGTTGCAAGCTAGTGGCATCACTACAGGAAAGGATATCTGTGTCGGCGGCCAGAAAATGCTATTTCGGCGGCCGGGAAGCCGACGACGACCAATGTCGACGGCCAAAAGAGAGGCCGACGACTAGAGGCATTCATTGTCGTCGGCCAAGGCAAAACCGCCGACATAGCCTGCAGTTCCAATCGCGCCATTCCGGAATTTTGAGATTATGATCCCGCCAAATAATTTTCGTCCGCGGCTGGAAGAGCTTTGTCCGCGGCCAGTTCCCCGACGACAGGTGGTGTCGTCGGTCACAAGGAGGCCAACGACACTGCCTGTCGTCGGGGAGCTCGCCGCGGACACAGCTCGAACAGGCCGCGAACACAACTCTTTCGGTCGCGGAGTAAACTTATTTCCTTATACCGACAATTTCACCATGGCCCGCATGGCAGGCACAATTATTCTCTACCATGTGGGCCCTACTGTGGAGTACTATTAATTGTACTATTCACCATCGGAAAGTGTTGGAGGGTGGGGGCTCTGTGTCGGCGGCCAAGGCAGTGCCAACGACATATCTGGGACCTGTGTCGGCGGTATGGTGCTAGCAGACGACACAGGTTTTCTCATTGTCGGCGGCATTTGTCTGGCCGACGTCAAAGGTGGGTAACAGCGCCCCACTGCTCCACAGTAGGGCAGCCAAAGACCGACAGCCTTGCTGGGCTTCCAACTGCTCTATCTCCTAACTCATAGGGACACTCTAGGATTGTACTGGCTAAACTGCCCACCCAAGATCTTATCACACACCTCGTTCGCCAAGCGGCAAGTCATAGGTACATGTTGATCCGATCTATCTACGACATGTCTTGTATAAGCAGCGAAGAAGGTCACACGGTGCTGGGATGGAGTGGTGCCGTTGGCCCTGGAGAATGGTAGGTTGGGCGAAGGAGGACCGTGTAATGGATTGTGGCGTTTTGAGATGTCCATCTGTGGTCACAACACACGTACGAATGCCTGTGTGGCGCGCTAATCGGCCGGAGAAGGGAATCGATCGACGCGGCCGAAGGTGGGGTGGAACAGATCTGTGTCGGCGGCCGCATGAAAGCGGACGACACAGATGGGGTCTGTGTGGTCGGCTCTGGCCTGGCCGACGACATTGGTGAAGGGAGGGGCAGGGGAGGAGCAAGCTATGTCGGCGGCTACTCTCTCTGCCGACGACATTGGTGAAGGGAGGGGCAGGGGAGGAGCAAGCTGTGTCGGCGGCTTCTATCTCCACCGACGACATAGTGTTCCCCGACGATATTAGTTGCCCCCGCACCAATAATTGAGTACTCGTAGGAGTCCAAGCTCACGGTCTCACACTTCGCAAAATTCCAAGTCCCGATCCCTGGAAGAGTCATGCTAGCTGTGACGTCGGGATGTTTGTGGCCGACGATAATTATTTATCTATGACGTCGGGAGAGCTGAGACCGACGGCAAAGCATAATGTTTGACGTCGGAAAGATATCGGCCGACGTCCATGTTTTTGTGTGAGGCTTAGGGCGAAGACACTATCTTTGACGTCGGGGAATGTTTGGCCGACGTCAAAGCTATTGCGCAAAATGCAGTGACGTCGGGATTGGTTGACCGACGTCAAAGGGTTCTAGGGACCCCCCAATAATTGCTAAGTCCTAACCATCCCCTCTGTTACCTAGCTCCCTCCAAGACGTCTTCCCGCGCCGTGCTCATCCGCCGCTTGCCCGCCGCCCGCCCATCCGCCGCGCCAAGGCCCGCCCGTGCCCATCCGCCGCGCTTCTCCTCCGCCGCCTCCGCTGCCTCCCCGCCGCTGCCGTGCCCATCCGCCGCCGCGCCGCCTTCCTCCGCCACCTCCGCTGCTGCCGCGCCGCCTCCACCGCCACAGCATTGCCTCCATCGCCGCCGCACCTCCGGCGACGCCGCGCGCCGCCTCCGCGAGACGCCGTGCTCGCCATCGCCCGGCACGCTGCCGCCACCTACGCGCCGCCTCCGCCTCGCTGCACGCTGCCGCCACCTCATGGACGCCGCGCGCCTTCATGCGACGCCGTGCTCGCCTCCGCCGCCGCCGCCGCCACCTCTGCGCCCGCCGCCGCCCTTCACCCTTCACCCTCCACGCGCCGCCTCCGAGGAACCGCCACCTGCCGCTTCCCCTTCCTCCACTGTCCGCGTCTCCGTCGTGCCGTAGTCGCTTGGCGTGGATCTTGGGCCGTCTTCTCCTCCTTCCCCGCGGACTTCCCCCGCACGCGAGGTATGGCCGTGCATTTTTTTTTCAAAATGTGTAAGCTGTGTCGTCGGTGTTTTGCTAACCGACAAAACTAGTGGATGTATTTTAATTATTTGCGTTGCAATTAGTGTGACCTTTGTTGCCCCGAGGAACCGCCACCTGCCGCTTCCTCTTCCTCCACTGTCCGCGTCGCCGTCGTGCCGTAGCCGCTTGGCGTCGAGCTTGGGCCGCCTTCTCCTCCTTCCCGCGCGGACTTCCCCCGCCCCCGAGGTATGGCAGTGCATTTTTTTTCAAAATGTGTAAGCTGTGTCGTCGGTGTTTTGCTAACCGACGAAACTAGTGGATGTATTTTAATTATTTGCGTTGCAATTAGTGTGATCTTTGTTGGCAATGTTCTGTTTACGGGGCGAGATTATTAGTTATAATTAATTAGAAGATGTAATTAGATTGCTCGATTCTGATTAGTTGAATTGCATTTGTAACATGAACCGAGCCATAGTAAACCCGTTCGGGGGCACACCTGCACATGTTCATAAGGATCTTGGACGGTGATTCGTTTGGTTCCATTATGAAAGCGGGTGTGTTTCCGAGCTGTCCACGTTTTTGGACAGCCCACGGATGCGCGTTTGAGTACGATGGTCTCGGGACTATGGTGCACGAGTTGGATTTCTGGCTGCATGACCCCGTCGTTCTTCTAATGCATAACATAAGCGGTACGCCGTACCAGTCGTTGCACTGGGGGAGCTGCGGGATTATGCTGCCGGAATTTCGACCCGTGCCCCATAGTGTCGGGACCATCGTACTCAAACGCGCACACGTGGGTGGGTAAGCCCTCCTATTTTGGTAGACCTGAACCGTCTAAACTTAAAGTTGTGTTGCATGCATTTACGTTATATAGTTAGCGATGGAAGATCGGCGGTGGATGTACGATGGATGGAGTAGGTCTGGACGTCACTCGAACGAGTGGATCGAGAAGGCAAGGGCATTCGTGGAGCATGCTTTCGGAAGTGTCCCCGACCCAAACACGGCGGTGATTTGGTGTCCTTGTGCTTGTTGCTCGAACACTGTGAAGAGGAGTAAGAGTGAAATTAGTATGCACCTCTTAAGGCATGGCTTCAAAGCGAACTATCTTATATGGGTGGCTCATGGAGAGAAGCGCCGGTCGGCGCCTGTCTTTAGCCCTGTAGATTTTGGAGAAGGTTTCGACGAAGTCAATGTCGACCGGTTGGAGGAGCTCACGGAGGACGTGGCTCGGGTTTTCGATCTCTCCCCCCGAGGAAGAGTCCGAGCCACTCGCTGAACAGTTCGAGAGACTCCTCGAGTCTGCCAAGTTGTCGCTTCATGACCATACTGATGTGACCGTACTCTCCGCAGTTTCGCGTCTCATGGCAGTGAAGACCAAATACAACTTCTCAGTTGCTTCAACGACATTTGCAATTTGCTCGATAGCCTGCTTCCGAGTGGACATAGGATGACTCCGAATCTTTACGAGTCGAAGAAGCTTCTCAGCGTGTTGGGCATGCCGTGCGAGAGGATAGACTATTGCCCTAAGTTCTGCATGCTTTACGGGAAGGCCGATTAAAATTTGAGTCACTTTGCAAGCATTGCAACGAGAGTCGATGCGTAGAAGTGAAAGGTAGAGATGGTGTGAAGAGATGACGAAGGTGGCCGAAGACCTTTCGCTTTCTTCCGATCACTCAGCGCCTCCGGCGTTTGTACATGTCCAAGTCCACCGCAAGACATATGAGGTGGCACAAGGAGGGTAAACGAAAAGGAGGGCGTGATGGTTCATCCTTCCGATTCGAAGCCCGGAGGCACTTGGACCAACAAGATCCCGATTTTGTCATGAGCTTAGAAATGTCTTGGCTCGGGCTCGCGACAGATGGGTTCACACCATTCAACATGACCGCGCACCCGTACTCGTGTTGACCAGTCTTTGCCATCCCCTATAACCTGCCGCCTCAACTCTGCATGAAGGAAGAGTACATATTTCTTTCCGTGATCATTCCTAGTCCTAAGTCTCCCGGTAAAAACTTAGACCTGTTCATGCAACCCCTGGTAGAAGAACTGAACGAACTGTGGACGAAATGAGCATTGACACATGATAGTTTCACTGGACAAAACATTAGGATGCGCGCCGCGTACCTGTGGTCCATACACGATTTTTCGGCGTATGGTATGTTCTCGGGCTGGAGCACGCATGTTAGGCTGTCGTGCCCTATATGTCTAGGTAACATCGATGCATTTCAACTGAAGGAGGGCATGAAATCCTGTTGGTTCAACTGTCATCGTTGTTTTCTGCCGTCGAACCATCCTTTCAGACGGCAGAGAAATGCATTTAGGAAAGGCAGGGTCGTGAAGCAGGGCCCACCAGAAAGGCACCGGGTGGAGGATATCATCATATGGCATGATGATCTGAAAATACCGGAGTATGAAGGGAAGTATGGGGTGGACCATAATTGGACTCATAAGTGCAGCATCCTCAACCTTCCATATGCGAATGACCTGAAGCAGCCACATAACCTCGACCTGATGCACCAAGAGAAAAATATGTGCGAGGCAGTCGTGAATACAAACTGGGATATCCAACACAAGACAAGAGATAACAAGAAAGCGTGACTAGATTATGTTGTAATTTGTGATCGGCAAACTATGAGTCTTGACGAGAATGGGATGAAACCTAGAGCAACATACTGTCTCACACGCGGGCAAATAAGGGAGATTCTGCATTGGATTATGGATAAGGTTAAATTCCCAGATAGGTACACGTCGAGCCTTCGACATGCTGTAAGCATAGAGCAATGCAAATTAAATGGCATGAAGTCACACGATTACAAAGTCTTTATAGAGCGTCTTTTCCCAGCCGTGTGGCGTGGATATGTTCCAGAAGATATCTGGATCACATTAGCAGAGCTTAGTTTTTTCTATCGAGAGCTATGTGCAAAGGAAATATCGGCATCTAGGATGGAGGAATTGGAGAAGGAGATTGTTGTGCTTGTGACGAAGCTCGAGAAGATATATGTTCCAGGGTTTTTCAATTGCATGCAGCATCTAACAATACATCTGCCATTCGAGGCAAAAGTTGGGGCCCGGTACAGTATAGGTAGATGTATCCCGTGGAACGCATGATGAAAAATCTTAGAACGAAGGTGAAGAACAAAGCACGGGTTGAAGAAAGTATTGCTGAAGCTTGGCTGATTCAGGAGACCGCGTACTTCACGGATAAATACTTTGGCACCAAAAACAAGGTCCGTGCGCCACAACCAAGGTATAAGAAGGCCCGCCGTACAAGTAGCTCTAACCTTGAGGTGTTCCATGACCAAGCCGGGCGCAGCATTGGTAAAAGCACCACAAGTGAATTGGATCCAGATGAGAAAATCTTGATTCAACTGTACGTGTACGACAACATGGATGAAATGAAGGTGTACATCAAGTGAGTCAATAGCTTTCGAAAATAAATCATAAAAACATTCTTTATATACTTCATAGCTGAACTAGATATAAAATCTTATAGTCAATTCATTGAAGAAGAGTGGAGACAACCAGGTGAGCCTTCGGCCGATGAAATTGATAAGATGAAACGACAAGGATGTGGACAGGACCGACCGACCTTTTTGACTTGGTTTCATTACCATGTAAATTTCTACAACTCATACCCATTCACTTAAGTCGTAAACGTGTCGTTTTCATTTGTTGACCTATTCTTGTGTCGTCGCTTTTGTAGTGTCAAAGATATTTCAGCGTTCACAACGATCTCAAACAAATGTCGCGGGGATGCAACCGTAGAATTAAGGTCCATCGATGCTACGATTGTCATGGTTATAGGTTTCGATCAGAAGCTGGTGAGTTGGCTCGGCCCAATGCAACCACGGTGAACAGCGGAGTCGTGAGTTATGTCACTGACGACTCCGGGGGTGAAGACATAGAGTATTACGGGATAATTAAGGAGATTGTGGAAATATCATTTCAAGGTAAGAACGATCTCTCGCTCGTCCTGTTCCGGTGCAGATGGTTCGACCCAACCGAGGGGGTGCGACGTACTCCAAAATTAGGACTGGTTGAAATCAATCACAATAAACTCTATCGAAGGCCAGACGTGTTCATCTTGCCCGAGCAAGTCGAGTTGGTCTTCTACCTGCCGTACCCCCACCCAAGTTACAAGAGTTGGTGGATTGTTCCTTCCGCACGGTGGATTGTCCGAGATCTCCGAAGAAAACTATGAGGATCTCCCAGATGCGGGTCCATTCCAAGAACAAGTGGTGACTGGAGAGCTCCACGTCGATATTGGTGACGACCTAGATAATATGTTGGGATCGGCGTATCCAGCTGATATAGAACGCCAACTAGAGCAAGGTCAGGCGGACGAGGATGATGAGGAGGACCAAGAGGATGAGGAAACAGAAGAGGAAGAGGAAGAGGAACCCGAGGAGGAAGCCGAGGATTTTAAGACAGCAAATTTCAGATGTGTAATGTTTGTTTAATTTAAATCATTTCCGTTCTATTTATCCATATCTGTGTTATTTCATTTCATTTCATTCCTATTTATGCAAATTTCAGTATGTGCAATGCAATTGGGCGATGCCTAGGAAAGGTGTTGTGACGACTTCATGATGGGAGGAAGAGAGGAAGTGGTAGCGGATCGCACGAGGAGGTGGTGGCCGCCGAGGGCGAGGGGGTGGTGGGCGTTGACTACCAGGAGGGCGAGGGGGTGGTGGTCGCCGACTACCGGGAGGGCGAGAGGGTGGTGGCGACGGGCCGGAGGACTAGAAGGAGCGGGGAGTCCTCCGAGAGGTGACCTCCTGGACTTTGAGGCGCTATTGGAGGCCCCGACTCAGACCTCGAGGAGGATGAGGTGGTGGAGCCAGAGATCGAGGGTGTGATGAATCCGGAGGCGGTGGAGAGAATCTACAAAATGGTGCATAGGAGGCTGGACTTTCAGTGGCCAGGGGAGCAGGAGGAAGAGCCTGAATTTGACAATGGTCTAGAGTCCGGCTCTGAGGCAGACGTAGAGCAAGCCACCGACGAGCACTTTATACCGGGTTGGTGGGAGGAGGTAATGTCATCTAAACCATTAAATTTTCATATTGACTGTCATTTACTTTCTATTAATTACTTTCATTTGCTTGTGTTTGGTGGTTTCAGGCACTAGAGCACGCTGCGTCTTCTAGCCATGATGAGGAAGACGCGCAGTGGGAGGTGCCGGAGTCCTCTGATTCCTCCTCGACCCTCAACAGACGGGGGAGAACCAAATTGCAACAAGCCCCCAGAGATCAGAGTCAGCGGCCGTTGGTACAGCTTACCGCCAATAAGAGGTGTGTGGTACCATTTACAATGTTTTATTGTTGCTAACTACAAACTTGCTAACCACTTATGATTTTTTTTTATCTTTTGGGCAAATATGCGTGCAGGGGCTTGATTTGCACCTTCAAGGGTCCACAGGAGCCGGGAAGGTGTTGGGCCCACTCTTAAAGAATTTGTACCACAGGAAGGTGGGCGTGGCAAGAAGCGGCCGCGATGAGTTGGTTGGACTACTCCCACGATGTTGATGATCGTGGAAAGACTCTCGCCGATCGATCGGTCGAGGACTTCGGGTTAGATGTCTTATTTTTATTTCTAATTGTTTGTCTTCATAACACTAGGCGCATGTCGTTTTCATTTCTAGTTGATATTTAGCTCATGTGTTCTTTCATGTGTTGTTTTTCAGAGAGGTATATGCTTTGGCGGAGGCGACAATGGGCGATTACGAGGCTCATCGTCCCCGCAATCGATGCAATGGCGACCCACATTGTCACAGACATGATACGGATGGCCCGAGTCGAGGCGGTAATGAAGTATAAGAAGAGAAAGGGCAAGAAAATCAAGAGGAATGAGGCAAGTCCGGTGTATCTCAAGACAGGACAGTACGTGTGTGGACGTCCTGAGTGGATGGACAAGTGTCCATCCGCCTGGAAGGCTCTGTCCAAGATGTGGGCCTCCGGCGTGGATTGCCAAATCCATGAGGAACGAGGAAAATAGGGATAAAAACCCCGAGATCTGCACGACCCACCTTGGGGACTCGGTATGGGGCACCTCGCGTGATCTAGTAAGTATATTTTCTAGCATTAGTTAGATATTCTATTAGCAGCAAGTTACTACATGTTAACTATTGAATTGAATTAAAGCAGAGGAAGCGGAGACGGAGAGCCGCCCGATCGCGTTCACCTTGTGGCGGCAGCAGACACGCCTGCCCCTTCCTGCCTCGACGGCACACAATGACCGATGGATCCCGCCTGCATTTAAAATGGTAAGTTTAGGTTTTTTGACTTGTTCGTAGTCACTGCGACTTTGATCGAGCTAATCGGCTTTATAACATGGTTGTTTCGCAGGATGCATATGATGCGCTTCGTGAGGAGAAGCACGGTGACTAGTGTGACCCGAGGCCATGGGGCGGACACACCGTCATCTACGATGGGTTCGTTGGGATGGCTCCTGATCGGCGGGTTTTTGGACTCTGTCTTGCCTCGCGGCGTCTTGAGGGAGCGGTCATGGGAGCGTCGAAAGATGGGCTCCTCTTCGACCCAAGCACATCTACAAGCTCAACAGCGGCTGATCGAACAGCTGACACAACAGAACGATCTCCAAAAGAAGGCGTAAGTGGGCGTGAGTCATGGAGGCGGGAGGAGGAGCGGAAGGAGAAAGTAAGGAGGAGAAGTTCGCCTGACTCGAAGCCCAATACAACTGGATGTACCAGCAAATGCAGAGGTGCAATATGTTTCAGCAGCAGGTAATTAAGATGGTGGGAGCGTATAGGTTGTATAATTACACTTTCATTTCACATGCTAACTTCTATTGTGTCCACAGAGCTCGCCAGCGCGGGCCTCCGGCGATCGATCCGCAATTGGCACCTCCACCCCCGTACTTCACGCAGACCCCCCCCCTCGACACAGCTTTACGCTCCCCGCCCACATCTACCGGCAGAGATCCCTGGGATACACTTCTCCACTCCACACGCGCATTCTCCTGGGGTAATACTCCTTTTTAAGACTTTCACAATTTACGCTTCAATTCATGTATTGAAAATTTGTGTTGTTCTCTAATCTTGTCGGTCTCCGGATCCGCCGCGCCGGCGATGTATGCTACGTGAGGGGCGATTCGATGGGCACACAGTCGGTAGGGTGATGAGGTTGCTGAGAGAATGGCAGAAAGTTTCTTCGCGTTCAATCCTTCCACCTACGATGGTTCGTATAACAATTAGTTTTAGTTTTCACTCCTATATGTATCAAAACTCACTCCTACGTGTATTTTGCACTATTCTAGACTCTTCGAACCATATCGTCACAATTCTGCTTATTTGTGATGTATTTTGGACTCTGTGGACCTAATGTGATGTAATTGGACAATTTGAACTCTAATCGGTGAATTGTTTGTTTATAAATGGTGTGAATGTGTATGTGCTCGAAATTGTGGTGTCGAGCAGGTGATTATGTGTGGATATTGTGAGAAAATTTGTGAATTGCAATTCTGTTGTGAAATATGATTTTTTGCAGGTTGAAATTGGGTTTTCATATAGATTTATTGAATTTTTTTTGCAGGTCCAATAGTAGTGACGTCGGCCTTGTCCAAGCCGACGTCATTAATGCTGACTAGGCTGCAGGGTGCTGTGGGTTTTTGTCGTTGGCAGCACTCTAGCTGACGTCACCGAGGGAACGCAATGTCGGCGTTTTATTCGCGGCCGACGTCAAAGAAAAGAGCAGGTGGCACGTGAAAGGATGGCTGGGGAGGGTAGTGACGTCGGCCGAACGTGTGGCCGACGTCACTGCTTGTGTAGTTATGTCGGCGGTGTTCTGTAGGCCGACGTCAAAGGGTGCTCGCGAAGGGAGGGCTTCGGAGGGAATTGTCGTCGGCCGGTCGTGTGGCCGACATCACTGCTTGTGAAGTTGTGTCGGCGGTGTCCTGGAGGCCGACGTCAAAGGTTGCTCGGGAAGGGATGGCTTCGGAGGGCAGTGTCATCGGCTATTTGGTGGCCGACGTCACATCTAATGTATTTTTGTCGGCGGTATATTAATGGCCGACATCAAAGATGACGGGCTTGGGGGCAGGGAGCGGACGAGGGCACGTTAGAAATGACGTCAGGAATTTGTTGGCCGCCGACAAAAGATGGTAGTGTCGTCCAAGCAGTGTCGGCGGATCTTTGTCGTCGGCCAGCCGACGACATATGCCTATAACGTCGGTGTTTGGTATCAATGACGTCGGTTCTGGCCGCCGACACTGGGTTCGATTCCTGTAGTGCATATTCCGTAGAACTATCAACCCCATACATAGATCACATGAAAGGCTGGAAAATTACTCACAGCATCTTCCACAGTTGGGAGGTATCTTCGTATGGCTGATAAGGCATACTCAACTCTGCCATGTCCTTCCCAGTTAGCATGCCTTGGTGTTGCTGGCCGATTGTTCTGCTCCATAGAGGAGCTTGCATTCCTGAAACATAGCAGTATGAATAAAATCACCTAGAAATCCGTATCAAGAAAATTACGGGAAATGAACAAAATGATGTCGGGTTACAGATCGCGTAAATACCAGAAACCATTGATGGAATACAAATCAAAAGGTTCTTGAAGGGTTTTTTTTTTTTAGTTTTAGGGGAAGGAGACGAACACGAAAGTACCGAGTCTACGAGCGGGATAGTGAGGAGAGAGCAGAGGAGAGGAGAGGAGAGGGGATGATCTCACATCTTCCCGGCTTGTGCACCAGGAAAAGCGCCTTCCGCGCGCGTAGCCTAGCAACGAGGGCTTACCAAGCGACACCAACTGCACGCCTCTACCTTGCAGGAGCCGCTCGACGGCGCGCAGGTGGCTATCGGCTGGGGAACGGCGCGGCGGCGCCGCTGATCGCAGAAGAGGAAGGCGGCGGCCGGCGGGAAAGGGGAGAGGAGCAAGGTCAGTGGAGGGCTGGAGGCGACGAGGAAGACGCGACTCACGCGAGCGACCAATCCCGCGGCCGTGGCCTCGGCTTTCGTGTATCCGTTCCGAAATTTTTTGGACGGGCTCGACTCGACTCCAGTCCGATGGAAATGGGTCATGCGTGTACGCTGGCCCACATGTCAGCCATCACAACTGTCCTCCTTTACACGGGTCGGAACGCTTCTCGCCTCCTGTGGTTCGGAGCTACTCCCTGGTTCCAAATTGTTTACTCTTGGAGGCGTCTTTTCACCATTCGTCTTATTCATAAAAAATTATAAATATGTAAAAATATAAGTCATGCATAAAATATGTTTAATAATAAATAAATTATAGTAAAATAAATAATATTTACACATATTTTTTGAAAAAGACGAATAGTCAAATGGAATATTTAAAAATCAACAGTGAACTATAATTTGGAACGGAGGGAGTACATTAAAATATTTAAGATTTTTCGTAACAAATACTTAGCGCAAAAGCACTTGTAATACAATTTCTTTATTCTTTTTTGTTATACCACGTAGAATAAAAAGATGTCATGGCATAAAATTAAGGGAGCAACTTGGGGACGGAGCATCCAATCGCGCGGGCCCGACCCAATCCAACGCAACATCAGTGTGCAGCATGCACGCGAAGAGAGCAAATTAAACAAGCGAAGAGCATCTCCCTCCCTGTTTGCATGCAATGACGTAAACGAAAGATTCCTTTTCAGTTTTCTCTTTTGACGGCCATAGATTTTGACTAGTTGCTCCAATGCACAAACCGTTTGGACCGTTGCATTCCTCACATTTTTACGAACAAAACAAGATCAATGTTGCTATATAAAACTTTACTGAAACAATTTGTTTATCATATGCAACAATTAGTTTAACCTATTGAAACAATGTGGCTGGTCTGCTGAAATAATTACTTTTGTCTCGTGGACGTATAACCAAGTGAAACAATTGATTTAGCCTATTGGAACAATAAATATAGCATGCTAAAACAATTGGTTTAGCCTTTTGGAACAATATATATAGCCTGCTGAAACAACTAGTTTAGCCTATTGAAACAATTTGTCTAGCCTGATGAAATAATTTGTACAACCTATTGGAACAATATGTTTGCAGGGATGGCAATCGGGTCGGGTACCTCCGGGTACACCCTCCTCGTACCCGAACCCGAAACCCGAAACCTATACCCGAACCCGAAATTTTTCATGGGTATAAACCCATGCCCATACCCGAACCCGAACAGGTACCCGAACCCGAAATATATAATAAGTCTATATCTCTATATTGAATACAATATATATAACATTAATCAATTTCAACTATAACATTTCATCAACTTTAAATAAATAAACTTATATTTATACTTTACCCTTTCATAAATATATATTTATTATATCATGTTATATTATATTTAATTTTATTATTTTTTCGGGTACCCATGGGTATCCATGGGTGTAAAATAAACCCAACCCAACTCAAAACCCGAAAACCGTGCATCTAACCCGAACTCAAACATTTCGTGGGTATAAATCCGGACCCATACCCGAACCCATCGGGTCGGTTACCCGTGGGTACCCGAACCCATGGGTAAAATTGCCATCCCTATATGTTTGACATGTTAAACAATTAGTTTAGCCCGTTGCAAAAATCTATCTAACCTGTTGAAACAATTTGTACAACCTATTGGAACAATATTTTTGGTCTGTTGAAACAATATGTCTAGCCAAGTGTAAAATTAATTTTTTTTCTATTGGAACAATATGTTTAGCCTGCTGAAATAACTAGTTTAGCATATTGGAAACAATCTGTATAGACTGTTGAAACAATTTGGCTAATGAAAAAAATAAAAAAATAATGATGTTTATAAATATTACAATGGAACTGCCCCCAAAAAGCCTGTTTTTGCCGGCATATTTTATTTATTCAATTTATTTGACTATTAATTTTTATTTATTTAATTAAAAATAATTTGTTTTTTCAAACTTAATTTTTTATATATTTAAACTTGTCCAAGAGTTAGAGGTGGCCATATGGGCCGAACCAAATGGGCCGAACCGGGTGGCCCGGTACTATGTATTGGACTGGCCCGGTTCGGTTCGTTCCCAAAACGAACCGGGCCTGCCTGGTTCACTCCCCGAACCATGCATGGGCCTAGCATGCGGCCCGTCGGGCCGGCACGGTTCGGTTAGCATAGTAACGGGCCGGTTCGTTACTATGCGAACCGAACTGGCCGGGTTCGGCCCGTTAGTCCCGGTTTACTGTAGCTGCGAAAAATTTGCAAATCAAATCTTCTCTCGCCCGCTCCGGCATCCGTGCCATTTCCCGCCTAGCGGCACGCTTGGCAATGCCAAGGCTTGACGCATGGCATCGAACCGGGTGGGCCGATTCGTTTAGTTCGTTCGGTTCACTTTTTTATACCATTGCGAATATAGCCATTTGAATCTTTAAAAATTCATAAAAAATAGCAAACAATTCCAAAAAATCTCAAGTTTTTTTTCCTATAAATAGATAGGCACCCCCTCTTCTGCTAGCCACCCTTCCAACCCATTCTCTCTTGAGCCTCTGTGTGCATTGCGTATTTGCAATTTGTGAACTAGAAAAGCGTTGCTAATTGCAAATTTGGGCAAAATTAGAAATATTTTAGGAAAATATTTTTGTTTTTCATATTTGTTGGTGTGATCCTGTGAGGTTGATATATTTTCATATATTTGTTTGCTATACATTTGATTTGTGTATTGTGATTCTAAATTAAGTGTTGTTTTGTTATTTCATGTGTAGACAGCTTCCCGAAAATGGCTAATGGTCGTTCTCCGTACGACGAATTTCACCTTAGCTAGTTCGGATTAACACCGGACGACTATGAGCCAATCGATCAAAGTCTACCGGAACCGGTTCAAGAAACGGAAACTACCGGAACCGAGGATCATCCCTATGGTTCCGGATCCGATTCAACCTGTGCTTCCGGCTCCGATACCGTCGGATCAAAGCGGACTCGACTGAACCAGTCGGATGTGTGGAACGACTACGAGGAGTTGAAGCACCTTGTGGACGGCAGGTGTCGGCGATTTCTTGTCGCTGGACCGACAGATTTAGAAGTTCGATGGTGGGGTGTGCGCTGTCGTACCTCGATCCGCCCTCGAAACTCCAAGAACAACATGAACGCAGGCCATATACCTAGGTTCGGACCCTCGAGGTGGGTAATAGCCCTACTCCTGCTTGAGCTCTAGCTTTATGTGTGTATTGAACATGAATGAGGTGGGAGGAGAGAAGTCCCCTCCCCAGGTGGCTTGGTCCCCTTATATAATGTGGGTGAGCCCGAACAACCGGGGAGAGAGAAACAGGGTACATCTAGCACATTACATGATCGTTGTACTGCCATGTATACAATAAATGCCGTGCAATCATAGCTGCCTGCTACGCACGTCCCGTTGCCTTGTAGTGTCCTATCGGTGGCAGGTGGGGCTCGGAGTCCCGCCAGCCCTGCCAGCCGCTCACGTGGTCGCTGATACGGAGGGGCCTGATCGCCCGCTTGCCCGCCGAGCTGCCACGCATCCTGGTCGGCGCGCTGCTCTCCCGGCGCCGCGTGTCCTGGTCGACATGGTGCTCGCCCGGCGCCGCGTGTCCTGGTTGGCCTCCCAGCGCAGGGTCCAGTACCGAGCGATGGGGCCCGCGTGCCTGCCAGTCCACTTGGAATCAGGCCCTGTCCTGGTCGGTCTTCCTGGATGACTCCGTCTTCTACCCCCTCTGGAGGAGGTGGAGAGGGCACCCGGTACCTTGTGTACCGACAGTAGGCTAGTGAGGTATGGGGCTAAATGTAAAATTTGTGGATAGGAGTTATCGGCGGCGACGGGCTCGGGTACGGGACATCTGAAGAGGCACGCTGCGACATGTAAGAAGAAGAAAGGTGTTCAAATGAGCCAGCAACAATTGAGCTATAACCCTGATGGTTCGGTAAGTAACTGGGGGTATAATCCCGAGGTAGCTAGAGTGGCGTTATGCCGATTAATTGCTTCTGAAGATTTACCTCTAAGTTTTGGTGATTCTCCTGCTTTCGAAGAATATATTAAAACTGCTCATAATCCTAAATATAGTAGTGTTTCTCGTCAAACGACTAGAGATTTGAAAAAATTATATACCGCCAACAAATTAAAGTTTAAAGAACAATTTAAAACCTGCACATTTTTTGTGTTGTTAACCTCGGACATCTGAGTTGGTAGGGCTAGAGAAGATTATTTAAGTGTTGTTGCTCATTATGTTAACCAAAGCTGACAAATAGAAAAAAGAGTAATTGCTCTTCGTCTTATTGATGTTAATCACACCGGCGAAAATATTGCTGATTGCATTATGAATGTTGTTCAAGAATTTAAAATTACCTATAGAATTTTTGCTATTACCTTGAATAATGCATCTGCTAATACTAGTGCCATGAATATTTTGAAACCTGTTTTATCTACGTACGCCGAACCATTTTTAATCCATCAACGTTGTGCATGTCATATTATTAACTTAATTGTTAAATGTGGTTTAAAAAGATTGCAACCTTATCTTCAAGTTATTCGGGATGCCATCTCATTTTTATTTGATGCAGTTAGCCATGTGAAAGCTAAATATTTAAAATACTGGAGAGATGTTCCATTTTTTATATTCTTTTACTTTTATCTTGAACCCTAGAGCTAAACTTTTTGGATTAACTAATGCTCTAACACAACTTGGTGCTGCTACTAGAATAGATTATTCAAATTATTTTCAACAAGTTAGAAGTAAACTTAACGATTTGTATAGAAAATATGAAGAAAATATGCAGGAGTTCGTCCACCACGACCACCACCAGTTCAACAGACAGGGAGAAAGATGTCCTTTTGGAAGACTATCATGGGCAAGGACGCTTCAAGTTCTTCGGACAGTTCAACTCGCCTGAATACACAGGCATCACGCGGAGCTATTGGCGAGCTTGCCTCCTATCTAACAAAGGACGTCGTCGACTTTCAGGAATAAGAGTTTAATATTCTTCTATGGTGGCAGCAGCATAGTGGAACATCCGGTGCTATCCATACGAGCATAGGATGTGTTAACTGTTCCGGTCTTCACAGTTTCTTCCTAGTCCGCTTTTAGCCTAGCTGGGAGAATACCGGAGGTGAGACGGACTTCCCTCCATAGTGACATGGTCAAAATATTACTGAGTACAAAAGATTGGGCATTAGCCGAACGACGACAGCAAAACATCGTCGCCGAGAGACAAAATCAAGAGTTGGCGGCTGCATTCGGGGCTTAGAACTTGATGAAGATTAAAGAAGGCCCCAAAATTTTTTATTCTTGTATTGTAGAGCTTTAGGCTGTACGCTCTTTTCTTTGTCAAGGTTTTCTCAAATTGAGTTTTTACTTGATAAAGTTTTTAACGAGGCAGCCCATGTATATTAATAAAAAAGCTCTGCAATGCATTATAAATATTTCTCCATATATATTTGAAAATTTTAATTACTTGCATGAATTATGGTTCACATTTTTGAATTTCTTGAATTTTTCTGATTTTTTGACATATTAGACGAAAACCGGGCCAACCGGGCCAAGCCACGCCAAACGAACCTGGGCCGCCCGGTTCGTTTGGTTCAATCGGCGAACCGAACCTGGGCTGGGGAGTCGGCCCGTTGGTTCGTTTTGCCCGGTTCGCATAGTAACCGGGCCAAACGAACCGGGCCGGCTAGGAAACTAACCGTGCCGAACCGGGTCGGCTCGTTGGCCAGGTCTGCCAAGTGTTATGAAACACAAGTCAAATGAAGCATACTCTAATTTTTTTATCTCAAAAATCTCTTGAAGTTAAGAAATAAGTTAGACAAGTAAATACGATTAGATGAGATAGCTAAAAAGAACTTGCCATAAGTAAGATTGGTTGTCTTAATTCGTAGAACATCTTTAATAAGCACACTTGAGCTAATTGCTAGCAGGGTGCTCGTGCATAGCAACGAGAAACTTCTAGAAGTTCCAAAGGAATGATCAATTTATGCTAACTAAATTTATTTTTTAGGGTCTTTGCCTTTGTAAATTTGGAATATATATATTTTTCTACTCTTTCCTAAATTTTTTTTTGAATTTGTCACAATTGGTGGAATCAAAAGGTTATGGAAAAACAAATATACAGAGTACTTTTTTCAGACAATGGAAATGTAACTTTTAGCCTCTGCACAAACTTGGTACGGTCTTCTAAATTATATTTTAACCCTTAATTTTCTTTATCATATATCGTTTAAAATTACAAAAATATGATTATTAGAAAATACTTTCAAATCCGAATCAAATGGCTTCATGTCTGGGCCGATGTAAACTGGACTTATTAGTTAAAATAAATGGCCAGCTATAGTTGGTATAATAAAGTCATGAAGCTTTTAAATAATGAGTTTATCCATTAAACTATGGATCTGAATATTTATCTAATATTTGAACAATTCAAATGCAACGAGATTGGACTCAGAACTTACCATAGTCAATTCAATACAACTAAAATGACTAAAGAATAGCTATACGTTGAGCTGTTGATAATCAAGTTGTCTATGTTTAGTACAAATAATAGAAGATTAGAGAGAAACTTAGAGGTGATAGGAAATAGCAAGGTATTTACTTATTTGCTTTATCTTCTTATTTGGTTATCTATGTTTTCAAAGTAAAAATGGTTGAAGTTTTTGAGTAGTTTTTTTTCAACATGCGGATCATGGAAAATCTCGACGGCCAGAGCTGTTGAGAAAAGTACAGAAACTGTCGAGACAGATCCTTGGCAGGCCGAACAATTCACTGGCCCAGCCCAATTGTATAGTCACGACGGCTCTCAGCCGTCGAGATTGTTTAGTCACCTCGGATGGATCCAAATAGTAACTCTTGTTGGCGAGTAGGCCCATGGAAGCTTTTCTCGACTGCCAGGGTCTAGCCTTCGAGAATGATTGTAAACCAGTAAAAAAAAATTTACAAATTGAAAAAATCACAATAATTTTACAATTTATCAAGACTCAAAGAAGAAGAACAAATGCAACTCAGCACACCGAAAAACCCGCACATTCAAATTTGCCACAATTTCACAAATACAGATAAATATGTCCGATACGGCAATTTCAATATACCACAAAGTAATACCATATGTCCAAGCATATCAACATCACAATCTTAATATGACAAACATCATAATCATCACAATGACAACATGAACATAATAAACATAATCACAATATCACGGCTGCCGTGGTGGGCTGCCGAAGAGCTACTCCGCGAGGTTGGCGGCCATGTTCCCAGAGGCGTCCTCGCCCTGCTGCGCGTCGTCCTGAGGATGTGGCACGAAGGACGGAGGCGTAGACATGGCAGAACACGAACCCTGTGAGATTTTTCAATTAGTCAGTTGACATATATGTACTATGCGATAGTGTATTGATTTGGCATAGATGACTTACCGCTGGATCACGGAACCAGGGATGCTCGACGTTCGGGTAGTTGGGCGTGGGGACATAGGTCGGCTAGGTCCCGTAGGTGTCCGGTGATGGCGTCTGTCCAGGGTAGCCGCCCTGACCTACATAGGTGCCTGGAGGGGCTGGGTGGCTACCGTACACGGTCGAGCCACCTGTGTAGGGACCCGCAGTCCCCACCTGGCTCGAGGAGCTGCCTGCAAGCCCCGCGTGACCACTTGGATCAGCTAGCACATATATTTGATTCCGTTAGTACACTTGATAAGATATGCATCTATAAAAAAGAATTGAAGTGATTCCGTTAGTACACTTGGACCAGCGACGAACGCCTCAAGCTGTCGAAGCCTTCTGTCGTAGTCCTCCTACGCGGTTCTCAGGCTCTCTTGCATGGCCCTTATCATTTCTCTATCATGAGCCCACTCCTCCTCGTGCCTCTTCTGCTGCTGCTCCCTCTCCCTCTGCATGCGCTCCTCAAACTGGTGACGAGTCTCACCGCCACTCTAGCTAGCCCGAACCTCGGGCATATACTCTGAAGATCTGCAACATGCATAATATAGCAGTCAGTTTTGCAATTATAATATATAAGTGTACGAAAGAGATCTTACCGTAGATGGTCGCCATCGATCGCCAGCCGCCCGTGAGCCTTGCCCCCCATGTGCTTATGAATCACATGAGGATCGAGGGGAGCCTCCTCTGGATTGCTCTCCTCCCCGTGCTCCTCTCTATAAGCGCCCTTATAACGCTCCTACATGTTGTGATAGTCCAAATCAAACAAATAAATGAATATAAGATAGTTGTATTGAAAAAATTTATCGACACTTACCAAACGGAGATATGCATGGGGATCGAAGGTCGGTTGTCCACTAGGCGGCGCCTTTTTCGTGTGGGCCTGCTTCCACACGTCCATCGGGCTGCGCCTAACCCCTATCTTTGCCAACTAAATTGTAATATGACAGACATGTGTTAGTACGACAATCTAAAGTGATGACAAGTAAAAATTTTTATATTATCAGTTTCTTCCTCAACTGTGCGATCGACCACCTCCTGGTGATAGATTTGTAGTCCTTAACGCCCCTGTTCTTCTTTGCCTTCTCCGACTTCCCCTTCCACTCGGGGCTGTCCCACTTCCTACCTATAGCCTCCCAGACGTCCTCCTGACACCACTGAGGACGAACCTGGTTGTCTTGACCGGCCGTCAAATACGGCTGACGAGCTGCATGGGCCGTGAGGTTTTGCTGCTCCTGTCTCCTACAAAAACAAGGAAAAGTGAAAATTAGTAATGAACACATGAAACTTAAATGTATTGTGAGGTTAGGCTACTTACCTGTGATATTCCTGAACGGTCGTGGCATGGGCATTGAACACAATGTCTTGTACCCTCTGCTTCGCTATCCTCTCGATGACAGGAGCAAAATCAGTCTGCTGAAGTCCCTCCTGCGGAGCGAACCTGAGCTGAAGTAGGGTATAAAAACAGATATGGTTAGAAGTTAGAATATATAAATGTTTAAATTATTGTGTATCTTATCCAAAACTCGCGGATGACCTGATCCGCGGTAGTGCTATCCACATGCGGGGCTAGCCTGTAGTTGTCCCAGCTGTACGTTGGTGTCGGGGATAAAATCACGGCCCATTGCCATGGCCCACTCCCTGACGGCCCAATCGAACAGCCTACTAGGGCCCAGCTCCCTGGAAGGTTCTATCAGGCCCATATGCATCCTGCCAAACAGCTTCTTAGTCGGCACGGTGCATAAATAGCCTAGGATTCGTGTTTGAGTCCGACTCGAACAGAGTTCTGCACGGCTACGTGAAGACCCGGACGTTGGTTTCCCGGATTGGAATAGAAGTCGTGATCCTCAAGAATGGGAGTGTGCCTTATCTATCTCGGGATGTATTTGGCACGTCGAGTTCGTTATGATCTCGTAGTTAGCCCGGCCCGATTATCCCTTGATAGATCGGTTTGCTCAACACTATATAAACAAGGCCCCTACGGCTTGTAGAGGGGCCAAGAGTCTTCGCATCGTCGCATATTGCTTCCTGTACACCCATAATCTCGCCGAGACTTGTTCGTCTCGCCGAGTTCCACCCTGTAATCCTCTTTGATATAAAGAAAGGCTGGACGTAGGGCTATTATCTCTCCCAAGAGGTCTGAACCAGGATAAAAACCCTTGTCTCCCTGTTCGTCGTTGATTGATGTTCGTTCTATTCGGCGTGTCTCCTATCTCTCCTTTTTAAAGAACCTTACTTGACTTGGGTCAATGTCCCAACCGTCGACAGCTGGTCTTGTTGTCTCGTCCTAGGTTATTAACCCGGGATAGTACTGCTGCGCCAGGGTTCCAAGCGCTGTCCCAAGCTGATGCCTCTCGTTCACATCCACCGTGGACATGTTGCTGCACATTTTAAAAAAAGGTGTGACAGGTTTATATAACTAAACACAAAAGTAATTTGCTACAAAAATATGTACCTGTCGCCATCAATCTAGAACGCTGGTCGCCCAGACTGCTGAGGCGGTGCGGCCCTCACCTTGTTTGGGCCCCTTTTCCTCCTACTTGCCTGAGAGGACGACCCTCCCTGGCTATCTCCTGCCCCGGACGCACTAGCTCCACTCTCCTGTGTCAGAGCTAGCTCCTGCCCGGGCTCAGAGGCCTCCTCCTCCTCCTCCTCCTCCTCCTCCTGTGCATGCCGCGGGGGGTTGACGAACCAGCGCGGTGGCATATCCTACATTTAAAAATTAAAGAAAAGTTAGTCAAATAAATAATGCAAATCTTGATAAATAATTGACAGTAAGATATTTTAGTACGCACATTGAACCTCGGATATTTATATTATCTAGCAGTAATTATCGTCGACATCCATAATATCTTCGTTTAACGATCCCGCGACATCCGGGTCTTCTTGAACTTCATGTTCTTCTTGTTCTTATTCGACATCCAGGTCTTCAATTGCTTGTAGTTCGTTAAGTCCCGACCTAATATCGACTACCATTGTGGTGTTCAGTCGGTGATCCTGTGTTGGACTATAGGGTTATGCTGCCGAAATTTTGTCTCATCCCTACCGATGCCACAGCGGGACACGCCTAAGCGGCTATTTAGAGTCAGTCCATCGACGCCACACATTGGTACATCCATTTGGACAATTCGGGGTCATTTTCCACAAAGCGTAATAGAAATGAACGAATCACCGTCCAAATTCTTTACACGTTGTGTTTTACCCAAACGGGTGACGTACGACTAGGTTACTTATTGGTTCGATGTAATATAAATCAATTACAATAAATATTATATTAAACTTTATATATATTTCATCTAAAATTATATAGCAAAGGATAACAATTTTATTATCTATTTTCGCTATTTTCTAAATTTTGTATTTTTTTAATTATCAGTACATGCAAAACTAATTAAATGTTACATTAAAATTTATATATAAATTGCATCTAACATTAAATGATAAAGCATACCAATTGCATTATCTATTTTTAATATTTTCTAAATTTTTTAATTATTACTAATTACAAAAAAATTAAATTTTCGACGGTTTAAAGTCAGTCGAGATTACACAACAATGATTTTAAAAAGGCGCCAAGAATCAACACATACCTCCGATGACAAGGCGAGGGCGGTGGTTAGGGCTAAATGGGACGGCGGCTGGCGGCGCGCGTTGCGGCCATGGCGATGAGGCGGCCGGCGCGAGGATGGCGCTGGATGGTGGCAGACGGGAATGACGCGATCGACCGAGGCAAAATTTGCCTAAGTCCCAGCGCGGTTCCCTTCCAGCCGTCGAGAAAACCCATGAGTAATGACGTGGTCTAGTGGTCCTTTTGTCTCGACGGCCCAAAGCCGTCGATAAAGATCGTATTCCGTCGGGTGCTGGCTAACACAATATCAACGGCTCCTTAACCTTGGCCGTCGAGAAAGACCAATTGCGACGGTTTGCATTGACTACCGTCGTCAAATATGTCCTGTATCGATGGCCTATATGCAGTCGAGACTAACGTAAATCTCGACGGCTAGTGCAGCACCCCCTTCGGTGGTCAACATAGCTTATTTAATTTTTAATATATTTTTAAAAAAATCTTTGGTGCTTCATAATGACAAATACTGTTTACGACATAAAAATTTAACATCATGAAAATTCGTATGCTCAAATTATGTACGCAAACGGAGTTACATATGTAAGGGGTTGTATCGGGTAGAGTATTAGTTAGCGTTCTATATACTTTTATGAAATACGAGTGACAGGGATATTATAATTTTCACATTTTCACCATTTAATCGAAACACCATTGTACATAGATCAATGCATTGAATGTAACAAAATATTCCATTTTAAAAAATTTATATACAATTTATTAGTTTTAAATATATATACGATATTATACGTAACATTAATTATAAATAAAAAATATTTTAAAAATTAGTATGCAACATGATAACATCTTGTACCATTATATATTTTTCCAAAAATTTGGGACTGTTTCATATTTTGTTTTTAAGTTAAGTTCATTTTAAATTAAATTGGTAAATAAACATCTCTCCAAATATGAAATATTTTTAAAAAATGAAAAAAAATCTCTGGGCCAGCCCACCAGGAGATCGACGGCCATAATTTGGCGGGAGGCATTCTAATGGGTCGGCCCATACACTATTCTCGACGGCGGAGTTCTAGCCGTCGAGATAGGCACTTCCCGCCTTCGCGAAAACCAAAAAAAAGTGCACGCGCGGGCCTGGACATCCTTATATCGACGGCTTTGTTTTGGCCGTCGAGACTAACGTCATATAACGACGACTGGAATGTGCCCGTCAAGAATACGTTTCTATGTCGACGGCATTATTGTGGCCGTCGAGAATAATTTCAGCCGTCGACATTTTGCGCGATTCCTGTAAACTTGAATGTGTGTTACAAAACTATTAAGAAAGACATATAAATTGGATTTGACTCTCGTGACCACCTCATGTAACTCTTAGAATTTAGAACATAAGAAAATAAATAAGATAAAAATAAAGAAATAATCCATAAATAAAATTTCTAATGCTAATAAATAAATATGATACGAGCAAGAAAGGCTCCTAAGATTGGTATGCTAAAGTGTTTATGGCTCAAATGCAACAAAGAAACACTCGGCGGGAGCTTACTAGGATGATTACGGCTATTATAGATCACAATAAAACAAAGATTATAATTATAAAGTGTGAGACTTGGTGGTGGAGACTAATAGTCAACCAAAGTAAAGAAGTAGAAAACTTACGTTCACTCGCAATAAGACAAGAAAAAGATGCATGTGTTTCAAACATAGCGGTAAAAGATTACTGAAAACCAGGTGCAATAAAGTTATTATGCTCTAATTAAAAGTCTAAATATCATGCCATCAATACAACGGGTCTTGAAATATAACCGAATAAATCATAAATTGTTTTAGCTTAATTTAACATAAAAGTGAACCCATCAGTTTTTTTCAGAAGGGAGGATCAGGAGCGAAATCTCCCTGCATGTGGGCACGGGCCGGCCTCAAACCCAGGGTGGGGGCTGCGCATCCTTCGTCCCCTACCAACTGAGCTACGCTCAGTCGAGAACCCATCATTTATAATGACTTTTTTTTTCATTAAACCTAATATGCCCGCAAATGCGAGAGTCTCAATATCCTCCCGTCAGCAAGCACGAGGCTGAAATCCAAACATATTGGCTTGGAGATCATACACGACCCTGAATGATCTCGTCGCCCAACTCCCCAGAATCTGGACGCCTCTGACGCCGGCAACATCCGGCAGAAACGCCAGGCAGATCACGCCGACCGACGACGGCGACGACGCTCGACGAAACACGTTCTCCGGCGGCAGTTTCATGGCGGCTCCGGTGAACCTCATCTCCACCGCCGGCAGGTCGCTCCAGTCCACCCAAGAATGATCACCGGTGACAAACCTGGAGAAACAAGGCACCGTCGTCTTGCGACCGGGCTACCGATAGTATCCCTTGGCTCGCATGGCCTCCGTCATCGCCTCGTCTAGGGCGTGGAAAACCGGAGACAGGAGGTACGTGTCCGCCGTGCCGGAGTCGACGATGATCATCTGCGTCCGATAGACGGAGGGGTCGAGCTGGAGCCGCTCCCCGTCTACAGTCATGTCGAGCTGCTGGAGTGAGTACACCAGCCTGTCCCCATACCTCGTCTTCATGCTGGCGAATGCTAGCTTATCCCTGGCGTACGGCCCGATGGAAAGGAACCCCTGGGCCTGGCTGTTGCCAGGGAAGCAGTAGGAGAACGCGGCGTAGCTGGTGCGCCGGGCAACCTGGGTGAAGAAGGAGAAGCTCTCGTTCGCGAAGCCCACAATGCCGGCTTCATGCCCTTCATACCTGTCCAGGGACAGATCGCTTCGTCAGGGCCAACGTGGGACTTAAAATCTCAGTCGATTTTTTAGGTTTAGATCGAACATCTTTGTAAGACGACTAAAAAAACCAGCAAAAGCATCTAGACAGGTGAAAAAAATCAGCTGAAACTTATCTTAAAATCAGTCGTGCAATGATTAGTAAAAACGTTACTAAATTATTTTGCTTTTATAATCTGTTACTAGATTCCACTGTTCAAGAGAATTTCGAGCGTATTATGTTAGCTATTCTGACCCCTCCAAGCTTGGATACTAAACACTGAGCTATTAACCCCTCTAGTTTTCGGTTCAAGCTCGGCCACCGTACCTGTCATCCTGGCTGCACGCCTGCACCCGAAGATGAAATCGTGGACGACGACGAAGCCATCCGCGACAGTGAGCTTCAGCCTGTCCCTCCCCAGTCTCCCTACTGAGTACTGAGCCAGCGGGCCAGACCCGTACCTGAGGCTGTAGAGGCAAAGTGTCTGTCTCTTCCACGCAGCCGTACAGGACGCCGAGGCTCTCATGGATGCCGGCACACTCCTCGCTCGAGCACCCGATGCGCCGGTAGGTGGTGGAGTTGCTAGGGTAGAGCATTGCCCCGGCCTCCCACTACAGGAAACGCATTTTGTGTCCTCGGCCAAATCTATTTTTGTCGTCGGCCCAAGAACCGAGGACAGAAAACCCATATTTGTCGTCGGCAGTAATAAAACCGAGGACAAAAGAGAATGGATGCTGTGCGGGGGATGGCCAGGAGCACTTGTGTCGTTGGCTACAAAAGACTGAGGACAAAAATTATATTTGTGTAGTCGGCATAAAACGACCGAGGACACAAATAAATCTTGTGTAGTCGGCTGGCACAAGCCGAGGACACAAATTGGCCTACCAAACGGCGCAGTAACGGCCCAAATACGACGGCGTAGTAATGGCTCATCTGGGCCCACCCATCAGGCTTGTCCGCTATGACAGCCAGGTGGGTCCAATGTTATTTGTGTCCTCGGTTTTCAAAGGGCCGAGGACATTATACTTTTTAAGATTTGAGATTTTTAATGGCATTAAAAATAGAAAGAATAAGAAAGTATTATTATACTTGTTTTATTTACATTTGTAGTAATTACATTCCTGTCAAAAGATAAACGTGACGAATATAGTTCATTATGGTTTTGATCATCATATGCTACTTAGCCTGCGAGTACAACATGTGATAAAAGAGTTTGGTTTATGAAGAAATATCGCACATATTAACATGGTACACATAATTTGTCGTAGTAAATGTTGTAAAATTTGCTATAGATCGATATGATAGGATGTAAATTGGGGGGGTTGTTTGTGTCCTCGGCATAGGGTGAAACCGACGACACAAATGATATTTGTGTAGTCGGTTTTAATTAGACCGACGATAAAAGTGTTTTTTTTCTCCTGAGCTTTTCTATAGCCGACTACATAAATAGTACTGTAGTCGGTTTTTTTGGGGCCGACAACACAAGTCCTAGGGACTTAGTGTAGGGCACACTGCGCGTGAGTTCAATCGCGCCCAAAATTTCCCCACCCCGCCGCCGCACACCTCCCGTGCCTGCACCCCGCCGCCGCCGTCCCCTTCCCCGTGCACCCCGCCGCCGCCGGCCTCGGCCTCGTCCTCGTGCACGCCGCCGCCGCCGTGCAGCACCACCGTAGCTATTCCGTACGTCCGCCAACGCCAACTACGTCGTGCCGCTCGACGCCGCGCCGTCGGGGATCACGCGCCCGCTCGTCGAGATCCTGCGCGATCTCAACAAGCGCGTCCCGGACACCATCGTCCGCACCTCCCGCCGCGCCTCCGCTTCCGACCCCGTCATCCCCTGGTACGGTGTGTCTGCAGCTCCACGGATCCATCCTTTTCCTTGTGTTCCATCAGATCTAGTCGGGGGTTTAAGGCATTGCGGACCTTGGCACCCGTCCACCAAATTCAATCCGACTGTCGCCAAATCATGCCCGATACAGTCCTGAGAATTGGGACGTTTTTGCTCTGATCACTCATAGGTTCTTCTTCTTCTTCTTACAGGTATCATGCCAACAGGTTGCTCAGCTTTTATGCCCCAGGTGAGCTTCTCCAATCCCTACATTCTAAAATTGATAATCGTTGCTGTAAGCAGGAAGTCGATCTAGCTTTCTTTATGGCTGCCATTGTTCTGAGCTGGTGCATCTCCATCGTAGCTATTCCATGGAGATTGAGCTATGCGTTCAAGTGATTTTTGAACGATTGAAGATCTTGCTTCAGGTAGATTTTTATGCACTAACTTTTTGATTATCAATGAGATTGGCTGGTGCGCTAATAGTTGTTACTTAAATTATTCTTTTTGCTGCTGTGAATCCCAAAAGTGTATGGCTAATATGTTAGCAGTGTTTTTATTTTGGGTAATCCCATGTTTTCATTGATTGTTAATATATTAGATATTAAACACTCTCAGTTCAGAATTGAAACAAAATATGTTAAAAACTAAAACAGAACATCATTCCATCCATATGTTTTAGTTGAATTAAACATACTCGGTCCAAAACTGAAACAAAACATCTCAAAAACAAAACATCTCAAAAAGTTGTGGGCTGGAGCAGCCTCGTTGGTAGGGGAGATGCCCGTGAGGATGCTGGGTCAGGATGAGGATGGCCGGGTGGTTTTCCTCAGGAGAGGCTGGGACGTTTGTGCTGGAGCTGGAGACCATGCAGTTCAAGAAGGTGATAGACCACAACATGCAGGACAATATATATCCCTACACTTCCATTTCCTGCAATTTCACAGGAATATATGCACATTATTTTTTTAAATAGAAAAATGACACATTAGTAGCTTAACACAGTCGACAGTGCTATGTACTTAGTAGTATGTACTTGGTAAAAAAATCACTATTTTTTTAGCAATAGTGATATACAATTCAGTACATGAACCAGCAAATGAAAATGGTTGATCCAAAACAAATGCTAGCTATTGATATCACACTTATAATGAGACCTGTGATGGAAACCACAGAACTAATAGGCTAGCTATCAACATGGTGCTACAGAATCCTACATACAACAAAAGTATCACAGGTCTTTTACTTCTCAACTATGCTGTTTCAACTATGCTGTTTCAGCCCTCATGTTCAGTGCCTAATAAAAACATATTATGGTCTAGGTACCATTTCCGTTCTAAAACTGCATACAGAACTACAAAATTTGTTTACATGATACACCAGAACCAAATGTGATTGGTCGGCAGCAACTGTCTCTAGTGGCAGCACACTATTCAACTACTGTTCCTTTCATTGGGTATTCAGACAGACCATGTTCAAAATAGCTCCAAAAAAAACATGTTCGCAATAAATCATAACATCCTAATATTGTCTCCATAGGTGTCGTACATGATCCTCGCGAGGGTTTCTCCCGTTTCCCATTCTGTGGGCAACTGTGTTAAGCGTGTTGTTGTCATTGTGACATTTTTTCTGTTCTTCAAGACTCCTGTTTCTCCTGTCAACTCCCTTGGTAATAAGCCTTTTTTCCATCATTGCTCGTTTAGATCTTTTGCATTGTCTGTGAACGTCATGTTGACGTGTTTTCTTTTAATTTTTTGTTTAGGTCGCCGGCTCCTTCGCGCCACGGCCCAGCCCGGCTCCTTGTAGACGCCGTCCCCTCTTCCTCTGCGGAGTGTGTGGACCGACAATCTTAGGTATGTTTTATAGAACTATGTATTTTTTTGCATATAACCTTTGTTGTCGGACAATCAACCTTAGTCATTTATTTCGCATTGAATACGCGTGTCATCCAAGCCAGTGTATCACACCCGTCCGAGAGGGTTACATGTTTCGTAGGAAACTCTGACGGTGATTCGTTGAGTTCCATTACGAGAGTTGTGGCTCTCTCGGGCTGTCCATGTTTTGGACAGCTCACGGATGTGTGCTTCTTGTGTATGGTCGTCGTGGCACGTGCGTGTATGAGTCAGAATTTCGGTCGCATAACCCAGTTGTTCTCCTAGTGCATAACATTAGCGGTACGCCGTACCCGTCGTTGCACTAGGGGAACAGCGGGGTTATGCTGCCAAAATTTTGACTTGTGCCCGCACGTGCCTTGACGATCATACGCATGAAGCACACATCCGTGAGTGGGTAAGCCCTCCTATATATGCAAACAATCAAAAACTGCCTAAAGCCTTTAACTGTGCGTACATTCACGGCCTGTGTTCAGAGCGCGATGGAAGATCGTAGCTGGATGTACGATGGTTGGAGCAAAACTGGCAGGCACACAAATGAATGGTTTGAAAAGGCACGAGCATTTGTGGACTATGCTTTCCGAGGGTTTGCTGATCCTAACAAGGCGGTCGTGCTATGCCCGTGTGCCGCGTGCTCGAATAGCGTAAAGAGGAGTAAGAAGGACATCGGTTTTCATCTTTGTAAGCATGGGTTTAAGTCGAACTATTTTGTTTGGAGGGATCATGGAGAGAGGAAGAGAGCTCCGGTGTCTAGTCCAGTTGATGTTGTGGAGGGCTACGACGAAGTAGATAGAATGGATGATCTCGTAGATGATGTTGTCCGTGGTTTTGATATGTCATCTGAGGAAGAGTCTGCGCCACTTGCAGAGCAGTTTGATAATCTTATGCATTCTACGAAAGTACCACTACATGAGCATACTGAAGTGAACTTGTTGTCAGCTGTGTCTCGTCTGATGGCAATTAAGAGTAAGTACAATCTGTCAACCAATTGCTACAATGATCTATGCAACCTTTTAGATAGTGTTCTTCCGTCAGACCACAAGATGCCACCCAACCTGTACGAATCGAGGAAGCTCCTTAGTGTGAAGTCACGTCGACGGGAGACAAGTTCTTTTACTGCCAGAGCCCCCCTAGCACACACCCAAGAGTTGGAGGCCGCCCTGAAAAAACAACAGGAAAGAGATGAGGCGACACAACGACGACTGGACAAGATGGAGCGAAAGAGTCTGGAGGATGCTAGGATGTTAGCGACCATGCAAACCCAGAACATGATGTTATGGGCCGCAATCCAGGTTAACTTGTAATTAGTTTTACCTACTTGTCTTTTCTTTTGCAACTGTTAACAAATATGCATGTACATCTATACACAGGGCATGCAATGCAAGCCGAACATCACAATCACCTACATACGCCACAAACACCATGTGCCTCTCCCCGCCTGCCTTCCACCAACAACGGATGCGTCGTTCCCTGGCGGAAATCCTACTCGATTCGTGATGCCGGATCATTCCCAACGTGGCTATTCACGACTGCGGCATTGCCACCGACCGCTTCTCCAGGGGTAAGTCTTCCGCCTTTAAGTGTTTCTCTAATTAAATATGCATTATAAACATAGATTTCAACTTTCATAAATTGTATTAATAAATAGGTCTCCGGCTCAGCTACGCCTGCGCCTGCCATGAACACAGCTTGGGGATGAGACCACTGGGGACGGCACTGCAGACGCCACCAGATCGACCGAGGAGCAATTTGTCGAGGGGACCATCGCCGATCCATTTGCGAGTTCTCAAGTTTAGGTTTGTTTTATGTTAAATTGTACAATGGGCGTTAAACATTGATTTGTACATTGTCTACTATCGATGCTCGTTGTATGTTTGTTGTGGACGGTCGATATGGTTTCGAGATGAATTTCGAATGTTAATATTGTTTAAATGTGTGTGATGGCGCAATGCGATGGATGTATGTGATATAAATTGTATGTGACTTGTGGGGAATATGGCCGTATGATTCGGGATATTGGGGATTTTTTTGCAGGTTAAAAATGTGATTTTTTTCAAATTATAGGAATTTTTTTTCCTGCAAAACAACTTGTGTCCTCGGCCTAAGCTAAAGCCGACGACACAAGTGCCTGGAGCCAGGTAACCGCGCCACACTTGTGTCCTCGGCCTAACCTACAGCCGACGACACAGATTGATTTGTGTCCTCGGCAGGAATGAAAACCGACGACACAGATTATTTTGTGCCCTCGGCACTAATGAAAACCGACGACACAGATTGATTTGTGTCCTCGGTGATACCAAAAGCCGACGACGCAAATATTAATTTGTGTACTCAGCTACGAAAACCCGACGACACAAGCTGCCATGTGGGCCCCTATGTCAGAATGGATACGACCGTTAGTCATACATTTTGTCGTCGGTTTCTGTGGCCCGAGGACATAAGTCACCAGCAATGGCTCGACTGGAGGTGGGTTTTTGTCCTCAGTAGTTATTCTGGCCGACGACACAAGTCCTTTGTGTCGTCCGCTTCGTGTCGTCGGTTTTGTGTCGTCGGCCAGCCGACGACATTTAGTTGTGTCGTCGGGATTTGCCCTTGTGTCGTCGGTTTTAGCCGAGGACACTGACGCAGATCCCTGTAGTGTCCGGCATGTTGTGGCAATGTATTTGGCACTCGCCACACTGAACCCAGGAGAGGGTGGAGCCTGTGTCGATGGTGACGAGGTTGTAGACGGAGGGTGTGCCGATGCTGATGGCCATGAAGAACTTGCCCTCGTGGATCGCGTCGTCTGCTACCACGGGGCTCGCATCTGCCAAGCTTGCTGCCGCCGCTGCCTGCAGATGGACCGACGACGCCGACGATAAGCCGCCTAAGCAGGGGTGGTCTCTGTGGAACACCGGGAATTGGAAGGCGCCATCTTTGTTCAGACCAGCATCTGCTGAGAACATGACCTCTCGCTTGATTAATTAGGGTGCAGTAAATTTCATGACGTACAGTATAGATATATGGATCAAAAAAAATCTAAAAACAATCGTAGTTTTTCTGATCATCGTACGACTGGTTTTTAGAGAGTCACAATCAATTCTTCTATATATATCTAGATACTCTCGTTAGATCTTTTATATGTTTTATGATGATGTCTGATCTCCAACCTAGAAAATCGTAGACATGCATGTATAGAAACATTCTAAAAAAAAAACTATTGATAGATCACAGGGAACAAATAAGATTACCGTAAGCTGAACGACCCACGCTGACGCTAGTGCTGCCACATGATTGAATCTTGTAGCCTAGAGTAAGGACTAACAAGGCAACCAAGAGAGACTCCATCGAAAATGTTCTCTCTCTCCGATGTGATACGCGACCATGTTTCCTGCAAAGTTAGGGCATTTGTTTCGCTAAAAAAAAAATAGCCAGGGCATCACCCCTTCCTAGCTTCATGCATGCAAAACAAGCTCACCACCTAACTGGCCACCATGTTAAGTAATCACATTACCATGCATATATGTTGCTGTGATGGCCATGCACAGTTCGCATGCGGCGCCCTGTGCAGCTGTGCGTCTCGGTCACTCGCCTGTTCCCGCTCGTCCGGCAGAGCGATGAGGCTTCTCTACATAAGAAGGACAAGAAATACACCCGTTTGGCCATTTAAAACTTTTAATTTACATTCAATCAGATTGCAAATCTAATTCTTGTTGGATTTTAATTTAATAAAAAAGCCTATATTACACTCTGAATTATGACTCTTCGCCTACATACTCCCTGAACTACGAAACCAGGTATCCCCTAAAACCACAAAATCAACGCAAATAACCCCTTGATGGCGGTTTGAGGGTGGTTTTACCAACATGGCATATGAGATGACGGTCTACTAAAAACATATTAAATAAAAAGGATGGGACCCGGCAGTCATCCCCTCTCTCGCTCTTCTCTCATGCTGTTCTCTCCCTCCCCCGTCTCTCTCTCTCTCTCTCTCTCTCTCTCTCTCCTGCAGGGTGGTATGGGGAGGAGAGGGAGAGGGTGGCGGTGCTAGGAGGGACGGGGAGGAGGCAGCAACGTGGGGAGGAATAGAGAGGAGGTGGCGTGCATGGGGAGGAGACCGTGGAGTGGGGCGGGGATAAGGCAGCGGAGTGGAGGGGGGAGGGGAGGAGGCGGCAACGCGAGAAGGGACGGTGTGGGGAGGCGACACGGGGAGGGGTAGCACGGGGTGGGGTGGCGGCGGGGAGAGGTGAGTTGAAGTGAGAGGATTGAGATGGAGGAGAGAGAAGAGAGAATGATAAACGGGACAACTGCATTTCAATTTATTTGTATTTATATTTTTTGACTAAATTGCCAGATCACCCGCTACGTGGGAAATACCACACTCAAAACCACCGCATGATGTTATTTGCACATTTTTCTTGTTTTATGGTATGGAATACTATGACGCACATAAATTCCGCGGCGAGAACGCGTTTGCGGACGTGCCAGTGTATTTATAAAAAATACACAAAAGAAAAGGGGACAAGGATGTTTATATTTCATTGTCACAATGAAGTACAACTCCTTGTTGATATTGCGCTCCGTAGCCAGGTTGGCTAGACATCTGTAGTCTGGTAGGCTACACTTCTTGCTCAGGTGATTGTCAGATTCTGGATCCCGGGACCTCGGAAGGACACCTGGTTAATTACATCCGCAAGCCAGATTGCGGAACACCTCAGATTAAGCTGCTGGGGCTATCTTCTTCTTCTCGTTGCTTCATGGTTCACCGTGCATGTTGGTGGATGGAGTTGAGGTGGCGACGACAGAATACATGTGGTAACCAGGGCCCATGTAATGCCTAGCACAGCCGTTGACATTTGGCTATGCCCACCCGTGTCGCTTGAGCTTATCCTCGTCAAGCTTCACGTTGGAGTAATTTGATCTTGGGGGAATGAACGGTTAGCACTCGGCTTGGAGTTGAAGTTGACAGCTTCGCTGCATCATCGGGGATGTTCCTGCTTGTTTGCTTTTGGACTTGTCGTTGACGAGTCTTAATCACTAGAATTGATATAGTTAGGATTGAGATTCTCCTTAACGGAATATTCTCGTCAGGAGCGTCAGTCGGCACTATGGAACTGGGATCTCCACAGTACCCTTGATGGAGTGTTCATCATCGGGAGGAGTTGATTTGTATCGTGGAATTGGGATCTCCACGGTACCGTTGATGGGATATTCGTCATTAGTAGAGTTGGGCAGTACCGTGGAATTGGGATCTCCGTAGTATTCTTGACGGAATATTCATCATCGGGGGGAGTTGATTTGTATCATGAAATTAAGATCTCCACGATACCGTTGGCCTTCGGAGTCTTATTCGCCTTCGAGGCCAAGCTTGCCGGAACGATGTTCCTTTAAGTTGATGTGACGGTAGGTTCCGTCGATGCTGGCGGAGTCGTTGGAGAAGATTG
Source organism: Raddia guianensis (assembly GCA_036346415.1). Classification (NCBI taxonomy): domain Eukaryota; kingdom Viridiplantae; phylum Streptophyta; class Magnoliopsida; order Poales; family Poaceae; genus Raddia; species Raddia guianensis. The sequence continues at coordinate 28,102,205 of CM070543.1, read as the reverse complement.
ACGAACGGCTTCCACAGTCGTTGGAGTCATCGTCTCCATGATGCCGTTGATGGGATATTCATCATCAGGTGAATCGGGCGGCACGGCGGAATTGGGATCTCCGCAATATCCTTGATGGAATATTCATCATCAATAGAGTTGGGCAGTACCGTAGAATTGGGATCTCCACAATACTGTTGATGGAATGTTCGTCATCGGAGGAAGATGTTGTTGGAGATCTTCTTGACGGAATGTTCGTCATCGGAGATATGTCGGTACCGTGGAATTGAGATCTCCACGATACCGTTAGCCTTCAGGGTCTTGTTCGCCTTCAGGGCCTGGTTCATCGGAACAGATCGATTATTCCGCTATAGTCGATGTGATGGTCAGTCGCATTTCTTCGCTTGATGAGGATGACGGTGCACAGTGCCGCGTAGGGCATCGGCCATCATGTACCGAGAATGTCGTTTCCGTTCTCTTCTTTTGTGAGGATGTTCTCCGTCGAGCTTTAGGTTTGACATGGACAATGGTGCACAATTCCGTGCGGGGGACCGGCCGTCGTGTATCAGATCTGAAGGGATTGAGGGTCGCCGGGCCCGTCACTGTAAAAGGGGAGGCGAGGACTGTCGGGTGTTGCTCTGTTGAGGAAGTTGGGGTCGTCGTCATCGTGGAGAGGAGAGGACCACAGAACCGTTGCGCCATCGCATGGCCGAAGGTGAAGAGGGGGCGCCGCGTTACTGTGCGCATTGAGGTGGAGTAGACGGTTCGCCACCGAGCCATCTTGGGCGCCGTCAATGTTCGTGCGTGGAGGAAACCGATGCCGGTGTTGGCTAAAGGCGCCGGTTGCCAAGGGCACGGAGGAAAAAGTGGCTCGCCGGTCGGGTCCAAGATGTGCTACCGCATCACAGTGGTTGAGACAACACAGTACCATGACCGCCCAGGGTGCTACCGGGGCCGTCGCGTCAGGCCGTGGAGGCGATGCCGTGGTGGCCATGCTGGGGATCTGACCGAGGCCGATGCGGCCGACTGAGCGCCGCTGCCGCACAGCAGATGGGGAAGGCCGCCACCCGCGCTACCGGTGAAGGAGAGAGCGCCGCGCCGCCGTAGATGTTGCCGGCGCCACCGCGTTGGAGCCAAGACGAGGAAGACCGCGTCGGCCACCTAGGGCGCCGCCACCATCGTGTCGTGGAGGAGCTGGCCGCTGTGGATCAGGAAAGGGAAAGCGAGGGGGCACGCCGGCCGCCGTCGCCGATGGGGAAAGTTGATGCGCCGCTATGCTGGAGGAGCATTGCCGCCACGGTGCTGATGTCGCTGCCGTCACCGAGGAGGGAAGGACGGGCGGCGCGCCGGCCTCCGGATCTGGCCGGAGGGAGCCAGGCACATGGAAGAGGAAGGAGCCGCCGCCGCCGGCGAAGGTGGAGGAGGCGCCGCCATCGCGTCGGCAGGCGTCGTCGACCACGTGGAGCGGCGTCGCCGGGCGGCGGGGGGCACGGCACCGGCGCCACCGGGCCGCCGAGAGGAGGTAGGCGGCGCCGCCCTGCCGTCTTGCGGACGAGGAAGAAGCAGGAGGCGACACCGTCGGTCACCACCGCGTGAAGAAGAGGCGGGCGCGGCACCACCGAGCCGCCGCCACAGCTGGGCCACCGCCGTTGGGCTGAGGAAGCGGAGGGGGAAAATTGGATTTTTGCCCCAAAGTTGCTTTGCCTTTGTATTTTTGCCCAAAGTTGCTCTGCCTTGGTATTTTTGCCCTGTTAGATTAGGTGGGGATAGTTTTACCCACAGGGGATTTTCTAGCAAAATTCCAGGGCGACGCAGGCATGGCACTCGGCAGCAGAGGGGAGGCGGCGCCATGGCCCTCGGCCGTGATGGGAGGGCGGCACGGCCGACCGCAGAGGGAGGTCGGCCTGGCCGGTCAGCAGAGAGGAGGCGGCGCAGCCACGCCCTCCCAAGCGGGGAGGGCACGCCATGGCCCTCGGCGGGAAGGGCGGCGCGAGCGGAAGGCTCTCGCCGGCGATGGGAAGGGCAGCCGGGAAGGTGTGAGCAGACAAGAAATCCCGAGAAACCAACAGACGGAGAAATAAAGAGGCGGTGGGATTTTGCTAGAAAACCCCCTATGTGTAAAACTATTCCCACTTAGTCTAACGAGGCAAAAATACCAAGGCAGATCAACTTTGGGTAAAAATACAAAGGTAGAGCAACTTTGGGGCAAAAATCCAATTTACACAAGCGGGTGGCACTGCCACGCGAGGCGTGGACGAGGATGGCGAGGCCCCACGGCCGTAAGAGGAGAAGAGAAGACGCCACCACCGCCACTGAGTGAGGAGGAGGGCGCAGTGCCACCCTGGCCGCCACATCGAGTCGGTCAGCCCGCCTTGCCATTGGAGTGAGGAGAGGGAGGCGCACGGCCACCACCCGCCGATGCCACCACGAGAGAGAGAGAGAGAGAGAGAGAGAGAGAGAGAGAGAGAGAGAGAGAGGACGAGCCAGGAGGGAGATGGGGAGGGGCGGCGCGCCGGCCGCCGCCTCCCCCTTTACCTTACCTTTCCTTTTTTGTTTTCTTTCTTTTTCCAGCCGCCGGGTGTTGATTCCCGATTATTCCTCCCCTTGGATGATTAGGGTTAAACTCCCTTTATAGCCGGCAATTAGGGTTTCGATTTTGGGTCAGATTTGGGTCAGACTGGTTCCGGGTCAAATTAGTCCGCGAAAACAATTTCGGGGTGACGGGCTGATCGACGCTGAATTTTTTTTTCTCATCGAACAAATACCTGTTTTTTCAGTTCAGAGAGTATGCAGACGAATCATAATTTAGGGTGTAATATAGACTCTTTTCTAATTCAATCAAGGACAATTCCAATTTCAATTCCAGTTTTTCTGATTAAACGTCACACGGAATAGTACGAGGTTGCGGGTCCCACTTGTGCGCCCAGGTGACTAGCTAGGTCCATCAATTTACACAGTAACACAGAGTACGTACGTAGCTTCAGTTCACATAAATGGGCCGGATGGGCCGGATGGACCCAGTTGCAGTCGCGCGGCTGGCGATGGAATCGGGCCGGGGCGCGAGCTTCCGATCGGCTCCACGGCGAGCGAGGGCGCGCTCTTTCGTCGTCGCTCGGGCCCAGAGGCGTGCCGCCTCCTTGTGGCCTCGTCGGTGCCGTCCATATAAATATTTTTTTCAACATAGTACGTGATAGATTTTCGCCACAAGAAAAAAATTTAGAAGGCAGTTAAATTAAATTGACATAAAAAAATTGCTAAAATCGCCCGGTGAGGACAAGCCATCGTCACCGGCCCGGAGCACGGCCACCTGCCTCACCAAAGCCGTCTAAACTTAGTGATACATTTTTTTTCAACGTAGCAATACATTTTTTTCAGCAAAGAAAAAAAAATGAAACGGACTAGAAAAAAGGGAAACACTTGTGACCGGGAGTCCGGCGGCCGGCGCCTTCGGACTCCCGCGCGCGCTGCGCTCGAACGACGGTGGCGATGCACTGTGTGCACTGTGCAGGTGGGTCCCACAAATATTTTTTCTTTCGGCGACCATAATTTTTGACTGGGTGCTCCAATCCACAAACCGTTTGCACCAACATGTTCATCGTATTTTTACGAGCAAAACAAGATATATGTTGCCATATAACTTTTCAAACTCATCTGATGAAACATGGGTTTCGCCTACTAAAACTTATGTTTCGCCTACTGAAACTTGGATTTCATACTCGTTAAACTTTGCCAAACTATCAAGTTTCATCAAGTTTTAACAGGTTTCATCCAAGTTTCTTCAAGTTTCATCAGGTCAATCAAAGTTTCATCAAGTTTCAACAGGTTTCATCAGGTTACATCGAAGTTTCATCCAAATTTCATCAGATTTCATCAGCACACGACCAAGTTTCATCAGCATACGGCTAAGTTTCGCTAGTATAGGTGTAAGTTTCACAAGTGCCTTCTCCTAGTTTCACATAAAAAAATTGAAAAGTGAAAAAATTCAAAAAATTTAAAAAGTATTTAAAATGGGTTGCTCTCGATTTTAGAAGAATTATGAAATTTATTCTACGCATTTTGAACACTGTTTGATTTTTATACAAAAATAAAAAATTTAATTGGAAAATTGATCAAACGTACAGGCTTGCTAGTCGCTGCACGCGTGCTTGCTAGTCGCTGCGAGGAGCATCGGATCTGCGCGGTGTCGATCGATCCAATGGATCAGACTGGTTCGGCGCGCGTCTGGCGTCGGACATCCGACGCCTAGCGCTCGCCAAAAACTAGAAAAAAGGTAAATAACCCAACTGCACCAATCATCCCAGGTAGACACCTCCGGAATAGCCGAATCAGTAATTATATTGTCGGTTAGCCCTGTACATCTACTATATATAAGCTGACCGATATATCCACAGCAGGAAACGACATTAGGTTCTCGAGGAGTGTATCTACTTATTTGCGTATGTTGGTGGGGTAGGGTGTTCAAAAAATAAATTCTTCAACTTATTAATACCGGTTTTAAATAATTTTGAAACAACTAATAAAATTTTTTAAAAAATTGAAACTAAGTGAAACAACTTTTTAGAGGTTTTTTTAGACGTAACATATCTAATCATATATTAAAATACTTGGGCTAATTTTTAGAGCCTATAGAAGAGAATTTAAGAAGTTGTTTTGCTTAGTTTCTAATATTTTTTTAAACCTTTCATCAATTGCTTCAATATTTTTTAAAACCGGGTTCAATAAGTAAAAAAATTTAGTTTCAAACGTTTTATCTCGTCGACATACAAAGATAATTAGATATGCTACATCTCGACAACAGCCCCTTATTTTTTTACTAGTCTGACACCTATGCTTCATAGGTTTTATGTGACAAATTAAAGAATTTAATGGGAAACAGGGTTTATGTGAGGAAATTAAGGAATTCAAAGGGATGCAACGCTCGAGAACATGTACCTTGTTCCTAAGGATGGAAACATGAGGGGTTGAAACCCGAAGTACCAGGGATCTATAGGTGAAAATAGGAAAATACAGGGGCAAAACCAAAAAGAGCCAAAATAGTGGCATATTTGTGAATATAGGAGAACAAAAAGGGCAAAACACGAAACGGCAGTAGAATTGTATGCATGGTCACCATCCTTCGCCATTCCTTGCTTTTAATAATGTCAAAATTAATAATCATTATGGAAAAGTAACAGTTTGGTCCTAAACTTTCACATAGCTAGATACCATATTGGTTTCTGAGGTGCAAAACCAGATAACATTGGTTTTATAGATATCAAAATTGGGCCAATTTCGTCCTTTGACCAGTGCATTAATGGATGCCTACATGGTTTATTTTGCACATGTGGATGGCAAGTTTGACCGCCTCCTCTGTATTTACATGTCACCTATGTGGTAAAAAAGAGAAGTCCACCCACTCCACCTCACCTCTATGCCTTCTATGTCTCTCTACCAAACCTCTACGAGACTACTCTATCTCTCTCCTCTCTCGATCATTCCTCCCTATCGGCCAGTCCTGAGGAGATCATGGCACGGGTGGAACAGTGGCCGGCGTAGGAGAAAGTAGTGGTGGTGGTGTTCGACATGGGAGGAGGTCGGAACAACATCATTGATGCGGTGGCCGACCCCAGAGGAGATGAGGGCGACAGTGTTCAGTGCGGAAGGAGGAGGTACGTAGAGGCCCAACGTCTGACATAGATGGAGGAGGTGACGACATCGTTCGATGTATGAGAGGAGGTGGCGGCGGCGCCACGATGTCCATCGTGAGAGGAGGTAGGGGCATGGCGTTCGACATAGTTGGAGGAGGTGATGACGTCATTCTATGTGTAGGAGGAGGAGGAGGAGGTGGTGGGGTGGCAGCGGCTGGTACGGGAGGAGGCAACGATGGTGGCATCCATCACAATGGGGGAATGGTGACCTAAGCTGAAGGAGTTTGCAACAATATCTCTGTATTGGAAGGAGAGAGGTCAAATAGATGATTACGAAAGGAGGAAGGAGAGAGGAGGGTAGTTGAGAGGGAGCAATGGGAGGAGCGAGAGAGATGGGTGAGATCACGATAGATGTAGCGAAACGGGGGTGCAAAACTAGAGTACTAGACTACCTAGCCTCCACATCTACAAAACTATCCACGGACCCCAATAGTACGCTTGGTTAGTCAAGGTCTTGAAGCGGTGTTTTCGTAGTAGCACGGGGACTAATCCCACTTGATTTTACGCCTCAAATATCAATTTAGTGTTTGAGCGATACCTTTTCACTTCTTATTTGGAATAGACCTGTTCAAAGCTCGGGCCGGGCCAGGCCGGGCGGGCTCGAAAAGCTCCGTCCCGAAAAACCAGGGCCCGAGCCCGGCCCGGGCGCCGGACTCAGCCAGGCCCGAGCCGGCCGGAGCTCGAAAGCCGGCCGAAGCCGGCCGCCCGCCCGCCATCTAAAATCGGCGGAATCCGGGCCGGGCTGCCCCGCCGATCACCGGGTTGAACCGAGGCGAGCCGACCGATGCTGCGGCGGGCCGGGCCGGGCCGGCTTCGGGCGGGTTCGGCTTGACACGGGCCGGTTTCCGTGAGCAGTCTAATTTGGAACAGACGAATTAAGAATACTATATATCACAGTGGAGCCGCCCAAGACCCCGCGTCGCTCTCCTGGGGCAGCACGGGGGCGACCACCCCTCCCCCAAACCCTAGCTCCGCCGCCGGCTGGCGGCGGCGGCGGACCCTTCCTTCCTCGGTGTTTCCCTTCCTCCTCGCTCCTCTCCTCGTTGGGGCTTTTCCCGGCCAAGGCCACGGCTCGGCGGCGGCGTATTCGTAGAGCCCTGCCGGCCGGCGGCGCCGGTGTTCATCTCCTCCCCAGATCCGACCGATGGAGGGTCTCCCCGGACTCTCTCCTCGCTGGCGGCGGCGTCCTCCTTCCCCTGATCCGCTGCGCCCTCCGCCTTCCCTCAGTGGCCACCTCCTTCCTAGATCTAGCCATGGGAGGGTCTCCCCGGCCTTCCTCTTCGTCGGCGGCACCAACCTGGCCCAGGAACGACGCGGATCCAGACGGTGGAGGGTGCTCCTAGCTTCCCTTTACGCTAGTGGCGCCGCTCCACCTCAGCCAGACTCTCGTCCTGTCGGTAACGGCGGCACTTGCCGCAGACCGAAGGGCCGGGCTAATCTCGGCCGAACATGCGGTGGCGCACCCCGGCTACATTGGAGGCGGCCGGCGATGCCTTCTCCCTTCTTCCTCTCCGTCGTGGTTGCCGTGGTGGAGGCAGCCCGCCTCGTTGTGGGCAGCGCCACCGCCAATGCTCTTTCCCCAAAAACGCGCGGTGGCGGCACTTTCTTCCGTGGGCTCTACGGTGGTGGGGGCCAGTCGGCCTAGCCCTGCCACGCCGCCAGCTTCGGGCCTTCCTCTGCCTGCCCGTCTCCTCTAGGTCATCACCTTGTCCTCCCAGCGGCCGCTGCTCTGCCCTGCCCCACTGGCTCTCCCTTCTTGAGAGTGGTGGCACGAGCCGTGTGCCCCCGACCCTCCCCCGGCCCCTTCCTTCGTCGTCTAGGGGTGGTTCGATGGTCCGGTTGGGGAGCGTCCGTTATGTCCTCGCCATCACCTCTTCCGGCCCCCCTTCCCTGTCAGAGGGGTGGCGTCCGGCCTTGTCGCCCCCCTCGCCTCCGCCTCTCTTTTGGGAGGTGACGGTTTGGGTAGCCTCCACAGCCGATGGGTGTTTCCGGCTTGCTCGTGGGAGGCAATCCCATGGCGTTGGTGGCTTGTTTGGTTAGTGAGACTATGGCATGGGTTGGTGGTGGTTCCTGCTTCGCTGCGGAGGTCTTCGGTGACGAAAGTTTGATGCTCCTTCCTGGCGCGTCGGGCGCCCTGGGGGCTTGTTCGGACTGGCTCCAGGGTGGGTGGCTCCGGTGTCTCCTCCGGCTCCACTCGGAGGTCGCTAGCGCGTTTGCCCCTGGGCTGGGGCTCGGCTGCCTTGGTGACCCTGAGCCTGGACAACATGTAGTTTGGCTTCCGGAGTTGATGTATCAGGCGAAAGCCTTGCCTTGGCTCCTCGCTAGGGTCGACGATGGCGATGTTTTGGCGTCGTTCTCCTTCCTGGAGGCATCGTCATGATGGTCATTCTGCTCCTGAAGCTCTCTAAGTGAAATCTTCGTTCGATGGTGGCGCGTTGCATCGCTAACTTGTTGAAGGCGTCGTCTCTGCAGATTGTTGGTCCTAGGCTTGGTGTTTCCTCTGGTTAGCCGCGTTGTCGTCGCTGGTGGTCTCGGCCCTTATCGTTGTCGCCTTCGTGCGAGGTGACTTCTTGTGGCTTTTGTTGTTCTTCCCCCCTGTATTTCTCTTTTCCCTTTCCTGTAAGGCCTTCGGCCTAGGTGGCAGCGGTTGCGCTGCGTTTCCTCTCTGGGCGTGTGTTCAGTCCCGACGGTGGTCAGTGGTGTCCTGGCTTTTGCTAGAGTCGCAGAGTTGCGCTGTGGTTGTACCCCGCGCTTGCGGACTTTTCCTTTTGTTTTCTCTTGCTTAAATGGAAAAGGTCGGCAGTCCTCCTGCTCCTTTTCAAAAAAAAAAAGAATTAAGAATACTATGTTCCGAACACAAGCAGGGGTACGTATAGATATTCAGCAGCATGTCTTTTGCCATCGTTTCTCAAATGAGCTGCAGGAATAACGACCGAATTGCAAAAAAAAAATGTTGAGCTACAAGGCCAAGAAGAGTACGCCTTGCGTAATTCATTTTGAGTGTACGTAGCCGCACCGACCACTAGCCAATCATTCTACCTCTCTCAAAAAGGAGCAAGCATGACTGCCTTGGCGTTCGATCAAGATCGATCAATGACAACTCTCGATCGTCGTCGGCTCTTGAGCGTATTGTAGAGACGAATAATGTCTAGTATTATAGTATAGTAGACGGAATCTTGATGAGAGGACCACATGAAAGCCATGCTCCATGATGCATGCATGGATGATAGATAGCAGCTCGCAGCTCGATCGATCGAGATGCCAAAAATCTAAGCGAGATCTAACCCCACTACAGGCATGGCTACATCCGCTAAAAGAGCCCTGCATATATGCATATATGCATACCTAAGCTGGCTGGCTAGGAAGAATTGACTTAATATATAATACACATATAATTCGGAATTAGTAAAATATGCCAATTCTTTTTAATATTGCGATTTTGAGCTACATTCCACCATGCGGCACGGCGGAAGCCATGCTTTCGCCCTGTGGCCGTCCCCCACGGCGGAAACGGCCTCTGCCCGCCACGTGTGAGCTTAAAAAATCCAACTGCCACATTCACGCGTGAACCCAGCTCAAAAAACTCCCAACGCCATCACATCGATCTCAGGATCTCACTCGCGAACAAAACTATTGTAAATCAGTCATCGCATACATACAAACACAATCACAATAGACAGGAGACACAGATCTAGAGAAACAAAAGCCAGACACAATGATCTTTATTGATTCTTCTCTCTTCTATACAATGGGGGTTCATATATATAGCCTAGCCTATATTTGGTTTTGCCCATAATACCCCTAGGGTTTGGGATGGGCTTTCGGCCCATAAATCACCTAGGGTTATAACACTCCCCCTTGGGTTAAACCGCGATATGACAACGCCTCATCAAAAACTCCATTCAAAAACCCAGTGGGAAAAAAGGATTGGAGAAAAGAGTACATTGCACACGCATGCTGTATTGCAATATTGCCTCGTTAAAAACCTTGCTATGAGAAAACCCAATGGAAAAAACTCATATAAGGGAAAAAGAGTACAATATATAACCTTCAGGGTCTAATCTTCAGGATCAATACGGTCTACTGGACCTTTGCGTTTTAAATCTTCTGGATCTATTTTGTGGTGTGATAAAATATTTTAATTGATCGTCATATCAACCAACTGGGTTAGACAAAGTGAAATCTCCAGAGTTTCATATGAACCGAATCAATATTTAGCTTATGCTCCTCCTCAAGACGACATTCCAGATGCCTTCCAACGTTCGATGTCTTCCGAACATCCATCACACTATGCTTCTGGAAAGTATGAATAAAATAATTTGGGAACAGTATAGCTTAATCATTAAGTACCACTATCCACTTCTGCAATACAAGCAATTTTATCCTAATGGATAATTCTGGGGTATGGATGGTACTCATGCCACATAACTTCTGGACGTAGTCACCATCCTTTCTAGCCAAACACATACGTGAGGCATCATTTAAAGCATTAATCTCAAAGTAAAATATGAGATTTAGCGATATGCAGATTACACATGAATCCCGCATCCATATGACCCAACATGGTCCTCGGTTAACAGGCAACCCGAGGCCCTGCATATCAAGCAGGTCCCTAAAGACAATTTAGTGCCGAAAACTTCTGGTTGCTGCCGCACTAAGCGCTAACAGAGGCAAGGAACTTCTGGTCCTCAAACCTCATATTGTAGGTTTAAACAAGTATGTTCCACTTCAGGGAATCACATTAACATGTGGGTAAAGTTAATTGCAACATCATATATCTTCTAAATACAACCTATCAGACCAACTGGGTCTAAATATTGCAATTATTCTCAAGTGGCTCAACACAATCAATTAGCCTATTCAGCAGGTCTTACACATATGATTGTACCACAATAACCAGTCTTACTTTGGCATTTAGGAGATCAATCAATTTGCCTTTATCACCAATTTACATTACACCTTCAGGGAAATAAAGAACACAATCACTCTCCCAACTACTGGCAGGAGATGCACAAAACTAGTGCTCATGTGGCGAACTTCCAGTATCGGGTATCAATAGGTCATCGTCCCCTATCGGGACCATTGGTGTAAAACAAATATCGACTGGTAATTAATCTTCCTTCAGGGAAGTGCTTATGTTTCTTCAGGAAACTCATTTTTCTTCAGAAAAGAAACCTTACTTCTGAAAGAGGTTATCAGATATGAGATTTATTAATATCGCAATTTTGACATATTGTGTCACAAAGAACAATGAGTCCTACTAGGATCTCAATAAGGATTTTCACAATCCAACAACTGCATATTTATTTATATCATCTGCCAGAGTTACTATTTAGCGAAACATTTATTACACATAGGAGAGTACGGGTCACATCAGGGACCTTTGAACCAGGGCTTTCACCACCTCATTATTTATAATGACTCAAAGTTAGAGCTACTGGCTCTCAAACTTCGATTAACCTCATGATTCATCCTCAGTTGCTTGCCATATAACCCGATACAGACGCAACAGGCCCCATGCCATGGACTTAGTTCAGGATCCTTATCATAGCAACTCAAGAGGAATAATATGTGTCGACAATTATCTCTCCATGTCTCATAAATGAGCACTTTCAAATATTAACCAGAATTTCGCTATTTCCCAAAACGATAATTCTTAGTTGTCCCGCTTTCCCAGCACTATAACATGCGAGCATTAACTTGCTGGGTGTTCATCTTTAGGATGATCCTCTCCAGGAGGCTCATTACCATCATGGTAATTTCTCTTTAGGAGAATTTCAGGAGTGATGAGCAATTGTTTGACGAGTGTCATTGGATCTAAGACCCGCAGGCGTCCCCGCAGACTTTTGACCAAGACTCAACAAGTCAATTTTCGCAAAGGTGGATATACTATTCAACCTGGGGTATTCCACTCTTAGCGACTCATTTACAACAGGTAAAAGATTTCCAACTCCTTTAAATATCTGGCAGTCTCCTCGCTTCTAGCGAACAGGAGCATTAACTAGTGTGTGAATCTTAAAATCAAGATCTTGTAGGCATTTAACACGAAATATGGACATTTCTCTCCCCCTAATGCCAATATCCGATTTTGACTACAGCATACTTACACGATCCCCTTTCGTGAGCACAAGATTAATGGAACAACAGGTCCAAATTTCCCAACTACAGGTGGGAGCTCACAAGTGTATGCTTGGTGGTGATAATATTTGGGAAATATCTTGATTCCACGCGTTACCATTGGAGGGTTAACAATATATGCAGTGAGCTTAGACTTATATTTATTTGCCACGCGCTTGCTCTAGGTCATCATCGCTTGCGCTAGGTGGCGTGCCGTGCTCGTTGCCGCCGCGCCCTCTTTGAGGCGGCGCACCCGTCTTGAGACACTTTGTTTATCCAACAAAATGTGGGTTGCAAAGTCTAGCTTCTTTACTATTGCCCAATTACTCATACCATATATCTAATTAAACATCAGGTTTAATATAAATGCGACAATATCAATAATTTGCATGGAAACTTTACTGTTCTACAGGAACACAATAAATACTATATGTACGCCAAATAATAGTCACCTTCATGTGACATTAACATTACGGAGGTGTGATTATATTCTAAAGACGCATGGCTTCAGATATGTTGTAGCAACTTCAGACGCTAGTAACAATATTTGGGATTATTCTGCTTCAGGCAAACTAATGTGACTTCCAGTCATAATGTAATTGCAAAACTAATATGACTATTGGTCATAATTTGCATGCTCACGTCGGATCGCTCACGTCCGTCGGAACCAAATATGTCCCAAATTTAACACAATTTACAATCACTAACCTATCCGTTCGCACTTCTAGTGCATAATCTTGCCTTTACATACACAAGGCCCAATTCTCTCCCCCTTTTCACGTCAACCGAAAACTTACAAGTGATAGCATGTGCTACAGGCATATGCTTAAATCAATCTATAACTATACTGCTACAGGAGTATAAATTTTGTTGTCGTGAAACCAATATATAGTCTGTAACATCAGGTTACACCTTAGAGATCTTGAACAACCGGTTGATAACACCATATCGGAGGAGACTGTAGACTGCTGATCCAGGCTAAGTTAATTCTTTGGGGATAGACATATAGGAAGAAAATTTTCTCTAGTGCAAATAATGGAAAACATTTGTCTCCGAGACATATGCCAACTATTCATGTCTGCAGGACATATTTTCACAATTCATGTCTTCAGGACCTCTATGCACTTGAGACGGTGTTGAGTAGAAACACTCTTCACCAAGGCAAGCTTAACTATATATCTAGTTTTGGCATCGTTAATCTGATTTTATTCCACATAAGATTGCTTCTGACGGTAAGGCATATGCTTCAGGCATCATGTTCTATTTAGCATTTACTCAGATAATTAACTCTACTACAGGAGAGAAGCTAGAAATAGAACAACTCAGACCAATATTATGGCATAAGGGAAATAATCATCTAATGCGAAACAATCAAGCAAAAGATGTAAACTACTAAGCGTGAGCAAACCAAAACTCTACAGGAGTCATTTAATTTTCCCATAAATTTTCAAGCAATGTCAGGAGTTTCTAATAATTTAGGGACTGCAGGTTAATAAATTATACTTCAAACATACAGTGCCAGAAAAACAAGTCATAAAGAACCCAAAGGTGCCCACAAAGTTTCCAGTATTTTTATGAATTTCTGCTAATTATTTCTGGTCTACTGGCCATATTATAATTATAACAATGCAGAAAACAATAACAACTCTTTGCTAGAAAATAAACCTATTAATATGCAGCTTCCAAAGGTGGGCTAGGTCTAAGATTTGCATAATATGGAAGCTCAAATATTATAATCCAAATCTGAAAGAGAGGATTCCGATGGTTACCTGGAATTGTAAGTACTATAAGGGAATATGCAACGAGAATCACTCGTGCAAATATTATGTCCTTCGGGGACTAAAACACAGTTTCCAGACACCATTTCAGGATGGATCACCGGGTCCATCCAAAATAGTATTGACGAGGGCAGCGACGTCTACAGGGCGGCAGAGCCGAACCCGGCAGTGGCGTGACAGCGTCTACGGGACGACGGCACCAAGACAGGCATCACGACGCGGGGTAACGGTGGAGCCGTGCGGCACGGGGCCGGCAGTGGCACAACCATGCTACTGGTGCGACTATCGTGGCGACGCAGGGCGCAGAGGACGACGGCGATCGAGCCTTCGGGGCGTGACCGTGGTCCAGGCCACAACCACAGCGGGAGTGACGCAGTATAGGCGCAGCGGCGATTGCAGGCGCGGCACGACACCGGTGCGAGGCGGGGCAATATTGCGCAGAGCGGCGCGGGGACACGGCCGCCGACGGGCGGCGACCAGCGATGGGGTGGCGGCCCATGACGCCAGCGCGGCGCACGCGAGGCGAGGCGCAGACCGCACGGCGAGGCGCCGAGTGGCACGGCCGAAGCGGCGGCAGCAGTCTGCGGCGGCGAACGGACAACCGCCGTGGCTGCGGCCCATGGCGACTGCGGCACGGCGAGGTGGTGCACGGCGCGCGCACTAGGCCGGCACGGAGGCGCTGGCGAACGGTGCAACGCCAGTATGGCGCATGCAATGGGCCCGGCGAGTGGCTTGTGTGGTGCCGTCGAGAACGCAGTGCATGTCTGGCCGGGGCGTGGCAGCGCATACGCATGGTAATAATTCACCAATTTGCAATATTAAATAAGACAACAGGTCTAAACAGGATAAATTGCAAAAGGCGAATAAATAATTCACAATTAATTTGCAAATTAAAAGACTACAGGCTTTTAAACAAGATATGGCAAAATAAAGTGAATTAATATTTAATTAATCAATGCAGTGAATTAATTCAACATGATTTAATTCAAAGGAAAAATACCACGAAATCTATGGGATTTCTGAAAATTTGGCCCAAAGAGGTACAGCCCGCCCTTTTTCTTTGATTTTATTTTCCTGCCCCCTTTAATATATTCGGCCCATATATGGGCTGGCCCAACCAGCCTGCCACACACCCTTGGGGTGGCTAGGGTTCCCCCAGCCGCACATCTAGGTGGCGGCGGCGGCATGCACGGCGGCCGTGACCGGCACAGCGGCTTGGGGCGCGACTAGGCGGCGGGCGCAGCCAGCGCGCCAAGCGCAGCGGCAGGGCATGGGGCCGGGCAGTGCGTCGCGGTCGGCGCGCCTTCGGGCGGCGACGGTGTCTGTGCGGCCGGGCGCAGAGGCGGCACGGCGGAACCGGCGCGATGGCGCGGCGGCGTGGCAAGCTGAGGCGCGGGCGCATGGCCAGCGCGTCCAGGGGGCGCGGCACCGGCGCGGGGGCACGGGCGGCGCTGTGCCAAGGCGGCGGGCGCGGCCAGCGGCGTGGCGAGCGCGGCCGGCGGCTCGTCGGGCGCGGGGCATAGCCGGTGCGGGGCTCGACGGCGCGGCCGAGGCATAGCCGGCAGTCCATGACTCAGGGCAGCGCAGCCGGGCCACGTATGGCCAAGATGGCGGTACACGGTGTACAAAGAACTAGCGTGGTGCCGCAGATCAACAGGATCATCATAGCCAGGGCCACATCGATGGCTAATCGATCTACTGTTCTGATTTTGTATATGCATAATCATGCATAACCCATCTGCATGTGTATGATTAGCATCAAGGAAAAATTGATTTACTAACCATACTTGATTTGAAGAACTACTCGACGGTACTACTCCAAATCTCCGATTGGCTGCGATTACGGGATCGAAGAGCAACTCGTGCTGATAACGTGTTGTAAATCAGTCATCGCATACACACAAACACAATCAAAATAGACAGGAGGCACAGATCTAGAGAGACAAAAGTCAGGCACAATGATCTTTATTGATTCTTCTCTCTTGTATACAATAGGGTTCATATATATAGCCTAGCCTATTTTTAGTTTTGTCCATAATAGCCCTAGGGTTTGGGATGGGCTTCCGGCCCATAAATCACCTAGGGTTATAACAAAAACAAAAGGCCGTAGAATGCAGCTAGCTAGCTGTGCCTCTGCAGCTAGCAAGACCATTCAATCCATTTTAACATATTTATTTTTCTAATTTTATATCTATTACATACGGTGTCCAAACAACATGAAATAAATTTTATAATTCATGTAAAATCCTAATCAACCCATTTTTATAGTTTTTATTTTTTAGATTTTTCCCTATTTTTGCATTTTATAATTTATTTTTTCCTTTTTTGAATGGTTTATAATTTTTTATGTTATGAAATATATGCAAAAAAAGATTCATACAACTAATTAATACATGCAAAAAATTTCCATAGAAATAATTAATACATGCAAAAATATACGTACAAATAATTAATATATAAAAAAAATATGGTACAAATAATTAATACATGCAAAATTATGGTACAAAAAAAAATATTTTGTACAATAATTATTTTGTACAACTAGCTAGCTGCATGCTACGGCCTTTTGTTTTGTTCGCGGGTGAGATCCTGATATCGATGTGATGCTGTTGAGAATTTTTTAAGCTGGGGTCACGCGTGAACGTGGGATTTGGATTTTTTAAGCTCACGCGTGGCGGGCAGAGGCCGTTTTCGCCGTGGGGGATGGCGCAAGCAGTGCTTCTGCCGTGCCATAGGGTGAAAGCGTGACTTCCGCCGTGCCGTATGGTGGAATGTAGCTCAAAATCGCAATATTAAAAAGAAGTGGCATATTTTACTAATTCCAAATTATATGTGTATTATTAAGTCAATTTTTCCGGCTGGCTAGGTGCTGCTTTTATCTCGTCATCCTTTCTCCATCGTCCTGGTCCTAACAATTCTCTGAATTGAGCCTGCCTTGCTGAGGCCATGGGTACACCTGGCGTCCATACGGTCATCCGACGGTCAGGCACGGCATGATCAATTGATCATGCCATGATCTAATTTGGTGTGAAGCCGGTGCCAACAAGAAGATGGAGGGTTAGAGACTGGGGAGGTAGTCTAGCTAGGCAAAGATGGTGCATCGTGAAGACGTACCACAAAACTTGGCAGACCGGAGATGGCATCGATGGAGCCATGGGGCATGTGGCATGGAAGGCAGAGCCAACGAGGGAGCCTAGAGAAACAAAGCTTGTGGTGGTGGTGTTAAGAGTCCCGAAGAAACGTCGAGGGTTTCAAGGGATGGTGTCACAAGAAGGATAGAGTATGCAAACATGGGGACATTATGACTAAATAAACAACCTCGATACGACTATTTCAATTGGTCATTGTGTCTTGATGGGCTAGACTTAATCACAATACCATATATACATTTATATGATCTACTGTGGCCGTAGCGTAAAGACTAAGAATTTATCTTACTATATAAAAAAATGACCTACTTAGCCCGGCCTATCTGGCTTGGTCTAGTCATGGGATTGAAGCATTGAATCCACATGTAATGTGATGTAGAGCGGACCAAAGAAGGGCACAATTTAAGGATAAAAAAACATCTAAGAAGGTTTCATTGTCTTGAGGTGGAGTAGATATTTTGCGCCAAGGGATTCCCTGATCAAGTGGCCATGCTACTTCAATTTCAGAGGAATGGCACTAACGTAGCTACTAAGATTCTAATTTTTTACCTCATTTTTTTTTTTCACTTTTTTATTGCCAGCAGCAAGATTCTGAACTCAATAATGTTCGATTATACTCACACGAACATGTGAGTCAATATTTTAAATATAGTAGGAGAAGCTCCTACTGCATTTATATTATATTATATCCATTTATAAAATTCTTTTGCTAATCATCTGACGATTGATTTATAGAGAAGTCTCAATCGATTTTCTGACATATCTAGATACTTCCGTTGAATCTTTTATGTTCCCTATGTAGATGTCTAATATATAGACTAAAAAATCAACTAAGAGTTAAATAACTCTCGATGTCAACCCGGTCCATAAAAAAATTGTTGGGCATAACCAAACAACTTTAAGGATCATCTAAAGTACAAAAGCTAGGCCAAAATATCATTACGAGCTTTATTGTCTTTATAGTTAATAAAAACACATTTGCTAGTTATCAGGCGACTGAGACTTATTTATCTCTCAGTCAATTTTCTCACATACATGGATATTCGTTGGATCTTTTATGTGTCCTATGGAGGTGTTTGATCAACGGCTTAGGAAATCGACTGAGAGATAAATAAGTCTCAGTCGCCTGATGAGAAGATAATCCCAAAAACCTAATAAAAATTTTAACGGCCCGGGGATATCTATATTTTCATAAATTCATCCCTGAAACTGAAAAGTTCATGAAATAAACGAAATGTTTAATGTCTTCAAGATGATATTTGTTTGTTTACCAACAAAGGAGTTTAGACGAGAAGAGTTTTGCTTCGAAGCAATAAGGATCATCAACACTTATGCAATCCTGGACATTTTCTCTATTGTTAGTTTCAGGATAAACATTTCTGCAATCCTAGACATTTTCTCTATGGTTAGTTTCTTCGCTATTACAAGGTAGACATAAAAAATGTTGTCTAAACTTCCTTTAAAAAAATGTTGTCTAAACACATGGTTGTCTAAACTTCTTTAATTTTTTTAGATAATGGTTGTCTAAAGACATGGTTGTCAACATATGCCCATAATTAGGACACAATTACGAAGACCGAGGAATGGATGCACCCGTGATATGATATATATATTCGTGCATCCGTGCACTTACATCTTGAAATACCAATTTGGAGGTACACTTTTCAAGGACGGAATGACGGAGTGCAGCATGACTAAAGTTCAGAGTTCAGACTTCAGACATGCATGCAAGAATGAAGAACCCTTGCATAGTTACATCTCGTTGATGAGCTCGATCTCATCTATGCATGTGTCCTTGGCGTCGTCGTCGTCTTCTGCGAATTCCATTTACTCGTCGACGACGCGGACAGCGGCGGCGGCGGCGGCGGCGGCGGCGTTGGCGAACTGCAGCCTGAGCCGACCGCCCTCGCGAGACGCCTGCAGGAGCTCCTTCCCGGGGATCACCACCTCCATGAGCACGAACCTCCCGTCCGCACGGAACGACCGGAAGCAGATGCACGGCTTCCCGCCGCGCCCGATCGACCGTATCGGCGGCGGGAACGGCGGCCGCTGCTCCTTGCCCGCCTCGGCGGCTGCGGCGGCGGCGGCGAAGTCCGCGTCCCTGCTCCTCTCGGCGTGGTCCGCCTCTTTGCGGCGGAGGACGGCGGCCTCGTCGTCGGCGTCCTTGAGCATGTCGTCGGCGTCCACGGTGCTCTCAGACCCGAGCCCCTCGGTGCAGAGCAGCAGGGACTTGGTGCTCTTCATGCAGAAGCTCGCGCTCCTCTTGACGGTCGCCGCGCTCGCGGGCTTCGGCTTGAGGAGCGCGTCCAGCGACGAGTCGTCCTTGCTCTTCTCGGCTTCGGCGACGTCGAGCCATGACACCGTGCGCTTCGGCGGCGGCGGCGGCGGCGGCAGCTGCAGCGCTCGTGCAGCAGGCGCCGCCGTGACGTCGGGCTTCTCTTGGAAGTGAAGCTCGCCGAAGATCTCGGTGAAGGACGCCTGGTCGACGGGCTTCTTGTGGTGGACATGGTTCCACGCCGACAGCGCCTCCAGCAGCGTCGGGTTCTCCGGCAACGGCTTCTCGAACAGCCGCCTCAGCCCGCCGTCCGTCGCCATGCGCGCCGCCCAGCAACCGTTCTTCAGAAAAGCTTGCGTTGCAAACAAGAAGCCAAAATTAGGAGAAGCTCATCATGTCATTGGGAGAATGTTACGAATCAATCATCTAATAATCTAAGAAAAGGCACAGGAATGATGCAAGAACACACCATGATCCAAGTGTTCAGAAGGAGATGTGTCACTGTGCATACCAGCAAAGGCGGTCAGTTCAGATAAGGCGGTCAGGCTCAGGCCTGAAGAATTTGCAGAACAGCTAGTTGCCTGTCTGTGTACAGGTGACCGTCAGTCCTGGCTCCTGTAATTCTTGTATAATCCCGGCCTGTGAGGAAGAGGGATATATAGTGAGGGAAAAGGAGAGGCCGAGAAATATGCAGGCCTTTCTGTGGCTGTGGAATTGGAATATTTCTTTCTTTCTCACAAGTGGAGCTGGTGCTGCAAGTTGAGAGGAACAGGAAGCAAGATGAGCAGCTGCTCATTCTGCCCGCGCAAACACAAGTGTGCATTCAGGTTTCGCATGACTGTCACCGCCACAAGACGCTGCACAAGTGCTGGGTGTTTCGTCAGAATTCAGAATCTTCATTAGCACTGTGATGTCAATTTGCAGAGCAATAATGCTGTGCAAAGAAAGATCTCAGCTGGGCCCATGAAAAATTTGTACTTGCCACCGGTTGCTTGGGAACAGCAGTTGACATTTCATCTCCATGGTGATCTTACAGTGGCATTCGGATCGATCTGCTCAGACAAATTCCAGTTTCTTGCTCTGCGAGAACCCGACCGATAATGGCGCGACGATTTCCCCCGACCGGTGGTGTGCTTGTCAGTGAGAATCACGCTGGAGTGAAGTGCTCCTGAAGACGGAATAAGGGCTTTGAAGACCGACAGGGAATAAAGGATGCGGCTGTCACAGCAAGAAAGAACAGCTCGATCCATTCGGAGCTGAACAGGCAGAAGGCAAGGTGGAAGATGCATTACCTGTCTGCCCCTAAACTGTCTGAACTCTGTGTCTGAAGGATACCTGATTGTCTGAACGAAACTGCAATTTCCTTGCCTGTTTACACTGTGTTCTTCTTTGTGGAGACTGGAAAATCTTCCCGTGGATCCAGTGAACCGAAAAGAATGGAGAGGAGGTAGAATAACTTCTTTTGAAAGCTGGAAAAAAAAAATAAATCAAATCTTCGGATGGATTCAGCATGAGAAAAAGAATGAAGGAGACAAGGTAGAATAAAGCTATCTGATGCAACGAAAGGGCATGCATACGATGGTTGAGAGTTCAGTTCAGCTTAGGAAAATTACATTGCTGGTTAACAATGTTTACTTTCTCTTCCTTTACAGAGTTCAGAAAAGGAGGACAATTCGAACAGCATTTTCTGCTTCCCATTCATCTCTCAAAAAATAGCAATGGATTGACCTTTACAGCAGCTTAAAAGAGGAAGCACAATAAGCTTCAAAATGGAAGTACGAAGAACAACACAGAACATCAGTGAACATCCAGACACTTCAGAATTTAGGCGCCCAAGAAATGTATGTACAAAGGAAACAACGACCTCATGTTTCATTCACTCGGACAATACATAAAGCAAGATACATAAATTAGTGAGAGTGAATTTCAAAACACCATGATCATGATCCAGCAAAAAATGATGAGCAAATTAAAAATTCAACATGTCAAGCGCACAGTTCTCAATCCTATTTTCAGGAAATACTGGATCAGTTACCTAGCTATTACACAACAACAATGACAATGACATCTTGGTTTTATCTCCACGCTTCGACCCGTTCAACCTTGGAGTTTATCCGGCTTACAATGCTCACACCTCTTGATTTCTCAGCTGGAGGAACGGCGTGTGTCCCAGACTGGCCCTTCCACTTTCTAGTCCTTCTACTATGCAACCTACGTCTCCCTTTGCCTTGAAATGGGTTGGAGGGTATAGCAAGTGAAGCATCAACAATATCAGCCAGATCAGGAATAGCAGGTTGGGAGCTCTCGATGCTTGGCAAGACTTCACTTGTCTGACCAGTGGAGCCTAGGAAATCTCCTTCAGCATGGTCAGTTCCAGTAGCCTTATTTTCAGGGCACTGTGCTGGACTGCTTACAAGGGGCTCCTCGCTGACAAAAGAGGGGCGCCTCGATCCTTCCTCAGAGTGAGAATGAACATGGAGGCTAGGGCTCTGATGCCCATTTTCATCAGATGGACCCATTTTGGGCAAAGACACATCTGCCAGATTGGACTCTTCCCTATCCTTGAGGGTCTTCTGTATTAGCATCTTGAGAAAATTCATCACTTGCACTGCATACATCAATGCAGTCAAAGGATCTGCCATCTACATTACATGTTGCGACAGTTAGAATCCACCAAAATGAACATTGATAATCTACTATTGGAACAGCGAATTACCTGAGTCATATTTGGGGCAAAAACCATAGCAATATTGCGAGCATTCATTTTGTTTGTCTGTTCTTCTTGGACAACATCGGCCATCAAATTAACAGCCCAGTCAAGTAAGGCTGCTTCAGCCAGCGGAAGGCATTTGGCAACCTGAATGCACTCCTTTTCAGATTGGCATTGCATCACCTGTCCAGGTGGGATTGGGTCCAGCACCCCGCTAGGCAGTTCCCTAAACCAGGCCTAAAAAGATGGAAAACAGATGGAATGTAAACATGCCTGTCATCAAGTTTGTGCCTTGCCAAATAAAGCTGTCTGAACCAATGTCACAAATCCATAACTTCTTCGTAAAGCAAGATAAGATTCTTCAGAAGAATGATGACGGCATTGGCACAGATTTTTATTTATTGAAAAATAATAAATTGTGAGTATCATTGTTCAAGAAAAAGAGAAGATCGAATTCCACTAAAAAGTGAAGTCAGGTTCTCTGACAGGTGTCCACACCAAACTCCATCACTGAAGAATTGAAAATAAGCAATATTATTAATAACTCTGTTCAGTAAGTGATCAGGATACTGGTTCTGTTTTAATAGAATCACATAAGCTATATGACAGAAGCTTACTTTGATTAGACCTGCCAAACAGTGGACATCAATGCCATGTGGCACTATTCCACTATTTAACTGGTCTCTCACATATTCCTCCTGACTATTCTCTGCATTTATACGAAAAATACCTTCTGCCTGCAAAGTACAAACAATCACCATTTATTTGGTCAGAATTCAGAACAAAGTGCAAAGCACAGATAAAGCAAATGATCACCAACTTTAATGCTAAAGAAACACACCTGAAGGCCGCTTTGTTCATAAAGACGTCTTTGCATCATCAAAAGAATCGTTGGAACACTGTTTCCTCTGGAATCAAAGGAACACTGCATCGATTCTGTTGAAACTCCAAAGACACTTGCACTGCATTTCCAACTCCTAATCAGCTGAAGAATACCAACAGCTAAAGTAGACATGAACAAGAACTAGTAATCTATATTGTTATACACATTGTCAGAGTAAAATAGTAAATAGATGCATTGGTCATAACTAGGAAATCACCATACAAAAATGGGATTGGCTTGCGAGGTCAAGGTATCTTCTTTTGTTTTGAGGACATGTCAAGACATCTTTTTTTTTTATAAAAAAACATATTTTAACAATCAATATTGTACACAAAAATGTCCTCTGAAATCACTTCACAAAAGAACATCCTCCGAATTCCTAAAAGTCGTACCAGGACCCCTACAAATTTTTGCATGTCTATAAACTTGGCATCAATATAATGATGTGAACAGAATATAATTATTATATAGATGCTGACTTCTAAACATACTAATTTACTGACTGCGTGTGAAAATTATTTTTCATTTCTTTCAGGAACTTTGCCATTTTATAAATTTTCCAACTATTGACCGAGTGCCTTTTTATTGATAGTATACCAGTGATACTTCAGTTTGAAAGATTGGCTGTAGTGCTTTGAGACACTTTATCTTCTTTTGGAGGCACCAGGATGCCATCCTCGCATAAAGTACAAACTGGATGCCGATGAGTTTTTGTCTATTCTTTTTAGATTGCCTAGTAGTAATAACCAATAGCATGGAACTCCCAATAGAAAATAATATACAATATACCTACATACTTTCCTTAAATTTTCTGCTCTCTTCCTAGTTCCTAGTATTAGTGAAATAGTAAAGCCAAGCAGAAAATTAATATATCAAGCCACTAGTATATTCCTAGGACAATCAACATAACTTCTAGAGTGTCTCTGACACTCTGTCCAGTATCTGGTGTTCTTTTGTAGGTTGTTTGAATGAGGAGCTTTTCTTTGGGAATCTTTGGGATAATTTGAATTAAATCACTTAGGATTTGAATCCAAACGAGCCCATCAAAGTGTCATTTCCCTCCTTACCAGATAAGATTCAACAAATTTATGTGCACAGCTGTGAAACCAAAAATGAATGTGGGAGAAAAACAAAGAGAAATGATGCAAAAATACAGGCATCACCCAATAAATTTTGCACTAGATGCAGGCTCTGTTTCTTTCAGCTTATAATTAGATTATAAGCCGTAGCTTAAAATTTATCAATTTTGTACCGGTTATATTTTGAAATATTTTATAGTTATTTTTTCGAAACTTTGCACAATTTGTCTCAAAGATCTCAAAAATATTTTTCATAATTTTTTTGGCTCTTTAAATCTTCTATAAAAACACTACAACCTTTTCAGATTATAATCTAACCACCCAAAGAAACACAGCCGCAATGTATCGGTAGTAGTACTTGGTACATAATATCTCACCCACACTAAGGGGTAAGAGGATGAATATATCTAGATCTTACATGTTTGATCCAACGACCCATTGATCTCTTAGCCTCAGTGTACCCTATAAGTGCTCTTCGTTTTTATTATCCCTGCTCCATACGCCTCATTTGTAAGAAAAGGTTCCCTGGACAACCTTATGTAAATCTGATAGCATAATAATTTCTACTGAATTTTCAGAGGTAAGAAGCTACAGAATAATCATGGGCACTATCAAATATTAGGACATATAGAGAAATGATTGGCTAATTATTAATAAACGGTGGAGAAAACACTGCACAGACTGTTTCGACACAGAATGTGGTCCAAAGCCTATCCATCATCAAGATATACACAGCTTATCTACCACAGTTCAAATCCAAATAAGGCTACAAAGTATGAGGACATACACCAAACGGAGGATAAAAGGATATTGTTTCCGTTATTATAGTAGTAATGGAAATCGGGGTGCCTCCCCCTTCTGCAAAAAAAAAACCAAACGGAGGATAATACATACACAAATCAAAATTTCAAATGGAATTTAAATTCAACCTGAAAGACAAAGAAATGTTTGCCTTTGTAGCAAATTTCTGATCAAAGCACCACAGAGGCTACGGTGCGAACCAAAAATACAATCTTTTTGCGCCGGTTATAATCACATCCAAACCACGCAAACAGTGCCATGTAAATGCTGAAAAGTGAAAACTACTGACTATTAAAAAAATCCTGCTTAAATAACAGAACTTCTTATTTACAGAACCATTATTTTAAGGATTTTTTCATCGGTGCCATTATAAAGTTTCATACTTCGGTTTTGCCATCACAAAACGCATATTTTCGTAGATGACACTATTTTTGCAATCTAATCTCACCCATACCAGTGTGAGGCATTTTAGAGGATTTACGACGTATACGAAACCAAAATACGACCAAAATACACCTCCGACATGTGGGCCCAAGTGTCATCCTCTCACCTTCATCTTCTTCCTCTCCACTGCTTCCTCTTTCCTCCTCCACTGATCTCTCTCTCACCGGACCATGCCGGAGTTCGCCGCCGCCGTTGCCGGAGCTTGCCACCGCGCCGTGCGAACTCGAGCTCCAGGCCGTCGGAGCTGCCTTGCGAGCTTTAGGCCGCTCCATCGCCGTCGTCCTCCATCGCCGCCGCCGCCGTCCTCCATCGCCGCAGCGTGGCTCGTCGCCGTCCCTCAAGTCCGATGGCGGGCTCCAGCAGCGGCGAGTGGTGAGCTCCGGCGAGCTCCGGCGACGGGCTCCAGCAGCGGCGAACGACGAGCTTCGGCGACGGCGGCGGCGGCGAGCTCCGGCATGGTTCGGTGAGAGAGAGATCAGTGGAGGAGGAAGGTGGTAGCAGTGGAGAGGAAGAAGATGAAGGTGAGAAGATGACACTTGGGGTCCACATGGTAGAAGTGTATTTTGGTCATATTTTGGTTTCGTATACATCTAAATCCACTAAAATGCCTCACAATGGCATGGGTGAGATTAATTACAAAAATAGTGGCATCTAAGAAAATATGCGTTTTGTAATGGCAAAACCGAGGTATCAAAACTTTATAACGGCGCTGATGAAAAAAATCATTATTTTAAAACGCTTAAACAGATATTACAACTTTCTGCAACAGTTCATATGAAAACAGCATCATATTTATTCACAACTAAGGGAAGCAAAAAAATGTCACATTTGTTGGATAGATTCAGATTCAAATTAAAATTGGAACTGGAACTGGAAACTGAATGTTCAGAAACCTTCGAATTCGGAGCAACAACAACGTGTTCGGAGGCTTGAACCTAAAACCAATCGATATGGACATGAGGAGGCAGAGTGACAGACCTCGCACTGGGAGCGCGGCGAGGCACATCGGGCTCGAACTCGACGGGGAGCCCCAGGAATCCATGGAACCGATCGAACGTGACGTGCGCCACGTGCTGGACATCCGTCGGCCACCCTATCTCCATCCCGCAGCCGCCGCCGCCCACCGCCCTGCACCCGTGCAGAGACTTCCGCAGCAGCGCGAGCAGCAGCGCCAAGACCGACCACCGCTCCTCCTCTTCCTCCTCCGATCCTTCCGCCCCCTGCTCGCGCCTCCGTCGGAGCCCTAGGCTTCCTGCGGCGCTCTCCGAGGTGCTGCTTCTCTGGAGCACGCCGCCGTCGGCATTGGCTAAATAGCGGAGGGAGGGGGCGCGGCTTGTGGGGGAAGCGAGGTCGGCCGGGCCCCGGAAGAGTGCCACCTCCGCCATTGCTTCTCCCTTTTTGGCGCCGTCTGCTCCAATTTCTTGGGCTGCTGCTATATGAGCTGTAATCTGGTGCGGCGAGCGGCGTAGGGCCGATTTGGGGGGCGATTTGAGTATGAAAATGGCGTTTCTTGGGATTTCTCGGGCGGTAAAGTGGGCCAAATGTGCCGGGGAATGATTGGGAGGTTCTTGGTAGTGGAGTTCTTGGTGGTGGATTGCTGTTTAGGATTTCTTCTCCGTTTGCTTTCGACGGGAGATTGCCATGTGCTGTTTAGCTACGAATCTACGATCGAAATATCGACAGAATTGATAACTGAAATCAAAATTTGGGTGCGGGATGGTAGTCGTCGTATACATCGTCGTACAACAAGATACTCGATCCAATTCTCGTTCTCGGAAACCAAGAGCCAATGTTACAAAAACTTTGCCTACCGAAATGTTTTAAACTATTTTCAGTGAGCGCATGGTATCACGATTTTTTTTAAGTAGATTTTGTAAATAAGCTGCGGAGTACGTTTTTAATTAGTGGTCAAATCTGTATGCTTAGAGTTGTTTGTTGATATCCAAAATCCAAACTTTTTATAGTGGAGAAGGTAACGTGGTTTGACTAGGAGATTTGGCAAATGTTGAGTCTTGGGAAAAAAATCTATCTAGGATTTATAGGGAAAGGATTACAACCGTTATTGCTTTTATTTCTCGCCCCGTCCTTTCCTCCCAACAAATTCCGAGATCTGATCAAACGTCGGGCCAGATCGGGTTTCGGGTCAGGCTTAAAAAAGCTCGATCCCACGGGATCAGGCCCCAGCCCAGTCCGGTCCATCGGGCTAGAAAACCAGGCCCAAGTCCGGCCCGAAGCCCGACGAAAATAGGGAAACAATTGCTATCGTACCTTTCTATAATACACAATAAAATAGGAAAACAAATCAAATCAACGAAAATCATTATTGCTAATTAAAACTGTACAAAACTACGATGCAAAGAAATAAAGAAGTTGGTAAATGAAACACATATTTATGACGTATCCTCGTTCATCACTTATCACTCACCATAGCCATCCCATGGTATTTCTTCATAAGTTTTTTATAGTACAGTCGCCGTGATTCTCTATTAGAAAATGTGATAAAAGCATAAAGGTGGTCCTTATACTATCGTGCTTGCACCAAATTGGTCTATGTTACACAAAAATGTGGTGAAAATGTGATGAAGAGTTATTACAAGTGGGTTCACCTTGAAAAATTCTAGAAAAATGAAAATATATGTTAAGTCCATATGTCCCCATATCCAACTTTTTGGTCCATTTGAACATATCAGCAAAAACTACCTAGACTCCCAAACCCGACCTATTGATTGGTCAAAAGAATAAGATCATGTTTAGAGTGGTTGGATTGAAGAATAAGTTGGCTAAGTTGAGGTGAGCTACTTCAAGAGGTTCGTAAATATGCTTTGCGAAGCTAACCCGCTTCTTTTATCTTAGTTTTAATAGCTTTTAGAGGTGCCTTCATGCTAAAAAACTAGACTAAAAACAATTCAAATTAATTTTCTTTAAAATTAAGCTTAAACTATTTTGAACATGTTATAAGTCAACATGGTTTGAAAAGTTTAAGAAACCAATTGTAACACTCTGTCCCAAATTCGCTTAGAGCCTAGCCCATCTACAGAGCTGGCCCACGCATTCATAGCACCTACTTGGACTTTCGGCCTCGCTTGTCCAAAAGAGTTAATCCGAGGTGCTATGTTTGGCTCCAACAGACATTATATGCTACTATAACTTTGTCTTAACTAGTAATATGTGATTAATCCCATCATCGCATCCACATGGGCCAACTAGCAATATGAGATTAATCCCACCATCTCATCCACATGAGCCACATGGGCATCGCATCTACATGGGCTTCAAAACACATCGGACTGGAATATTACACTCACCTACCCTTAATAGACCTTAATAGGCTGACGCTCTCGTCAGCACACTTCCGAAGCGGCAAATGTCCAGGACCCGCCTTGGTATAGGACGTGCATCTAGTGCCGACCCATATGCCATGTCGTGCGACCACTCTGGGCCCTACATCTGGCCGGAGTATTACACCAATCTCACCCAATTTTGAATCGCAGGGATCAATTTGACTTGAATTGATAATTTACTGACCAAATTGGCAACTTTTCCCGGGGAAAAGTGAATATGGAAAGGTAAAAGCTTATGGCCTTATGGGTCTTCCAAGATCTGCTCTGTCAATCTAGTATACCTGCGGAAGTCAAATCTGAACGCAAAGGACCAAAGGTAATCAAATACCTGCACCACCAGAGTGCAGGATTTGTTAGCTGTTACCGATGGGTCGAATCGATATGTACCCAAAGCAACCCATTGATTCAGCACAAACGCAGTACTCGATCCGAAGAAGCCTTCTTTTTCCTTAATATAAATCGAACGCTGTTCATCCAACTGGGCCCCAACCGAACACTGAATTGTTGGACTTCCTGACTTAACAAACCCAAGTTCAAATTTCAAAGGCATTTTGTTACTTTTTATCTAGACATTTCTGCTTCCCGTGGAAGTGCGAGAAGTGCCATTTTCATCACCTGACGAGACGATAAAGAGTTTTCCGGATGGCAGAGACAACATCTACTACCCCATGAACGAATAAAAACGAAGAGGATATAGGACAGGAACTGCTAGCTATCTACCCATTATCCTGAGACAAGATCTGCTACCTCAATAAACAAGAGAATTGAAGTTTTTTTTTGAGCTGAAGGTAGGAGCTATACCATTTCATTAAGCAGAGAAAAGCCCGAAGGCAAAAGAAGCAAAAAGAATTTACAGAGTTAAGTCCCACAATAACTGTTTTGAGGAAAACACAGGAGAAAACGAAGGAGGGAGAACTAAAAAGAAACAGGGCTACAACTCAGCCATGATCATCAAACTGAAAAGCCCTCATCCAGTTGCCAACATCAAGCTTGATGAGGCTTAGGACCTGCTCAACTGGGTTGTACGTAGATTAGGTTGAAAATCCGCGCATTCCGCTCTTTCCACACATTCCAAGCATTGTATGCGACGATTCCATCGAATTGCCTTCGCTGCAACCTAGGGACTCCTGATCTCATTGCTAGCCACCATTCACCAAAATCTTTTTTGTTCGCTTGCTGTCCTCAGACCGAAGCCTGCCAAAATCCTGAGAAATTTTGCGCCAAATATATTTAGAGAATTGAAGTTGAAGAACACATAGAATTCCTCTGCGCATCACGTGCTACTGGCATTGCTGTGCTTGCCTGAGAATTGGCAGCACCTTGAAGAACCCACAGCAAAAGGAGGTTTTGGTTGGAATCAAGTTTCAGAGAAAAAAACAAGCTTCAAGTCTTCAGTTTACGCTGACAATAGCATTTCTGAAGAACATAGCGTCAGAATCAGCAGCCAACAAGAGTTAATGATGTAGTATTTAACTTGGGTTTAGCCATTTATTTGCCTAATTAAGATGCCAGCAATTTTAAGTTGATGCATTCAGTCCTTGGCAAAGCAGCGTGCATGCGTTCCATTTAAGCTTTTTGAGAACATTCTGCTATATGTTATTCACCGTTGCACTAGCTGCTGGCTTCTCGTGGCTGGTACTAGGGTGGTTGGTGTTGAGTGAATATTTTAAATATTATGTGATGAAGTGATTTTCCAATTGAACTAATGATTTTTGGTGAGATTTGGATATATATGTGATTGATTTTGTAGGAAAAAAGATAAGGAAAGGAAAGAAAAAGAAGAAGAAGAAAAAAAGAAAGAAAGAAAACGTGCATGTGTGTGGTGCTGTGCGTGTGTGCACATGGAAAAAATTGATGATTTGCCACTCCTAACATTGGCGCTCGCTAAAATGCCACCCTTGTGTGTATTACATGTGGGACCGTCTGTGTGTATTACATGTGGGTCAGAGTGGCATTTTAGCGAGCGTCAATGTTGAGAGTGGCAAATAATCAAATCTCTCGTGCACATGGATGCACATGCAGTGTGCTGCATGTGAGGGAGCAGCCCAGCGTGGTGCATGCAGGCAGCGGGGCAGGTGGCCCAATCGGCTGGGAGGCAGCGGCAGCGGCGGGCCGGCCCAGGTGGGAGCGCAGCAGGCCGAGTTGAAGAATAGGATTTGAGCCCGAAATAGATTCGTGATTTTTACACTATAAAAGGAGATGAGGAGGCTCGGGATTAATAGGAGTTTTAGGGTTTTCACGTGTTAATGACGGCTACGACAATTAGGGAAATTTCAGAGATGATTAGAGGAGATTAGAAGAGAATTTTGCAAGGAAGAGAGGCAGGTGAGCGAGGGGTTGTGTTAGGCTTGCAGAAGCTGTAGCAGGGTAGTAGACGTCAGGTGAGGCGTGGTCGAGAGTCATTGCGAGCAAGGTGACATGCACTGAAGCAGATCTCAGATTTCTTTGTAAAAGGATTTGATTGGGGAGGAGCGCCCGGAATCATTGCCCCGCAGATGTAGACAGGTGCCGAACTGCGTTATCAAACGTGTGCGTTTCTGGTAATGTTTTTCTAATCTTGCATGTGCTTGATCTATATCAATCGATTGCTTCCGCTTAATTAGGGGTATTTAGCGTCTACGATCCTACAGTTGGCGAGACAAGAGTCAAATATTCGGGAGCCCTTTCATGTTGCTCCATACAACTGTATGACAGCTCAACATGAACTCTGCATGCCATTTTCAGAAGTTAGGGATACCAAATTACCGTTCTTTGCACTCTGTTTGCGCCGTTTTGTATATCTGATACCAAGAGATTATATCATAAAGACATACTGAAATTACCTATTCTAATTTGTTTTACCAAGGCAGAAAGGGTGGAAGAGCATCTGTATTATTTCTTTGCAAATCTTGATTGCCATGGTGTGACAAATTCGTCTTGTTTGCTGCTCCATCTCTTTACCCAGTATCTGTATTTTCTGACCTTACTGTAGGCTCACACAACTGAAAACTGTATGTCATGCTGCTTCAATGTCAATGTCTGTGTTATTGTTTATAAAAACATTAATTTTCTGGTATAGACTGTGTGATGTCACTATCGCGATGATAGTCTTGAATTTATTTACTTGGGTTATTTTAATTAAGCTTGTATCTTGCTGTCTTGAAGTTGAAGCAAAAGTAGACATTGCTGGAGCCGTGAGCCTCGAGGAAAGCACAATGCATTGCAAATCCAGCCCAATTTCACTAGTATATCCTGTTTGGTGTAACTTCCACGTGCATGTAGGTTTCTTCTTATTCTTTTTTAGTATTATTGCTATAAAAAATATACACATGGAATGAAACGTAAGGATAAGGCCACCAAACGTATAGTACTAGCAAAGGCACTACTAGAATTGTGTTCATTTGCACACTGTGTTTTGTTATGGGCAAATACAGGCATATATACTTATCACAATATCAATCTATTATACTCTCACTGAAGCAATAGAAAAGGAGCGTTTGATGGTTGGACAAAAATTCGGTCAATTGTTTCGCTGAAAAAAATAAAATATTTTAGAGGGGCAAAACACGTGTTGCAAAGACAAAAATGTGTCAACAGTTATTAAATGATGTTTTTACTTGTAGAACCCAATGCTTCGGACGAGCAAAACAAATGTTCCAATAAAAAAACCCCGAACATGGTAGAAAAATCGGATATTTACTTTTGCTGATACAACAAACTATTTCACCAAGCATAAACAAACTATTTCACTAGGCATAAACAAACTGTTTCACTAGCCGACGATGGCTAGTGAAAGGAAGGCGAGGAGTTTAGGAGAGGAAGGCCGGCGCTGGAAGAGTAAGGCGATGACATTGGGAGAGGAAGGTAGCGGTGCTGTGAGGAAGAAATTAGGGAGAAAGAAGAATGGGGCATATATGTCTTTTCACTGGGCTAGTAAAGGGTTAACATGTTGGAAACCTCTAAAGAAAGCCAAAATGGCATAATAACGGGAGAGCAAATCTTCTACTAAAACCTATTTACAGAGTTGGTGAGACCACTACTTCGAAGTAGCATGTTGGAAATTTTCTCAAAACTCTAGGAGCAATGTCGTGTCCTGTGCTACGCTGCGCAATGCCACTGTGCTTACCACCGGCATAGTTGGCTCGCCCAAGAAATAGAACAACTAAACTGTTCCCGGGTATTTGAGCACCGCCCGATCAGATTTAAGCGGACTGTATTGATCCTAAGTAGGAGCACGCTTGACATTTTACGTGAAAAGATCACTGAGGCCATGACACCGAGTTGGCGAGTTCTATCATCTACGATCAAACAGGCCATACTTATGGGTTATTGGGCCTATATACGGCCCAAATTATGGTTGGGAACTCAAGTATACGCCGCTTCCCGTAATGTCCGGAATGAAAAGGCCCACAAGGCCACGAAGCAGACATTCTAAGACGGGAGCTTCTACGATTGCACGTTCCATGGGAGGGGAAAAAAATAAAAACAAAAAACATGCGCCCAATTAGCCTCAGACCTGGCAGGTGATATCCAGTCCGTTTTAAAAAAAGTGGTAAACTGTTGAAACAAAAGTAGTGAACTGTTAATGATGGGAGGAATAAGAGAAAAACAATAGTGCTTGGGAAGCATCAAGGAATGGGAGAAAACCTGGGTGGCATAACATTTATATCCGCCTCTCTCCTCTACTTGATCTGCTGGCCACCCTTCTCCCATGGCGGTGATATGGCTCCAATAAGGATCCGCCGAGGAAATGGTTTGATCCTTTTATGAGATTGAAACGTCATTGAAGTATTGAATAGTCATTTTTTTTTCAACCTATATGCGTAATGTTTCACAAACGAAAACAAAATGTTCAAAGGAGCATGAGTCACCCTGAGCACTTCGTCGTTGTAGCTCGCAGTTAGGAGAGCCGTTGAGCTAGGAGAGACGGAAAGAGACGGAAAGAACTCACCAACCTCAGGCTGTAGAAAGAGATGGAAATGAAGGGGAAGAGGGAAAGAGGACATAGGGGAGCACCGTGTGTGTTGAGAAGCACAAGGAGAGGGAAGGAGGGAGAGGAAGAGGGGTAGGATAAAGTGGGAGAGGAGAGAAGTGAGAGGGGAAGAGAAGAAGAATGAGTTGAATTGTCGGGGAAGAAATGAGTTTTTGAAAGCATCATTCAATTTATTGCTTTGGGTTGGACAACCAACATAAGCATTTTGTTATAATATCGATATTATTTGTACCCATGCATATGATGCATGGGGGAGAGAAAATTGTATGGAACCTTATTTCTTCAGCTTGGAGACATCTACGCCTCTCCCTCTTGCTCTAGCATTCCTCTTGCACGCTTGATCTCCCATTCATCCCTGGTCTTCCCTGCTCCAGCCCCACCTCGTGCCTCCACAAGCCTCTCCTCGTCTCCACTATGCTTGCCATTGGTTTCCTCTACTTCCTCGCCACTGCTACTCATTGGTGGGGACACGATCTCCTCAGAGAGAAAAAAAGACATATAACCCCCTCCCCACCCCTTCTTTCTCCACCATAGCTCAAGGCAATGAAGAGGACGAACATGTGGTTGCCTCAACCAGTCGTACTGAATTCATCAAATATCGAACAACTTTGGCAAGTTTATGCAAGATTTTTTAAATAAACAAAAAATTACAAATTTTGGTTGAAATTTGCCCAAGAACATCAGGCGATACATCTATAAGATTTTTTAGCAAGATTTCTTTGAAGTTTTGACAAAAAATAAATATCCTATCAAATATTTTACACCGACATTACCGAATTTATTAGAGTTTCATTTTTGATTGAATGTTATACACTGGATCTAGCCGTCGTGGCTACCTCTTGAGTAGTCAGCCACTGCCGCTGGGACAAGCCGGTCACCAAGAAACTACCGCCGCCATAGTAGTATCTGCCGTCAGCACATGGTATCGATTGGGCGAGAGGGAGGGTGGGCTAGTGGGGGAGTTGGTTGCCTCAGTCGATTTTCTAGACCGTTGATCAAATGTTTTTATAGAATATATAAAAGATCTAATGGTAGAATCTAGCTATGTGAAAATCGACTGAGACGTATTTAAAAATCAGTCGCCTGAAAAGCAGCAAAACCGATAAGAAACAGTTGTTCTAGTTGTATTTTGGTCAGGTTTTTGGTTTCTTTCTAAATGCGGTTGAGACATGGGTCGAGATGCTAGATATGGGCCAAGCTAGTTATTCATAGAGATTGGCAAGAGCGTGCTGATAGATAAACGGGGTTGAATTTAATTCCAGATCACTCACGAGAAGAATGTAAACAACAAAAAATATAATTTCTGTTAGAATTGTTGGGCCTGGCCCATTTAATATCTAAATAATTCCTAAAAAATCTCAAAGGCTCATGTATGCATAAGACATGTGAAATTTTTTTAGTACCATATTGCTAGTGGGAGGAGTGGAGGACATGCTTAAATAGTGGAGCTTGCTCCTTCCCACTAGAGAATGTGATGGGAGAGAGAAATAGAGAATCACACGCCTTGCGCTCGGCTTTGGCGGGCGGGCGCGGCGCGCAAGACGCAGCACTGCGTGAATGGTCCGCTGAAACCGGACCCTTGTGCTTGAGCAGATCGACCTCCTTTGCGCTTTTATTTCTTTTGCTCTTGGATTTTGCGGATGATATGGAATATACAAATCGTGTTGGACTCGGTCGCGCCCGTTTCGCGATCCGTTTGCCTCATGTGTTTTGCTATATAAATCTGCCGCCGCCGTAATCGTAGGATCGATCAGATCGACCTAGGGTTTGCCACCTCCTCTGCGCGCCGCCGCTTGGTTCTTCCCCATCCGTCTTGCGCGTGCACCGCCGTTCGGGAGAGCGCAGTCTCGGAACCGATCGCCTCGAGCTCCTGCACCGGTAGGGCGAATCAGGTTTTAGGAAGCGATCGGCGAATCGCTTCATTGCTTCTTCTTTAAACGAGGACTTCTTCCACTACGCCGTCGCGATCTGCGTCGTCACCACCTTCTCCAACACGGCGTCAGATTCGGAGAACCAGAACCAAACCTCGCCGCAACTCGTACCGTACGGCGACGACGACCAAGTCCAGTAAGTCATCACTTTCGCGAGTACACCAGAGAGATATACGTGTAGTTTTTCTGCATTTGTATCTAGGTTGTGCTTCTGTGGCTTCAATCTGTTTTATCTATCTCTCAGACGTTGTGCATATTATATCTCTTGATTAAGAATAAACCTGAAAGTACTAATTATTCCAACAATCCGAAAACCTGATCTTTTGGCACTTTGGTTTATCGATGGCTGGTTTTGCTGATGCTCTGAAACCGGAGAAATTCGGTGGAGTAAATTTCAAGAGATGGCAAGTAAAGGTGCAGCTGTGGCTGACAGCTATGAACGTGTACTGGGTAAAGGATGGTAAATCAGAGGGAACCCTAACTCCTGAAAAGGAGAAAGAGTTCCAGGAGGCCACCACTCTTTTCCAGGGTGCAGTTCTTAGTGTGCTCTCTGACCGTCTGTGTGATGTGTATATGAACATCACAGATGCGAAAGAGATCTGGGATGCGCTGAATAATAAATTCGGTGCATCTAACGCTGGCAGTGAACTGTATGTCATGTAGCAGTACCAAGACTTCAAGATGGTTGATAACCGTTCTGTTGTCGAACAGGCTCATGAGATACTGGTCATTGTGAGGGAACTCGAACTCCTTAAGTGCAAGTTACCCGATAAGTTTGTGGCTGGGGGCATTATTGCTAAGTTACCTCCTTCGTGGAGAAACTTTGCCACATCTCTAAAACATAAGAGACAAGAGATCTCCGTTGAGGGGTTGATCGCGTCTCTAGATGTTGAAGAGAAAGCTCGGGCTAAAGATGCACCTGAAAAAGGAGTCGAGGGACAGTCCAGCGCCAATGTTGTCCAAAGACAGATGGCAAGAACAAAGGAAAGAATAAAATCAAGCAAACCACGCATTCAAGAAAAGAAGTTGAACAAGGATGAGATGCCTTCTTTGGATTTGCGATGAGGTTGGGCATTTGGGCTAAGAAGTGTCCAAATCGCAAAGACAAAAAGGGTAATCTGGATGACTTCAAAGTCATCAATGTGACCATTGGCACATGGTGAGGAAACCGATGGGTATGTTTTACCCATCGTTCTTTCGGTGAATCACCTACCAATTGGTGGATTGATACCGGGGCTAATGTGCATGTGTGTTCGGCGTTTCAATGTTCACTTCTTATCGTGCAAATTACGGTTCAGCCGTTTTGATGGGGAACGGGTCCAATGCTTCGTTCTTGGTGTTGGCACGGTAGATCTGAAGTTTACTTCGGAAAGATCGTGCAAGCGAAGAACGTCAAGATGTCCCCTCAATCAATAAGAACCTGGTCAGTGGGTCCCTTCTCTGCATAGATGGGTTTAAAGTGGTATTTGAGTCCAATAAGGTAGTCTTGTCGAAACATGGTTTGTTTATTGGCAAAGGCTATGAGTGCGGAGGCTTGTTCCGCTTCTCTCTTCGATTCATGTCATAAAGTTGTGAACCATATTTGTGATCATGCTATTGAGAGTGAGGCTGATGTTTGGCACTCACGTTTATGTCATGTTAATTTTGGTTCTATGTCTCGGCTTGCGGGTATGGGTTTAATTCCTAAATTTTCCACTGTCAAAGGTTCTAAGTACCAGACTTGTGTGCAATCAAAGCAACCTCGTAAGCCTCATAAGGCCGCCGAGGAGAGAAATTTGGCACCTCTAGAGCTCATACATTCTGATATTTATGAGATGAATGGTGTGTTGACAAAGGGTGGAAAGAGATATTTCATGACTCTGATTGATGATGCTTCTAGATATTGCTATGTGTATTTGTTGAAAACAAAAGACGAGGCTCTAGACTTCTTTAAAATCTATAAGGCTGAGGTTGAAAACCAGTTAGACAGGAAAATCAAGAGACTTAGGTCGGATCGTGGTGGAGAGTATTTCTCTAGTGAGTTCGACTTATTCTGTGCGGAAAATGGAATTATTCATGAGAGGACGCCTCCCTATTCGCCCTAATCAAACGGGGTGGCTGAAAGAAAGAACCACACTCTAAATGACTTGGTGAATGCCATGTTAGACACTGCTGGTTTATCTAAGGCATGGTGGGGGGAGGCCGTGTTGACTGCATGTCATGTCCTGAATAAAGTCCCTGCAAAGAATAAGGAGAAAACCCCATATGAAATATGAAAGGGGAGAAAGCCATCACTTTCTTATCTGCACACTTGGGGTTGTTTGGCGAAAGTCAATGTGCCAATCACAAAGAAGCGCAAGCTTGGGCCTAAGACGAGATTGTGTCCATCCGGTTATGCTCCTCGTAGCGTTAGCGATGATTTTTGGTGATAAGATCGAGGTGTCGACATGTCTGCATTGCACGATCATAGAGTCTAATGATGCTACTTTCTTTGAGAACATCTTTCCTATGAAAATTGAGCATATCAGTTCTGGTAAAACTAGTGAGATAATTCCCGAATCTTCTACTCAAATTGAATATCCTGAACCAACACCTGAGGAAAATCCTGAGGAGGATGACGGTGAGGCTCCGAGGAGGAGCAAGAGACAGAGGATTGCAAAATCCTTTGGTGATGACTTCACTGTGTACCTTGTGGATGATACTCCCACGTCGATTTCAGAAGCGTTTGCATCCCCTGATGCAGGCTACTGAAAAAAGGCGGTTCGTAGTGAGATGGATTCCATTCTTACGAATCAGACTTGGGAACTCACAGAACTACCTTATGGTTGCAAACCTGTAGGGTGTAAATGGATATTTAAAAAGAAGTTTAGGCCTGATGGTACTATTAAAAAGTATAAGACTCGGCTTGTGGCCAAGGGTTATACCCAAAAAGAAGACGAAGATTTCTTTAATACATATTCACCCATGGCTAGATTGACTACAATTCGTGTACTACTTTCCTTGGCTACCTCACATGGTCTTATTGTTCATCAAATGGACGTTAAGACAGCTTTCCTAAATGGAGAGTTGGACGAGGAGATCTATATGGATCAGCCTGATGGATTGGTAGTAGAAGGTCAAGAAGGCAAGGTGTGTAGGTTATTGAAATCTTTGTATGGCCTGAAACAAGCTCCTAAGCAATGGCATGAGAAGTTCGACAGAACTTTAACTTATGCGGGCTTTGTCGTAAATGAGGCCGATAAATGTGTATATTATCGGTATGGTGAGGGTCAGGGCGTTATTTTGTGTCTCTATGTGGATGACATATTAATTTTTGAGACAAGTCTTGATGTGGTTCACGAGGTCAAGTCTTTCCTGTCTCAAAATTTTGATATGAAAGATCTAGCAGAGGCTGATGTAATCTTGAACATCAAGCTACTGAAGGGTGAGGATGGGATCACTTTGTCACAGTCCCATTATGTGGAAAAGGTTTTAAATCGCTTTGGCTTTGCTGATTGCAAAACTTCTCCAATACCCTATGATTCTAGCATTGTGCTTCGAAAGAACAAGAGAATTGCTAGAGATCAGTTGACTTACTCTTAAATCATCGGGTCACTTATGTACCTAGCTAGCGCTACAAGGCCAGACATCTCGTTTGCTGTTAGCAAGTTGAGCCGGTTTACTTCAAATCCAGGAGATGATCATTGGCGAGCACTCGAAAGGGTAATGCGCTACTTGAGAGGTACTACAAATTTTGGCTTGCACTATACGGGTTACACAACAGCGCTGGAAGGGTATAGTGATTCCAATTGGATATCTGATGCTGATGAGATAAAGGCCACAAGTGGATATGTGTTCACTCATGGTGGCGGAGCAGTCTCGTGGAGGTCTTGCAAACAGACTATCTTGACACGCTCAACAATGGAAGCGAATTGATCTTTGGACACGGCCACCGTTGAAGCGAGTGGTTGCGTGAACTCTTGATGGATCTTCCGGTGGTTGAAAAGCTGATTCCGGCTATCCTTATGAACTGTGATAATCAAACAGTGATTGTCAAGGTGAACAGTTCTAAGGACAACATGAAGTCCTCAAGACATGTGAAAAGGCGACTAAAGTCTGTCAGAAAATTGAGAAACTCCGGAGTGATAGCGTTGGATTATATCCAAACGGCTAAAAATCTGGCAGATCTTTTTACAAAGGGTTTATCACGGTGTGTGATAGACAATGCATCGAGGAAATTGGGTATGAGACCCACGTGAGTTACACCATAGCGGTAACCCAGCCTATGTGATCGGAGATCCCGTGAATTAAGTCCTGGGGAAAACAAGCTATTGGTTAGCTGGATGAGAGTATAACCTAACACATTCCATGTGAGATGCAATACTCTCGAAATCTGTATGGCGGGTTGGCATTTGCCTTAATGTTGTTCTGTTGGCTTTAATTAGCGAAGATGTCATCCTACAGAGTATCTTGAAAGAACACACCCATATGAGCTCGACTGTTGGAAGTCGCAGTCTATGAGACTTGGGTAATCTCTAGTAAGCTTATGAAGAGACCATGGAGTACGACTTATATGCTTCACCCGCGGGGTAACCTATTGGCAGCCAAGTATCAGTTGGCTTTGAGTGAAACTTGTTCACACAAAACTTACAATTCAAGACATAGTCCATTGTCCAAGTTGTGAAGAAGTGTAGCTTAAATGTCTAGGTGCAATTCAAGGCATAGTCCATTGTCACCGAAACACTGGTATATAAACAGTTTTGGGAACAGGCAAACTTGATGGGACTTTGAGATCTGGTGGGGGATTGTTAGAATTGTTGGGCCTGGCCCATTTAATATCTAAATAATTCCTGAAAAATCTCAAAGGCCCATGTATGCATGAGGCATGTGAAATTTCTTTAGTACCATATTGCTAGTGGGAGGAGTGGAGGACATGCTTAAATAGTGGAGCTTGCTCCCTCCCACTAGAGAATGTGATGGGAGAGAGAAATAGAGAATCACACACGCGCGCGCTCGCTCGCCTCGCCTGGCTTGGCTTGCGCACCTGCGTGAATGGTCCGCTGAAATCGGACCCTCGTGCTTGCGCAGATGCAGCCTCCGAATCAGGTTTTTGGGAAGCGCTCGCGATCGCTCATCGCTTCTTCTTCTTCGCTTCATGAGGACTTCTTCCACTACGCCGTCGCGATCTGCGTCAGCACCACCTTCTCCAACACGGCATCAGATTCGGAGAACCAGAATCAAACCTCGCCGCAACTCGTACCGTACGGCGACGACGACGAAGTCCAGTAAGTCATCACTTTCGCGAGTACACCAGAGAGATATACGTATAGTTTTTCTGCATGTGTATCTAGGTTGTGCTTCTATGGCTTCAATCTGTTTTATCTATCTCTCAGACGTTGTGCATGTTATATCTCTTGATTAAGAATAAACCTAAAAGTGCTAATTATTCCAACAATTTCTCAACCAAAAAAAGCAACGCACAGTATACACTATGAACTGTTGAATTGTTACACGTGCCGGTTACATGTGAGTTGAACTGTTGAAGAAGCTTACTCATAAAGGAATTAACACAAGTACAGGACCTACATATCGATCAATGTCCTCCGGCATGTCATCCAATCAGAAGATCGCTTCGTCAGAACATCTATTAGTTATTAAATTATTATTTGGATGTGGTTGTTCCGTGCAATATCTTTTTTTTTTTTGAGCAAAGGGCAGGAGAGCTGCCATCTATTGATCAAAAGAAAAGAGGTTTACAGAGTTAGGGGGTTTTAAAGCCCTCCCTCCAGAGGACGTATAAAGAATTAAGAGATTACAAAATGCGCTCCTGCGGTTGCCCACAGCCGCAGGTCATCTAGAAGTTGTTGAAGGACAACGTCCGTGGTCGTTCGGAGGAGCGAAAAACACGTTATTCCGCCGAGCCGAGATGCCAAATGGTACTGATGGCAACAGAGAGGTCGCTTTTGGTTGGCATCTGGCGACATCAATTTCCCACCAAAGCGAAGGTCGGATTCCATTGCCGTCACGATGGGTCTAGCGAGGAAAGTCGAAGCGAAGCGGCAAGGCGCGTCCAGATGAAGGAGCTGAAGCTGCATTCCAGGAAGAGGTGCTCTGGAGTTTCTAGGTTCCTCAGGCAGAGGGGGCAGAAGTAAGC
The DNA here is from genome assembly GCA_036346415.1 of Raddia guianensis. Taxonomy (NCBI): domain Eukaryota; kingdom Viridiplantae; phylum Streptophyta; class Magnoliopsida; order Poales; family Poaceae; genus Raddia; species Raddia guianensis. The sequence goes on along the minus strand of CM070543.1, from coordinate 28,060,947 downwards.
GTTGGGCAGTTGCCTTCGTAATAGTGCATCAGCTGTCCATATCCTCCTGGCCAGAAGCAACCAGACAAAGAACTTGCATTTGGATGGGGCCCATATCCGCCAGACCCTGCGCTGCGGGGAGAGCTCACGACGGCCAATGAACTGTAAGTTGTAGGCAGTTTTCACGGAGAAGCGCCCGTCTGTGGAGAAACGCCATGTGATCAGGTCATCTTCGAGTGGCGTCAACGACGCCTGAGCGAGGCGGAGGAGAAGTTGGACAAGTTCAGTCACGAGGGAGGGATCCATATTGCGCCGTAGGTCGACTAGCCAGTTGTTGTTCTTAAGCGCCTCCATGACGCTTCGCCCTTTCCTGGTGGAAGCCAGGAAGAGCCGCGCACTAGTTCCTTTGGCGACGAGCCGACAAGCCAACCGCCCTCCCGTATGATAGTAAGGACCCATTCGAGCGTGGCGAGCATCCGCACGAAGGAGAGCTGCATCGACCTCTGTGGGAGGGTCCAGAGAGCCCACCCAAGGCCTAGAGGCGGCGTCTTGTTCAGCCACAACCAGTAGCACCAAGGGCTCGACCAAGCGGGATAAGTCCAAAACCCCAAGGCCCCGAACTTGGTAGGCGAAAGCGCACCAAGCCCCAGCTGACCCTTGGTGGAGCCCCGGGATAGTAGATCCGCTCCAAAGCCATGCTTTTCTCAATTGGTCAATTTTCTTAATGACCGAGGTTGGGGGGGTGATGACGGAGAGAACATAGGTCGGCAGGGCCGAGAGAACCGCTTTGAGCAGGGTAAGCCTCCCTCCTTTAGACATGAGACGACCCCTCCAACCTGCCAACCGATTTTCGATTTTGTCGATGAGGGGCTGAAAGTGAACGTGTCGTAGTCTTCTGATGGAAAGTGGGATGCCCAAATATTTAATGGGGAAGGGCGCCTTTCTACCGGGAAGTCATGCGAGATGGTGTCAAGGTCCGCATCATTGCATCGATGGGGACAACCTGGGACTTTGAAAAGTTTGTTCGAAGGCCGGAGATGTTGCCGAACGCCTGAAGGATGCACGCCAAGGTGGAGACATCAGTTTGGGTCGGCTTTAAGAAGATGGCGGCATCGTCAGCGAATAGTGAGACTCGACAGTTGTCTTGGAGGACGCGGATTGGCGAGAGGGCACCTTCGTCAATGGCCCGTTGGAGAAGGGCCACCAATGGTTCAATGGCGAGGTCGAAGAGGAGGGGGGAGAGCGAGTCTCCTTGTCGCAGGCCTTTGGTATGGTGGATGATATCAGTGGGACACCCGTTAAGGAGGACCCTTGAGGAAGTGGATCACGGTCGGTGAAATCCGATCTATAACGGGGCCAAACCCGCGTGCGAAGATTGTCGAGGAGATAGGCCCAGAGACCGAGTCAAAGGCTTTTTCGAGGTCCGTTTAAGGAATAGGGCTGGTGTGCGAGGCGGTGAAGAGTTTTAAGCGCAACCACGGACCAATAGGAAGTTATCTTGTATATGTCGTTTTTTGATGAACGCGCTTTGGCAGGGTGAGATGAGCCCATCCATAAAGGGGGCCAGTCTCGAAGAAAGGATTTTGGTAAAGAGCTTCCCCAAACTATGGATAAGACTGATGGGGCGGTAGTCTGAGGGACGCGCTGGGCCGTCTTTCTTCGGTAGAAGAATGATGTGGGCGCAGTTTAGGGATTGGAAGCCGGGAGCATCAAGGCCAAAGAGGCATTGCAGTGGCGCAAGCAGTGTCGAAAGATATGTGGTCCCAAAAGTCTTGTAGAATTCCCATGTGAAGCCATCCGGGCGGGGCCTTCTCATTCGGAAGAGAAAAAATCACCTGCTTGAGCTCGTCGAGCGAGAGGGGGTCCTCAAGAGAGGAGAGATCCAAAGTAGGCAGGCCCAGGAAGTTCCAGTTGAGGGATCTGCTCGTTGAAACCAAATTTTGGGTTGCGTCTTCCCCGAAAATGGAGTTGAAGTGAGAATGTAGGACGTCGGCCTTTTCTGTGAATTCAGTGTGAGTTCCTGAGGGGCTTTGCAAGGAGTGAATGTGATTCTTCCGCGCGGCGGTTGCTCGCCCTGAGGTGGAAGTAGCGCGTGTTGGCATCTCCCAGCTTGAGCCAACAGAGACGGGATCGCTGCTTCCACATTATTTTGTCGATGACACTCAGCCCAAGGATACGATTCTTTAGCGAGCGGCGCAGGTCAAGCTCACCTTGAGATAACGACCGAGACTCCATGGCCACGTCAAAAAGACGGATAACCTCAGAGGCGACAGCCAGCTGGAGCCTGATGTTTCCGATGTGTGTACGGCTCCAGTCTTGTGGCGGAGGCCGTCGAGAGCTTCAGCTTGAAACGAAGGAGGGGTGGGTGGGCATGTTGTTGTTTTCTCCCGTGCTTGCTGAACAACCTCAGAAGCTGGCATCTTTGTCCAGAAGGATTCGAATCGAAAGCGTCTAAGTGGGCGAGGCGTCCACTCGGCAGTAAGTAGGAGGGGGCAGTGGTCCGAGGCAATAGATGAGAGCGGTAGTAGTGAGCATGACGGGAAGATCATTTCCCAATTGGGGTTGCAGAATGCTCTATCAAGTCTGACGAGGGTTGGCCGGGATTGCTCGTTGCTCCAGGTGAAACGACGTCCAGAGAGGTGGATCTCTTTTAGGTTGGAGTTGTCGAGGGTTTGCCTGAAACGAGTCATGAGCCGACGGTTGAGGTTTAGATTGTTCTTGTCACTTGCTTTGTAGATCATATTGAAGTCGCCGAGGATTAGCCATGGGGAAGCAAAGAAGTTGCCGATGGTTTCAACTTCCTGAAGAAAAGCTTCTTTCTCAGAGTCACTTGTCGGGCCGTAAACAGTGGTTATGGCCCAACTTGATTGGCCATCCAAGTGGGTTACCTTCGCGGAAACGGAGTGTTGTAGAACGAGCGGGTCAGAGAGTTGGAGAAGGGAGTCGTCCCAGAATAGGAGGATCCCACCCCTGGAGCCCGTAGAAGGGAGTTGCAGGCAGCCCCTCAGCCTATAACCGCAGATCTCCATTAGGGTCTGGTGGCACGGGTTGGAGAGTTTGGATTCTTGGATCGCTAGGATGGAGGGGGAATGGTCTCGAACTAGCGCGGCCACGATGTCCCGCTTTGCAGCGGAGTTGAGTCCGCGAGCGTTCCAGTTAAGGATCTTCATTGGGCGGAACGGAGGTGAGCACTGGAATGAGGGGGCGGGGCTAAGAGGCAGCCACGCACTCCTCAACCGCATCCGGACCGACGGCGGAAATGTCCAGTGCAGGGCGGGCAAGTCCGCAAACGTCAGCCACGGTGGCGAGTGTGTTGTCATCAAGCAGGCCAGTGGCGAACAGGGACTGCAGCTGAGCAGCGAGGTCGTCCATGGACGAGGAGTGAGGGATGCCCAATTTGCGGACAAGGAGGCCCTGCGCCCTTCGAATGGCGGGGACAGAGGAGGACCCACCACCAGCAAATGACGGCCTCCCGGAAGCCAATCTGGAGCTGCGGCGAACAGGGGTGGTACGCTTAGGGCGAGAGCGTCTAAGTGGAGGTGAGGGGATCAATGGGGCGGGGGTAACCACAATGGCCCTAGAGAGGAGAGACTGAGCCGGGGTGAGCGGTGCCAACTCAGCCTCTAGGGACATAGGGTCAAACCGGATCACCTCAGGGGAAGCAAAGTAGAGTGTGTCAAGGCAGAGTGGGTCCAGTGTGCAACAACAAAGGCAAGGCCGCAAGGAGATGGGCAGTGCGACTGTCAGGTCCCCTCGAAAGGACGGGAGGCTTAAGCGCAAAGAACTAGGCGTGAGGCCAGTCTGTGATGGACGGGCGAGGTGCTCTCATGGGCAAAACAATGCACAGGCGAGAGGCAAGGCCTTGGGCGGGCCTTGGCGCGCGAGGCTTCCGGCTGCGGTGTTAATCGGCACATAGGTTCATGTGAAGGAAGCTGGAGGGCAGGCGAGGTTGAATCGCACCCCCGGATGGCGGCCGCGCACAAGGGAGTTCGACAGTTGGGTAGGGTCCACTGTCTTGGTGAGTGAGGCCACACTGGTGGGCAGCGCTGCCACGTCTGCAGCGACCACATCCCCCTCTTCGTGGCTACAACACGGACAGCGCCGAGGGGACCAACCGACAAGGATCGTCGGGCGGCGGCGTTGGAATCGCCACCAGAGAATGCAGCGCCGCTAGGTTGGGAGGAGGCGGAGGAGCCACGGACATCGCTATTAGCGGTTTGGGAGGGACGCGTAACAGGTGTGTCAGCCGCGGAGCCTGCGACGGCGTTGGAGACGAAACGACGGTGGGACGAGCACGTGCGGGACCGCGAATCGACGTGCCCGACAGTAAAGTGCTTGAGCTCGAGGCGGCGATGAGAAGCACGCAGGCGCCCACGGGAGTGGCGCGGCGAGGCTTGGCGATGACGGCGGGATGGAAAGCGAGTGGGCTCCCGAAAGCCTCGGGCCGAGGACGAGTCTGAGGTTGCCACCATTGGAGATTTGCCATGCTTGCGACGACGGGGGGGATCAACGACGCGAGCCGGAGAAGCATCCCCGCCACTGCCACCGTTGTCGTTGCTCCGTTGGCGAGGCACAATCAGGGAAGGACATGCGGTGGGTGGCTCGATCACGGCCGGAGGGGGGACGTTGTCAGGGTAGCCCAACCTCCAGAGGTGGGGGGCGGCGACTGGAACACCATCGCCGACGCGAGCGGTAATGGCGGAGAAATCCTCGACCGTATCCACATGGAGAAGGAGACGGTGGGCGGAAGCTCATGGAGGTCTTGGCCTGGCGCGCGGCAAGTCGTCGAGCAGGCCGCCATCATTGGTGCGGCGAGTCTCCATGTAGGGGAAGGCTCAACAATCTCGAGCTCCACCTCGGGGATGGCGGTGGTCGCGGGTCCACACCCAAACACGGAACGTGGAGGTGTCCAGGCGAAAGCGAGTGGTGTCGTGGACGATGTCGAGGCGGCCAACTCCAGCAAAAATGCGATCGACGACGTCGGAGGACCACGCGTGGAGAGGGAGGCCCTCGATGAAGACGAGAACCTCAGACAAGACGCCACAGCCAGCCCCCTCGCGTGTATATCGCCGGTGAACCTCGAGATGGCGAAGTGGCGGCCATTAGAACGAAACGACCGACGAGCCGCGAGTCGAGCCTGCTCCGGTAGCTTGAATCTCGCAAGAAAGCGCAGGTGCGCGAGGTGGGTCACCCGGATGTCATACAACGGGATACCTGCGTAGGTGCTGAGTTGCTGAGCCACAAAGGCGGTGCTAGGGTGCGGCCCTCCGGTGATGGTGACAACGACCCCCTGCCGGTGGAGCTCGTCCGCATCGAGGCGCATGGTTGGCGAGGCCTCGACAGAGACGCGAGTGGACGTAGGTCGCAGGGGTGCAAGAGGGGAGCGTTGCGGTGGAGTCATGGTGCCGGAGGTAGGCGGAGGAGGAAGGAAGGCTATGTGGGGGACAGTGGCCGAGGGGTGCTGTTGAGTTGTCTGGGCGCGCCGATGGGGAAGGTTTGCCACACGCCGGCTACAAGAAGATGCTGTGTGGCCCGAGCGGAGGCAGGAGAAGCACCTGACAGGGTCGCAGCATGAGTTGGCACGGTGGTCACTGGCGAAACATCGGAGGCAACGCCCTTTAAGAGAGCCGCGCATGTGGAGAAGACGGGCATTGGCACCGGCTTTTACTCGGGCGGTGGATGGAATGGAAGTGGGCAGAGCATGGCGCCGACGCCTCGGTCTAACAAGCTGCCATTGCGATGAGGGTGGCGCGTCAGAGCGAGGAGGAGCAACGGCAATCGAGCGCAGCCTAGCCATGGCTGGGCGGGCCGTCGCCAAGGAGTCATGAATGTCGGTCGGTAGGGGAAGCAGAGGTGCAACAGTGCACGGAGGATGGTGGTTGTATGCACTTGAAGAGGAAGCATTGAAGGCGGCCACCTCGGCGTAGGACCTCCGCAACCCAACGTCAGCCGGCAAGGGGGAAGAGCTAGGACGACGTGGGTTCCAACGGTCCGCGGAGGTGACGGGGACGGGGGAGCGGCCCATATCGGTGAGGGATGGGAGACGATGGAAGAAGAAGGAGGCGGCCGGATGGTAGTGTGACACTGGGTGTTGGTAGGCGACGGTTGACGCAGGACCCGTGACGGCGGCACGGATCTGGCGGAGGTCGGCCAGCGGCGCCACGCACGCAAGTCTCTGTGGTGGCGGCGCAGAGAGGCGCTTGGCGAGGCCGGGCGCATGGCGTGGATCTGACGCAGGCGTGATCTGACGGAGGAGGCCGGGCGGCGGCGGCGGCGTGGAGGTGGCTGGAGGGCGGCGGCGTGGAGGAGGCTTGGAGGAGGCCGGGCGGCGGGAGGAGTCTGGAGGGCGGCGGTGCGTGGAGGGCGGCGGCGCAGAGGAGGCCCGGAGGGCGGCGGCGGCGCTGGAGGAGGCCCGTGGGGGCAGCGTGGAGGAGGAGGCCGGGGGCGGCGGGGAGGAGGCAGCGACGGCTCGGAGGAGGCTGGCGGGCGGCGGCGACGTGGAGGAGAGATGGACGGTGGCGGCGGCAGGGAGGAAGGCGCGTGCGGCGCTGAGGAGGAGGCGCGTCGGCGGGCGGCGTGGGGCGGCGGTGGCGAGGGATGAGGCTCGGCGGCGGGGTGGGTCGGCGGCGGCGGGCGGCGGCGGCGGCGGCGGCGGTGGCGGCGGCTAGGGGAAACCCTAGCCGCCTCTCTCTCTCCTGTCAGCTCCTTCCTCGCCCTTCCTCGAGAAACAAACACTGATAGTATCCTAGCAGTAATCTCCGTGCAATATCGACGACAAGCTAGTACATATAGCACATGATCGAAGACGAGGAATGGTAGCGATCCAGATGTGCTCGGGGACATTGGTGGCCTGGTCATCCATGTCCATGAACTGCATCAGCTCATCCATCATCCATGTCCTCCGCCGCCCACTCTGACGGCGGTGACGTCCGGGGGATCAATCGTCGGCGGCGAGGCACTACAGATGGATGAAAAATCATCAAAGCTGAAGAGCTGCATCAGCTCATCCATGTTCTCCGGCAGCACTACATCATCCAAGCTGAAGTCGACGGCGACGCCGTCTGACGTTGACGTCCCCGCCACCGGCGCCGGCTCTGCACTCGTCGTCACCGCCACCGCCACCGCCACCGCGGCATCATCTCCAGTACTCTCTGGCGGTGGCACAGGCGCAGAATCTTCCAACTCCGGCAAGATGGCATCGCCGTCGGCCCAGAGCTCATGTGGGTTCTGGTAGAAGTAGCGCAACACTTCGTCGATGTCGTCCGGCGGCATGATATTATCCAGAACCTGATCGTCCATCACGGCGGCGGAGGCGGAGAGGCCATGATCCCACGACGACGTCCCTGCCTGCCCTGTAGAAGTAATGGCGGCCACACCGGAGCCCTCCCCTGCCGGCATCGTCGGCAAGACGACGTTGTCTCCAGAAGCCAGCACCTCCTCATGTAGGAACTGGTCGTAGCAGTCCAGCATCTCGTTTGTGTTCATCATGCGATCACTCACGGCGGCGGTGGAGCAGCATTGGTTCAACGATGTCGCTTCGGCATCCACCATCACGCAAGACGTAAACATTCCGGGCCTTTTAGCGCGAGCGCGATGGTGGTCGCCGCCGGGATCTTGCGGCTCCCTCTGCCGCTTCTTGCCGTGGCCGCTGAATCGGACACGGTAGAGCCTCACCGGCGACGAGGCCAGGTCGGGCGGGGCCGTGACGGAGTACTCGTGCATGACCCAGCCCATGCTGCCGCTCTGGGCGTCGGCGTGGTAGTTGAGTATGTACTTCCTCCAGCGAATCTCCGTGCCGGTGCCGCCGACGAGCAGGTTCTTGTTGTCGACGCTGACCTTCTGCCCCTGCCAGTAGCCGCCGCCGACGCAGCTGCGCTTCTTCCGGTTGTCCCTGCGGCCGAGCGCGTGGCCGGACGCGATGAAGAAGGCTTCGTCCTCCTTGCGCCCGTGCTTCCGCAGGAGCTCCCACGGCGGCGCGCTCAAGGGTTCGTCGTCGATGATGGCGGCGCCGAACGGCGGGTTGCGAGTGCGCCCGCCCTGGAGGCGAGGGAACAGGTACCTCCGGATGAGGTCGTCGTCGGGGTCGAAGCGGAAGCGCGGGAGGCCAGCCTGTGCTGCCGCCGCCTCCATCAGCGCTGCGCTAGGGCCAGTATGCAGGCAGCAGCGTCGCTCTGGATTTATATATAGCCACGTACGAGCCCGGCTAGCTCCGGCTGCGAGGAGGGAGATGGGAATCCATCCCAGTGTCGAGTCGGACTCGACGGCGCGAACGTCTGGATCGATCAGAGTTCGGAGAAGGAGAAGGAGAAGGAGAAGGAGAAAGGAAAATGGACTCGATCACGGACTGTGCGCCGCGCAGATTGTTAAGTGGGCTGCCATCAGGCCCATTACTGAGAAAAGAGTCTTCAAATTTTTTTCTTTACCCACCTGGCCACCTCGACTAGTTTGATTACTTCACTTGATGTAAAAATCAGCACCATAAACTATAGTAGTGCTGTGATTTTTTTAATCCATTAGATTACGCTTAATATGCCTAGAACTTAATAAATCAAGATATTAGAGGACTCGAGTGTAAATCTCGGTGTAGTAAGAAATAGTGAGATATCTCTATATATCTCTACTTGGCTGCTTTGCTTATCTATATAAAACACTTTGAATTTTTTTTGCTCCTTTTTATGTTGAAGGTGTGTTCCGAATATTTAAAAATAACACTGTAAGAATCCGTTACGGATTCGTCGGCCACATGCCGATGAAAATTTGCGAAAAGCTGACAAAAATAGCTATTTTTATCGGCTATTAGCATATTTTCATCGACGCATGGCTATGAATCTAAACCGATGGAAAGAAAGGGAATTTTAATCGGCTGCCAGCGAAATTAAGTATGTTATTTTTATCGGCCTACATGGCCACCAAATACATGAGTCCAATTCCCCGCAGCCAAGGTGGTGCGCAAACGAGGACCACGTGGCAATCTATTTTTCACGATTTACGTGGCCACGAAAATATCTTGCCACATGGCACATCGTGGACTAGGCGCTATCCATTAGTTTCGTCGGTCGCTGGCCGGCGGAAATATTTTTTGTCAAAAATATAAAAAATAGGAAAATTCCATAAATTCATGAAAATTTCATATGCACATAGAAAATTCACGAAAATTTTTCAGAAATTCATAAAAATTCATAGGCCGCAATATAACCACATACATTGCATCACCATATATAGCAAGTGTTGTTCAAATTTTCAAGCATAGCTAGTGTTATTCATCAGATTTTTCAAATTTAACACAACCATGAGGGCAATTCCCCATTTTATCCTCTCAAGTCCTAATTGCCTCTATATACCACTATAATTTGTACGAGCTACATGCTATAATTTTTATAAACTTGAACCTAGGACTGCAACATTTCACTTAGGAAAGCAAAATCAAGGAATGGTGAAAACTCACTTAGGGATTTTGTTACATTTTGATAATAACCGTGGAAAGAACGGTGAAAACCCACTTAGGGATTTTGCTAAATCTAGATAATAACCGTGGAAAGAACGGATGGACATAGGGATTTTGTTAGATCTTGATAATAACCGTGGAAAGAACGGTGAAAACTAACTTAGAAATTTTGCTAGATTTTGATAATAACCGTGGAAAGAACGGATGGACTTAGGAACTTGGGAATTAAGAACGGAGAGAGGGCACTTGCTGGTAAAAAAACCATATGATGTGGGAAAGGAGCAAGCTGGAGACAACTGTGCTTAGCATTTACCTTCGTCTAAGGAGAGAAGGGTCATCTAATGAAAAGTTGGACACAATGTAGATAAACATGTCCCACCTAGGAGGAGTCATGTCAGATAGGGCTTGGAAAGCGTAAAAAAAATTGTTTAGTTTTCAGAAAGTTTCGTGTTGTTTTAGAAAAATTTCATATGATTTTCAAAAAGCTTCTTACAGTTTTAGGAAAAAAAAAACATATGATTTTTAAGAAGGTTTACGTAGATTCAGAAAGCATCTTATTATTTACTAACATCATCACACCTACATCGTATGGTTTTTTGTTGTTTAGCTCATCCGTTCATTTATTGATAAACGGATCACTTGGCAGTAGTAGCTCCCAATACTAAATCACTGTTCTATGGCCAAGCCGATGCAACACCTGCTGCAATCACACTCCACCGCCGCATCAATGCGTCAACTCTGACCTCACCAATGTCATATGCACCTGAGCCATTTGAGTACTCTATGCTTAACAACTTAACGATTTATCTATGTATTGAAAAGACATGTGCTTTGGTTTTTTTATTCTGTTTTTTCGCTGTATGAAAGGTGGGTCCTAACGCTTTAAAAAGCAAGTCGAACGAAATAGATCCGAATCTCGAGACTACCTCGAAAAGCTCTTGAAATTCAGTCATTTCAGCCGTTCAGCTATTTATGTCAGCCGAAAAGAACAAATGCTAAGTTTGCATGTATCCGAGCCGTCAGCACTATGCAAAACAAAACTACCTTTCGTTCTTTTGTAAATAGATAAATTATGTTAGGATTTACGCCAATGCAAGATCAGAAACGACACAGGGAGACACGATGTTTGTTAACGCATTTCAGTTTTCGACTACATCTGTGGGGCTCTAATTATGGACGCTCCTCCCCCAAATCATAACACCGCAACACACCGATTGATCTGGTCACGACCACATGCCGCCCGCTGACCTTCTCTTACTTATGCTACTATTATGAAGTCATTGTCCTAATTACACCAAGTCTGCCTCCCTTTATATAGAGTGGAGGCCTGGTTAGAGTCTGATTCTAACTCTAAACCAACCTTGCCTAGATATTACAACACATAATCCATGTAACCTACTTAGACACATATTCGATACAAAATCTAACAATTTCATCATAGATTTTGTTATTCCATTGCCAAATCAGCTCAACACAAAATCCGAAATCAACAAATGCATCACAAAAGTCCCTTAGATTCCTTTAAGCATTCTGCACCATTTTTAAGAACGAACCAAATGGCATGTATTACTCGGTAAGGAAAGTTAGTAGGCAAACTAAAACATAAACCAATTAGGTAAACACAACCAACTCTTAAAAAAGCAATATGAAGAGTATGGCTTCAATATGCTAACCCTAGAAAAAAAAACTTATATAGTGTCACCTTCTCCTCTCCCCTTGTAAAATAACGTTATGAGGAATATTAATAATGATATTAAGAGGTAAGCTTCTTAAAAAGTAAAAACATGATTACTCGATGTACGTTTCTCCACCAGCCAATTTACGAACCGTGAGATGAAATCTAGAATTTATACATCTGGTTCTTGACACATCCAATTCATAGAACTATTAGTAAACATAAGTAAATGCTCTTCTTATTCTTGGCTCCTATAGGTGACCTAATTCTCAGATGAATAGATCTGATTTATGTGTCGTCGCAATGTCACTGCTAGATCCAATGTGAGGATCCAATCTCGCAAGACCATTTTATCGAAGACACTGCTATGACAGCTTGCCGAGGAACAAACCTCGAAGAAAGCACACACCGTTGCCTAATCCAGCTTCCCACGAACAAAAGGGAGCCTTATTCCAAACGTTAAACCATTACTGCTGCTAAGTGCTAATTCCATAGATTTGGTGGAGCATGAATATGTGGCGGCCTCTAGATTGATTTCTCTCTGTTTTCTTACGGTGGCCATTGGAAAACCATACTTCCCTTCCTCTCTTATCAGCCTTTTCTTGCGCTAGTGCTTGCATCTTGAATTACTTAGCTCCAGCGACAATAAGCTCTTATTTTTAAGACTTTGTATCAACTCAATGTTTGTTTCTTGAAAGTAATTTTATCTTCAATTTTTTTTAAAAAAAGCGACAATAAGCTCGAAATTGATGCAACAATTTTGTATCTTTGCACGAAGTAATTAGATAATTAATCGAAACAATCAGCGGAACACTTTCATCTTCTTGGAAGTAATCAGACATACAAGAAAAAATCGTAACATGTACTGGAACATCCGTACAGCTGAGACTTGCCTCCCTATTTTACAATGCTTGACAAGATTAATAACTCGCACACGAATTAGCAACTTGGTTAATTAGTGCATCACTACATGTCTACATCACTACGCCCGGAGTAGCTAGCGCGCATGCGAGAATTGAAGCATCAAGCATGGCGTGGGAAGCATGCTCGGCTCCGGCGACGGGAAGAAGAAGCTTGCTCCCGAGAACACCTCCTCAACCGCCGCCGCCGGCTTCACCACCTCCTCAACCGCCACCCCCGGATTGGAAGCTTCCATCTTCTCGCCGGTGATGTCGCACTCGCCATCCTGCAGCGGGCGAGGCTTCTTGTGGATGTCCCAGCGATCGGCCGACGTCGATGACGCGTGCCCTATCGCCTGCTTGCTCGACGTGCCGGCGCCACCCGGCTTCTTCATCTTATTGCTGTCCCAGCGGTCGACGGCGTCGGCGCGGCCGGGGCTTCCGCCGCTGCTTCCGCCGCTCGCCGCCGACGACGACGGCATTTGGGTGGTGGAGAGTTTCTTGTTCGCGCCCCACCTGTCGACGGCCTCGGCGCGGCCGGGAACGCCGCTGCCGCCGCCGCTCGACGACAACGCTGGGCTGGATGGCTTCGCCTTTTCGATCGCGTCCCGCCCATCTACGGAGCTGAGCCGGCCGGGTCTCCCGCTCGACGACGGCAGTGGCACAGGGATGGGGGAGGGCTTCGTCTTGGCGGCGTCCCAGCGGTCGACGGCGTCGGCGCGGCCAGGTCTGAGGGAGGGCGGCGCGAAGTCGGCGGGAAGGATGATGAGGCAGGGCGTGGGGAGCAGTGGCTGCAACTGGCTCCTCGGCGGCGTGGGGAGCAGCGCCGGAAGAACGGCAGCCATGGCTGCCCGGGAATGTGCAGATCACTCGTCGATTCGCGGCTTGGGAGACGAGAGCTGCGGAAGCGAACAATTGAATGATCGTGCAGAGAAGAGCGGGCGTCCCTCTGGGCTCTGGCTCTGTATTTAAAGTGATTTTCGATTCGGGAGGCTATACAGTACGGTGGTCCGTTCTATTCAAAACCAACGGATGAGGAAAAGAACAAAATAGATGACATCATCATGAACCAACCTGACACTATATGAACCAACCTGAACCTACATGAACCAAGCTGAACCTACCTGAACCAAGTTAAAACAAACTGAACCAAGTTGAATTTCTCATAAAGCTATCTGCATGAACCAATCTGAACCAACATGAACCAACCTGAAACTGTCTGAACCAACCTAAACCTACATGTTTTTCTTTAAACTAACTGAAACAACTTAAACCAAGCTGAATTTTCTATGAAGCTATCTCCTTTTTTACTAAAAAATCCTGAACCAACATAAATTTTCTATGAAACTATCTGAATCAACCTGAATTTCATATGAACCTAGCTTTTTTTTTACCTACACCAACATGAACCTATCTGAATTTCCTATGAAACTAGTTGAAACAACACAAACCAAATTGAATTTCCTATGAAGCTATCTGTTTTTTTTAACAGAAAAATATTAAATCAACATGAATTTTCTATGAAACTATCTGAACCTACCTAAATTTCACATGAACCTAGCTGCATTTTTACTTGAAACAACCTGAACCAATATGAATTTCATATGAAACTAGTTGAAACACTGAACCAATCTGAATTTTCTATGAAGCTAATGAAACAACTTTGAACCAGTGGGCAGGCATGTCTTGGCTCTTGTCTTTGGCGAGCTCATTGCCAAGGCCCACGCGGCGCCGAGGAGGGGAGCATGCCACATTCAAGGCCGGTGGGGCCGGATGGCTTGGCAAAGCCAGCAGCTGGCGAGCTGGCTAGCTTTGGCTCGGCTGGGCTCCACCAAGGAAGGAGGAGGCTGACGGGTGGGGTCCGCTCGGCAGAGGCAGAGAGCAGGGGAGGCGGTGGCGCACGGCTCGGCGGCGGAGAAATCCGGCGACGGCGTGGTGCTCCGGTGGGGGCAAATGAGGGGAAACGAGGAGGAGGTCTTGGGGTTCTTGGGGGAGGGGTTGGTGGCTCGGGAAATCGCCGGTGGTGAGCTGGCGGCGGACCGGGGCGGACGGGGGCGACGACGCACGGCGGGGAGGGTCGCCGGCGACGAGAGGAGACGTGTAGGTGGTCCGACGAGGTACGGGGGTGCTGTAGGAGGATGAAGGCGGCTCGGATTGATGCCGAAAGGGCTTGAGGTGTCATGGCGGCGTTGGGGTGGACCGGTGCAGTGCGGAGCACGGCGGCAGTGAGTTCCGGTGGGGACAAGGGGCAGCGGAGGGGCTCAGCGGCGCCGGTAGAAATGGGGCTAGCTCACTTTGGTGACGACGTCTCACCGACGGCAACGAACAGAGAGGGGGACCAAGAGGAGGAGGAGGAAGAGCGCGGCGGGATGGCATCGGCATTTATAGATGTCGCCGGCGAAAGAGAACAACGGCGTGGGGACCACGGCGAGCAAGAGGGGATGGCAGCGTGATCCGGAAGCCACGCCGGCATATCGCCTGAGCCGGTTCGAGAGACGGTGAGGTCGCGGGCTCGCCCACGCCGTCGCACATGGGGGCGAGCGGACGACGGTCACAGAGCTCATCCGTTGCAAGCCAGAGAACAGACATCCGTTCTCTAACATTTCTGAAAATAATTATAGGGAACCCATATAGGACGGACGGACGTCCAGGAGGCTTGGGATGGATGACCATGACACAAACTGAAACTACATGACTGAAAGGACCGAGATGACGCCTAGAGGGGGGGTGAATAGGCGTGACACCAAATTCAATCTTCAACTGCGCTGCGGAAGTAGGTTCGGACTGTCCGTGACACCCCTCGGACAGTCCGAGGTCAACTGAGAAGATTTTGTCCCCAAATCTCCGGAAGCGTCCTGCACCACTCAAATACCACAAGCAATATGACAAGGACACAATATGATTCACAAGCAAGTAAGTGTGCAATAGTATCTCACAAGACAATCAAGCCAATAGCGCAATAATCAAATAAATCAAGCTTGAGAGTGAGAGTAGATAAAACCGGTAAGAAGATGGAGGCTCGGCGATTTGTTTTCCGAAGTTCGGATCCTTGAGGGATCCTACTCTCCGCTTGAGGTAGGCTCCAACACCTTTGAGCCCGAGTCCTACTTGACTCTTTCCTCTCGGATTTGTGCCAACGCACTCACCGACTTTGCTTCTTGATTCCTTCCCTTGGAGGCGGAATCGTACCTTCACAAACTTGCGTGGGCAACCACACCTCGTCGGTGGCTCACCGGTGGCGCCTAGCCGCCTAGGAGTCCTCAACCTCCAAGGGTAATAGATGCTCAATGAAGAACGAACCGGAGATGTACTCAAGTGCTCAACAATCAAATCTTGCTTGCTTGGATTCACACTTTCTTCACCAATCTTCTCTCCCACTAGATGAATCACAAAGATTCAATCCTTCTTCCCAACACTCCTCACAAGGGGAATCACTTAGATTTAACCCTAATCCCTTCCCAACTCTTCTTTCAAAGAGGATCACTAAGATCTAGGGTTTAGGAGGTGTGGGAGGCTCAAGAACAAGAGGATAGGTCAATAAACTTGTGATCTAGCCGTTTAGTGCAAGTGGGGAGTGAGGGGCTTTAAATAGATGGCTTGGAAAACTAGCCGTTGGGGTTCAGATCTCACAGAGTTCGGACAGTCCGGACCTTTGTTCGGACAGTCCGGTAAATCAGATAAATTCCAAACAGAGCTCAATCGGAGGACACCTCGGACAGTCCGAACCTTCTGACAAATCCGTGGATCTTTTCGAGACGATCCGAGACGCATCACGACCTCGATTTAAAACATGCATAACTTTTTACTCGAACTCCGTTTTAGGTGATCTTGGGCTCTACGGAAAGCTGAGAACAAGGGCTATCTAATCCACAAGATATCACCACCTAAAATCCAAGAGAGTGATGCATAGATCAAGAAAACCAAAGGCAACACCACACCTTTGCACTCTCTAACCCCCACCAATCACTTCTCTTTGTCTCCTCACAAGGATTGATCAATTGAGCACCTGAGACATATCAAAACCATTCTCCATGGCATCCCCCTTAATAGTACGGCGATCCTTAGACTGAAATGAAAGCAAGATAGTACAAGTCTAAGAATAACACTTGCCGTCTTCTTTTCTTCATGCCGTCACAAACTTGAAGCAATGTGCATAATGACCTTCACCAAATGATTGATGACGTCTTCACCTTGCGAACCTTGACTTGGTTCACCTCATGAGACTCTTGTCTTATCGACTTTGACTTGATCATCCCCCGACGATCTTCACGTCAAATCGATCTCGACTTGTTCCTCAACTTTTGGTGACACTGTCGTCTTGTTGACTACGGCTTAGCCTTCATCCTCTTGACATACCTTAGTCATCACACACATGCACGGGACCTAATTCTTTCCAAATCACTCATTAAATCCATTAGTCCCGAAAGCTCAATATATATGAATAAGGTTATGTTCGTGAGCAATTAAGCGCGTCAAGTGTTTCATACAAGGAGACACTATATGAATAAAAACACTTGACACAATATTATTTATGAAGTGCATCATGACATATAAAACTAATCTATATGCACTAGAGAGGTGATTGCCAACATGATGAAACAATTAAATCACGGCAAAGAACACAATCTTCACTTTAAATGAAGCACATGAAAGGATATACAAGAATTGTATATGTGCGAACAACATTTAGAACAAGAGTGAAGATGTGGACTAAACTATATTAAACTTCACTAAGTGAGATGCATGAGAATATATACAAACAAGGCATGCATGCACCAATTTCATTTATAGCAATATGAAGTTTAATTACAGATAAGATATAGAGCACTTGCACATGAGAAATGCAATAACAAATGTAGATCAAGCATACCGAGATTGCATACCTTAATTTGTCATCCATCCTATTTGCATATATGAGACTAAGGGAAATCTATAATCAAGTGTGTTAGTCTCAACATAAAACATGAGCATACCTTTTTAGGATGGAGAGCTTGTTCACTTGTTATATTTGATTCTCCTCTAAATAGATGAGACTAATGTTCAACTTAGCAATAAACACGTTAGTCTCATAGCAATATAAGCAATCACTAAACCAAGCATTGTCATTAAGTGTGTTTGTCATTAATCACCAAAATCACATAAAGTGTACCTTGAACTTACAATGACACAAGATGAAACTACATGACACAATCTGAACCAATATGACACAAGCTGAAACTACATGACACAACCTGAAACTACATGACTTTTTTCTGAAACAATCTAAACCTACATAAAACTACCTTACATGAAACAATCTGAACCTACATGAAACTACATGAATTTTTTAAAACTACATGTTTTTACCTAAAACTACATGAATTTTCTCCGAAACTACATGAACTTTTTTGTAACTACATGAACTTTTTTGTAACTACATGATTTTTTTTTAAACTACATGAACTACATGAATATTTTATGAAACTACATGAAACTTTTCTGAAACTACATGATTTTTTTTCAAAACTACATGAAACTATATGAAACTACATGAAACTACATGAATTTTTTCTAAAACTATATAAAATTTTTCTGAAACTACATGATTTTTTTTTCAAAACTACATGATTTTTTCTGAAACTACATGATTCTTTTCTTGAAACTACATGATTTTTTCTAAAATTATATGAAGCTTTTCTCAAATTTTTTTTTCTGAAACTATGAAACTTTTCTCAAACTACATGATTTTTTTCTCAAACAACATAAATTTTGCAGAAACTGCATGAAATTTTTTTTTGAAACTACCTGAATTTTTTTATAAAACTACTGAAACTACATGAAACTTTTCTGAAACTACATGAATTTTTTTAAAACTGCATGAAACTACATGAATTTTTTTTCTGAAGCTACATGACTTTTTTTTTTTTTTTTCTGAAACTACATGAAACTACATGAATTTTTGAAAACTACATGAAACTACATGAACTTTTCTGAAATCAAAGAGAGAGAGCTGCAGCCGCCCTCCCATAGTCCCATCCTCTCCAAGCCGTGAGTGAAAAGAACAGCCCCTGTTCTTGAGGCCGTGGTAGAGAGAGAAAGGGAATATCCCATGGCTGACCAGAGAGGTGAGGGAGAATAGAGAGAGCTCGGCTAGGGTTCCTCTTCCTTAGCTGTCGTCTCCAAATCAGCCAGAATTCCATGAAGATTTGAGAGATTGAGAAAGGGAAAAGAGAGAGCTAGAATGAGGCGTGGCCCTGCTCCTAGCCCGGCCATGGATTTGAGGATGGAAGAGGAAGACCATAGGGGTGGCGGCTGCTTTGACTCCGGTGGTGCTCCGCTGGTCACATGGCGGCTCGAGCAGTAGAAACCAGCAGCACGACAACAGCTTGTGGCCGGACCGTCGGATTGAGCAGTGGCTGGCCGGGATTGGTTGTGGTAGCAATTCACCAATGTAAAGCTAGCAGCTTGGGCGCACAACAGTGTGTAGCTCTGGGCATGGCCATGCAAGTCGCAGCGACGGCGTTGTGTTTTCGGCGAGGCGCGCCGAACTTGAAGAAGGTTGTTTCTTCCAGCGCACTGCGGCAATTTTTTAGCAGAGGATGCCTGCTTGCTGGTGGTGGCACTGCGACCTGAAGATGGGGCGAGCAGCAGCAGGGCAAGTCGCCGGCGTGCTCCGGCGAGCGAAGAGAGGCGACGGCGCGCGGAGCAGCAGAGGACGGCGGCGTTCGCATGGCACATGCTAGGACAGTAGGACGGCACAGGCGCAGCGGCCATGGAGGTGGACAGTGGACGGCACAAGCCCGCAGCTACAGTTTTTTTTTTTTTTTTTTGGGGGGGTCATTTTCACAATACTACTTGTTCCCGATAAGTGTTGGTAGTGTCCTTGTGTGTCAGGTCCGAATTCTCCTTTCCTCCCCTCCTGAAATCTCATGCTATCCAATCAAACAGGAGAATTTATCCTTTCTCCCCATTTCAATAGGAGTTTCGTATTATATCACTTGTAAAGATGTGCAATGAATCTATAATATGTCATTCATGTAACATTGACATATTGGCCTTGAACCCACTAAATTATTCACCAACAAAATGCATCTAAAAAGAAGAGAGCATTGCATGGTGGGTCCTTATAGTTGTTTATCATTTCTACTAACCTTCGAATCTCCCAAAACCATAGAGGAATATCCGAGAAACCATCGAGAGAGTTTGATGGTGGTCAAAATTTCACGTGTTTCATGTGGTGCTAGTTTTTTTTATCTAGTCCATATAATATTATGCATCACCATTCATACTAGAACCCTATCCTTTTGTTCACATGAAATCTCTGTGCTCTTCTTCTCCGTTCGCTCAAGTCCATCATATCTTCTTATGCTACCTCCCCACTTAGCTCATCATCCTGCATCCATACTCCCCTTGGCCTGCTTCCCACTAGCGCCGCGCCGCCAACACCACTCTAGTTCCAGCTTCACAAAGCTCCCCCACAAGCTCCTCTCTAACTTCTTACCTACTGGTTTCGCTGCCACTTACCTCTGGCTCGAGCGCCACCCTAATGTCCATCTAGATTTGGCTCTGCCTAGCTACGGTTTGATTCAAGTTGATCTTGAGTGAGGTATCCAAGTTTGAGCTCGGTTTGTCTTCAGTTCGGATCAAATTCAAACCGAGCTCCATATGAAGCTCGAACTCGTGATCGATAAAGGCTCGGTTAAACTCGATATCGACTCGGTTTGACTTGAAAAAACATCAAATACCTTATTGTACATATTTTTCCTTCGACTAAAAAGCTTAGTTTGACGTGAAAATCACTAAATCACCAATCTGCATACTGCACTAACTCCATGTTGTTTTCTATGGATGATACTGATATTGGTTAAAGTTGGATAGGCCTAGAACCCATATGTATTGGTAACATGGGTTGTTGGACTATCATGTGAGCTAGATACTTGAGCATTCGAGCCCAACCCGAGGTACGTACTCGAGATCGGCTCGATATAGAACCAAGATTTGTATCCAACTTGACATTGGCTCAAATAGGGTTCAAGTTCGAGTAATCTCAAGTGGCACGTTGTTTGTAAGGATATTGATGATGATATAGGGAAAAAAAATTTAAAGATTATCGTGGATTCTCTTTCAAGTCCCGCTAAGGGTATCTATAAATAGTACATAACGCAGCTGCCGTCCGCGAGCTCTCTCGGACGGCCACGTGGTTTCGCTTCGCTTTGCCGGGCGCCACATAACCGTTGGATCGTCCGAGCCGACAAGATCTGGCCCGTTGGTTTTGCTTTAACATATAAAAAGTTTCCCACCGGATGGCTTGCAGGTACGCGGGTGAATGGCCCATTTGGTTTACTCCGTCGCTTCGTTGTCTCACAGACCAGGGTTCGAGTCCCGCGGGCTCCCGCTCGCATGCGCAATTTTTTCCTCGCCGCGCAAGCGCTTTTGCGCCTCGCGTTGCTGCCGCGTTCCCACGCTGGGTCCGCACGCGCTGCCACGTTTTGTCGCCGGGCGCGCCGCGCGTTTTCTTCGTCGCGCGAGGCTTGCCCACGTGCCCATCGCATACGTGTATAGCGACCTGCACGCATACGGTCGCGTACCATACGGTCACGTGATACGTGCATGCAATACGTGCATGCATAGGAATGCAGCACGCGCATGCAGCGGCTTGCTCGCAGGCTAGCTCGCCTATACGCGACCGTATGGTACGTGACGTGCATGCGTATTTGTACAGCCGACTAATTTTTTCCTTTTTTTTTGGGCAGCCATACGAACGTCCCTATATTTTGTCCTCTCTTATACTGCTAATACCTCATAGCTCAATATATTTATTCGATAATTATGAATTAGACTAGCTTGCTTTTGCTTTTGCCTCGCGTAGCCTTTCCAGATGGCCCACACTAAACTAGACCATGGTTTCATGGTGAGAGTTTGTACAAACGTATATTCTTTTTAAAAAATAAAACAGCAATACAAAATTCGATAAAAATGGGAAAGGTATATTTTGCAATCTGCTAAAAAAACCTAGACCATGGTTTCATTGGTAGGGTTTGTACAAACATATATTCTATTAAAAATGTAAAACAATCATAGAAAATCCGAACGATAACCAATTCTTTTATGTCATTCTAATTCTTTCGTACAGAGTTAAAATAACAAAAAATGCAATCAAAACTTTGTGGTTAGGGTGCATAAATGAACCTAAACATTAAAATGCTATATTTTTCGATATTAATTACTAAATAATAGAAATTAAAATTTCCTTTCATTCTAATTTTCCCGTACAAATCTAAAATAACAAAAAATTTTCTAACGATAGCCAATTCTTTTCTTTCATTCTAATTCTTTCGTACAGAGTTAAAATAACAAAAAATGCAATCAAAATTTTATGGTTAGGGTGCATAAACGAATCTAAACATTAAAAATGCTATATTTCCCGATATTAATTACTAAATAATATAAATTAAAATTTCCTTCAATTCTAATTTCCCGTACAAATCTAAAATAACAAAAAAAAAAGCTACAAAAAAAGCAACCAAAATTTTATGGTGAGGGTGCATAAATGAATTTAAACATTACAAATGTTATATTTGCCTATATTAATTACTAAATAATTAAAATTTAAGACTTTTAAATATATAACTACGGTTTAAAATCATATATTCATGATGATGTACCAAAAAAATCTACCGCACCCCCACTATCATTGTCGTTTGCTAAACTAACACACACAAAATTCATGTTAGCATTCATCTTCAACCCTGCCCATCACACAAATCATGCTTACGTTCACCCTTTAGCCACATTTGCTATTCGTAGCGCCACCAGCAAAACTCCACTAGTTGCCTACAATGAGATCTAGGAGCAAAGAGCTCGAACGTGAGTAGGGTATTTGGGTTTGAATTTGAATTTTTTATTTTTTTGCGGATTGTCAACTAAATCTAAATACTACTACAATAATATCTTGTCCTCATGCTTGTTCCCGTTCAACTTTTGGAATATGTAGCTTCCAAATCTCATAGCCATTTTTTAAAGCTCTAAAGAAAATCGAGCGCTCATCTTAAAACTACAGACCCAACTTAAAAAAAGAGCCCTAAAAAATTCAGCTATAGTCAATCTAGTTAGCTCAGCATCAATCCATTCAGCTCGGCCTAACTAACCGACCTGTCCCTAGATTACTACAACCTCTTTTTATCTCTGGATGAGCACAAATAGTCCCCAATCCCCACAGTTGATATCATGCATGTACCGACGAGAAAGAGGCGCTCAAACAAACCACATAGGACTTGAGCAAATTAGGCGCAACCTAATTACAACGGTGCCATCCTGGTTATACTCTCTCTGTACACAAATGAGGCCCTGTTTGGAAGTGGAGTTTTTTAAAACCACTAACACAGGTTAGAAAACTTTAGTGTGAAGTGGAGTCTACAAAACTAAAAAAAAAAAAAACTATGGTTTTGCAGGCAAAACCATAGTTTTCAAAACAGAGTTTCTAGGGTTGCTTCCAAACACTTCATGGTCTCAAAAACCATGGTTTTGAGAAAACCATGGTTTTGCATTGAAACTACAAAATAACTCCACTTCCAAACAGGGCTTGATCTACGTTTAAGAGATCATAAAGATCAAGGAAAACAATTAACAGATCAACCACCCATTTATTCTTAGGAACATTGCTGCGAAAGTAGTGTCATCATTTACTCCTTCTAGCAGATCACTACAAAAGTTGTGTCCTCTCAACAATACAAATACTGCATGTTTGTAACAGACCCGCAGCAGCCATAACTTCCATCTTGACATGCAATTAACCACAACCTTATGCAATTAAAATCAAACTAAAATATAGATCTTTTTAAATCAAGCTAAAACATAGATCTTTTCTAACAAATAAAAAAAATTATATGTAGATTATTTGTGTACGGAGGAAGTAATTGTTAATGCAAGAAAGCTAACGGCAACGTCCTGCACGTACGGCTAGCTGCACCACACCATCTAGAAGCGAGCTGATCCCATCGACGAGCACCGGTCCACGCATGCGTGGCGTTCCGCCTCGCAGGTTGCTCCGAAGCTCGTTGTTTTCGTTGGAGGAAAAAAGAAAAGAAAGGAAAGGCAAACAAGAAAAAAAAAACTCAGAGAGATACATGACAAAACGCAGATAAGAAACACACGCACACACCAAGAACTATGCGTACAGGCTGGAAACCGAGATCGAAACGTATAAACAAAAATAGATTCAAAACCCAGGAGGAGCGAAAAGTAATACGTTGTCGCTCGTCACTGGGCCCATCAATATTTTTTACGGCGTCGCTATTTCTCAGGCGTTTGCGCGCCGGCCAAACGCGCAGGCGCCGCGGTCAGTCGTTGGATCTTGGGCGCGCGCGCTGTCGGCCGTTGGATCGTAGGTGCGTCTGGATTAATCCAATAGTTAGCACTCAATTAGTGAAAATTCCGCTAAATTTCTACTGTTTTTCCACATTTTCATTAACTGGAAAAAATATTTTGCGATAGTGGAATTTTTTTTGTGCGAGGTCTGATCTATTATAGATTTATTTTGTTTTTCTGTTTATTATAGATTTTTTGTTTTCTATTTATTATAAAATTTATTTTGTTTTCTATTTTTCACGTTGAGAGATTTTTTGCTCGTATAATTTGCGAAATCGTGTAGGCGTAAAAAATTCCACCGAATTTCTACTGTTTTTTCACATTTCCATTTATTGGAAAAATGTTTTGCGATAGTAGAATTTTTTTGCGCGAGGTGTGCACGCATGTATGTGGCATGTGACTGCACAAATGCTGAAATTACAGGCGCCTAACAATGGAAAAAGTTTTGGTCTCTACATCGTATATGTCGGGAATAAAATCACGGCTCATTGCCATGGCCCATTCCCTAACGGCCCAATCGAGTAGCCTCCTAGGGCCTGACTCTCAAGAAGGTTCTATCAAGCCCACGTGCATCCTGCCGAATAGCTTCCTGACTGGCACGGTGCGTAACGGCCTAAGATTTCTGTTTGAGCCCAACTCAAGCAAGAGTTCTGCACGGCTACGTGAAGACCCGGACGTGGTTTTCCGGATTGGAGCAGACGTCGTGATCCCCAATAATTGGAGTATACCTTATCTACCTGGGGTTGTATTTGGCATGTATACGAGTTCGCTACGGACTCGTGGTCAGCCCGACCTGATTATCCCTCGGTAGATCGGTTGTTCAACACTATATAAGCAAGATCCCTACGGCGTATAAAGGGCCAATCCAAGACGGCTTGAAGTCAAGATCGCATATTACTTCCTGTACACCCATAATCTCGTCGAGACCTGTCCATCTCGCCGAGTTCCTCCTTGTAAGCCTCTTTCATATAAAGAAGCGCTGGACGTAAGGTTGTTATCTCCCCGGAGAGGCCCGAATCAGGATAAAAACTCTGTGTCTCCCTATTGCTTGTTGATTGCTGTTTGCCTTGCTCGGCAGGTCTTCTATCTCCCTTTTCTCAAGAACCTTAGTTGACTTGTGACCGATATCCCAACCGTCGACAGTTGGCGCCGTCCGTGGGGATAGTAGATCAAGTCTGTTCGAGCATGTCAAACTCTTTCAGCGACCAGGAAACTCTTCCTGAGTGCTATGACTTAGAAGGGCAGGATGTCACGTCTTCTGTCAGATCGGATCGATCCTTTCGATCTCGATCGTCTTCCAGATATGGGACAGAACTTTCCGGCTATGTTCCGGAGATGGTCTTAGATCAAGCTCCCGTCATTGACGATGAATATGGAACCGATGATCTTTACGCTGGTTTAAATCTTTTGGATTCCAAGGCCATGTCGGTCGATTCCTCCTGTGGCGACACAGTGATGATACCGTCTAGCGTGCCAACGCACGGCCGTCGCAGCATCAACATGGCCGGCGCAGAGACCTCAGAGGCTCGTGCGCGGGCCACGCCGGCCGAAGAGATCGAGCAGATCAATTCTGCTCAGCAGCAAGATGGGGCTACTTTGGCTTCTCGCGAGTAAGAGGTTGTTCGCCGCAGTCTGGACGCCTCAATCAACCAAACGTTGGTGCAGATTCGCGATCAGCGCAAGCGACAACGACGCGACCCGCCTCGCGCACCTTCGCCAAGTCCCCTAGCAGAAGTTCTACCTGCTAGGGTTGAATCCCCGTGTAACCAGACCCCGGTCGGGCAAAACGCAGATGCCTCAGGGATCCCAGGACCTCTTGAGCAGAGTCGCGAACGACTTCAAGCCTTGGCAACGGTGGTTAGATCCACCAACCAGGCCAATCTCGCCCTGATGGGCGACGCTGTTGCTTCTCACCTAGAGCGACTGGCCGAAGGCCTTAAGTGCATAGGTGAAGTTAACACCTCCTCCGGGCAACGCAGTCAACCTATCCGGAGAGACTCGAACAGCGAGCGCTCCGATCGATCGCGTGACCCTCATCACTGGCAAATGGCGACTCGTTACGAACAAGGTACCCGTGGTCGGCAACGCTCACCAATTCCCGTGGTCACCGTGACCACAGGAGCAAGCGGGCGCGCAGGGATCACGGATGATCCCCTTGGGAAGCGCGCATCGTAGCGACCACGAGGAAGGAGCGCGGAGGATTGTCTCGGAGGGAATTACTCCAGGTAGAATCTTCCCGTTCAACTAGAGTCCCTCCGCGCAACAGGACCAATATCTTTTCAAGACTAGGTTCTGCAGAAGAAGATGGCCGATCATATGCCTTGGGCTGCAAGGATTTCTCTGATGAGCTCCGCGCTGTCAGGTGGCCTTCCAAGTTCAAACCCAGCCACATAGAGAGGTACAATGTGACCCAAAACTCAGAGAAGTTCCTTTCCATCTATGCTACCGCCATCATGGCAGCTGGGGGTGATGAGCTAGTCATGGCCAATTACCTTCCGACTGTCCTTGAGGGTGCTGCTCGGACGTGGCTGTTCAATCGGCAGAAAGGTTCCATCCAGTCTTGGGACCAACTTTGTGACGCTCTGATCGCCAATTTCCAGAGCTGTTACATGCGTCTGGGCAAGGAGGATGATCTGCACCAGATGATCCAGATGAACGGGAGACCCTCCACAATTTCGTGAAGTGTTTCATCAAGATTCGCAACACGATCCCGAACATATCAGATGAATCTGTTGTCCGCACCTTTAAAAACGGTGTCCGTGACGAGAGGCTCACCCAGGATCTCGAGATCAATGAGACCTAGATCGCCAACGATCTATTCAAGGCGGTTGATCGCTATGCCAATGCGGCAGAGCGTGTTCAGTATAAGAAGGCGTTTGACAAGGACAAGCTGCCCGTCCAGCCTGGTGTAGATGAGAAAAAGAAGAGCAGCAACAATCCTGGTGACAAGAAGTCCCAGAAGAAAAAGAACAAAGGTACGCAGGATAACACCGTCGCCGGTATAGATCGCGCACTTCCTCCCAAGGACAGGCAGAAGAAGCCCAACAAAAACTATAAGGGCAAGAAGCCCGCCCAGGGAGACAATCAAGATAAGAAAGGTCCGAGTGACCGATATTGCCAGTTCCATCAGAACTACGGTCATGACATACGCCATTGCAGGACCTGGGTAGTAAAGCTCGAGGAATTCTACAATGGTAAAGGCCCCATGCCCACCCTGCCCGAAAAGGGTGATGCCGGCAAGGACAAGTGCCAAGCCGATGGTGGTGATCAGGACGATGAGGATGACTATCAAGAGCCCGTGAACCATATAGCTGTTATTTTTTGCGGCTCCTCAGTTTATACCTCTCGGCGCAGCCTTAAGGAAGCTGCTCGGGAGGTCCACAACGTCGAGAAGGGCAAACCACAGCCCGAGTCGATGAACTCGACCGAAATTTTCATCTCCTTCTCTAAGGAGGATTGCCCCATTGGGATGACCAAGGCTCAGCGGCTCCCACTGGTGGTCGCTCCGACCATCAGAACGCTAGAGTCGGGCGTGTCCTAATCGATGGCGGGAGTGCGCTGGACTTACTTTCCGCAAAAGTTTTGGACGAGATGCAGATTCCTTGTTCCAAACTCAAAGAGGTCGCGATGCCCTTCTATGGGATTGTACCGGGAGAAGCTGTTCGGCCGCTGGGACAGATTGTTCTGCCCGTTACCTTCGGCAGTCTAAGTAACTTCCGCACAGAGTTGATCACGTTCGATGTGATCTATTTTTCATCTGCTTACAACGCGATCTTGGGTCGGCCATCTCTGGGAAGTTCATGGCCGTGTCCCACCATGCATACCATTGCGTGAAGATTCCGGACCCTAGCGGCGTGATCACGGTCAAGGGCAACTACAAAGCTGTTCTAAATTGCGACGAGCAGTCCCTTACCCTGATCGACCAACTTCCCCGTGTGGTCCCGAAGTACCGCAGAACAAGTCTGCCCGTCCCAAGGTTTCTCTCCAGCCAGGGGAGAGACCAAGGAAGTTCCGCTGTCTCTTGACGATCCTTTCAAGACAGTTCATTTGGGGGCCAATCTGAACCTCAAATAGGAAATCGAGCTCAATGCCTTCCTCCGAGCTAATGCAGATGTGTTTGCTTGGGAGCCGTCTGACATGCCTGGAGTCCCAAGGGAGGTTATCGAGCACAAACTGGCAGTCCGACTGGACAAAAAGCCCGTTCGTCAGAAGCTCCGTCGTGGGCTGCACTTCTTTAAGGTCCTGCGCAAGCACAATGGCTTCGAGTGGACAGAGGAGTCTGACAGATCCTTCCAAGATCTAAAGCAATATATGTCCAACCCACCTGTCTTGACTACCCCGCGACATGGCGAACAGTTTTTGTTGTATCTTGGCTGCATGCCACAAGCGGTGAGCGCGGTCTTGATGGTGGAAAGGGAAGGCATCCAACGGCCAATGTACTACGTGAGCGAGGTGCTTCATGGATCAAAGGAGCGTTATCCTGAGGTCCAAAAGTTACTCTACGCCTTGCTCATGTCCTCTTGAAAGCTTCGGCATTATTTCCAAGCGCATCAAATAATGGTCAATGGAACTAGCAGAGTTCAATATTCTGTTTGCTGCCCGAACTGCTATTAAATCTCAGGTCTCGGCCGACTTTGTCGCTGAATGGACCTGCTCGCCCAAATCTCAGGAAACTCCCGAGCAACCTAAAGAAATCCCATGGACCATGTTCTTCGACGGTTCGCGCACTGGAAAGTCGGGGTTGGTTTTGTTCTCATCTCCCCTCAAGGAGAGCAACTTCAGTATTCTATCCAACTACACTTTGCGGCAACTAACAACGCCGCGGAGTACGAGGCCCTCCTCGCGGGACTAAGAGCGTGCAAGTCGCTTGGCGTCCAACGGCTAACTGTGAAGGAAGAATCACAGCTAGTCATCAATCAGGTAAACAAGGAGTATCAGTGCTGCGATGACTCAATGGCGCGATACCTGGTTGAAGTGAGAAAGTTGGAGCGGTACTTTTGATTCTTCGAGGTGCTCTTCGTGCCCAGGAAGGACAACTTTCTTGCCGACCAGCTGTCCAAGTTTGGATCCTCATGTGAACCTGCCCCGGCAGGGGTGCTCGCCGAGCACCTTTACAAGCCCTCTATCACGTCTCCGGACGAGGCAACAGAGACAGGTGGTGCTGTCTCCGTCATCGAGCAGGCTGCGGACTGGACAACGTCATTTGTTCGGTACATTGCAGATGGGACCCTGCCCGACGACGACGCCGAGCGTTCTCGACTTATAAGGCGTGCTAGTCCATACAAGCTTGTGGACGGCATCCTTTAGCGGCACGGTGCCCTGGGAGTAATCTCCAAGTGCATCTCGCAGCAGGAGGGTGTGTTCCTTCTTAGGGACATACACGAGGGTGCCTGCGGCAACCACGTCTCCTTCAGGACTCTGGTCGGCAAAGCGTTTCGCATGGGTTATTATCGCCCACGCTTACACAGACGCCGGACGTGGTAACTAAGTGCAAGGCATGCCAATTTCACGTTCGGAAGGCCCATAAGCCCGCTCAAGAGCTCTAAACGATCCCCCTCATGGCTTTTCTCCACATGGGGTCTGGATCCGCTCGGCCCGTTCCCCAAGGGGTTCAAAGGCTGCACGCACTTGCTCGTCGCCATCGATACCTTTACAAAGTGGATTGAGGCAGAGCCTGTGTCATCTTTTTACGCCAAAACGGCTGTGCGCTTCTTCAAAAACAATGTGATCACGCGCTTCGGGATTCCTCACAAGCTGATCACTGATAACGGTCCCCAGTTCAGAAGCGAGCTATTCCAAGAATACTGCGAACAAATGTGCACCAAGATCTGCTTCGCCTCTGTGGCACATCCACAGAGCAATGGAGCAGTCGAGCGAGCTAACGGACAGATAGTTTAGGGTATCAAACGGCACGTGTTCACGTCACTCAGCGAGCACAACAAAGCCTGGGTCGACGAAGTTCCTTCCGTCCTCTGAGCCGTTCGCACCATAGCCAGCCGGGCAACCGGGGAAACTCCTTTCCAATTGGTCTACGGTGCAGAAGCCATCTTACCCGCCGAAGTGGTACTCGGCTCGCCTCGCACTAGCTCGGTCAACATGGTTGACTCAGAGTAAGAGCGCTTGCTCGAACTCGATCTCCTCGAAGGCACACGCGACCGGGCACAAGTCAGAATGGCGCGCTACCAGCAAGATCTTCGCCGGCACGCTGCCAAATCTATCCGACCAAGGGCTTTGAAGGTGGACGACCTCGTTCTGCGCCGTGTCCAGAACTTGTCCAATGCCAACAAGTTAACTCCCCGGTGGGAGGGTCCGTTCACGGTCGCTTTACCGCCGCCCGGGGCCGTTAAATCTGCAATGGAGGACGGGAGAGAGCTGACCAGCGCTTGGAACATCGACCAGCTTCGTAAGTTCTTTGTGTAGATCTTTCGTTTGTTTTCTTAGCTCTACGCTTTTGTCGAACTTTGCGTCTTAGTTCGTCCAAGTTTCTCGGGCTGCCATGTAAAGTTCGATCCAATAAACTGTGAATGTTCGCAGTCCCCTACGGCCCTTTTCACATCTTGTCTTCTCAGACTACTTTCTCTCTGGTAACACTTGATGGCTGCTCGGTCTTGTGAACTCTTGGCTCCATGATCTTCGAGATTTCCTGCCGCATCTAGTTTCAAAGAAGTTCCTAAACTCAGGGTTGCGTAACACGGCTTTCCGCCTTACGGCTAAGTCTGCTCTCGTAAGCCCCCCGCGGCAGAGGCACTTACCGCGTTCGGCACAACCACTTGGCAAAGCCTGCTCTCGTAAGCCCCGCGGCAGAGGCACTTTCCTGGTTCGGTTACCCTTGCAATCGCCTAGCTTACGTTAACCAGCAGCTAATGGAACGAGTCGATCAGGATGCGGGTGTCGCTCTATCTCTCTACGCCCGTGCTTGAATTCGCAAACTTAGGTTTTCAAGCATCGTCCGTACCGGGGGCTAGGGTGTCACACTTTTTGCTTGTGCACCTGTTCAAGTTCGCAAAGTCAGGTTCTCTAGCAGATGCACAACGGGGGCTGTGAGTTAGGCTGGCGTTCCACCGTTTTTTCTGAAAACTCTAGCGCTGTTTTGCCTTGTTCCTAGTTTCTTATTCGTTCTTGTCTTTTTGCTGCTCTTCTTTGCAGGGAAAAGGTAAGTTTTATTTACACTAACAAAAGTTTTTACAGGAGTACAAGGCCCTTTCGGGTACTGCCCTACCGCCACTACTTAGAAGTAAGCTGCTCCTTCAGCTCCTCAATTTCTAACTTGAGGCGCATGGCTTCTCCTTAGGCTTTGATCCCTTCCTTCGCTTCAGCTCGGAGGCGATCGGCTTCCTCCTTGCTGACTGTCCTGTTCTTGGCTTGCTCCTTTGCCTCGGCACGGAGGGCTTCAACCTCTTTGGTTTTGGCCCGCAGCTGCTCGGTCAGACTTTCGTTCTGACTTCACTGCTGCTCGACGGTCTTGAGCTGCTCGGCCAGCTCCTTGACCTGTCCTTCCGCGGTGCTCGCCCTCGCGGCCAGTGCGCGAAGCTCCTCGACCTCTTCCTAGGAGATCAAGGGAGTTGATACCCTCTCCTCGGTCAGTCGGGCCTTGAATTTCTTCACCTCCGTCTCGAGTCGGTTCCGGCGTTCGGCCGTGGCCATAAGCTAATACTCGATCCACCTCGTGCGGCGCTGCCCTTGGAAAGCTCCCATGATGGCGCCGCGCTCAATGGCGATGCCTTCTTCGAGATCCTCCATAGTCGCCCACAAGACCTGAATGAGAGAAGATTAAAATCTGTCACATTGTGTTGCTCGTAACTTAAGCGGGCAACTTTTGGGTTTGAGGCTTACCTCTTGAAGCCTTGTAACATCCCAAATTTTTAAAACCAATTTGGCACGTTATTAATTTCTTAAATGCATAATTTGAAAATGTTAAATCACTCATTATCGCATCATGACATCATCACTTCATGCATCATCCTGGAAATAACTTGTGCATTTAAAATCTCCAATGTAAAAATATTGTCGGAAAAATTATAAGTAATTTGTTAACCTACATTATCTTCTTTAAGCAAATCCCATGTGGAATTTTGGGAAAGGTATTAATAGATTTTTGGAATTAAAGTATTATTTCTTAAGTATTTTTTTTATATAATTAACAAGGATGTTTGGAAGAGTAATGCTTTTGGGAAAATCAGAAAACGTTTTAATTTCCCCCGGCCCGATTCGGCCCACTCCCTCCTTTCCCTTCTCTTCCCCGCTCCTCTTTCCCCTCGGTTGGGCCGCAACCGTGCCGGCCCGCGCCGCCCTCTTCCTCTCCTTTCCCCTCTCCCTCTCTTCCCTCAGTTGGGCGCGACCATGCGCTGCCCATCCGCTCGCCACTGCCCTCCTCGCGCCATGATCGTTGCGCCCTGCTAAGCGGGCCCGCTTTGTCACCCCGTCTCCTCCTCTGTTTCTTCTTCCCCGCGTCGCGCCGTCCGCCGGTCGCCGCCGCCATCCTCTCTCTCTCTCTCCGGGGCCTCACACCAAGATTCCCATGAAATCGCCGCCTTTACACTCTTCCGCCGGACCCCTCTCCGTCCCCTACCCCTTTCCTTGTCTTATCGCCGGCCGAACCACCCTCGCGTTCAATGCGTTCACCTACACGGCACCGGCCGGAATCGGCGCCGGCGTTCGCCAAACCGCGCGTCGCGTCAGAGGTCGTTCGATGCAGAGCTCGCCTATAAATGGGGTACTGCTACCTCCGCTGCCCCTTGCTTTGCGCCGCCGCATCGGACGTACACCCGAGCCGGTGCGTTGCTCCTTCTCTCCGCGTCGTCGCCGTTACTCTGTGGTTTCGCCGCGATTTTCCACACCAACCTCATCGTGCATTTGGCGCAGGTCGTTCCCGTGGAACTCGCGCCGTTGATTTGGAGCCGGGTGGCCCGCTCGCGTGTTCCCGAGCCCACGCCGTCGCCGCCGCCGTGGTCTCGCCGCTGGCGCCTCGCTTGTTCCGTGAGCTCACCAATCGCTTTATTCCTCCCGTTGTTTCTCGCAACCGGGATTGAGTTAGGGCCTCGTTTTCGCCGCGCCATGACACCGTGATACTCCGTCGCCGTGACTCGTTCGCCCGCCTCCTGTGCATTTCTTGCGCCGCCGAGGCACCGTCGCGTTGTCTCGCCTCTCTCACTCCCAACGAGCCCATTTGGTCTCCAATAGCCGGAACTGTCGCCGCCGTGAGCAAGATCGCCGCCGCCGGGCTCCTCTTTTCCCCCTCTTCACCGCCGCGAGACGCTGCCATGTGGGACCCACGGGTCAGCCAGCGTGGCTGCCTCGCTCCCTTCATGCGCGGTGCCAAGCCGCGCCTCCGTGTTGGGCCTCCTGGCCGAGCCGGCCCATTACCGAAAAGCCTCCTTTTCATTTTATTTCTTTTGTTGTTCTGAGTAATCCTTATTTGTTACCTAAAATATTTGCTAAAAATAACCAAAGGCTTGGTAAAAATTTATAAAATTAGTGAAACTACTTTATTAGTTTCTAACACAGGAAAATTATGTATTTACATGTCATGCATATGGAATCCATTTTTGGTTAAATAGATAAGCTCTAGGTGCATCATTAATTTCATGTCTCAGTAAATACTCTATAAAAATTCAGAAATACTTTGGAGGTTGCTTTGGACCTTAGAAATATTATTTGTATGCATGGCATCCATCCAAAGATCTGTTTTGGTCATGCAAGTAATTTTGAGATGCCATCATTCCATGTGTGCATTACCGCTTAGCATCATGTTTCCTTTAAATGAAAATGCATAAATCATGGGATTGCTGCATTTCCTTAAAAACAGCATGACATAAAATGTTTTACTTATGTGTGTTGTATTGCTTTGCATGCGTTAATGTTGCGTTTAGGAGGTCAAGCTCTCGAAGACCCGATCGACGACGCCCCTTCGCTTTCCCCGGAACCGATCAAGGCAAGTCCCCCTTTGATCATATTGAGAAGCCATTTTTGGTTATTTAGAAAATATTTATTAGACTTGAAAATATGCATGCTAGTTTAAAAGTTAAATGCCGTATTTCCTAGACTTAGTTATCATGACCGAATATATAGAAATGTAAGAAATATGGTAGGATTAAACCCAAGGCTAAAATATGAATTGCTCTTATT
The DNA here is from genome assembly GCA_036346415.1 of Raddia guianensis. Classification (NCBI taxonomy): domain Eukaryota; kingdom Viridiplantae; phylum Streptophyta; class Magnoliopsida; order Poales; family Poaceae; genus Raddia; species Raddia guianensis. Next base: position 28,027,478 of record CM070543.1, on the reverse strand, counting down.
TATATGCTTTGATTGTGGTAGGATAAATGCTTAAAATCATTTATGCGGAATGATTCAATCATTTGTGTGGAAGGTGAATGTTTTGAGAAATGGTTGGAAAAGGGTGATTTAAAGATAGCGCATCAAGGGTGATGCTAAGTAGGAAATGATTTTCCTCTTACCCCAAAATCTTTCCGACTAGGGAGATATTTTGTCGGTTGGTGCAGAGCACCATGTTTCAAATCGGGCTAAAATATCAAATCTCCCTAGTCTAAGGACTGCTCATCCTATGATCCTATGAATCGAGCCATTACTGATGCGACCTCGAGCCCCGAAATGGGACGGGCCCGATCGCTGGCCCTCGCGTTGATGGTCTTGTGGCGAAACACCGTCTGGTGCGTAGCCTCTCGAGGGTAAGGCGTACTCCACTCTGCAGAGTTAAAAGCTGTCATGATAGCCGTGCTTTCATGGTTATGAGCGCCAAGGACTGATTATATGGTAGTTGTTTCATTTTAAAACAAATTTAGAAAAGGGATTTTAAAGAAAGGATTTGAGATGAGTAAGGATTTGAGAAGGATTTCGTTTGAACTAGGTGCCACCGTGTATTCCGGATTGGGTGACGGCCTACCGGAAAGTGTCGCGTGGAATGGACCTAGCCGCTTTGAGAAAAGAAAAGAAGAAGGATTTTGTTCTCGCTATGGCACTGAGGCCAAGTGGCGAGAACCGTTTGAGAAGAGCCCAAAGAAAGTGATTAAGATTTACTGTTTATAAATTGCTTTGTCAAAACTAGGCTAATAAATGCATTTCCGCAAAATAACCTAAGCCTTCCTTGTACGGAGCCGCATTTGCATAATTCCAGACTTGCGAGTACAATTTGTACTCACCATCCTTTTCTCCCCTCTCTTTTCAAAATTTCAACAGCTGGTCCATCCGAGTATGGCCCGCCGTCCGAGGAGGAGGACCCGGATTACGTCGAGGAGGCGTTCTCCGATGAAGAGTATGAAGATTAGGGTTACGCGTTCCTACAGCCTCCGTGCCTGTGGGATGAATAAAATTCTAGATGTTGTATTAGGCTTGTATCGTTGTGTACTCTGATTTGCGGCCTGCGAGCCGTTGTATGTTGTTGGTACTGGACTATGTTCCGTTTGTAATAATAATATCGTTGGCACTGTTCCGTTTCTGTATATCTGTGTGTACTAGCCATGATCCTTGGGACTAGTACGGGTTTATGCAGGTGGAATCCGATATTGTAAATCGGGTGCCGACAAGCCTGTTCTTCAAGTTGTGGCGAAGGCGCTCCCCAAGGCCTTGGGTTGCGAAGCCCCGGCTGCTCGGGACTGTCGCAGCACGATGCTCTCCGCGCTGCGACTTCTTCCTGCCGAAGCGCGCCCGCTTGGGGGCTCGCCTCCTCCTCCTGATACCTTCAGCCCTGGGAGGGCTGGCGGCCGCGTCCTCGTCGCCGCCAAGCTCCTGCTCTTCCTCTTCCTCCTCCGCCCGATCATCTTCGGGCGAGACCGGCGTCGCTCTGCTCGGCGACGTTGGTGGGACCGCGGGCAGGTTGAGCTATGCCCCCTGCTCGCGATCGTCTCCCTGCTCCCTAGCGGCAGGTCTCTCGTCCTGCTCGCCAGTAGTTGTCGTCGCCACAGGGATGGGTTGCCCCTGCGACGAAGTGCCCGGCAGGATCGCCCGCTCAGTCGCGCCCCGGGCAGCCAGCAGAGCCAATACCTTGGCCCCGCTTCTTGTAGCGCCGTGCTCCGCTTCTTCGGCTTCCAGCCGCTCCACCGCGCCCTTCAGCGCGCTGATCTGGTCGTTGGAGCCCAGCGGAAGCGTAGCCCACGCTGCCAGCTTATCCTTGAGGGCGAGCAGTCTCGTTGCCAGCGACGCGCCATTGAAAGAGGATCCTAAGGCCTAGAGGGGGGGTGAATAGGCAATTTTAATTTCTTTTCTTAAATTATTCTTAATTAAGCAACAAGTTAAGAATGACCCAATCCTAGTTGCAAGTCAAGTAAGCGGAAACTATAAATAAATCACAAAGCAACTATGACAAGGCATTCAAATGAACACAAACAATGCGAGAGAGTAAATGCGGAAATTAAATGAGAGAGTGACACGGTGTTTGTTTGACCGAAGTTCGGAGCCGCAACTCCTACTCTCCGTTGAGGCTACCCCTTGCGCACAAGGACCGGCTCGCTCTCGAGCCTACCGCCTCACTCACTCCCGGTAGTCGTTCCGCCACTCCGGCGAGGTGGACTCCGTCACCCGTACACCGACTCGAGAGTAGCCACACGCCAAGGCCTACTCCCAAGCCCTCGCCTCCACGAAGGATATCTTCAAAAGTAACAAGCCAAACGCCTGATCATGCGGATCAAGGACTTCCATGAAGCTCGGTATTGGGGTTTGATGAATTGTGGCTTTCGATGATTTGTGGGTGGAGGAATGGCTCTAGATCACCTAATTGATGAGCTATGAATGTGGTAGGTGAAGTGGAGCAAGAAACCTCAAAATAGCCACCACTAGATAGGTATTTATAGCCCCTAGAGCAAAACTAGCCGCTGCCCTCGGAAGAGGACAAAAGACTAGCCGTTAGCCTCTACGGACGCCGTCCGACGGCACCGGATGCCGTCCGACAGTGAAGATCGCTCACGGAAAACAGTTGATCGGACGCCGTCCGTAAGAACCGGACGCCGTCCGACAGCTGGGAGGCTTGTGAAATTAGCTAACCGGACGGCCCCGTGACGCCGTCCGACCGAAAAGGGCCTCGGTTTTAACCTTACGGACGCCGTCCGGTCACTACCGACGCCGTCACACGGATGGCGATGCAAAGGACGGACGCCCCTCGGGCGCCGTCCGACAATGAGAAAGACCCAGATCTGAACCTTACGGACGCCGTCCGTGATTACCGACGCCGTCCGGCAGAATGGATTTTCGCTAAAAGGTTAGGGGAAATTTAGGTGGGTTTCTCTCTTTAGAAATCTCACAAAGGGATATTTGGGTATTTATAGATGCGATGGACTACGGAAATCGAGTTTTCAAGAATTCGCAAAGATCCGGCATAGTCCGAGATATTGAACCCTTTTGAAATCCGACGAAAAACAGAAATAAACCTAACTACTCTAATCTATACGTGACCTCTTCTCTCGCCCGGTCACGCATTTGAAATCTTGGAGCAGCTCAGAAAATTATCGACGCTTCAAATTAGGGTTTATAAAAATCGCCGAGTCTTCGCTAGGGTTCCAAGAAGTCCAAAAACCCCCTAGCACTTTATATTAATTAATTTGACATCAATGCCACTAATAAAAATTAGGGCTCAACGATGCTCACAGCCATGTAGGTGCTCGGACAGCAAAGACCGCTCGATCGCCGCGTCTACGTCGTCGGTGGCGATCTCCTGCTGGGCAGCTGATGAAAAGGAAATGCGTTAAGACCGATGCGGTTTGGTAGAATGCGAGAGGAATAGTTTCTCCGTTACATACCTGCCGCGGAAGGCTTGACCTTCTTCTTTACTCCGTGACGGAGCTTGCGCCTCTTGCTCGGTGGATCCTTGGCTTCATATTCGCTTTGGTCTCCGGGCGCTCGCGGCGACAAACTCAGCTCTCTGCTGAGCTGAGCACTCTTTTTGCGCAACGCAAGGAGCGCCTCCTTGCGCTACTTCCTCTTCGAGCCTCCTCTGCTCGGCGATCTGTTGCAGCCGTTCCATATGGCCCGGGTGAGCCTGTGCGTAACGCTTTAGCCAGTGGGTCAGGTTCCGTACCTCTTCATCGCCTTGCTCAGTGAGGAGGGACGGGCTTGGGCGTTCTTCCCTTGGTTGGCCACGCGCGCGCTTGGTTTGCTCGGCGCGCTTCATCACCACAGGGGGTTTTGGAGGTTGTTGGCTGCCACTACGGCGCGGCGAGCTCCGCGTCGGTCCGGCGACCACCTTGGGCTTCTTGGCCACCTTGGCCTTGCCCTTCCTCGCTCCCTCCTTGTCGGATTCAGAGAGCCCATCGACGATTCCGCTGATGATCAGCTGCTCGTCCTGTGTGTTTGGGAAGCGAATGTTAGCATTCCATAATTGTGTGAGTCTAGAAACTCAAATGGGGTGGCCGCGTAAGTTATCTCAGGTGAGCGGACGAGCACGTTCCTTGGACATGTATAGGCCACCTCGCCGGTGATCTCGGTGTCCTTCCTGGCAGCCTTCAGCATGGCGTCGACCTGCTCGGTCACCCATGCGTCTGTCGGTTTCGCTGCCCGAACAGAAGAAATAGTTAGTTCATGTTCGGATGAGTCGCCAAAAAAGGTTAAGCGTTTAGGGAACTTACCCGTGCTCTCCCTGGTGATGTCCTCCCAGCCTTCTATCTTGTAGAAGGGGTAGGACCTTTTCCGTAACGGACAGATTCTGTTCGCCACGAAGTACCGGATGATCTCTCTGCCCGTGAGCCCAAGGCCCACAAGTGAGGCGATCTTTCGGGTAAGGTACCACTCTTCGCCAGTCAGCTCCGGCCGCGACATCGGTGTTCCCTTCGCTAGCGCCTGCCCGGTGAAGACAAGCTTGCTGTCGTCGCTCCTCCTGGTGTAGAACCACCTCTTTTACCACACGCCCATCGAGTCGAGCAGCGGTGGACGAGGGTACGGCGTGTCGTCGGTGGTGGCCCGGAGCTTGAGGTAGTAGCACCCGAGTCCGGAAGCGGCGGAGCTGCTCCTTGTCACTGTGTAGTAGTGGAGGAACAGCCCCACCGACGGATCAACTCCCATATAGCTCTCGCACAGGTGTACGAAGACGGCCATCTGGAGGAACGAGTTGGGGTTAAGATTTGCAACCTCCAACCCGCTGATATTCAGGAAGGCCTCCATGAAATCGCTTTCGGGAGACCTCAACCCGAACATGGCGAAGTGCTCGAAGTTGACGAACTCATCTTCGTTCAGCTTCGGCATCTCCTCCTCCCCGGGCAGCCTCCAGCTGCCGACGTTGATGTGTGTCCCTCTGCCTCTAAGTTCTTCAAGTCATCCTCGGTCATGCTAGTGCCCGCGAACTTGGCCATAGCAATCCCCAAGGTTGGCGAGCAGATTTGGAGGTGGGGGTGGATGTTTGATGTTAAGTGCTGTTGGAGTAGGGCTTGGGAAGGAAAGGCGCGAGAGAATGGAAGTGGCAAGCCGTGGGCGGCTTGGGTGCTTTTTATAGCCCTGGTCCGAGAAGCTTTGCAACAGTCTTTTGCCACAAAACGTTTGTTTTTTTACTGCAACGGCTAAGTAAAAACGGTCGCCCGTTTTCACTACGCAGCGAAAGTTACCGTTGGAATCTGCCAATAGTTATATTTTCCAGTTTCTGCACTGAGGGCTGGGTACTCTGCTCGGACAGACGTGTTTCCTTGTTCGACGTAACAGAGTTGCTCGTCACTGGGCGGGTTTGTTCGGTCTCGAACAAGTCTTGTTCAGCTGAAGCATAACCTGTTCGGTCGCTTATTGCACGACTTGTAGCAGCAATATTTTTCTCTTCGTGACTTGTAGTCTCAAGAGGAAGGCCCCACTCTAGTGAGTCCTTCCACTTGAGTCTCGGGGGCTAGCTGTCGGGGATAAAATCACGGTCCATTGCCATGGCCCATTCCCTGACGGCCCAATCGAGCAGCCTCCTAGGGCCTGGCTTCCTAGAAGGTTCTATCAGGCCCATGTGCATCCTGCCGAACAGCTTCCTGGCTGGCATGGTGCGTAACGGCCTAGGATTCCTGTTTGAGTCCGACTCAAGCAAGAGTTCTGCACGGCTACGTGAAGACCCGGACGTGATTTCCCGGATTGGAGCAGACGTCGTGATCCCCAGGAATTGGAGTATACCTTATCTACCTCGGGATGTATTTGGCATGTATACGAGTTCGCTACGGACTCGTGGTCAGCCCGGCCCGATTATCCCTCGGTAGGTCGGTTGTTCAACACTATATAAGCAAGGCCCCTACGGCGTATAGAGGGCCAATCTAAGACGGCTTGAAGTCAAGATCACATATTACTTCCTGTACACCCATAATCTCGTCGAGACCTGTCCATCTCGCCGAGTTCCTCCTTGTAATCCTCTTTCATATAAAGAAGCGCTGGACGTAGGGTTGCTATCTTCCCGGAGAGGCCCGAACCAGGATAAAACCCTGTGTCTCCCTATTGCTCGTTGATTGCTGTTTGCCTTGCTCGGCAGGTCTTCTATCTCCCTTTTCTCAAGAACCTTGGTTGACTTGGGACCGATATCCCAACCGTCGACAGCATATCCATATGGCCAGCCAGCCCGTCCGCATAGGGTGTATTGCATATTTTAATATAAAATAAATGTACTCCCTCCGATCATAAAAACAAGTCGTTGTTGCCTTTTGAACACGTCTTTAATTCATTCGTCTTATTCAAAAAACTACGAAAGTTATCATTTATTTGTTGTGATTTGTTTTATCATTAAAGGTACTTTAAACATGATTTATATTTACGCATGTTTGCACTAAATTTCTAATGGTGTTCAAGTAATACCTCTTTTTAATCCTGATCATTTATGGTTCATCCATCAAAAGTCGTTCTCCACAAAGGTGATGCTCAACTAGGTGTTGAGATGACTATGGAGATTAGGATAGGGAAGGGATTATTTAGTGGGTTGGATTGAATCGTAGAGTCGGAATCTTATTGGATTGTGGATTGGATCAAATCGGATTATGAACTGGATCGTTGTCTCAAAAATTTAAGCCACAAGCAAGCACGACCATTGATGAATGAATCGATAGTCAAGATTAAAAGTGGACTTCATTAATCACCACTCAATGCTCAACATAAGACACTTAGATTGGATTGTGAACTAAATCGTCGTCTTGGGTGATTTAAGTTATGAGCAAGCACGACCATTGATGGATGTACTGATGGTATAAAAAGTTGGTTTTATCGGTCACCACTCAACGCTTATCATAAAACACTTTTTAATAGTATATTAAAAGTTGGTACAATTCTCACCTTGGTGCATGGATTAGCGCACCCTGTCCGATGGTCGCGGCTATGACAAAGGAAGGCCAGGATAATCGCCAGGGAGGGGAGGTACAATGATGGGAATAGTCAATAGCCAAGTCAATCTGATTATGTGCAAGCCCTGGCGGCCTGCCTTTAGTTTCATGTACGTGCTTATAGAATTGCTAGGAGATCTCTATATTCCGTTCTCTATATCCCTTCTTAAATTCACTATGTGTTCCCTATATTCCATCATTTCCAGTAGAGTCTATACTCGAAAAGACATAGAGATCCTCTACTCTGGAGGGAGTATCTAAATTTAAAGATTGAGATAGAGATTCCGCTGGATCGTTACAGAGACTGAGACTGTCTACAATTATATTTTAGGAAACCTTTTAGAAAACCTGTTGGCGATGCTCTTAATATATGAATCCATGTTCTTGTCCAATTCGTATTGGTGTGAGCATGGATCGATGATTGATAGATCCGATTCATGTGAATTCTTGTCCGTCCAGATGGATATTGAGCATGAGCATTGATTGATAGATGGATGGCTAAGATTAAAATGTAGGTTTTATCGGTCACCACTTAACACATATCATAAGACACTCTCTAATAGTAGATAGTAGAGATTTACTGTTTGTATATATTAAATAGAAAGCAATATATTCTTGTCCGTCCAGATGGATATTGAGGATGAGCATTGATTGATAGATGGATGGTTAAGATTAAAATGTAGGTTTTATCGGTCACCACCTAACACATATCATAAGACACTCTTTAATACTCCCTCCGTCCACAAATGATCTACGTCTAAGAGAAATCACAAAGACCAAGAAAAACAATTAACGGATCAACTACCCATTTAATCTTAGGAATATTGCTACGAAAGTAGTGCCATCATTTACTCCTTCTAGCCTCTCACCCTAAAAGTTGTGTCCTCCCACCAATCCAAGGACTGCATGCTTGTAGCAGCCCCACAACAGCCATAACACTCACCTCGAAAACAACCTCATGCAATTAAAACCTGGCTAATATGTAGATCTTTTCTGGACAAACCAAAAAAGCTTATATGTAGATCATTTGTGGACGGAGGGAGTAGTAGATAGTAGAGATTTACTGTTTGTATATATTAAATAGAAAGCAATATAGCCATTTTTAATATCTTATGGATCTTTGTGCAAAACTGTCTAGAGCACGTTTAGAGTGACTTAAACTTCATTGAGAAGAAAAATAATTTATATTTTTTAGTCTATTTTTTATAAACCTTAAAGTTATTAAAACTATACAGCACAACACATGGTCTCAGAGTATTAATTTCAAGTTGTTTGTCCATCGTGGTAACCAAGAATAGTTTATGATCTATTTTAATGTTATATCCTTAGTAAAATCTGGTTAAATTGTTGTTTCTAAAAAAACTAAATAGAAGTAATCAATCAAATTCATGCATGCAAGTCAACCAAATCCATTAAATAGAGGTGGTATGATCATCTTAATGTACCTTTTCACTTTAATTTATGTTTTTTGGTCGGTATGCAACGGTGAGCGTGAACAAATATAATAAAAATAGAGGGAGTAGTTAATATAGCAATTGATCTGATCGATCCATTTTTTTTAATCCAACAGTTTGGATTAGAGGAAAGACCTCACGCCATTGAGAATCCCTGTTCCTGGAACGACATGGATCTTTTCTACTCTGTGTTTGTTCTGAAGAAGCGGTTCGTACTGCATATATCTTGATTTTATTCTGGAATGCTCAAAATAGATGATACAGAAGAGAAGTACAGAAGGCAGGGTTTTGTCAACCCCATCGAACACGCGTTGTCCTGGCACGATGCAACCCATCAACCAAAACCACGGACCCTGACAGCGCCAGATTTGAAACGATGCTTGCTTGTCCCCTGCATGCACGGTCGCGGATCTGATTGATCTGTGCGCGTTAGACAAGACAATATATCGTTCGTTGCTGATCGAAGATGTGTGTGTGAAAGACATTAAAATATACACCAGCAGCACCCTCGGAGTCCTTGCAATAGAGATACAGATTGAGATCCGCGCGTGGAGTTTGTTCTTTGCAGATGACCCCTGGATTCAGGTCGAGTTCTTATTTAATAAAAAGGAAAATTACGTACATGACACTTAAAATAAAAGCCTTCCCAAAAGTATACCACTATAAAAAACTGGCATATTAAAATATGCACAACAATTTTTTATTACTAACTCTTATGGCATCCCATAATTTCCCTCGCCTCTCACTTTTTCCTCCTCTCTCTCATACGCTCACTCTCCCCACCCTTGACACTTTTTCCTCCTCTCTCTCTCTCTCACTCCCTCTCCCCACCCCTCATCTCCATCCTCCTCATTGTGTTGCCATGGATGGCATCGCCATCACTTAGATGCACCCGTCCTTCCCATTGTCGTCAACCTCAAGACGCTCTGAGCCCCTCTCGCCATTGTCGACCACAAGCCGCCAAATCTAAGACCCTCCTACCACCGTCAATCTTGGGTCATTTGTTCCAAGCCCCTCCACCATCATTGCCCCCTAGATCCTATTGCTCCCATCGCAAAAAATTTGTGCATGTATGAGACACTCCGATCCAAACGTCGGTCACTCCAATATAAAATGCACCCAACAAGCAGACAACCCAAAATCTTGAATTTTTGGACATTCCGATCTTTCAAGTTTAGCATACCCCGGATATTCCGATGAAAAAAAAATCAGAGGAAAAGAAAGCGCGCAACAAATCCTAAAATTCACTACATTCCGACGTCCCTAGTACCGATACTCTGATACTTTAGACCAGATACTCCGATGGATATTTGAGAATTCAAACAAAGAGCATCAATTTTTGAAATTCAAACAAATATTTGGGTCATTATAAGCCTGTTTATAATCTCATTTAAAACATTAGCCCAAATATTGTTTTATCATTAATCATCAAAATTAACTTAAGGGCCTAAATGCACTCTCACAATGACACACGCAAAAGTAATATTAAATCCATTTTGTTTGAGCAAGCTGGTTTCTTTGAGCGGTACGTTTGGGAAGATATTTTTGTAGAGTGCTATGTGAGCAATTTTTTTCTTTAGAAAAAGGTGAGTGAAAACCATATCATAGCAACTATTGTGCTCCCTCCGTTTTTTTTGTTTGATGTCTTTGACTTTTGGACACATCTTTGACCATTCGTCTTATTCAAAAATTTAGTACAAACATGCACAGAAAAATAAGCCAGGCTTAATGTACTTTTATTGATAAAACAAATCACAACGAAATAAATGATATCTACATAGTTTTTATGAATAAGACGAATGGTCAAACATGTGTATAAAAGTGAAAGACGTCAAACAAAAAAAGAAAGAGGGAGTGCCACGTATGAGTCCAAATCAATCCATGCTTTGCCCCAAACTTAACCAAACCTGTGAAGCACTGTTTGAATCGATATCTAAAGGCGATGATATACCGATAACCCAAAACCCTAGCATTCCATCCCCAAGCTCATCCACTTGGTGCTCCCTCCTCATCAAGTCATCAGTGCTCTCCCCTTCAAGCTCGTCCCCTCCAAGTCGCCACAGCCTCACTCCCTGCGCTCACCTTACTACCCCACCACCACCGCCCACTCCTCAGCACACTAGCCTCTAGCCCTCTTCGATCTCCTATCCTCCTGCATCTATAAATAGTACAAGAGCGGGTTGCGGCTACCCCCTACTACCACGCGTTGTCGTTTTCACCTCGCTAGTTTGCCACGTCGCCCTGTCATTCGCAACCGTCCGATCACGTGCGGCAGGAAGATCCGACCGTCCATTAGTTTTTTACCTATAAAATAATTTTTTTCGCGATGCTGTAAACAAGGCAGGCGTCTTGGCCGGCTGGCTAGCTGAGCCAGCTCTCAACCAGGCGCCCGTGGTTCAATCCCTACATGCGCCGCCGCGTTTTTTTTCTCTCCTGGACTCGGCGCGCGAGGCGGCTAGTGTGCTACACATGGTGGTCTTCCTCAACGCCGGACTATCCTCCCTCCACATGGACGTCATGGTTGTGCTTGACGCTGGAGACCGCGCGCGCTAGGTCAGGGCATGCATGGGGATGATGGAGGGGGGGAATTGGCATGCATGTTCCATCTGATCTCTACTTGCGATGTGAACGCACGCGCCTTCTGGAAGAACACCCACAGGGAAAACGCTCAGTTTGCAAGATTCTGTGGGTGCCACTGATATCGACGGCAACGCAATCGGCAAGCACGGCTGCTTCAATCGGTCGAAAGATGTGTGCTTGATTGCTCCCTTTTTGTTTCGTTCCTGGTTAAAAATCAAAAGATATATGCACACAGAGAAATCCGTTTGACAAAAAGTAAATGGCACAGACACAGCTCGTTCCTTCTCAAATGCCACTGCACGCGAGCATTCCGTTGGAACATTCAGCTGCACGGTGATCGATTACCCACTGAACAAGTGCACAATGAGCATTTATAAAAGTTGTTTCTATTTTCTACAACATATCTAACAGTATTGTTAACTTATATATCAATAATTTTTATTGTTAGTGTATAAATTTCTTTGATGGGACATAGGCCACATTTTATTTTATTACTGAAAGGCTGAAATAATCCGGGTGATGTGGACTAACGTGGTGGCTTCTTTTCCCCTTCTTTATATATATAATAGATAATATTTTAAATAAAATAACAAGAAATTTGTCATTTCAAATACTCCGTAATTAAGAAGTAGATAGCATAACTAATAAGATCCAACCCAACTAACCTATTGATCTTAACACACACCGTGACGCTACACACATACACGTAGGAGTTGTGATGAGCCGAGTTTGCAACTTTTGAGCTATGTGACTCAAAGCAAACTCAGCTCACTAAGTGAACAAGCTCAGAAAAAAGCTTGGCTTACGTTCATTCCTGGCTCTTGAGAGATTGCAAGCTAGAGAGGAGAGGAGGTGTTTAAGAGCACATATGAGAGGGCAAAGGCGAGCGGGGTGGCTAACGGTCGGTAGGAGGGAGGCGGAATAATGGTTTGGCTGGGAGGAAAGTCTAGAGGTAGCATGATCCACGTAGATCTAGCAAGGAGAAAAGGAGGATAGAGAGCGGGGACAACAACGGTCGATTGAGAGGAAAAGGGAGCTAGCGGCTTCTAGCCTGAAGATGAGGCCTAGCTAGAGAAGGAAGGCGGCGGCGGAGGGTAGTCTAGCTCGTGCTCATGAACGAGAGAAGAGGGAGAGGGTGACAGGGTGAGGCATGAGTGTGTGAGGGAGGTAGTATGCGTGCGAGGGGCCAAGGGGTGAGGTAGACCGAAAAACATATTAGGGTTTTAGATGGATCGGTCCATTCTAAAATGTGTTTCTTCTAAACCTTTGAGCGATCTGAGTCCTTGCTCATCTTGGATCTTTTTTACTAAGCTAGAAAAAAAAAAAAGCTCAAGCTTAAATTTGTTGGTCTAGGAGATGAGCCAAAACCATGGATTACAAGCTAAATTTCTAGCTCTAACTACACGCCTTACCTATTGACGCTATTATGGTTGCCTCACTATTAAAGGTATAGACACCATAGAAAAATGTAAAAAAAATTATTATTAAATATTAATTGGATAGGTAGTTGCATTTGAATCCCCAAAGAAATAAATAAAAAATGTTAAAGCTCATGATAAAAAATCCTTAAGACTTAGATAATGATTTTCTAGCATGTTAGCAACTTCAAACAACCCTACACACTATTATTCATTCGGTAATAACGAAGATAAAAAAGTTTTGAAATATATCATCATGCTCCATTGTCAAAGATTCTTTCGGGTGCTCTCAGCCGTAGATAAGATAGAGTAGCATATTCTAAAAGTTTGATTTTCTAGATAGTATAAAAAAGTTTTTTCTATGTATTAATATCTCTGTAGAAAACTTTCCTTTAGGTTATTTGCCTCTTATCTTTTATGGAAATTTCTTCCCATGAAAGAGGGCCATGGAAAAGGATCTCCCGCTGAACGCCACGCCGCTGGATATCGTGCACAGTGGAAGGTACGGAGGGCACAGAGAAGTCTAGAAACCGCGGGAAATCAGTGGGTAGACGATGGCCGAGGGGTCGGTCGAAACGGCTGCAATAGCACTCGCGCCATGCACTCGCTTAGGAACAGGGCAGCACGTAGTGCTACAAACGAAACGAATTTCCAGCCGTTTCGCAAGGTTGTTCCGCGCTATGCTGCTTGTACCGGCTGCCAGTATGTTGTGTCAACTCGGTATCGGCCGACCCAATTTGTTTATGGTTGAATTGAAGCTGAACATTTTAGCTCTAACCACATCTAAATAGTACTCCCACTTTTCCAGTATATAAGGCATAATTTGATTTTCGTGAATACCAAGGAGACCGTGTATAGCATTTGTGATTCCTGATTTGCCTCTAATTAATTGCCCCTAATTAATGAGATGATTTTTGATCAGCGCTCATGCAGCAAAGGGTATTTCTGAAACTTCTAGACGGTCAATGCAGCTGTGTCTTATATATTGGAAAAAAAGTGAAAACAAATTATGCCTTACATACTGGAAAGGAGGGAGTATACCTGTTTTGTGTTGTAGGGACTAACATTAATGCTGGCTCCTAACAATCAATCAGATATAAATACATAAGAAAATGGATGATTTGTTCTAAAATATTTTCACCGATAAGAGCATATCCAATAACAATCTAAGCAAAGTGGATCCAGTACTGTAACAAATAAAATAGAATAGAAAAAAAAAGTTAAATAGTAAAAAAGACCGGTGTGAACAGTGGCTAAATCAATTAATTTAGGTTGCCATTGGGAATGCCTCTTCCTCCTCTAGAATGACAAAGAGATAAGACCAAGGCACTCTCTTGGAGTCTGCAATATGAGAGGTTCTAGTAGATGGAATGCTCTGTTTATGGAGATGAATGTGTGCTTTCTAGAGAAATCATTTCTTTTTGAAAGGAAAAGAACATCAGAGGATTTTAATCATTTTTAAGAGAATATGTACAAATAATTTCTAAGGAGGAAACACAAGAAAGAAAAACGATTCGATCAAACCCTAGCTATGCATTAAGTTTCCTTGTATTTATGTATGCATTAACTCATGACGTTTGACCCAACAGACGATAGCTCGGTCACCTCTTCTAGTCACCATAGAGGGAGGGGTCTAAATGCCTTTTCATCTCCCTTGATCGGCGAAATAGACCAAATACTCAAAAAAGGAAAAGAATTGTCCCAAGAACTTTGGGGTATTATCAATTGCCAGAGTGTTTTAGGAGAAAAATCATCAATTCTTCTTAAATATATATGATTGTCTATTCGTAAATAGACATAATAATGGATTTTAGTCGATTTTTGTGGTCATTAATCAATTGATCAATGGATCCTAGTCGATCTGTCATGGCCCACACTCTACCCCCTCCCCTCCAACTCAGCCATTCAGGTGTTGGTGTGCTGCCACTTGTGCCTTCTTCTTCACTGGTTTTTATCCTCCTCGTTTGCCACCACTTCTTCTCTGGCAGGGTCCCTGCCCCGGCCTTCTTCATAGTTTCCAACGGTTGCCGATCGGATCCGCTACCCTCACCCTCTGTCTCCTAATATTCTCTATCCCTCTTATGAATCCCCACCCAATCTCACCTGTAACCCTCATCTGTTCTCGCAACTGAGGCGACGGTATCACCTCATCGGCCCACTCCCCACTACATCACACCACTGTGCCTCCAACTTCCTTGGCCTTGCTGTAAGCCTAGGGCATGATGAATATAGGTCCCTAACCCTGTGAATCCTAAACTCTAACTAGTCGTTAATGGTGGCACAAGATAATATGGCTTGTGAAAGATGAGTTCGATCAACTAAATCTCCCGATTAATAAAAAAAATGTGAACTTCATCTACGAGCGGCTGAGCTGAATGAATAAATTGGTTGAACTGAAGTGAATTGAATATTAAGTTTCACTTTTAAAGGTTTTTACAAATCTAATTCTTAAAGCCAGTAGACATCACTTATGTCAATTTTTAAAGATTTTTAGAGGCATCTTCATAATTTAAAATTTAAAAAATTATTTCATTTTCTAACCAAATACTACTTCTGAGTCGGAGCCACTTTAAAGAAATGCGTAAATATTTAGTTCGTAGACACGAGAATCATACGTGTCTGGTTGTCTCCGAAAGGCACCGGCCGCACTACCGGAAGTCCGGAATAAGATTCAGTAATTCAGTAAACCAAGTCCACGGAAAATCCAATCTTACACGTCTAAATCGTTTACTAAAACCAAAAGAGAAAGGAAAGAAGCCTAAAATGACGCATGCGCGCACCCTTCTAATCACAAATTCCTTTAAAACCACGCCACACGACCGAGATAGAGGAGACCTCGACCTCTCCGGCTCTCTCTCTCTCTCTCTCTCTCTCTCATGGCGGCCTTACGCGACCTCGGCGGCGATCCGGCGGAGTCCATCCGCCTCCACATCGGCGACGACGTCGCCTGGTCGGACGTCGGCGGCGTCTACGACCGCGACGACTCCCTCAAGGAGAACACCAACCCCAAGTGCCTCCTCAAGAACCACCCGGGCTACGGCGGCGGCGGCGCGTCGCAGCGGTTATCCGGAAACATGAAGCACACGGCGGCGCCCATCATGGGCATCTCCGGGAAGCTCGGCCAGGGCGGCGGTGGGCGGCGGCACCACCCGCCGGCGATGTTCCCCAAGAAGGCCAAGACCGGCGGCGGCGGGCGCGACCCGAAGCCGGCAGTCCCGGAGCACGAGCCGAGCTCCCCCAAGGTGTCCTGCATCGGGAAGGTCCTCTCCGACCGGGAGAGGGCGCGCCGCCGCGGGTCCCCGGCGCCGGGGTCGATCCCCGGCTGCTGCCCCGGACTCGGCTTCTCGATACGGCGCAGCCGGTCGAGGAAGAGCGCCGTCGAGTCTGTCGACTGGTCCCCGCCTCCTCCCCCTGCAGCACCCGCGGCGCAGCGGCGGAGCGACGCGGAGGAGGCCGACGCGGCGCCGGCGCCGGCGCTGGGAGGGATGCGGCGGTTCGCGTCGGGGAGGCGGGCGGCGGACTGGACGGCCGAGATGGAGGCGGACGAACGCGTGGCGAGATCTGGGCCGTTGTAGCGCGCGCGGGGGGGACTCACTCGATGTCCAAGTACAGGACGGCTTGGGTTGGTGTGGTCGTTGCCTTGTCTCTGTACTTTAGGTGCAGCCGAGTTTGTGCATATTATACTGAGATTAACATGAGATTTATGGGATTATGAACAGATTGGCAGATTGTTTGGCAAATTGGAGATGTTTTATTCCTTCCCCCCCTGGTTTTGTGACCTCTATTTGTTTCATTTGCAATGGTTCTTGTTCATGGGTTAATATACAGGTTTTCAGATTTGGATGGATCATTTGCTCCGTTGCAATCGATGATTTCAGCAAAAATACCCGAAATAATCAACAGTTAAATAAAAATTAATAAAATAATCCACTGTAAAAGAAAATTACAAAAATATTCTCGGTCCCGCCACCTCGGTGGCACGGCCATCATCGAACACGGCAATGGCTGAATTGCCGCCATTCGACGGCCAGAAGAAGCCGCCACCACCGTCTTGACGTGACATCATCACCGCCACCACTCGGTGGTCATGCCCCATTGTCTCCGACCGCTCCCTAATTAACCGGACGTTGCATGCAAGTCGCGGAAAAAAATTATTAAAATTAACTCGCCGATAATACAATGCGTAAAAAATATTAAAATAATGTTCCACCGACAAAATAGTGTCGAAAAAATAATAAAAAATCCTCACCGACAAAATAGTGTCCAAAAAATAATAAAATAATCGCCACCGACAAAATAGTGTTGAGTTTTAATTAATCAAATAGTAATTGCATGATTTACGTTAATTAATCTTGATTAGAGTCACAGTGATCACAAAATTGATTCTATATATATCGCGTCCTGCCGTTCGCCTTCACACACGCAAAGACTCTCGCTTTCAGCTTAATTTCACACACGCGAGCTTCACACGCAGAGTGGCCTTGACACACGCACTCTCTCGGTTTCATTCATTTCACACACGCAGCTTCACACGCAGAGTAGCCTTCACACACTCACTCTCTCGCTTTCGGTTCTTTTCATTCGTTCGATTCGGTATATTATTCACGATACCTCAGTTGAGGATTCATTAGAGTATGACTTGATATTTTTGCTTTCAATGAGAGAATATTTTGGAATTTAAATTTGATGTACTTGCTAAATTCGTGTTATTATGATGCGTATATGCAAGAGTTAATTTTGGCATAATAATATTCTATGCTAATATTATTTGCAGTGTTGTATGCTAATATTGCCATATTAGTACTTAATATTGTATGTATATATTATATACACAGTTTGATAATCTTGATATGTGAGGGCTATCTGACTATACTGATGTTGGCATAGTATGTTGTTAATGGTAATTAAACTAATCACCATCACTTAATTAATTAATTAAACTAAGCACCAGCACTTAGGTCTTGCTTCTATTTTGTTATTAATTTTGCAATCATAAGCACCGTAGCACGCACCAATGTCAGAGAGTAGCAACAAGATGCACCAGATTCTGAAGGTAACAAGTACATACGGTGATAGTTTAATATGACCACTTAATTTCAGATATTCGTGTAATTTACACGCTTGTTTTAATTTTTTCAGAACTTTTAACCGATCGATCTTATAACCGTCAGGTACGTATTTTATAGTTAACATAAACTTGTTGTGTTAGGTTAACTTAAAATATGATTAGTGATTAATTAGTTCGTAAGGAGAGAAAATGATGTACAAATATAATGGAAATTAGTGAATTTTTATACATGTAATATATGAATGTTTAAATTTTAATTGCACGTCGGCTCAAAATTATATATAATTAGCGACAAATTAACGCTAGTGTGCGTGCACTTAAAAAGAGTGACTATATTTTTTCATGTAGTAATTTTCTTGTTAGCTTAATTAAACATAATAGGAAATTAATCTATATTTTGCATGCAAATAGTAATACAATTGTATGTATTTTAGTGACATTTTACTTAATAATTAGGGTCTTTGGAGTATTAGTGGAGTTGCTATATTGTATGTTCAAATTTTATTTACACGTATTATGTATTAAACACGTAAGCTAACATTTTATGTAATGTTTGAAATAATAGTTAAATATAAAACAAACTTATATTTAATATTAATATGAATGAACACGTGCATGTTACAGACGTAAATGGAGACAGCACTGACTATTTTTTACGGAGATGCACCCGCGCCAATGCAAGAGAATTTTGTAAGCATGCACACATGCAGCCATTTGCAGACCACAATAACATTGCCAATAGAGCTGCCAATGCTGGCGAGGGTTATAGCTCGAAATCTCCGTATAAACCGTCATGAATACAAACTTGTTCTACACGGTGTTAAGCCATGTCAGGTTCCAAATAGTTCAATGTACGTATACAACCTGTGGCCACTGAGAAATAAGTCAGCTTGGACGTACTATGTTAATAAGGCAGTAGAAGAGGGGTACCACTTAGGTGTGTACGTGCTGCCTGAGGCAAGACAATCGGAGGCGGGGCCTAGCAACACCGTAGAAGAGAGTGCACATGAGGAAGTGCCGGAAGGGTATGCGGAGGACCCAATTGGTAGTATGGCATCGCCCGGTGTCGAGGCATTCGGCATGGGCACGGATCCGAATATCTCAATGGAGGAAGGAGAGATAGATGCACATGCGTTAGGGGATGATTTCGATGAAGGGGGTGAAGACGATGTTGAAGAAGAGGACGACCCGATGCCCGCCATAGCGTATTATCGCGCTCTGGATGCTTCGAATTGGGTGATCAGGGATCACTCGAATATTTCCAGATGGGGGTATATGCATAATGACATAACAGTGGGTCAAAAGTTTAGCACGAAGGATGAGGTCATACACTTCATCAAGAACTTTGGTGTCACAACACGGCGCGAAAGACTCCGTGGCACGGTCCGGCCGGCCGTGTACGAGTGAAGTGCGTGAAGAAGCCGGTGCTCATTCCATTCGCCCATCGCCCAAAACATGAGCACCACTTCATAATCAGTAGGTACGAGCCGCACACTTGTACGGAGGAGTTGGTACGCAATATTAGCAGTAATGTGGACTCGAAGTTCATAGCGCAGATGTTGCTAAGTGCTATTCAAGCCGATATCTCAATGAAACCACACTCCATAATGGCCGAGGTGCAGAACCGCACTGGCATGTCGATTACATATCACCAAGCATGGCGAGCTAAGCAAAAGGCACTGAAATTGTTGTTCGGGGATTATAAGGAGTCATACAACTGGGCTCCCCGTCTCCTCCGAAGTTACAGGAGACCAATCCTGGGACATGCTATGTTCCTGCCCATGAGGCTGTATATCTCCCCGATGAAAGTGTCGCACCCAACCACTTCTACCTGATGCGCCTGTTTTGGTCTTTTGGCCAGTGCATAGAGGCCTTCCGGAATTGTCGTCCTGTCATTTGTGTGGATGGGACATTCCTCACCGGTAGGTACTATGGTGCTCTACTGACGGCACTTGGAGTTGACGGGAACAACCAGATATTGCCTCTCGCATTTGCTTTTGTAGAGAGCGAGAATAATGACAGCTGGTTGTGGTTTCTAACTCTTCTGAAGATTCACGTTGTCATGGATCGCCCCGAGGTGTCGCCATTTCGACCGCCACCGGGAATCCTACATGGTGTAACTGTATTGTCCACCGGTGATGCCCCAATGTGGCCAGACGTTCGTTCTCGATGGTGCATGCGTCACCTGGGGGCGAACCTATACACTGCATTCAAGAATAAGCCCCTAGTGAAGAAGTTCAAGACAATGTGCATGCAAAACCAACAGCGCAAATTCAATGCGCTTTTCAATGATATTAACGAACGTACCAGGAAAATGGTCGCCGAATATTATTCTGGCTATCGTCACTTGTAAGTTTTAATAAAAGACTTGTATTCGTCACTGTCACATGATGTTATACTATTTGTCGTATGTAATAACTATAATATTTTCTTGCAGTATAGACAATGGAGGTTCCACAGTTCTTCTCCAAGACGGATGACTCCGCCATAGGTCGCAGAAATGGGTGCAGGGGCAATGAACAGTTTGCATGTTTCATAAAAATTATCTCATATTAACATGGTTAGCTAACATTATGATATTGTTATTTGTAGATGCAAACATTACGATTGAGGGCATCACGACAAATCAAACAATTGGATGCCCGCTTTTGGATGTTCCTTGCCCGTGCCGGACTATTGCCGTGGGCCCTCACTGTTAATGGGGTCCCACAAGGAAATGACCGTCTGACACCGCTACCAAGACTAGACCCGGGCCTTATCACCGCATTAGTCGACATCAAGGCGTCTGAGACACACATCGCCCACTTACCGGTCGGTGAGATGACAATTACATTGAAGGATGTGGCCATGCTCACGTGGTTGCCCATCTCTCGGGCGGGTCTTCATTGTCAACAAACCAAGCGAGCAAACATGGAAAAATTATGTCGAAGAAAGGTGAGTGTCTACTTTTTCACTTGCATATTTGTAATTAGTACATAAATTTACCCTATAAAATATTATTCTAAATCTGCGCAGGTTTGAAGTTGGATATAATGGAAGCGACCAAGGTGTTTCGATCTCATGGCTCGAGCACCTTGACGAGGCTGGTCCGTGTCCAGTCAATGCTGAAGAGGCGATCGTCTCATGGCATTACAAGGTGTATCTCAGACTACCTCCTCACGGCGTCATGTTCACAAATGGCAACGGTGACTGTATACCCCATCACCTAGTCTTCGTAGCTCGAGAGCTATGCAACAAAGCTTTATTTAATGAGGACTACGAGCCGTACAGTTGGGGGTCTGCCGTATTGACCGATACATACCGGGAGTTATGTGTCGCATGCCATCAGTCAGCCCCGAATGCAGTGTTTGGGGGTTGTCCTCTCCTCATCCAATTATGGCCGTGGAGTTATTTGCCACTAAATCGTCCAAACACGCCAGTACGATACTATCTTGTTCATGTAGACGCCGATTTGACCCCCCGGCATGTAGACCAACAATGGGATATAGATGGTTGCATGCGAGGTTGAGATGGCTGAGAGAATTAGTAGACAGGGCGTCTTACACGCGGCTTGTGTCAGACCTAGACCTTCTGGTACATGACCAAGTTACGTGGGAACCATTCTACCATCTGACAACCTATGATATTGCCACGGGGGGCTTGCTGGCTAGCACGTGTACTGAGAGTGTAGACTATTGGATGACGACCTGTTATCTAGTCTGCATGAATGCCGTCGAAGGATACTCGCCGGAACGCGTTCAACGGCAATTTGGCTACCGGCAAACATTTCCACTTCCACCTGCTCGGCATCCGGGCAACTCCCATGGGTATGCATCATAAGTTAAATATTTTGAATATATTTGTACCACTCATAATGTAACGTACAAGTGTTTTTTCAGGCTTAGTTCAACCGGGCGCAACCGTGATTGGGCCCACGTCCACAGCGCCCACATCGAGCGGTGGACTGAGTTAGCTGCTGACGAAGTGTGGTACCCTAATAGAGCCGCACACAAGACTGATATTTGGGGGTACATGGAATGGTACCGCCCAAGGACCAGATGTCAGCTTGCGATACCACAGGCAGCAGTAGCACCGCTTCGACAACCAGAGGGCTATGCCCAACGAGTCCATGTTCTGGTACGACGTGCGCTCTCCGATAGTTTCATCTATATTGCGTACTTCATACCTCCTTCTGAATACCATATGACATGGTTGATGCAGACACAGGAGGCCGATTCGTTGCATGGCCATGCAACGGAGTTTGTATCGCAAACACAGCGGACCGGCCAATCTTCTTCAAATTCATTGAGGGCCCTCATTAGAAGGGCGGGATCTCGGCTTACGGGAGCGATTAGGGGGGTCGGCGGGCATAGATCGCGCACAGATCGCGAAAGGGATACCCCGATCCGAGAAGAATCTGTGCACCGCATAACCGAGTCACCACCTCCTCCAGTATCTGCTGCTCCTGCGAGATCACAGTCCATGGACAGGCGTACACCACCGGTTCGGTTCCCACGACAATCTCAACCTCCCGAGCCTCTACATCGACACCCTTCCAACACAGGCGCCACCATTCTTCAACTCCAGCTGAGCCAGGTCACGAGGAGGGGATTGATATTAACGTAGCGCCGTCTTCAGAAACCTACGATGACTATCGCAACACACAAGATACCCAATTTGATGCAAATTGGGCAAACATGGGAGGATCAATGCTGGATAGTGCATTTGCATCCAACCTTAGCTTTCAAGATATCTTGGGCGGATGCAACATTCCTATACCAGATCCGACACAGCCTGGGGGGTCTAACTGGCAAACTCCCCATGGGGTCCCTTCAAATTTGCAACACGGGGAGCAAACCCCCTATGCGGTCCCTCCACAGGTTGTGCACGGCCAAGCGACCCCTTATGAACAAAGTATGATGGGGGGTTTTCCATATTTTGGTGGGTCTGCGTACGCCATAAGTTCACAGCCTGGGCATATCCCAACCGCGGACCAAACTGAGGATCAAATTCGGTTTGGACCTTCTCAGGCTGCTGGACAGCGTACGACGCATCCACCTGACCATTACACCCCAAGTGCATACACGACAAGGGGTCGTCGGCGCTAAGTGTAATAATGTAATTAATGGACTTATGTTATTATGTGCATTTGGCGGTTTGGCCATAAAATTATTCTCCATACAATTATTGACATTGCATTGACCATTATGGCGATTAGTGACGTTGCATTTACTACTACTTCGCACTTACCACTTGCCGTTAACACGTCTATGCACGACACGTCTATTCACATGACAAGATTCACTTTACGTGTATTTAATGTTTTTATTTATCTCATAGCTTCTAACTTTACAAAATTTAGTTTGCCGTACAAACGACTATTAACACTTGCTAAAATTTTAAATTTGCAATTTTGTAAAATTACATACAATTTTGAGTTTTAAAATGTATATTCACATGCTTATACATGTATCAAATTTTACTTCGCCCATATATTTATCATATATATTAAAATTATACGTGGCATGGGAGAAGCTATCCGGTCACATGTGTATATAAATATATCTATATTATACATATATTATAATGTATATATGCCATATGCTATCCGGTCACATGTGTATATAAATATACGCTACGTACATGCAACGTGGCATGGGAGAAGGTCAGGTCGCTGTGGTCTTGGTCTCGGTCAGTCAACGGGAGCAAATTGAGCAGAAGGTGCAGCGAGAAGCGTGTCCGTGTGTGATCGTGATTCATGTGATTGTCATCTTACGAGCTCATCAGACTGGAAAATTATGGGAGGCTTTCTTCGAACGAAACCTACCTCCCAATGTAAATTATTTTAGACATGTCATTTTACTAATCAATTATCAATAAAATTAGACGCCACCTACTATATATTTTTGGACAACTATAATAATTTAGTATATATTTATCATATATTTATATTAAAATATAATATTAGTAAAATGGGGCAGTATACATATTATACATATATATAACATGCACTATACATATAATATATATACATATACATACTATACATGCACTATACACATGCAATATGCCGACCAGCGGGCCGCTCTCATTGCTGTCACGCCTTTGTGTGCAAGCGAGCACCGGGGTGGCGGGACCCGGGGATATTTTTGTAATTTTCTTTTACAGTGGATTATTTTATTAATTTTCTATTTTACTGTTGATTATTTCGGGTATTTTTCCATGATTTCATTACCACTTCTAACATTGGTGTTTGATAGTTTGCCACTTAAAAAGATTTTTGCTTGATGATATACAGCTCCTCTATAACAATGTCGCGTAGAGAGAGCAGATCAGCAGATGTTTGCCTAGCTGCGTTGTCGTCTCGTCGGCTTGAGGGCATCGCCAAGAACAATGTTGACGCCTGAGTATTAATTTGTCGGATTCTTTTTAGTCAGCCAAGGTTTATTCATTCCTATCTTTTACTCTTTGAGTAACACTGTTATTTTTGCGAAACTGCTTGAAAAGTGGCATAATTAAGCCAAGAAAGGAAGAAGAAGAAAATAAAACCAGAGATAAAAAAACTTCTCGTGTGTCACGATCTAAGTTCAAAATATGGCTAATGCATAGAAGTATTGCACCTATCTTGGGCACATTTCTACGGTTTACATGTAAGTAAAACGTAGGGAATACATGATCACTCTAAGTACGAGCTATGGTTGCGGCGGCCGGATGGCTAAGCTGAAAGCTAGGTTGCGAGAGTTTCAAGAGGCCTCTGAGGACACGTACAATGCTAGAGACAGCTAAATCATTGCCATGTCATCTAAAGACGACTATATAGATAGTGCATACAATGGGCTGTCTCTAAAGTTATCTGCACAATCATTTAATACTTGTATTGAGTTTAAAAAGTATGATTATCAAGAGGCTATAAATTTAAAACAAAATTTAAAAATTAAACCAAACAATAGATAATCAAAAAAAATTAAAATAAAAAATTTAAACTTTTGAAATTTATATGGTAAGTGTGGTTTAGTTTTGTTCAAAAAATGTTAGAAACCCATTTTTAAAATCGGTTCGCCTATCGGAGATACTAATCAGAAGATATAGCAAATAATATATTAGAAAATGAGATGCATGCCTGTGCTGCATTCATGCGGAAACTAAGAACAATGGGCGGAAGGCCGGCGACGTCACTTGCTGGAGTGCCGATGCTCTTCTCTCTCCTAGTTCTCTCTTATTCAGCTCAGCAAACATATGACATGGCATCGTTTAGAGACAACCTAAAGATAGCTGAGTTGGAGTATTGTACATACCCTGAATAGCTAAGCTGACTGTTTGATTTGATTGAGCTTAAGGTAGATGCTACGTAGAGCTGGAAAATTCAAGATTTATCATGCTAAATTTGATGTTGGAGAATTGCTATTGTAAAATCGATGAAATTGTAAACGATTGTCCAAATATTAAAGCACGGTTTTGTACCATATTATTATTTTAAAATAATTTTGCCTACGCCCTCTTCTCCTTCCTCTCTCCTATTTCTGCTCGGCTCAACATTGTCACCTCCTCCAGCCCCAGGGTTGTCATGGCCACATGCTCTTCTGCCCAGCCGCCATGGAGCTTTGCCACCATGTAACCGTCAAGCAACATCATCGCCTCCTCTTCTGCCCAGCCGCCTTGAAGCTCTGCCACCCCCTTCGTGTGACCACTGACCATCAAGCAACTACATTCTCCGTCTAGCGACCATGGCCGCCTCCACCCAACCACCATGCAACACCATTGTCTTCACTAGTCGGCTGTCGTGGTCTCATGGAGCTCCGCCGCCTTCTCCATTCTTTGGCCATGAAGCTTTGTCACCTCCTTTACCCAGCCACTATGGTCCTTTGTCGCCACACCTTCATTTAGTTGCCATGCTCGTGGCCTCCTCTGCCCAGCTACCAGCCTGCTATGGCCACCATAACCAATACAAAGTCGCCCCACCTGGTGCTCCAGACCTAGCATCAGAGAAACAGTGGTGCTCAGGTTCTCAACTCGCGATGAGCAACGGATGCTTGCCCCTCCTCCCCCTAGCTAGCATACGTCAGGCAAAGAGAGAATAACAGAAATAGAGGAGGAGGAAGAGACCTATGAGATGGAGGGAGGTAGAAGATGAGGATAAAATCGTCCTATTTTGTCAAAAAGGTACCACAAAATAGTGACATTTCTCATTGCACCAACTTTATAATAGTATTTTTGTGAAGAGGAACTTAGCACCGACATTTCTCACATTTCAAAACAATACATAACTATTAAAAACAGCTTCTAATTATCCAAGAAAACCTAATTGTTTAGTTCTAAGAAATGATAAAAAGCTATAAGTTGTGTGTTATGGTATATGATATGATCCGAAAGGATTCAGCTATTATGGTAGGGTATAGTAATATATTAGATATGGTTGATTGTAATATCTCTGATGTGATTCCATCTTCGCCTTTATAAATTCATACATCGTAGCATACCACTGTAGCATATTCATCCTCTTACATGGTATTGGACCAGCGTCGTTCATGAAGGGTGCCTACAAAGCATCCAATGCATTGCCCTGGATCTAGGAGACAATGTCGTCTCCATGATCTCTCCAAGGGGTCATACAATTTGTAGTTAGAGTCACCAGTTATTAGATTGGTGTTCAATTAGAGTTTTTATCGGTCATCTTCAGATTTTTTTTATTGATCGCAAGATCAATTTTTTCTTTATCACGGATCAATCTTGTGTCACCTCATCGACCCATTAATGGTTCCTCGGCTCCAAATTTCACTCGCTCGACAATGACTCCTTCGACACCTCCCTTTGATATTGTTGTGTTGGCCGACACTGACACCATGTTGAGCCCCACCGCGCTGCCCCCACCATTAAGCTGCAGGTGTGATGATGGACTCGATGTGCATCTGGCCACTGCCCTCATCGCCAGCCCCATCATTTGTGAGCATGAGTCATCAAGGCACCGAGAACCATATTGTGGTTGCGTCACCTTCCTAGGCTGCAAAGCCGTCGCCCGTGGTCATGCTATCATCTTCACCACCAAGACCACTTCTCCTTCTCATGTACTCCGTGCGACTATTGTTGTGATATGTGATCCTCTTGCATCGTGCACCCTCGATACCGCCATTGAGTTTTTCACTACCACTATTTTCCGTCTCATCCATCACATCTATGATTTTAGTGTTGCAATCTATTTTATTTGCATGTTCACGTGCATTTTTCCTCCTCTTTTTAGCTTAGCTCTGAGCAGACATCATCGTGCTGCATGGCTCTCTTACATTGTGCACCGCTGCCATCGCCATTGAGTTCCTCTCTATTACTATTGTTGTTGCACCCCTCTAGACACTGGGGGGAAGGCATATTGTGTTGGTTTCGTTTCTTGATGCACTTATTTTATCATGATGTGTGCATCCTTTCATCCCCGTTGTATACCTGTTATTAATTGACACTATCAGGTGGCACTACGTCTACGACAGGCTCAACTGCGTCAACCTCGACATTGCCATCCTCCTCAACGACTACCCGACCACATCACTGTGTTCTTCTACGTGTGTCCTTGCACTAGTCTCCATGTGCGGTTACCTATCCCTAGCTCCCTCCATGGTTTTGACCACAGGCACTTCGCTGTCGGATACCTCATCATCGGCATAAATCGATCTATTATAAATTTAAGCAAACTCGTTGGCTTCTTATCCTGTCTGAATGTGCATGATACTCCCACTACGATTGCAAGGGATGTTGGCTTTCTTCAATCGAATCTCTCTTTAATCTTGCGTGTACGATGTTCTTGCTATGACTGCTGAGGATGCTGGATTCCTCCAATCGAATTTCTATTGAATCTTGCATGTGTGATGTTCCCACTATCCTACTACCGCGGGAGACGTTAGAGTATATATGGTATAATTTAAAAAGGATCTGGCTATTATGGTAAGATAGCACCTATTAGAATTTGTTGATAGTAATCTCTCATGTATGATTTCATCTTTACCTCAAATTGTTTATGATCCAAGCCACCCTGTGTACCAAAGAGGCAGAGCGAGCTACCAAAACTAATAAGTTCATGTCGCAATGGCCAATATATATATCAGTGGGGGTCGATACATGTATAAATACAAATCAAGTCAAACGGCACACAAACCAATATATATGATCTAATTTAACTTGGAACATCGATTGGTTGAACCTATATGTCGAAGGAGATGGTGCTGTTGGGCGGGTTGTAGAACTGCACGGTCCTGCCGTTGAGCGGCTGCACCGGCCTGGCGCCGCCGGCGGGCTGCACGGCGGTGAGGAGGCCGAGCTGCTCCTTGCTGATCTGCCTCACCTTGCCGAGCACGCTCCAGGTCACCTTCTCCGTGCACGGCGGCGCCGTCAGCGACCCCGTGTACCGGAAGTAGCTTCCGGTGCGCTTCTGCAGCGACCGCAGGTGCACCAGCCCCGCCGCCACCTGCGAGTCCTCCTCGCCGTAGCTGCACCGGTCGCCGGCCAGCTCCGCCAGCTTGCTCTTCAGCTGCAAGCACGCATTGCGCCATGGCCGCATTTCTTGAATTGCTTGCTTGCTTGCTGCTGTAGATGGATGGGCGGATCGACCGCGGCGTAGATATATACATACCTGGAAGTAGAAAGAATCAGGGGCGCCCAGCTTGTAGAGGATCGAGATCACCGCGATGTCGCCGTCGTCGCTCTTGTGAATCAGATGCAGCTCCAGGGGAAACCTAGCTTGTTCGATGTCAGCAATGGCAACAGCCGGTCAATTCCATTCCATTTATTCGTTTGTATGGTACATTAAGGATATGCGTTTTACGGATTCAAGCATTCAGCTGAAATACCTAGTTCAACGGGGCTTAGAGAGCCATGAGTAGAAGCGTTTTAAGATATTGGAGAAGGGAAAAGCTCTCCTAAAAAATCTAAAATTTTCAAAGAAAATGCAATCGAATCCTTATTCTTTCTCCCCTTTCTCTCTCCTTGGTCCAATTGAGATAGCTTTCCTTGAAGGAGGATGCCAACAATCACGGCTCCTTTGACCCAGTCATGACCGCTCAACTTGTCGTGGTCTTAGTGGCACAATAGCTCGGAGGGGTAGTTGTTTTCTTCTAGAAAAGAGCATACGCGGGAAAGTAGAGCCTAACCATGAATCTTGGAGCACGTGCAACAGTGGTATGCATGCATGCAATTAACTACATGTATATCCCCCCAGATGACACGGGTCATATCCAGAAGCCGTTTGGCTGGAACAAAGTGATGAGGCCCAGGACACCTACTTTTGTCCATTGATGGTGTGCTCGGAGGGCGTGTGCCAGTGGATTCTCTTGAAGTGATAGACCTTGCCACTGATGCTCACATTCCCGACCTCACTTTTGAACGTCATCTGCATCAACAAATAAAGAACACACATCGACTAGCTTAATTAATATCATTCGCGATGAAAAGATCAGTAAGAGGTAACTAATAAGGGACAGATTAGCTCTCAGTTGCCTAGTTTGTTCTTAACCCTCGGTCGATCTTTTGGATCGTTAGATCTTAATACAACGCCTAGATCTTCCTCTCTCCATGTATACATTCCGTCCCTCTCGATGCTTCATTCCCCAACTCCCTAGATCTCACCTTGACCTAGATCACCTCCTCCGATGATCTCCTCGATCCTTTTGTCGGCGCCGCCTCTCTTCTTCCTCCTCCCTCGCCGGCACCGCCCCTCCTCCTTCTTCCTCGTCGGTGTCGCTGCTTTGCGCACCTCCAACTCCTCCCCCGCCATCACCAGCCACCTACCCGCGGCCGACGGCATCGCCTCTTACCGAGCCCACAACTCTAGCGCCGTTGTCGGCACCTGGCTAGTCGCTACCCCCACCATAATCTCACCCCTAGCGTTGGGCCACCGCCTCCCCTAATCTCCCCCTAAGCCTAGGGGCATAGGAGAATTCCAATCACGAATCCTAACCCTAATGTCACGGCAGCCAAAGAAGAGAAAGAAGGTGATGGCACCGGTGACGAGAAAGAAGGTGGCGCGAAAGATCCCAAGTAAGTCAAAATCGATCGATGGATCGATGGTTAAGAGTTTCTTAGGCAAATGGTGTTTAGCAAAGTCGAATCACTAATCCGATAAAGGTGCATGGGTAGGTGATGGAGCTTGCCGCGATGCCTTTGCCGTTGTTGACGAGGGTGGCGTTGGCGGCGGCGTAGGTGCGGTGGAGGTTGTCGAGGGCGGCGCTGGGGACGGCCTGCTTGGTGACGATGTTGATGGGCGACTGCCGCTTGCCCTCGCCGCACAGCTTGTACTCCGGGCTCAGCTTCCCCCAGCTCTCCGGCCCCTCCTTGCTCCCCGCCGTGTACCCGTACTCCGGCCCCTCCTCCTCATCTGCTCCACCGATCAGTACATTAGCTAGCGATCGTCAATGCGTGCGCCGATTAGCTGGGCTTGGTCGATCGGTCAGCCTCATGCAAGGTTTGCAGGCCACGTACTCGAACGAGCGACGGCCAGGGCCGACGCGGCGACGGCGAGGAGGAAGACGGCCGTGCGAGGAGACACCATCGCCGGCGCCATTGATTGGTGGAATGTTGCTCTTCTTCTCCTGGGTCGTCGGAGCTCTGAACGACTGAACTCGATCTACAGCTAACCCGACCTTCTCCGAGGGCAGCAGGGCATGCGTATTTGTCCAGATCGGTGGGTATGGATCTGTGCCCGGAATCAGGGTTGCTGGACGAGCGGACAGGAAGGTCGATCGATCGAATTTAGCCATGCCAAGAATAGCGTTCCGTTTCCGTGCGTGTTAGGAGTTGTTCGTCTTTCCATGCATGTAGGATAAGTTCTTTTTCCCCGGACGGTCTATTTTGGAATCAGTATTGAATTGCATGCGTGGATGCATGAGTTTACCAAAAAAAAAAATAGTTTAAAAGACCATGTCAAATTAAACCACACTTTATATAAAACAACAAAGGAGTACCTGGTAGAGTGTAGTCCAATCTTATATGCACAGAATATATGAACAGATAGCACGGAAAATCCAGAAATGTAATGTTTGATTTTTACCCGGCATATAAACATTGAATGGTTCGGCTATAATATTCTCATCATCCATTTAGAGGAGTACAACTTTCTGCATGTGTATGGGGCCATCTTCATTCTTCAAGTAATGTGCCATCTTATCTAGTATCTACTATTCACACCTGTTTTTACTATTTACCTATGGTTATATTACATTTTATTTGCTACATGTTGGCCCAAGGTTACCATCGAGCACAATGATTCCTGTAATAATGGTAATCTCAAAGGACTGAAGCTACAGTATCTTGTCAATCCATCGTTAATCCGATGGCTCACAATCATAGCAATATTAGGGTATTGCAATGACATTGCAAACATTGTAACGGAATGTCGACAGTGAGGGGGCGAGACGTAATGGCAATACTGAACCTGTACTTTCCAGTAATGTCACTGTTTTCTTTTCAGCTTTGGTAGATGCCAGAACTGTGGTATGGGTCATCAACTATGTATACCAAGTGAATTATTTGAGCCTACACGTTATCAGTGGGATAAGGATACATTCAGTAAAAAAATATGGAAAAGTAACCGATGGGTAAGCCAAGAACCTTAGTTTATCATAAGCTTGGTTTCGAATTCCCAAAAAATTGGCCTTTTATTATATTGGTAATAATCCAGCGAGGGGGGATTATTCAGAGCAGCCCCAATGGACAATGGAGACAGAGATGACAAGCGATGTGCTAAAAGAAGGGGAAAAGGAACTACGAAACCACTTTTAAGTTAGATGACAGAATTGCTGTGCTTCAATTTTTCCAACAGTTAGAATCAACAGAATATCTTCAGTACTGAGCAGCTAGCAGCCTGACATTCAATGACAGGTTATACAGAAAATCAACTCCAGACAACATATGGTTAAGCTCGGCCCTCATTCTGAGATTCACCTGATTCTGACTCGATTTTTTTTTTTCAGTTCGGTTGGCCAACTGTTTAGTATTGGTAGATAGTTCATGTAACTTTTCACATAGCCCAGCAAAGCCCACGCTGAAACTCTAATTGTGGCCAATACGGAGACTTCCTTAGCAACCTGCATGTCAGCGCCAATAAAGGTAAAATCTGGAGTTGAGCATCAAATTTTGTGAAACATGCAAATATATGGCATCTGTCAAAGGAGAATTCTTCCATCATCAGGGAAAATGGTTAATACATACCTAATATCTAGCTTCATAGTTGAATATTCCTGAATGCACTACAAAAAAAAATTTAGCTGTGCATGCCACAAAAACTGACGTAAGAAAACAATAGATATTCTGAATACTGAGACTTCGATGAGTTAAAAATCTAAATGGTCTAGTATTTGAAGTCCAAAAAAGTTTCCCTTAATTGTTGTTAAGAAAGCAAAAGGATATAAAATAAAACATTGGATACCTTCTAAGATGTCAGCATATTCCTCTCAAGTTCTTGTAGTCTTCATAACTCATAAATGTATCCTTAATTTTCAGCCAGTCAGCTGGTTTTGGCATGAAGATTGCTATATATCCTTCTCTGTCAGCCTAAATATGAAAAAGAAAAAGGAAAGATAGTGCTAATTAGAATATGGAAAATATAGCAAACCCATGTAAATAGAAATGCAAAAACTAGCATAGGTAATTCCTGTACAGGGGGTAAACATCAAGATGATTTGACTGCATGAAACATTTGTGAATTGAGTCGATCAAGCAGTGATCAGGTAAGAATGCAAATATAAGACAACATCAAATGACCCAGACTTTGATTCACATTTCATGGGAAAGATTTTGCTTAATACTTCTACGTGAAACATGAGCATGCTTTCCCAGAAATAACGAGGTAATGCCGTAATTGTATATTTGTATCTCACATACATGCAGGTTTACATGTATTTATCTGAAATTGACAGATATATCTGAAATTTATCTGGTCTCTAATTATCTGTGTAGATTAGTGACCTTGTGTTTCAATGCTATTTACTATAAAATGACATCAACATTGGAAGTGTTATGTGCCTAATCCAAGCACGCCACGAGGACGAGTACAACCCTCAACATGGGCGAAACGAGTTGTTATCGAAGCTAGCAGCCTAGCGCTTTGGCTGTTGATCAGAACCACTGCCTATGAGATTAAATCTCATCTTACTTCATTGTTTGGATTGCTCATAAAGGCTATATGACGCCCCATTTTTTAGGGATGACTCAACTTGGACCCTAAGAAATGAATCTTATCACTTTAGGAAAGTAATCTTATTTAATCTATAACTTTGAATTAAAAACCTATCTAATCTAATCCCTAACTAATAGGAACCACCAAACACGCGTGCTGCAGTAACCACAGGTATTGTTCACATTGCTACACTACCCGTATGTAATGTCTATGAGCCACCTCGGTCATGTTGTTCCTGCTGTGCATAACATTACTTAGGAAGTTTACAAGAGAACTTAAAAATCTACTAGGTTTGCATAGGAAATGGTGTTTGCACCAAAACTACCTTAAGTAAAACAAACAAAAGCCTACCAAAGAGAAAAGCATATAGACTATAGGTCAATCTTTGTATGTTGGCCTGACCATTGCTTTCCATGCATCAGAAAACAAGCCCCATCAAGAACATCAACACTATGTAGGCCTAATCATTGTTTTGATGCATCACAAAACAAGCCTACCAATAACAAAGATTGAAGAAGAGAGAATTCCTACAATTACTTAACCTAAAAAATTAAAGTCTCAACCAAAATTTAAAGGAAAACAAAAGAAATTAAATTAAGGCACTTGTCCAGTCAATATGAGATGCTCACAGAGGTATTAAGCAGATCTGGTTGTTTGATCAATCTATCATTAATCTCCAAAAGTGAACCTTTCACACAACACCTGTAGAAGTTCAACATAGACTACAGTTTAGTGCCAAAATAGGATGTCACCGGCATACTCAACTGGGAGATCTAGTGAACCAACCTCACCACAAAAGATTTGTCGTTTGTGCACACTTTACATAATGCAGAATTTTCTTGCAAATGCTGTGCATTCTGTAATGCAAAAAAGTCATCAACTCATGTTTCGATTTAATTAACCAAACAAAATAACATTCTTCAAGCAAATAAGCAATCCAGTTACCCTTTTGCGTTTCCCTGTGACTTTCATCTCACTGCGATCTGACTTGCCAACATTGAAGTCAACAGCAGTTATTCCCCCTTCCACTTTCAATGCGACATGGGCTGGAGCTAAACCGACCACACACAATCTACGTTTTTTGAAAACATAACAAAATTAAAGAGATAAAGGTTCGGAATCTCAATATGCATCAAGCAATAAGAGGTATGTATTTGCATGTAGCGACAAGAGTTACATCAGAAATAAGTACCTGATACTAGAACAAAATATTGATCCAAATATGGGGTAATGCTAAATTATCTTCTTTATGCAAACATATGGCATTTTTGTCTACTGCCTAGGGATAATTACCTTAGAGAAACACTCCTACAGTAAATTATTATTATCAGCATTACAGCCAACTTGTTAATATAGAAAGTTCATTAAAACATCATTCATTGCAGCATTGCGTAGGAAGTCCTGCTATTGACTTTTGAAATCCTACCCGTTTGGATGGCGGTACACATATTGATCATGTCCTGGATTGAGAAAATCTGCTCAGGAGAATGATACGAGCTGAATTAGATGAATTGGGGAATTGCTGCTGGACTCGGTTCAAACATTTTAGTCAGATTGAACACAAAATTCTTAGAAGATTCCAGTAAGGTTAACGATAAAATTACAAAACCACAATAAGATGAGGTGCAAAATACATGTGAACAACGGAAGCTATGATTTTTCCCTAAACTTAAATAAGGTAAATACAAAGCATCTCAATAAAACAATAAGTTACTGATGCTTAAACAGAAACGAACCAATTTGTACTCAATAGTTCAACATGTGCACATATCATTACTCGCTAAAGAACGCAGGAGCTCTCAGTGCAATCGAAGAAATCGAACTAAACTTCACTTACAATGGTCTGAGAATCAAACACTGTTGTTCCAGTTCTAAGGATGCATTGCTCATCTAGAAGACTACCGTAGACACAAAAGAGAGTGCTAAGCGCCTAATTTCAATAAAAACAAAAGCACAACTGCCCAACCTATCTAAGACTACTTTAAAGTTTAAAATTGAAGCTTTGAGGATCAAAAACACAAATAAGTTCAATTTTTTTGGTGCATCGGTTAGGGTGCACGGCAGTAAAGGTCAAGTCTTTTTTACCAGCGATGAAGTACCGGGCGAAGTTTGCCTCGACGGCGGAGGGGGCAGACGCCGGGAGGTCGCCGGCATCGGGGACGATGAGGGCCCGGGTCTCCTCGTCGACGGGCAGTGGTCGCGCCCCCAGTACATCTGGGCTCTTGATAGCGCAGATGCCATCCCCTGCCATGGGGCGCGCACCAGGGGCAACGGCCAGACAAGGCTCCTCCGTGTGCGCAACCCTAGCTGACTAGCTGAGTGCTACATGAGCCGGTAAAAGAGAGGATTATATTAGAGCTAAAGCTGTCTCCAAAGGGAGCCCGTAAACGCCCCGAACCTGTAAATTAGGGGATTCTCGGTACTGTGCGGGCTCCAACGGGGTCCCTATGCTACCCCGTATACTCCCGGGGAGGAGAGAGATTCTCATCCGCATCCGTCCCGGAAGCAGCGGCGGCGGCGGCGACCGAGTGGGGAAGGGAGGAATATAGAGAGAGAGAGAGAGAGAGAGAGAGAGAGGGGAGAGAGAAATGGGAGGAAGGAGGATACCGGCGGCGGGCGGCGGAGCTCCGGCGGCGGGCAGGCGCTGGAGGGAGGAGATGGCCAGGAGAGTGGGACTGTGGGAAAAATTGGTTTAATAATATACATATAAAC
Organism: Raddia guianensis; assembly: GCA_036346415.1. Classification (NCBI taxonomy): domain Eukaryota; kingdom Viridiplantae; phylum Streptophyta; class Magnoliopsida; order Poales; family Poaceae; genus Raddia; species Raddia guianensis. Next base: position 27,992,145 of record CM070543.1, on the reverse strand, counting down.
GGAAATTGGAAAAATATGTGGCAGTTGACTAGGGGCTATTTGATAGCTTGTTTTAGTTTAGTTTTTTGTTGGGATTGTACCTTTTGTCATTTTTATATACACCAGTCACTTTATTTTTTGAAAATAATTTTTTTATAACTTTGTAGCGTTTTCTTCAAAGATCTCAAAAATATTTTTTTAATATTTTATTTAGCCTTTTCATACCACTTTCAAAGGTGGTCAAATTTTTCCAACAAAAACTAAACTAAAACTAAACAAGCTATCAAAGAGGGCCTGGATTGATGAAAATGAGCCACTTTCCGCCATGGGACATGGCTTCCGCCATTGGGCATACAGGATACCGTGTTTCCGCCATGCCGCGTGGCCAAAACGTGGCTTCGGCCACCTCACACGGCGGAAGCGGTGGCTTCCGCCATGCCACGCGCAAGAAGCCACCAGCGTCCGCCACGTGGCCCGCCACCTTTGCTCCCGCGGTCCCGCCTGCGGCTTGCCTACATGCCTCGGATTCCCTCGCACGGAAATGCGTGCCTGACTGAGTGAGCGTTGAAGTGAGTGCCGAGTGCATGTGCATGCGAAAAAAACGAAACTTTTGCTGTGCAGGTCACCTCATGCTTGCCACGGGTATAAATGGCAGGTATATTCGTGGTCTATTTAGTTACTAATGAATAATTAGTGCGTAATAAATTAGTAAATGAGTAATTAGTGATTACTAAATTATATGGTTATGATAATTTAAACACACTTTGGATTTCGTCGGTGCGCACAGACGCCGGTGCTCATTATAAGGCATGGTGCGCGGTCATTCGATGTCTTATCCTGCCTGCCACGTACACGTCTTATCATGTCTGCTAGTAGTATTTGAACCCTGTTTAATTAGTACATGATTAATTAGTGAGTAATAAATGGCATGTTTATGATAATTTAATGCACACTTCAGCTATAAAAGGAGGACTCATGCTCACTTCGCTGCACACCATTCTCGCTGCTCACACATCTCATTACCCTAGTGCTCAGTGAGGCCTTTGCTGGTTTTGATTTCGTATTGTTCTCATTGAGGGACTCTCGTGTTTTTTATTTTTCTCAGTACATGTTGCGTCTGAATGTGCATGCAGGTGTTGGTACGTTCAGTGGTAGAGGAAACAATCTAGTAAAAGAGTGTTCGTTGCAGAAATTTTAACAAGGTATGCATTTTATTAAACTGCCATGAGCATGCGTGATGATTTTGCGAAGATTAGTTGTTTTGTTGAGAATAATTTAGAGTAGTTATAAGAAAATATTAAGGGTTGTGCTATTTGTAGGTATTGATCTGAATATTTAATGCTTGCTATTAAAAGTTGTTATGAGGATATTATGTATTAATGGGGGAACGATATAAGAACTCGTACCATATGTGTGGAGTTTTAGTGCTTGAAATTTCATGTCAAATATTTAACGTTGTGGTTGCACCGGCATGCGCTAAAGGAGTAGTCAATTAGTTAATTAGCTCGTTATGTTGCATGCATGCGGTTGTAAGAAAAATAATTATGCAGTAATAATTGTGCGGAAACCACCTATCCGCCTCACCGCACGGCGGAAGCCGCGCCGCATGGCTGAATCGGGGTTCAGATCACGAATATAAATAAAATGTCGCATAGTTTTCCAATTTCCATTTATATGTATATCATTAAACCAATTTTTCTAGGACTGTGGGAGGAGAAAAAAAGAGGGAAAAAGAAAAGGAAGAAAAGAAAAGAAAAGAAAGAGGAAGATGGAGGGGGAGGGGGAGATTGACATATGTCTGACACTCGATTAAACGGTCTCGTTACAAATGACACTATCTTCGATCGTTTTAACACGTATTACATCGAGCACACGAATTTGTGATCTCAGTGATATTTCACCTATTTTTCAAATAAACTGTTGATTTACCCTTTTTAACTCATGCGACTTTACTGTTTTACCCCTTCTCCATCAACTACCCGACCATCTTCTCCATCACCGAACTCACCCTGCCATTGCCGTGGCGAGCCTTGGCGGCGCCTCCCCACTGCCGCGTGTCCTGATGAGGACCTTGTCCCGGCCACCGCGAGCCCCCAATGACGCCTCCCCGAGCTAAGCCCCGTCCGCGCGCGCCCAGGCGGAGGCCACGCCCGAGACTCTGCCGCCGCCATGGATATGTCGTCCACCGAGCTCAAGAGGGGGCCATAGGGAAAGGGAAAGCGATGGAGGGGGCGGGAGGGCAGGAAGGTCACTGTGCAGTCACCGTCCAGGCGCGTCTCTTCCATGGTGAGCGGCGGCGCCGCATCATCGCTGCACGCGCACGAGGTAGAGGCAGAGGAGTCGGGACAAGGGCAAGATGGACAAAACACTAGAGGAAAAGAGGAAAAATCAATATTAAACTGAGAAAAATAGGTGAAATGTCACTGAGATCATAAATTCGTGTGTACGGTGTCAGACGCGTAAAGGTGATCGAACTTAATGCCATTTGAAACGAGGCCGTCGAATTGAGTGTCAAAGAGATCAATCTCCCGATGGAGGAGGATTTATGCAATACTGTTGGAGATGGGAAAGATATGGTGAATGAATATTTTATGGGATTATGTATAGTATATGTTATGGGGTAAAATTTAGGGGATATATTGTTGAAGACAGCCTAATATGGTCTGCGTTTGGTTCAAGGATCGATGGATTTAAGGTTATCCTGTCAAACATGAAAACTAATCTGGGGAACATTGTTTAACCCATTAATTAGCTAACCCAATAAAAAAGTTGAATTAGTTATCCATTTCTAGTAACCCCAAGTAACTTAGCCAAACATATATAAAATATCGGTTTAAGCTAGGTTAAACTATTCTAGCTAAGTTAAATTTAATTAATTCACTTAATCTAATTCCGAAAACCCGAACCACAAAGCCTAAGAATTTTCTTAGATAAAGGGTTTGCTAACAACTAAACGTTGATGTTGTGTACGTTTCCGGATATAGAGGTCAGATTTAATCCTTTATCTAAAAAGGTAAACGATATAGTCCACTCTGTTTTTTTGAATTGTTTTCTATAACTTTGGCACACTATTTTGAGGTAAAAAACTGACTGAAAATGCTCAGATGTTTGCATTTCAAAACAGAAGATAAATTAGATTATTCTCTTAAGCTTATTTTTATTTCTTTACAATATAGACTTCGAGAGTTTTTTTAAAGATAGATTAGAAAATCTGGCCCGCTTCTTTTGAATTATTTCGGGTAGTTTTGAGACTTATTCTCGAGATAGGGAAAAAAAACAAAACGTTTTCCTTTTTAATTTCAAGATAAATATATAAGGGCTAAATAGAACGAGAAAACAACAAAAATATGCCCTGACGATGAGGCCCTAGATAAGCTATTTATGTTCCTGCTTGGATGCCTAGATTTTGCAGCAACTTGTTTGTAGCAAGTCACACCTTTCATGGCTAGCGTTTTTTTTTTAGTCCCACCTCAGGTTAACTTTGACAAAAGCTTTGAAATGGAGTTAAAAACGAGTGGACTACAAAATCTGCAATGTTTGGCAAAGCATAGCAACAAACCAACAAGCACAATTTTTTTGGAAATCAGGGGGCCAGTTCAAAAGTACTATCCCCAAACACACACCAAAAAGGACCTAATTAACTTGATTCCATAGTTACGAGCAAATTCGGCCTGCAGCCTTACAAGGCCCATCCAAAGTGGGCCGGAAGGCCCCCTAGCTCGAATAGCCCATCTCCCCGATCAATTCCAACGAGCGCGGCTATGGGTGGCGGCGCCCGTCCATCTTCCCCGGCGATGGCGAGGCCCGGCACCTGCCCCAGTGATGGATGGAGGCGGTGGCATGGGAGCTAGGAAAGCAAGCCGGTGAGACGGGGTGGGGGCACAAAGGCATGGCGGCCGGCGGCACGAGGAACCCATCACGGCATGGAAGCATATCGCCTGATGTTGCTTTATCTGCTATAGAGAACCAGTTGCTTCAAATCTGGCCGTCACTTCCACATCGCATGGCAGCATGTTCGGTTAGGCCTGCTTATGCGCAGTTTTGGCCCAGCCCAATCCTGCTTAGGCGAGAAATATACGCGAGGTCGCTGCTGCTGGCTTGCGCGTCACCGTCCCATTTGAGGCCACCATCGCCGTCGCCGCCGCCGTCCTGCTCGTCGTCGGCGTCGCCGCCGCCGCCATGGTGCTGCTGTATCTTTCACGTCGTCGTCCCAATAGAGCACCGCATATACTCGTCACTGAATCAATCACTGATTTGTTTTTCCTCATCGCTGATGCAACGTCCCTAGTTGTTGCTGCATCATTTCTAGTTGCCGCTGCATTATCTCATTATGGCTGCCTCATCCCTCCACATTGCTTTGCGATCACGATGGAAGGAAATGGAGCAGTGGAGCGTCCTCCTAGTCATGGGCCTCCACCGAATCATATGTCTCATTCTAATGAAAGGTACAAACTAGAACATATGTATTAGCACATTTAAAGCTTCAACACTACATACGGTGTAAATTCAATGTTGTATTTTGTTTTAGGCAGAGAGAATATAGTACCTAGTTGGATTCCTCGAATTGGTATGGAATTTGGTAGTATGGATGACGCACAAATATTTTGGAGCTACTACGGAGGTCGAATGGGTTTTAGTGCCAAAAAGATATATGGGAACACAAGCAAGAAGGATTATCTTATGACAGAGTTGAACATTCTTCGCTTCTTCATGCATTTTGAGAGGGTTGTCCAAGCAAACAGAGACAAAGAGATAAAATCAAAGTATGAATCAAGAAACAAGCTGCCCAAAATAAATACGAACTCCTATGTTAATGCAAGCAAGTAAATTGTACACTCCGCAATTTTTTGAAGCCTTTCAAATTTTTTATGAAAGATCTATGTTAGCTTATGCACGATTGACGGATGATGGAAATGAATATGTTGTTTCTATTAGATCGATTGATGATCATGACACTGTTGAAGAAGAACACATGGTAGATGGTTCTTTTCAAGAGGGCCAACTATATTATAGTTGTCAATAATTTGAGCAATGTGGTTTGTTATACTGCCATGCTATCAAAATTTTCGAGTTGACGGATATCAAGCAATTTCCTAATCGTTATGTCTTGAAACAATGGACAAGAAAAGCACGGCATGGAATTGTTCAAGATAATGTTCGGAGAGATGTTTCAGAAGATTCGAAGTTGGATGCTACACGTCGCTACAAGTATCTTTCACACAAGGCTATTTTTTTGGCTTCTCGAGTAGCTGAGGATGAATAAATCTCTTTACCCTTTGACAATGTCTTAGATACCTTTCAAAAGCAGATAGAAGAAAGAATCAATAAGAAGATGGCGGAAAGAAATGATCCAATTGTTGTACCGGTAATCCAAGAGAACATGTTGCGGCCTACTACCCTTAAGAAAAAAGAAGCAAGAAAGGGTGGCTGGAAAAGAAGGAAAACTTGGGATGAGAAACAACAAACCTAGAAGAACAATAAGGTAAGTTGATTCAAATCTAAGCAAAATTGAGAAGAACAATGTAGAAGATTTAGTTTATTTATTGACTATTGAATATATGACTAAATTTAAGCTTTATAGGAAGCAACACCAAAACAAATAGCACTGACGTGAATATATGGAGCAACAACAAGCATTGGTGGGAAATCTCTATAGCAGGCCCATTGTCTTTTCATATTTTGTGTATGGTGCTGATGATAAACAGTGGCCGCCCTTTATATTTTGTATATGGTGCTAGTAACAACAAGTGGCCATGCCCTTTATATTTTGTATATGGTGCTAGTAACAACCAGTAGCAATGCCCTTTTATATATGTTGGTGATGAGCAGTAGCAATGCCATCTTTTTATTTTTATATATGGTGCAATTACCTGAAAAACTGAAATGCATAGTTTTAGGTTTAGTTACTGTCTACACCTACAGAAGAGTTTCAGGTTCAGTTTCCTCCCTATCAAGTACAAATTGCAACCAAATTTCTATATAAGTTGGCTCCATGTTTGTGCCAAAAGATTAGAAACATTGTTAAAAACCCATTTTCGTCATTTCAATATTTTCTTGTGCATCTGAGAGGTAAATTTGTCAATTCAAATGTATGTTTTCAGTTCAGTTTTCTGTAGCTGGTGTGTTATTTGTTTTTGTAGCCAGCTAGGGACGATTCAGAGCTGTCTGATGAAGTCTGGGCGACCAGATTTGTTGCGCAACGTATCGGTTCGACAGATAAGTGGGGATCGCTCAGAGCCATGGGGTCAGGATTGGGTGGTCAGATCTTCTATGACTGTGTCTCTGTCATAAGTAGCTTAATGTCAGACGATGCGCTTCTTCACGAGCACGGGTCCAGCCACCGAGGCTGCAAAGGCGGTGAGCGCTCCCTAAACCCTTTGCTTGTGCTAATTTTATGGCCAATTTTAATATCGTCACTTACGGTTTTCTCGTTATAAACCATTCGTAGCGCTTTTGGCCATTCACTTAAAAAAAATGAATTACAACATGGTGTTATAAAGTTTTATTTTGCGATTCTCGTATTTCTATGACATGTATTTTTATATAATGAAAACCACATCATATATTTTTATTATTCTAAGAATTACGTTATGCACTCGTACCCGAGTAAAACACAATATTCCAACTCTAAATGTATATCTTAACTTCTGCTGAAAAACATCATCCGTCTACTATTAAAAATGAAATCTTCTTCATAATTAATTTCCCTATGAACCTCGTCAACATTAGCATCAGTAGTTTGATTTTACGAATTTACATGAGATTCTTTTACGGTAAATCCATCAACATCGCCCTTTTGAGTTTGAACTATTGCTTCGTTTTTTTTTTCTTCCTACGCTTTTCCTAACCAAAATTATATTTTCTAATTCTAGAAGATATGATGAGGAAATAAAACATCTCCTGGTTTTACAAATAGAAGAAGGGAACACCAATACAAAGTCTTAATAATTTAAGAACAAAAATAAATATTCAGACATTGCCCAGTCAAGTCTGCAAAAAAAAGAAACAACCTGCTTGTGTTAGAGCCTTAATGCAGTATCAAGCACTCAAGTTGTAGATCCGAAATCACAAAATGCATAGTAGTACTTAATAATTTTTAGCCCCCTAATATTTTGGGGCCCTGTTAAGTCGTCTATGTTGAACTTGCTATTGTATGGGCCTGGGGTGTGGGTGTTCTTGCTTGAAGTGGTAGTGATATAGGACCTATCACTTTTGGTTCGTGTCATGAACAGGTAGTGGTATAGTGACTAATTAAACATCGGTTTATAGCATGAACCGATTGTGATAGGTACATATCACTGCCGGTTTCTCAATCGGTAGTGACAATGTGTTCCATCACTGTCACTTATTCACTACCGTTGACAGAACCGGCATTAAAGCCCGTTTTAAGCCTACGGTGAGCGGGTGTCCTGTAGTAGTGATGACACAGTGGAAGGAGCAACGATCGTAGGATTAGAAGCGCATGTATGGAAAAACCGGACAACGGTTGTATCCATGGCTGGGATGTCCTCGCGCATGGACTAGTGAACCATCATTAATCTTAGCACCGTAAAAAATAGAAAACAACATCATTGTGTAGATAAGCACAGGATAATGCAACTATTTTTGTACATGAACACTGAGATAATCTTAGTACATTAGCTTATATCCCATTCTCAACTTAATCAAATACACACCTTCAATAATGAGAAAGGTATGCTCATATATATCATCTATATTTGGAAGTTTCCAACAAAAGAAATGACCTAATCCTCATGTCATGCGTGCATACATCCTAGACAATTAACTTTTAGCTCCTACTATGTGTTCTTAAAACTGTAAGCAGAACTAATTAGTCAAGAAACTACTAATCTAATCTGACCAGCACCACTTTGTAAGGTTCATGCATCACCCAATCCAATCATATAAATTCTCTCTTGTAATGTCTTGCCGCTTTTTTTGGCCAATCATTGATAGGAAAATAGTAGGCAAGGGCTGGAAAAAAAGGGGGTGGGGGTGGGGGGCTTATTAGGCACAACATAAAGTAGTCAGGTGCTTTCATCTTCTAAGTGTAAAACGAAAGGGACGTCTGTTCTAATTCCAGTTCCTCTTCACCATTAAAAATGGTTGTGTGTTTTGTTGCTGGTGAAATGGTGATAATTGACAGGGGATCATGGTAGGATAACACTTGCAACCAAATTTATACGATTCTTTTTGAGCATCTGATGTGGAATCACACAACAATGGACTTCTATTTTTGTTTAATGGATAGGCTAATAATTAATGAAGCCTTGTTTTTCACTACTGGACATAGTGCAGTAAAATATACCAGTCGAAGCATAATACTGCTGACCACTAGCTATAAATTTAACGGTCATCTTTTAGGGATCAATGTAAAAAGTTTTGAAGTTGCTGTCTACATGGCAGTGGTATGCTACCTTTGAGCTAGTTGCAGTCTAATAACACCCTATGCCTGGAAACATACATAAAAACATATATAAAGGATGTCCAATCCAACAGGTACATCAATCACAAGAGTCAGTATATTTTAGCATGCAGCTCACATTGCGATGAGTTGACAAAGACATGTATTCTTGCAATGGAGTAATTAGCTTAAATGTGTGACGAAAAGTACAGGTGAACATACTAGCAAAGCAACCCTTCTGATTGATTAGACTTAACAATGGACTCTCCCCATATTAATAAGTTTGCTCTGCGTTGCAGAAACTGATAATGATTGGCGAGGTGTGGGTTTAGGTATTGTTTGACAAGGCAAGGCAAACAAGCTAGGCAAGGATGTTGACTCACAGGGGACGCTGCCGCTGCCAAGCAACTAACGTTTGCTATCCAGTTGGTTTTCTTGCTTATTAGTATACTCGCTGCATAATTGTACATTGAATAGTGGAGAATGTATATATCGGGTGGTACCTATAATATTTCCTCAAAGGTAGATTTCTTTCTTGTCGTTCTACCTGAAGGATATGCTTTGGCCTTTGAGCTAGGTCCCATATTTTTATCTTCATATTTCAAATATATTTAAATTTGCAATACATTACGTATAGTGTCTTGTTTTGCAAAAATTGCGAGCTGTCGGGAGAGATGGGCTGTTATTCCCAACGATCACATGGAGGTCGTCAAAAGAATGATTTCTAGCTCCAAACGGCGACAACGCCTTATTTCTCGACCGTTCTTTCGGTCATCGAGAGTACCTGTCTCGATGACCAAACCGTTAAGACTAGAATTTTTACTCGACTGAGTACTCTTGACGATCGTTTCTCGATGGCTGGCTGTCGAGAATAAGTTGTCACGATGGTTTTTCAGGTAGTCTCGATGGTTTCGGCCGTCGAGTCTGCTATCGTTTGTTGTGGTGATGAGCTATGCACATATATTATGGCTGGAAGAAGGGATTCAAATTTCGGTTGGGCATAACTTTCGCTCTTACACGTGAAATCAACAAAATCGATGAAATTTTGAGTCCCAAAACTGCATATTTCCATGAAACAAGCATTTTGGGTGCCAAAAGCATTTCATTCTTCAGCAAAATATACGAATCTATGAAATTTCGTCAAAATTAAATCCCTAGCCGGGAGATGTGTATAAAGTGCCAGGAATTGTGATATTATAAAAAATCAAGGAAGTGTTGACATATGGTTCATAGAAGGTTGAACTAGTACTATATATAATGCCTATTTTGTTATCCAATAGATCAAGTTTATATATATAATTACACCATACTGCATAGTGATCAACTTATACCTTTGTATGCATTCTTAAATCGAAAATATATTGAATTAGATCATAGACATGCATGGTCAAAGTCTAAATGCGAGAGATGATCGTGAACTATTGAATAGAAAAAACTGTTGCCCCAAGAACAATTATTTTGCAATAGCCCATGAGGTTATGTTCTCACCGGTGTGAAGGTTATGGTTTTCTTTCTACTGGCCATCACAATTGAGAATTACTTCAATCCATATCCATCCATCCATCCACATGTCGATCTACCTTTCAGCCTTGGAAGAAAAGAGAAGGGTGAACATGAAATAAAGAAATTAGACTTGGCTGGGGCCAATCAAAGAGAGCAGTCAGTTCCAATGTGATAAGAGTGCAGTCAGGGATTCCTGTGGCTTCATGACAAAAGCTTTCAAGTGAAGACAAGACCCTAGACCTTCTCTCTCCCTCAGACCGAAGGCTAGAGAAGAACAGAACCAGCCCGGAAAGGACAAGATCGTCCTCTTAGCCGCGGGATTAGTGCGCCCTTGCAGGTGAAACCGCTGCAGCCGCAGCGTCAGATATATCAAGAAGCAGCAGGGTGAGCAGGAGCATCTGAGCACAGAAGCTGTCAAGCCTGCTTGGTTTCCTACACTGGGCTTCTTCCTTCTCTGAGTTCTCGATTGTGCTCTTCTTGCTTGTGGTAGAAAGCCAAGATCTGGTACGTTTCTTTGACACCATCCTCTTGATATGTGTTTGCTGATATATATGTGTGGTTGCTGCCATGGTGTGATGCCTTTTTGTGTCCTGACTCCCGAGAGCAGAAGCAAGGTTGCTAGTTCTCTAGAAGAGATACAAGAGCTCGAGCTTCTGGTTCGTGAAGATACCGGGATCGATCATACATACTGTGGCTGTGCTTCAAAGGATGGAAGAGGCTAGCAGCAGTTCTGGACAGTCAAGGCAGAATAATCATGTTCTTGGCTATGGCTTCCATGGCACCATGGCCAACGCCATGCCTTCTGAAAACTTCTTGTAAGACTCTCTCTCTCTCTCTCTCTCTCTCTCTCTCTCTCAATCTGACGATTCTTTTCTTCCCATCTTTTTTCCCTTTTGGTGATATTATGCAACGGTAGCAAGAAATATGAGCTACATCATGAACTTCCTTCCAATTATAGACAAACTAGCTCCATCCTACCACCCCAACCCCCAACCCCCCCAAAAAAAAAAAAAGAAGTCATCCATACCTTTTAACTTATTTTGTGATATCAGTGGCCTTTTCTGTTTCTTTACTATTCTTCATCCTTCCTGCATATGTAAGCTACTACGTACGGTAGAATCTTCATGTAGATCAACTAAGATAATCATATATATATATTGCACAGTATCCCAATGTTGTCGCCCTCGTGATTTATCAAATACCCTTCTGCATGCCCGGCAGCGAGCAAGGAGGAGGAGGTCCTGCCTATTTTGGAGAACTAGAGGAGGCTCTCATGCATCAGGTTGCCACTCTCAGGAGGACTCAACAAACTGCAACCACCTCCACTGCTCATCATGGAGACACCACGCGTACTCTCTCTCTCTCCCTCCCTTCCTCTCCCTCTCTCTCTCTATGTGTGTGTGTGTGTGGCCAAGAGCCCAAGACCAAAAACATACAACTCTGCGAGGAACTTTACCAAGAGGTTTAGGGCATAGTAGTCAAAAGTAACCATGCAGGAGCCGCAGAAGTGCCAGTTGTGCTGCTTGTGTGTGTTGTCTGGTGTGAGCCTGGCACTGGCTACCCTGTGACTCTCCCTTTCCCTCTCCCTCTCTCTCTCTGGGCTCTGGAGTGCAACAAGTCTCCATGGTAGTACAAGTACCACCCTACCCTACAACCATCCCTCTAGCTCAAAGGGAATAAATTTCACTAGCTTTCACTGCCACGATGGCCCCACTTCCCTCCCTTGTGAGATCCCAGTGCAGCCTTTCAGCTCTGAAGTTGCGGATGCAGTCTTGATCTCCTCCTCCCCTACGATATCTTCTTGCAGCCTTCCCCACTACTGCTACAGCAACAGCAACAGCAAGGCCTCCTCCTACACTGGACATCTTCCCATCCTGGCCTATGAGGTCTCTCCACACCACCAAGGTATGGACTACCTATGACTCAACATGTATTTTGTATCTGTACTGTACACCTATAGCTTGTAGCAAGAACAGAAGTCATGCACACAAGTTAGAAAAGCAATGTATGCATAAAGTTGCAGGCGCAAAGGCTGTGTACTAAGCTCTTGCTCCTTTTCTTTTCCCTTTGGCATATAGGAGTGTTCAAATGTGACAGCAGACAGCACAGACTCGGAGAGCAGCAGCAAGAACAACAGCAACCACAAGGCCTCATCACATCAGCAAGGGGTGGTCGCCATGGGAAGCCAGTTTGATCAAAGTTCGCAGCAGCAGCAGAAGGTATGTGTCACAGTGTCAGTGTCGTTGTGCCTAGTCTGATCCTATCCATTGATGTTGCATGCTGGGGTTTCTTGATGCATTGGTATACTTCTTGGATGGTATCAGTTTTCTTTGCTTCTCAATCATGCAAATGCTGTGTATTGTTGATGTTCCCTATCCTGGCGTCATGTCACTAGCTAGCCCACAACTTCCAAGATGCTCATGTAGGTGCATGCTCCTATAGGTAGAAGAACCCACTATTCAGGGGCATTTAAGATCGTGCTTCTCCCAAGATCTCCAATCCCAACAAGTTTGGTGAATCATTTGGCCATATAGAAAGTTCCAACTTGTTCCCCCTCTGGCTTCATTCCATGGGGGTAGTGTTCGCTATAGTATTCGGTGAAGAACGTGATTGAAAATTTTCATTTGATTTGCTTTCAAAAATTACATTTGATTCACTTTTAAAAAAAATCACCTGTGAATGAGCTTTCCTGTAGGATGATGTACAACATCTTACACAAGATATCAGTCGTACTAGTTTTTTGTATACCTCCAATAAAACAGGTGTGGATAAGTCTAGCAGATGATATGTTAGATTAGTGCTGCCGTTGGTGTTGCAACAGACGACAAGCGAGATTCTTACAATATTATCTCTAGCTAGCTAGCTTGCAAAAATTGTGGCCTAATAGAAATGCACCAACCGATGCTTAATAATGGCACCTTGGTCAGTGGTGCTTTAGGTACTTTCTGGTCAATTGATGAACTGCCAAGATCATATTGGGTATATAATTGTGTCAAACTAATTAATTCACACTTAAAGAGAACCTCACAAATTAGGGCGCGACAGCAACATGAACAAAAAGCAAAACCAGGTTTTGTCCGTTGCTGGAGTGGGTGGCTTCCACCAAATGTACGTGACTGTTTTTTATTCGTGCCCTGATGTAACGTGCATATAGAGATCATACTATAGTGCATAACATTGTTCTTTCACTCTCTCTCTCACTCACTCACGCTCTCTCTCTCTCTCTCTCTCTCTCTCTCTCTCTCTCTCTCTCAATTTTGTCTCCATTTGCCACCATGCAGAAGATGGCATTAAGTTCCAATCATAGTGAAAGTAGAACTGGCAAGACACTTGATCCAAAGGTACCTATGCAATTCTCTCTATTGATGCTTAGATTGTGCTATTGTGCATGCATGGAAAATGCATGCACGGGTCAGCCATGCAATGCTATTGCAGGCTGGTCGTGATTGTGTGCATGCTAGCGTTTGACAATTTGAGATAACGAGTTCTTTTCTCTTGGTGTCACCAGACCATGAGAAGGTTAGCTCAGAATCGAGAGGCTGCACGTAAAAGCCGACTGCGAAAGAAGGTGAATTACTGTTCTAAGCGTTGGCTATATACTCTGAAACTGAACGTATTAAGCAGTAAATTTCCAAAACCACTGACATTTGGCAGTTTTATCTCTGTATATATCCAGTTATCCACCATCACAGGCCTACAAGTCAGGCTTGGCAGTGAATTTCATAAGTTATTGACAGCTTTACCTCTACGCCCACCATCATAGGCTAGCTTATATTCAGCAATAAAATTTCTGAAGTTATTGACAATTTTATCTCTACATCCATGATCCACCGTAGGTTTACATCCAGCAGCTTGAGAGCGGCAAGCTGAAGCTTGCTCAGCTGGAGCACGATCTCCAGCGTGCTCGTTCCCAGGTAAATTTTGCAGTATGATCCTTTAACTTTGTGGGTGCTAAGTGCTAATTACTGATCAGGTACATGGGCACTTACGTCCATCTACACAATCTTGTGCAATCTGAACGAACGAGCGTGTGTGTGATTTGTGTGCAGGGTCTCTTGCTCGGAGGATCTCCACCAGGTGGAAACACCAGCTCAGGTGCATGATTTGATCGCTAGCTCTTGTCATGTAAATACGTTTTTACTCTCTTAATTAATTACTCCCTGCAGCCAAAAAGAATAAATAGATGCCTTTAATCTGGACATCAAGACGTCCTCTGAAATACAACTTTGATGGTTGTTTCCATCATAACAACTTAACACACCGTAAGAAACGACAATGTTAACACCGCAAGAAACGACAATGTTATCGACCGTCATAGAATAGCACAGTGACGACTGTGCATGGCATCCATTCTGCAGGCGCCGCCATGTTCGACGCCGAGTACGGGCGGTGGCTGGACGAGCACGGGCGGCGCACGGCGGAGCTCCAGGGCGGGCTGCACGCGCACCTGCCGGACGGCGACCTCAGGGCCCTCGTCGACGGCGCCCTCGCCCGCTACGACGAGCTGTTCCGCCTCAGGGCCGCCGCGGCCAAGTCCGACGTGTTCCACCTCATCACCGGGACGTGGGCCACCCCCGCCGAGCGCTGCTTCCTCTGGATGGGCGGCTTCAGGCCCTCCGATCTGCTCAAGGTGATCACCGAATCAAACACCAGATATGATATGATATGATATGATCATCGAATGGTCCAATGGCAGTGCACATGACACTGGCATCATCCTAATAGAAGAACATGAAGCTCAATTTCAATTTCAGAGGTTTGATATGCAAGAAGATCGCCAATGCATCAATCCAGCGCAGGAGAAAAAAGAAAAAGAAAAATCAATAATAATATGAATCTGAGCTAAATCCCCAGTGCATATACGGTTTTATGGTCTGATTACATGATGATGACTTTGGTCTTGCTGCATGCAGACACTGTTGCCCCAGCTAGATCCCCTGACTGAACAGCAGGTGGTTGGCATCTGCAACCTGCAACAGTCGTCACAGCAGGCAGAGGAAGCTCTCTCCCAGGGCCTCGAGCAGTTGCATCAGTCTATTGCTGACACGGTGGCCAGCGGGTCCCTGGTTGAGGAGGACAACATCGGGAGTTTCATGGGCCAGATGGCTCTTGCCCTTGGCAAACTGTCTAACCTTGAAGGCTTTGTCATACAGGTACAGGTTTCCAGTGTTTCATAGCCCCAATCTTCATCATCCTGCCGATGTACATGTAGGATTTGCCACACAATTTTCTGGCGTTTGATTAAACTTTGTAGATGAGCAATTTTTCCACCTAATGAAACTTCTAGGTATAAAAAAAATTGTAGCTCCATCCAAGGGGGATTTTATTTCACTGCCCACCTGTATCATACTAAACCTCATCAGTGTGCCTGTTGACAGTGCGAAGAAAAAAGCAATTTGACCATTTCAGTCAATAAAACAAGTTTGTTACTACGGAGTTTGCAACTCCCCCCTTTCTGATATCTCATTGTAGAGCTGTGCTGTGTGGTCTATGCATTGAATGAAGATCCTAAACATGTGTAATTTTCAGGCTGATAACTTGAGACAGCAGACTCTTCACCAAATGTACAGGATTCTGACGGTTAGGCAGGCAGCTCGATGTTTTCTGGCCATTGGAGAGTACCATAACCGCCTCCGTGCCCTAAGCTCCCTCTGGGTTTCTCGCCCTCAAGAGTAAGTACCATGCAGTTTCCACCCTAGTGTCCTACCTGTAGTTTGTTTGGCCCATTTTTTTTTTTAAAAAAATGACTCCTACTTGTAGTAGTTGAAGGTAATAGTGTCTGTCTATGATTGGAAAATTTCAAGTACATTGATTGATCCATGGCTTAATGGAAGCATGAAGCATCTAAATTAATATACTGAGATGTTCCCTACTAAATCAGCATGGAATGGACCACCCTCCTACCAGCAATCAAAAGTCAACAAGCATTTTATGTACATCCTGTAATACCCTTTATTTGTATAATTTCTTTCTGGAGCTTAATTTGTAAACAAAAATGAATGTGCTTGTACTTATCTATGTTTAATCTGAGGGTCCCTTTAGGACCTCTTTTTTTAGCAAAGAGGGAGGAGCGCTGCTATCTCTTAATGAGAATAAACCAAAGACACTTGTCCAGGGACCAAGAAACAAAAAAAAGGGGGCAGAGGGTCCAACCCAGCCCCCCTGAACTGTTAATAGAATAATTGCTACCCGAAATCCGCCTGGGGCAAAAGACAGCAGAGGCTAACTCCTGCAGGGTTGGCCGCTAGACCTTTAGGAACTCCTAATTTTTTTAAAAAAATGGCAAGACCAAGTGCATGCTAAATAATAAATATACATGGTTTCTGCCGCTTTTCTCTAGATCTTGCAACTATTTCAGCCAACTAACCAAATTCTGTAGGGAACTAGGGATGTTAAGGAAGAATAGGATCATCAGCTGTAGCACTATTTTTTCTGGATGCATCCCTATTCTATTCATTGTTGGTGCTTGCTTTGCCTGCAGGATACTGGTGGCAGATGAAGGGGATTGTCGAGAGCTAAGCATTGCAGCACAACAATCTGGAAGCCAATTTTCAGCCTTCTGATTCAAATGTATTTTGCAACTAACCTTCAAAGTAGGAGCAAATGTAAAAGCAACTGGGAAGGAAAAGCTTTAAATGCAATCTAGCAGACATGTGAGAAAAACATAAGATAGTTGGAAAACAAGGGAAGCTTCAGAATTGCAAGAATTTCTTTTTCAAACCAACCTGCAAGAATTTCTTTGAAGTCAGAATGCGTTGAAATTCCAAGAGATTTTTCTGGGATGTCAAATGGTTTAATGTATTGTGGAGCGAGAACAAAAAAAAAATGGCAGCTAGAATTTATTGTTGAAATAGTACTTATGTGTTCTTATGGTTGCTTCTGCCAAGCCTAAGCCTACATTTCTATGAGAGTACTTTCTATCCTACAACTCTACAAGTGATGACTACATAAAAAAATGCTGGCATCTCTACCTGAATATCTTGGATTTATGGGTGGGTCATCTAATAGAATATGAAATTGTCAAACTACCGAGAAATGAGCTGAACATTGAATAAAATAGATAGAGGTATTCATTATCGTGAGAATTACAAGATGTCAAATCTGGTACTTTCATGATACTGATTGCAAATGTTGTTATATCTGGATTACAGGCTACTTTGGTTATTATGCTAAACGTGTATCAACAATCAATATCTCTATATGCCTACTAATCTATACATAAGTAACTTGTCAAGGCAAATGTGCTTGCATTTGATAAACAGGTACTGGGAGGAAAAGGATGGCCTTTATAAACCATGCTGTAATTTTCCAACACAGTTTTGAGGGTTAAACCAGATTCTTGGTTTACAGATTTCCACTTCTTTTGTTTTGAACTTCTAGATTCTAACACTAACCTAACTTTTGGAAAGGTTGCTTGCCTTAAAATAATGGACATTGCACAGCATTGGGTATGCTGTGAAAAAGGGTTGCTTAGAGGAGCGCTACTCATACACCTAATTACACACTCATACAGCTACGAAAAAGGTTACAGAGGATGTTCTTATTTCACAAAGGATTTCAATACACAATGGAATAATTCAAATTAAGAATGTTATCCTATTGATATACAGCATGACTTTATGGTGTTTCAAAGTTCGAACAAAACCAGTATATCATATAGAGAATTGACTCACAGCTAGTTCTCTTTTTTCTGAGAAACTTGATGTTTGGACCAATCTTCCAAGGTTCTCCGGTGAAGGGCATTCATCTTTATCTTTCTTCTCTCTCGGATGATATTTTCAGCATCTTTCCAGTTTTCAGCAATCCCCAGTGCCACTAGAATTGCACACATCACACAAGCACTTCTTCCATGACCTGATGTGCAAATCATGCACATAACATAAAATTGTTATGTCTGTCGATATAATATTAAAATAAAAATTAGAAAACAATTGTGTACTCCCTCCGTTCCAAATTATAGGTCGTTTGACTTTTTTGACACATACTTTGACCATTCGTCTTATTCAAAAAATTTTATAATTATAATTTATTTTAGTTATGATTTAGTCTATCATGAAAGGTACTTTAATAATGACTTGAGTTTTTCATATTTTCACTAATTATTTGAATAAAACGAGTGGTCAAAGTACGTGTCAAAAAAGTCAAACGACCTATAATTTAGAACGGAGGGAGTACACAGCAAGGTTATCAAACTATGGTCAATATTAACTATTTCTTAGAAAATCAAGTATATCATAAGAGATGGATCTTCACTGACCAAATGCACAGTGGACATAAACTGGTTTTCCCTTGGCTCTCTTTTCACATGCCCATCGTGATGCAAGTTCAATTTGGTATGGTGCTGGAGCTCTTGTGTCCCACGTAGCAACACAAAGATACTCATTTGTTGGAACAAAGTCACTTCTTGGCAGCTCACACGTGCAGTCAATAACAGATGGGCCTCCAGGGGGCAAATGCTTCAACATAAATGGCCATCCACCCAGATATAGGCCTTCAGCAATCTTGTCATACACAGACTCCTTCCTCAAAAATCTCTTCACCATTGCATATGCCCGGGCAAGCATCAAGAAAGGACCAAATAGTATATTTGACCAAATAGGAAATCTCCCCTCTGAATTCTTCCCCAAGATCCAAGGTACGTTGATGACGGTATGGGATGCAACAGTGACAATATAGGCAATAAAACTGGTTGCTAGAAAAGGAACCATCAAAAACTTCATACCGAGCTCCCACAAACCAACAGACGTGACAAGAAGAGCTGTTGCGGCAATACCAATCACCTTGGATATCCCCATGTTTGTCTGCTATGAATGAAACCTCTTTGATATTAACAAATACCAACGCCAAATCTGGATCAAGATTGCCATCAGCAAATATGTCGATGGAGCAGAAAAAAAAAAGAAGAGAACTTTTTCCATATGACACTATGGTATAACATTTTCTTCTGAAACCAAGGGCAGGAACTCTGCCATTCATTTCAAGAAGAAGAGAATTTAAACATCAAGTCTTAGATAGCAGGGATCAAAGGTACAGATATAACGTAATTTGGTCGATGCATTCGTGAACATGATAACTGTTGGCAAGCCACTGAATCATTTGCATGCAGTGGCAGATCCAATCCGAACTCACAAAATAGGGAGAACTCAAAAGGAGAGGGAAATGAGGATGGGGGAGGAGAGAGAACCGTGGAAGAGTCGTGGTCGCGAGGGGAGAGGAGCAGATCAGCGAGCACTCAAGGGGTGCGGATCCACAGGGAGGCAGCCAGCCAGGGTATGGTAGGGGAGGGTGTTTGGTTTTTTCGGTGTTTTTTGTTTGGTTTATTCGGTATTTAAAAAATTCGGTACCTGGAACATGTGTACCAAAATTTTAGGTTTTGAATTTTCGTGTCTGAACTAATTGATCTGTAATTAGTAATTACTTGTTGGAGTCAAGCATCACTCTGTTGGAGATGCTTCATACAAATGTACAGTTGTCTCAAGATGCCCATGGCGCCTCACTCCATGATCTTCATTGATGGTTCTACCCATCTCTCGTGGGATGATGCTTGATGATGAGCGAAACATCATCCACATCACTAATACAATGTACATGATCTATATATGTCATTCTAGCAAACATAGTAAATATGCTTCACTGTATTCCATGGATTGTGGTCATTCATTTAGCTTTATCCTGAACCAACACACACGAGCAAAAGTGCATCTATTGATATAAGAAGGATACGAGGTGCATTGTTGAGGAAGTTAAAAGCATATAATTGAGTTCTTCGGTATTTTTTAATAGAATCCTATAAATAGGTTTTCAGGCTATAAGAAACTTTTGTTTCCACCACTTTTTGCATATAGAAGAAAAAACATGTTGCAGGCATATTATTCGGAAGCTAACAGCATGCAAATAAAAATATATATAGATTTCGCATGACCATAAGTTCGTAGTATTGAACAATAGGATAACAATGGAAAATTGAACAATTTGTCACATTGCACCATTCGAGAAAGAAGAAAACACCAAAGACGAAAACAATAATATTACTAAAGAGTGGTAACTTTTGTCTGAGATAGAAATAATGATAGCTCCATCAAATATAATTATTCAGAATTTTTAATCCATCCAAGAACTGTCCTAAACGTCATCTTTTCTACTCCATAGAATCAGGAACCAGATCCTATCTATGCCAAACCATTCGAGTCGGGGGCATTAGATCCAAACAGAACACATCAAGAACCAATAAGGAAGCCGACCAAACAACCACACTGATCTGAGCTGACTACCACGAAGAAAGAAACGAGGGAGACAGGCAGGGGAGCGGCCAGCCTGCCGAATGGGGATTGGGGATTACCTCTGAAGTTGAGGGCAAGGGCGCGCGCGAGGTCTGAGGCCTGGGGCGGAAGAGGAAGAGGAGGACGCGGCCAAGGGGAGGTCGTTCTCCTCTCCCGTCAAAATCGGGAGGCATGCTATTTTTCGAGATTTTCCCCTTATTTTTTTTCCCTTTTCCAACATGGTAATATACAAGGTCTCTGTCTGTCGAATTTATTACTGTTCTGACAACTCGCATCATGTAGCCTACGCTTGGAAAATGCCAAAAGATTACATCATGATAATATTTTTATGTAAATATTTATAAAATCATAACTTTCTATGGTTTTGCCATACCTCCCAATCTCCTCGGTTTAGATTTTCGAGAAATTAGGGCATATCCAATACCTCTCACCATTAGTGTAGGCGATGTGAATGGAACTCATAAAGTTGCAACAATATATAATCTTGGCATGACCGTACACATAGCACGAGGTTTAATAAATTATATGCGTTACGTTCAATCGACGGGCGACACACATTTACTTTTATAGTTATGCAAAACCAATTATTATTACTATTTATTTCTAGAAAATATAGAAATTACCATGTGTTTCCACACGAGATCATCTCGCACGCGAGATCATCTCGCGTGGTCCATAGATTTCGCGTGGTCCATTAATTCGTGCCGCGCACCTCTCTTGGTCCAAGGCTTGCTAGCTAGGCTTAGCCTGGTATGCAGTGTGTCACCAGCTTGGTCGGCTTCAGTTCGTCTCTGGCTCTGTACATTTCAGTTTAACGTAGCATAGTGTAGCGTTTCAACAAAATTTATCTTTTTTATATAGCCTATTTGGTGTAATAATTTGTAATGATTTTTCTTAGGTTTTTAGTAGTCCTCCTAAAGATTGTAAAACTATTTTTAATTATTTTTAATAACATCTAAACCTCTCTTCAAAAACTTTCAAATTTTGCTAAAACACTACGCTATGCTACAATAAGCTGAATTGTACAACGCCTCTGTGTCATGAGATCGATATCGATCGGATTATGAAAATTAATCTATCTGCAGGCGTGGATCAGGAGGATGATCAGCTCCAATTAATTAACTCGATCCCGTTCTCTAATCCGGCCCTATTTAAGCACCGTATGTACGTTAATATTGGCACCATCGGTTGATCACTCACAGTCACAAGGCAACAATTAGTTTAGCTTGTTAAAACAATATGGTCAGCCTACTAAAATAATTTGTTTTGCCTAGTGGATGTATAACTAAGTGCAACAATTAGTTTCGTCTATTGCAACCAGTGTTAGCCTAAATGCTAGTCGATAGTAGGACGGGTACCCATTGGCTAAAGAGTAGACTAGCGACTAATCGGTGACTACTCGGACTAGTCGGCTGACTAGGCAAACACTAGAGCAAGACGTGTTATTGCAGACTAGTGACTAGTCGGCCCAGTGGCGGATCCAGGATTTCAAACTTAGAGGTGCACGGCTTATATAAATTTTTTTTGCGCACTTGGCAATAGACACATATAGCACAAATCAACGTAGAAATATAGAATTGGCACAAATTGTCAAATGCATAGAGAGTTTCTAAGTTCTACAATAGTAACATAGCATAACATAATATAATGTGCAGTGAACATCGAAATTGTACCTTATAGTATTATTTTACGGGTCTTCATCTTTTGAAAACGCTCAATTATAGTCTCATCCGGAGCCGGAGCCGGGGATGGAGAAGGATCAACGGTCTTTGGGTTTGCGGAACCACCAAAATAGGAATAAATATCCTTATTCCTCTTCATAATGTTGGTCGTTGGATGTCCTATCCAATTTACAAAAATACAACACAAATCACATTTCACAGGTCACAAATTGACATGTCTATCTCACATTCAGCATTCACATTTCACGGGTCACAAAATCACAAATCACATTTCACAGGAGTGAGGACTCACTATCTCACCGAGGTCCGAGGACGAGCCGAGGTCACGAGGAGCAAGCCGAGGCGCGGAGGCTCAGCCGCTCCGCCTCGGCCCGACCACCGCCTTTCTTAGGCGCCGAGCCCGAAGCTCTCGAGTCTCGGTCTCCCCGCCGGCCTGCCGCCCGCCGCCCGCCGTGGCAGGTGTCCGGTGTGGCGGCGTCCGGCGTGGCGGCGGCGGCGTCTCGGTGTGGGCGCTTGGCGGCGTGCCCGACGTCCGCAGTGAGGGAGACCGAGAGGGTCAGAGGGGAGAGAGGTGTGGAGCGCTCTGTGGATTTGGGAATTTTTCCCCCCAATTCCCTAACCCTAGCCGGCTGAGGAGGGAGAGAGGGAGGCATGTTGGGCCATTGGGCCTTATCTAATATTGGGCTGGCTGGGCTGAGTGAGAGAGGAGGCCGAAATTGACTTGAGATGGGTTTTTTTCTACAATACTACATAGGGGGGTCTTCGTGTTTTCAAAATTTTGGGGATGCCCATGCACACGGTGCACCCATGCTGGATCCGCCCCTGGATTTGTACACAACTAGATTAACTGGGAATCGGGTTAATGGAAAATTGGATTTAGGAGGGGTTTGGCTAGTTCGAGCAGTTCAAATTCGCTTTATCTTACAAGTTGGTCGGTTCAACGGGTCAGATATTATTGTTTCAAAAAAATAGAAATATTTAGCCTACGCATTTTCGACAAAGTTATTAAAATAACTCGCATCATGTAGCCTACGCTTGGAAAATGACGAAAGATTACATCATGAAAATATTTTTATGTAAATATTTATAAAATCATAACTTTCTATGGTTTTGCCATACCTCCCAATCTCCTCGGTTTGGATTTCTGAGATATTAGGGCATATCTAATACTCCCTCCGTTCCAAATTATAGGTCGTTTGACTTTTTTGACACGTACTTTGACCACTCGTCCTATTCAAAAAAATTTATAATTATAATTTATTTTTGTTATGATTTAGTCTATCATGAATGGTACTTTAATAATGACTTGAGTTTTTTTTTCATATTTTCACTAATTTTTTGAATAAGACAAGTGGTCAAAGTAGGTGTCAAAAAAGTCAAACGACCTATAATTTGGAACTGAGGGAGTACCTGTTACCATTAGTTTAGAAGATGTGAATAGAACTCATAAAGTTGCAACAATATATAATCTTGGCATGAACGTACACATAGCATGAGGTTTAATAAATTATATGCGTTACGTTCGATTGACGGGCGACACACATTTACTTTTACTCGAAAAATGCCCGTGCTTTGCTACGGACCATAAAGAGATGAAAGGAAAATATAATTCATAGACAAAAATATAAGAGTGAAGGGTGATTTGCAGGAAAGATCGAGAGTGTGGCCTGTGACATGTTGTACCTTGGATCGTTTAGGTTGAAACATTATTTGACACTAGTACAATGCCCGTGCTCTGCCACGGAACTAAAGGGGAGAAAGGAAAACATAAATTATAGAAACATAAAAATTATAAAGGGTGGTTTAACTTAGCAATGCGTGCATTCATCTGCCGCAACGTGATTTCAAAGTAAAATAAAAAAATCAACGGTGAATTCGAATAGGAGCAAATTATTCCGAATAATATAATGGCAATTGAATTACGCACACATTCAATCCAAATACATTTTACTGAAAAAGAAAAGTGAAGTCCTCATATCATCTTACGGTGCACTATCTTTTAGCTTTCTTAGCATAAATTAGCAGTTAAAATTTGCATAGCCACTTCTACTATTATTTCAAAGCATCATAAGAATGAGATAACTGAAACTAAAACTATTCTAAATAAAAAAAAAATTCAACTTATCTAAACAATTCCTATAGACTATATAGATAGATCAGCATTTTACTAAAGATTGCATACATGGCATGCATCTCATACATTCCAATTAATTCCATGTACAAGCACTTGCATAGAAAACAAAATCTGAAAATAAAACCCAAAGCACATATGGATCTAAAACGGCAGACAAAGCTAATATCTAATTACTGATATAAAGAGTACATCTCAATGGCATAAAGAGAGAAAAAAAATTATATGCAATTGAACCGGCACCTCGACTAAGATGTAAGTACTTCTCTATATACAATGTTTTTGGTAAACGTCTCACGGGTGCTCCTTAAGCTCTGTCGCTTCGATTTGGCCTTGTCAGATACAGCTAGCACAGTGATATTTCCTCTTGAAGTAGCTCTTGAAAGCGCGACGTAGAGTTGCCCATGGGAGAACACCGAGTCCGGCAAATAGACACCGATGTGAGGGATGGTTTGTCCTTGGGCTGTATTGATCGTCATCGCAAAGCTGAGCCTTACAGGGAACTGCTTCCTCTTGAAACGAAATGGGAACATCTCTGCGTCGGAGGGGCATAGTGGTATTCGAGGAAGGAACACCCTATTCTCAGCATGTTGGCCAACAACGATCTCGACGTCGATAGCGTTTCTTTGAAACCCCCGAACAACCAGCCTTGTCCCATTGCACAATCCATTCGCGGGGTCGATGTTCTGTAGAAGAATCACCGGGCAATTGATCTTCAGCTTTAGCATGTGTGGAGGAATCCCGCTGGGGGTTAGGGTGTTCAAGAATTCAACTGGATAATAGCCATGTGGATCGTCCTCCGCACTGTCAAAGCTTTTATAAATCATCTCCTCCCCAAGAAACCGATCAATCATATTTCTATTTATCCGGTCGACGCACTCATTTCGAGTCGAGAGTATAGCACGTGAGGTGATGTAGTTTGCATCATTTAGGTCGGATCCAAGCATCGGGAATACTCTATATATCAGCCCATCGAGATCGGCCTCCTCCCCTAAAGATGGAACACATATCTCATTGGGAAGCCTAACGTAACATTCATCATCTACATCCTCAACCCCATTGCCGATTCGTAGAAGGTACTCTGCAAACTCAGGATCGGCTTTGGCTCTTATGTTGCGGACAAGCCTGAGCTGGTGCATGCATTCCCATAAATATGATCTGCGCAGGGTCGAGTTTACTATTTGAGGCCGTGTCCCTTTCCGTACGACAAGGAGCATCTGTCTGAAGTCACCTCCGAACACGACTGTCTTTCCCCCGAACGGAACATCACGACACTCCAAGATGTCACGCATGTTGTTGTCTAAGGCCTCGACCGCTTGTCTCTTTGTCATGGAGGCTTTGTCCCATATGATGAGCGATGATCTCCGCAGGAGAGTAGCGGTGCCACTTTGTTTTGTGAAGGTGTACATCACTCCATCTTAGGCGTCAAGGGGTATCTTGAATCGCGAATGCGCGGTCCTTCCTCCGGGCATGATGGACGCGGCAACACTAGACGTCGCGGTCGCCACGGCTATCTCCCCACGCGAACGGACTTTGGCGAGCAACACCTTGTAAAGGAAAGTTTCCCCGTTCCACCTAGGCCATCAACGAAGAATACACCTCCATTACCACTCTCGACCGCAGCTAGTATCCGATCATATGCGGATCTCTGTTCTGGGTTGAGAGACTCGAAAAGAGTGATGTGCTCTTGCTCCACTCCAATGCTAGTCTCATCTATTACCTCCTGTGGCTCGACTCCCATGCTGACGTTTGACTCATCAATAGCAGGCAAGGGAAACGTTTTTTTCTCCTTTCTCATCGACTGCAGGATGCGTCTAATGTCAATAAGGACCAACTGCTCGATGGCATGTGTAGACGTATGGGAACGCTGATAGTCTTCGGACATTGCATCGAGGTGTTTGTTCCATAGCCCGCGAACATCACTGGGTTCACAGTAGACCAATATGGTCGCAAAAAGTCTGCTAAGGGCATACGGCATCTGGAACACCTCGGCTTCTGTAAGACAGTCTTCTATAGTGTTATCCGCCTCAATGTGATGATGAGGTAGGTTCCACCTACGACCAGCTCACTAAGGCATTCCTCAAGCTGGATGATAAACTTGATAAAAGTTGGTATAGGTGTAAGTGACTTGAGGAGGAAATAGCTTATCTAAACTCTATGGTTGCTAGTTTGAAAGCCCAGATGTGCTCTTGCCTTGCTCCAGTCGACTCTGATGGCTGGAAGGAGTACGATAAGTTGACTCAAGAATTGCTTGCGTGAGGTATCTATCAATTTTTATAATCAAATCTTTAAAATCATCACAGTCGGTGTACAGTTCGGAGTCGTCGATCTCATCTGCCATGAAGCACAAGCTAGTGTAGCCGACGTCGTCGTTCTTCGGCTGCCCGTCATCTCCATCGTCCGATTGCTCGTCATCTTTATCAGAGAGGTGGGCCTCATCTAGAGCGGCCAAAACCTTCTACCAGACGACGTCCCTTGGCCATCTTGGGATTCTCCTTCTTCTCATCCTTGCAATCGTTGAAGTTGCGGTTCTTGTTGATGAAGTTGCTCTGGACTGGCATAGTGTAGTCGTTCTTGTCTCCTCCTCCAAGCTTGGGGTAGTCATGCTTGATGTGGTTGAGGCCACCACAACCAAAGCATCTCGGGATGCCCCGTCTGCGCTCGGTCACCCTCCTGTAAGCATGAGAGAATTTTCTTGCTAACAGCGCGAGCTACTCCTCTGTAATCTTGTCCATCTGATCATTGGACAACTCGCAGAGAGCAGAAAAAGAGAAACCCACACTAGCGGAAGAACCAGAAGGGTCTACGAACAAGGCTGTGGACGAAGAACCCGACTCTCTTGCAATATGCTCAAGTTCATGAGTCTTGAGATTCGAGTAGAGCCTATCCAAGGTCAACTTCGAGAGATCAGCTGCCTACCGGATGGCGATCACCTTCATGTCCTAGACCTTCAAATCTAAAACAAAGAGAAAGTATATAGCGTTCTCCGAATCGGTATAGGTCATGCCCACCAATCGGAGTTCACTCAGAATCTTTGTGAACTGGCTGAAACAAGCATGCAGTGTTTCACCAGTCTTTTGTGCAAATCGGTTGTACTCCCTCTTGTGCTAATCCTGTCTCACCACCCTGATCTGGTCTATCCCCTCATTGTAAGCTTGGAGGGTAGACCAGATGGTGTGAGCTGATGTGATGTGAGCAACACGCTCATACTCCCCTCGGCTAAGGCCTTAAATGATATAGTTTCGAGCTTTCACATTAAGCTCGACATCAGATTGATTAAGGGAACCTCCTCGGGCACCACATAAGGATTCTTCACTTTTAGCCAAATGTTGTAGCTCCGAGCCATAATATACGCCTCCATCCTTGTCTTCCAATACAAAAAATCGACTCCGGAGAACACAGGGGGTTTGGTGGAATACTTATCCGCCATAGCTCAAGGCAACAGGAAAGGTTTCAAAAGATCGATGAAAATCTTGTAAAAGAAACACAACCTTGCCCTGATACCAGTTGTAAAATCATTACGGCGACCAGAGGGGGGGGGGTGATTGGGAGCCTTGTAAATTTTTCATCGGACGGTGTTCCTCAAACTTACCGGTTTTCGAAAATATAAACACTGTGACAGCTATGTACACCCCAAGAGTGCATTGATAAGACACATGTAAATATGAGGAGATTTTTAGTTACCATGCTGATTGTCAAGTGTACAAACAAAAAGATAATCAATTCAAATCATGCTTTAGTAAAGCACATCAAGCAAAATCACTAAAGCCATTTTTAGAGAAGAAAAAGCAGATTTTTCATAATTTGTTCTCACTTGGCGCAGAGATATGGTGGCTTTCTGTTGCTCCAAAAATTATGGGAATGTTTCTCCCTGTTAAATCATGAGTCGTGAAGCACTCCACCAAAAATCTCCTCAAGACTCCTTGCACAAAAATCAGGAAAATTCAAACACTACAGCCCGCTAGAAATCTCGTCTAGAAAATTTGGGTCTCGGTTTTCACCTCACTGCACCGAAGCCAAGAATCTTCATGACTTGAAAATTTTTGTGTTGATAGATATGTAAGTCACAGAACTTCTTCAAGTGGAATCACTCAAAAATGAATTTTCTAGATGTTTCTAAAAATAAAAAACGGGCTACTACGCGGATGAAAGTTTATGTACAGATTTGCAGCAAGTCAAGAACTTGATCTCTTACCTCTCATATGGTTGCAAGTAGTGTGGCAAATCATATTAGTAATCTCAAGACATCATAGACCATCAAGAACCAGTAAGAAATCACCAAGACTCATCTTCAAATAAGAGCTTCAAAAAGGGAAAACAAAAGAAAGAAAAACATAGAGCAAATCAACACAAGATATTCATCAGAAGAAAGATTTCATTGCATAGAAGATAGGGAATTACAAACCACACTCCATGTGGTCACAAGCACTCTAAGTGCCACCCAAAACACACCCAACTCACCATCTCTATTTCTGAAATTTTCAGCTCTAAGGGGATGAGAAGGAGGTGCTCCCCTTCCCCTCTATTTATAGCCCAAGGGTGAGATGCCCTAAACCCTATAGCCCATCTCCATCCTTCATTTGAGGATGAGTGGTGTACAACTCACGCACTAACAACACACACAGCCGAGAGGGAATATTCTCCACATATTCCTTCGGGAAATATCTCCGCAGCTTACTCGGCTGCCAGCTATAGATGGCCAAATGGGCGGCACGGCCCGACACGGCCCGAGCCCGATGAAGCACGGCACGAAAAAGGAAGGCACGGCACAGCACGGTTAAGGGTTCGTGCCGTGCCGGGCTGGCCCACGGACTCAGGTATCAGCCCAAGCACGGCACGTTGAAGAGAAAATAGTGCCGTGCCGGCCCGTTCAGCCCGGCTAGCCCGCCGTGCCGTGCCGGACCATCGGCCCAAGACTACAAACATCTCAAAATGATTGGCAAGAGCTACACAATCCAGATTTCCTAACAAAAATGCACAGGTTCAATACTTGTAGGTTCTAGCATTCAAACTGCAAGTGCAAAACTCTAAATGTAGCAATGCAAATTACAGAGACAAGTGAACAACCAACAATTCTAAATTTCAAAGACAGTAGACAAAAGACAACTTAACAAACTTGATATATTATTTTGGGCTGCATAGAGTTTTTGGCTCCCTCATTAAAAACCTTTTTAGGTAAAAACTCATACGTCATGAGAAAACCCTAAAAAGGAAAAAAGAGTACAGCACTACAGCCCAAGTTAGTTCAAATGTCTTAAGGATAACAGTCCAGATTAGTTACAAAACATTACAGGACAGATTCACAAAGATAGTTCGGTCTTCAGTCATGGTGCATCTCCAGGTTCAGTACCTTCATCCAGATACAACTGCTCATATGAATCCTCCAGGTCCTTGTTCTCCACACAGTGTTGAGATCTTGCTTCACCCTGCTCCCAATCTTTCAGGCATGATAGCATCTCCACCATGTCAGGTGCCAAACGGCGTCGCCGATCCTCGATAACCCTGCTAGTAAGACTGAAGGTAGACTCTGAAGAAATAGTGGACACATGCACAGACATTACATCTTTAGCAAGTATAGATAGAATGGGATAGGTAAGCTTGTGCTCATGCCACCAGTTAAGAATGTTGAAGTCATCGTCGAAGTGGGAGACATTGTCACTGTCAAGGTAAGATGACAACTCAGAACCTGCAGAGGCTGAAGATGGAACTAGTGGAACTTGAGCAGCAAAGGATGTAGTTGAAGCAGAGCCTGCAGAGGCTGAAGATGTCTCCCAATCCCCAGGTCCAGAACCAGAACCAAAACTAGATTCACCTGCACCAAAAATTAGGCCCCAGGCTGTTTTCTTCTTACCAGAACCAGTGGCAGGCTGTGAACTCCTATGCTGTCTCACTGCACCAAACTTAGATTCATATCTGAGAAATGTTCTATTCAACTCATTCCTAACCTCAGATAAATAAGTTGAGTAATCTGTACCACTGAGATTAGATAAAAGCATAAGCACATTAGTGAAGGCTCTCATCTTAGCTCTGGGATCAAGAATAAATGCAAAGGCATATAGCATTGGTATATTCCTCCAATACTTTAGAAACTTAGTTTTCATGGGGACAACAACCTCTCTTAGCAAAGTATCATTCTCATATGAATTAAGATGTCTAGCAATCTCAAGAATATGATGCAAGATCAATGGAGAAGTGGGATAGTAAATACCAGACAGAGCAACAGTCGAATCATAGAACATCTCTAAGAATTCTAGAACCTTTTCACCAACATACCAATGTGCATCAGTGAGGAGGGTCTGGCCACCTCCATGCTGGTGATAGTGAGTGTGTATAAATACAGAAAAAGTGCTTCTGTATGGTATGAGGTGCTTGAGCATGAGGTAGGTTGAGTTCCATCTGACATCCATGTCGGTCCAAACTTACGTATGCGTGCCCATAGCTACACAATAGCTTTTGTATGCAGCAATACGTTGATTGGAAGAATTCAAGAAAGAAATTGCTGTTCTAAAAGCATCAACATAAGGCTTCATACGCTTCAAACCAAACTTAACTATAAGATTGATTATATGGCAAGCACAACGCTGATGCAAAAAAACAGACCCAGTATAACCACAAATTGTAGGTCTGAGCTTATCAACGGCACTAGTGTTAGCAGAAGTATTGTCCAATGTAACAGAAAATATTTTGTCAGTCAAACCAAACTCAGCTATGACAGTGGCAACACGTTCAGCAATGTTCTCACCTGAATGTGATATATCAATCAACCGAAGCCCAATAACCTTTTTTTCTAACTCCCAGTCAGAATTAACATAATGAGCAACCACACTAAGGTAGTCTTCCTTAGCATTCCCGGACCAAATATCAGAAGTGAGAGCAACAGAAGAGATAGTCTTTTGTATGTTTTCAATGAGATTATTGCGTCGTTCTGTGAAATAGTTCTCCATATCTCGAGTGGTGGTTTGCCTAGAAACATTGCAAAATCTAGGATTATGAGCACGGCGAATGTATTCCTCAAACGCGGTAGACTCACCAAAGCAAAGAGGCAAATCCTCTCTAGCAATCAAGCGATAAAGTTCAACACGTGCTAACTCATAACTATACTCCCATTGACGAACTGTGCCGTCGGGATTGAACTGAAGCATTGACTAAACCCTAGCGGAACGATCAGCTTTTAGTTTGCATCTATCACGGTGCCTTTTCAAATGCCCAGTACCACCAGTAGAACGAGCAGACAAAGTAGCCTTGCAAATATTGCACTTAGCACCATACCTGACCTTTTTGCCATTTTCAGTTCTGCTCAGCTTCTCGAAATCATCCCACACATCTGAGGTAGAGGATCTGGTTCTGCTCCTCTTCTCATCGGCGGCGGCGGTCTTTGGTGCTTCTGACTGTGACTCATGGACTCATGGTCGAAACGGCGGCAGCCGATGGGCCACCATCAGAGCCGGCTTGAGCCAGGTTGATTGACTCCGCCGCTGCATTGCTCCCGAACAAGTCCTCACGGCCCAAGTCGTCTCCGGCGTCCCCTTGCAACCTCAAATCATGGTCGATGGAGGTCGGATCGAGCTCCTCCTCCATCGTCACCTCCTCAGCACGGGGCCCGGCAGCTCCGGTAACTCAACGGCCACACATCTACCTACGACAACAAATTAAGGAAAAGAACAGAGGAATTAGAGGAAGCAAGTCAGAAAACAATGAACATAGTGAAAGAATCAAAGAACATATCGAATCACCACACAAACCTGCGAAGCCGGAGTCCAGATCCGCCGTTCCACCGATGCCGACGGCAAGTGAGACCAGATCTAAAGTTCTACACTTCTGGGACGCACGGATCCAGAAGGAGAGGAAAGGACCACATCTAGAAGAAGAGAGCTAGAGGGAAAAGGCTTAAAGACGGTCAGGCCGTCAGGCGGATACGAGAAGGAGACATGAGAGGAGAGGAGAGTAGGAGACGATGAGTTGAGCCGTCGAGGTCTCGAGGAGGTCTCGAGGAGGCGCGGTGCCATGGTGCGGTGGGCCGGCAGTGGCGCCTTGCCGCCTTGGTGGCGTCGGCGACGGCCGACGGTGAGTGGAGGAGGCGCGGCGCGGCGGCGTCGTCGTAGAGAGTCGCGACTCGAGAGTGGGGAAGGCGAAGCGCGAGATGGGCAGAGAGCCGCGCCGCTGTGGGAATGGGGGAAGGGGGAGAAAATGGGCGAGAGAGGCAGAGAGAGGCTCTTATATATGTGCGCTAGGGTTTCTAGGGGTGGCTGGGTGGGCCGTGGCCGTGGGCGATCTTGGGCCGACCGCCGGGTTCTGTTGTCTTGGGCCTAACTGCGTTCGCTGCCGCTTAAGCGGGCCGTGCCCGTGCTAGCCCACGGCTCATGCTCATGCCTCGCACAGACCACTCAGATCGGTGTCGGTAGGGCAGACGGCACGACATTGATCGTCTTGGAAGTGTCGGGCTTGGGCCGGGCCAAAAAACTATGCTTTCGTGCTGACCCATTAGGCCCAAATTTATTTGGCCATCTATCTTGCCAAATCTAGCACGGGCCCACGGTCGAGATCAACCGCCATCAGTAACCGACGCCTTGACCTCCATACGCCTCGGATTTCTTGCCGGGCTAAACTTCTCGAGTACACCACCTCATGTGACCGCGAGGTCATCGAACCCGGTCGTTTGCATGCCTCCAGACGCACTAGCCTCCAGCTATCCCCGCAAAGCTTCAGCCACGTACCGGCCGATACCTGCATCACTAAGATGAACACACACAAAACCAACACACCTTACCTCACCTGCAATGTTAGTCCATTACAAGATTACCAATATAATAATCTATTCGTGACACCACAATCAGCAAGTCCTAACACACCATGTGCCAGCTTAACAAATTCCACCGGACCACATCCGATCAAAACCATTACCTAGCCTAAGCTCAGCACAATGGTCCGGTTCCAATTCCACGGCAATTTCCATAAATGCATCATTTAACATTATTCAAAACACTTTAAATTCCATCTTATCACATATATTCATCATCAAACCGGGGTACCCTCCACATGGGTCGCAACAGTCACATATATTCATCACAACACCGGGGTATCCTCCACATAGATCTCAACAATCGGACTATTTGATATGGTATCGACAATCCGATATCTACAGATCTAGGGTTGCATAAATCTCTTGCATATAAGGATGCTACCTGCATAAAAAAATGTTAGAGAAATACTTGCAAAAGTGACAAGAACTACTAATAATCACAAACATGAAGAGACATGGATGATCCTACGTCTCCGTTGAGGCGGCTCTATCATACTTGCGCCGGGTTTCCTCTTGACCCTTTAGCTCGCTAGTCGCACCAACCACTCCCGGTTTCACTCCTTGAATCCTTTCCTTTTGAAGGAGAATACGGCCTTCGCAATCGTTCCATGGCCACCACAGCAAGTCTTGGTGGCTCAAGGACATTTCCTAGCCATCTAGGAGTCCTTAAATTCCAAGAGTAACAAAACCGACTGAAAAGCAACTTGGAGACGAGAACAAGTGCTCAAGAATGAAGCTTTATTTGAGATACAACACTCAGATCTAGTTTCTCCGCTCTCATGAAAGGGATATTCATCTAGATGTAGAGAGAGAGAGAGAGAGAGAGAGAGAGGAGTAATGAAAGCTCAGATGCAATGAATGTGAAAGGCAGCCCTAGCTCGTTGGGAGGGGGAGGGGAAATAAATAGTCCCACCCAACAACTAACCGTTTGAGTCAGACAAACATCGGATAGTCTGATATTACATATCGGATAGTCCGATATGAATGAGAGAGAAAGCTCGAAGCAACGACTAAATTGAATGAGGGCCAAACCTATCTGATAGTCCGATATTTTTG
Source organism: Raddia guianensis (assembly GCA_036346415.1). NCBI lineage: Eukaryota > Viridiplantae > Streptophyta > Magnoliopsida > Poales > Poaceae > Raddia > Raddia guianensis. The sequence goes on along the minus strand of CM070543.1, from coordinate 27,958,310 downwards.
TGTCATGGGAGATAAAGGGTCATATTGGAGCTTGTATCGGAATCTCGATATATCACACACACACACACACACACACACACACACACACACACACACACACATATATATATATATATATATATATATAGAGATATTAATTTATGGTGCTTGAAATACGGATGTTTTGGTGCTTGCGTTAGGTTTGCAAAACCTATGACCGATGTGAATGATCCGAACAGCTCATTTTGATCTTCTAGTTGATATGAGCTCACAAACAAAATTTACATTTTTTATTTTTTTACTATTTTAAGCAGTTTTTGAAAACTCATGATCTAAGTTATTACGAGACATCAAAAAATTGGTTTTCAAAAATCTGTTTAAAATAGTAAAAAATTTAAAAATGTAAAATTTTGTTTATGAGCTCATATCAACTAAAGATCAAATGAGCTGTTCGGATCGCTCACATCGGCCATAGGTTTTAAACCTAACGCCAAGACTAAAACATCCGTATCACAAGATTATAATATCTCTCTATATATATATATATATATATATATATATATATATATATAGAGAGAGAGATAGATATCCTATACTACACCTAGGTGTAGAATAGGATAATCTATATCCGGTCGTTTTAGGGTAACAGGCAGAACTTTTTAATCTTCTGAATTTGTGATGTCAAAAGAATCAAATAAACACCTTTTTACCACCGGCAGTAATTCGTGGTTGTATATAATCCTGGTCTCACAGGGTCACGAATTAAACGTCCGTAAAAAGTGGATCCGCAGTTTCCATCCCACATCCTCCCCCACCTCTCTCTCTCTCTCATCTCGTAGCAGAGCGGTTCCCGGCGGCTCCGCGGCGCCACCGGCGAGGCGACGGCGCGGCAGCTCCAGCGAGGCGTTTCCAGGCGGTGGCGCTGCGGCTCCAGCGAGGTTGTTCCCGGCGGCGGCGCGGCAGCTCCCGTGAGGCGGTTCCCAGTAGCGACGCGACGGCTCCGCGTGGCGGTTCCCGGCGGTTCCGCGACGCGGCGGCACGGCAACACCGGCAGGGGGGTGGCGCGGCGGCTCCGCGTGGTGGACGCGGCTCCGCGTGGTGGACGCGGCTCTGCGTGGCGACGGCGCGGCGTCTCCGCGAGGCGTCTCCGGCGGGGCGGCAGTCCGGCGGCGCGACGGATCTGCATGGAGGCGGCGATACGGCGATCCAGCGAGGCGGCGAAGCGGCGGCCGGATCCGGCGGCCTCCCCCAGATCTGGCATGGACGTTGACCGGCCTCCTCCTCGGCGCGCTGATGGCCTCCTCCGCTGCACTCCACCGGATTACTTAGGGAATCCACTAGATTACTTAGGGAATTTGCTGATTACTTTGAGAATTCAATGGATTACGGCACTGTAATTCAAAGTGGTCCGTCGTGGTTGCTTGTTTTCCTTTTTCTATGTATGTATATTCAGAAGTAATGAAAAGTAATAGGTTACACATCTGTGATTCTGTTTGATTACTTTTGAGACGGTGTCGGTAATGAAAAGTAATAGGTTTGAAATGAAATGGCTCGAATTTTAAACAAATCGGCATGCAACCCACGATTTTACGGTAGTTAATGCCTTCCACGATTCCAGGAACTTGCCTCTCGCGAATTACTATCTTCGCTGAAACACGTTCAAATCGATTACTTTCGATTACTTCCGAACTGGAGCCATATATATAGAGAGAGAGAAATGTTAGCGTCTGCCCTAAAATGACGGGAGATCCGTCTTTCTCACAGCGTTTCAAATCAGAGATTATTATCGATCGATCCAGAACCGTTGATCTTGTTTGTCTCATTTGAAATGTAGCGGTGACCAAGTTTAGTATTTTTTGAATTTGTTTACTATTTGTTTCGTATTTTCAAAATCAGCCTTCCAATTAGTGGTAGTGCGTCCAAAAAGCTGATTTTTGAAAATAGAAAACAAATAGTAAATAAATTCAAAAATACGAAAATTGGTCACTAGCTACATTCGATGAACAACAAGATCAACTGATCGGAATTGATTAAAGCATCTCAGATTTGAAAGCGCGTTGAAATCTCTGATCTCTCCACCCCTGAGCACGCTAGCCATTCTCATATAGAAATGTATATATATATATATATATATATATATATATATATATATATATATATATATATATATATATATAGAATAGTAGCGTCTCTAAAATCTGATCTCTCCGTACTTAGAGTGGTTTTGAAATTGAGATGCTAACAACCGATCCGAACCGTTGATATTGTTAAATCTCATTTGAAACGTTGTCGGTGACCAAGTTTCATATTTTTGAATTTATTTACTATTTGTTTCTTATGTTCGAAAATCAGCTTTTTGAACGCACCACGACTAATTGGATGGCTGATTTTCAAAAATATGAAACAAATAGTAAACAAATTCAAAAAATATGAAACTTGGTCACGACAATGTTTCAATGAGACTTAACAAGATCAGCGGTTCGGATCGGTTGTTAGAATCTCGAATTTGAAAACCACTTGAAATACGGAGAGATCTGTACTCTCGAGAGTACGCTAGCTATTCTCATATATATATATATATACACACACACACACACACATACATATACCCCTAGATGTAACGCTACACATGGATCGGTTTGGGGCTAGCCGGTTAGCCCAAACCAGGACCAGACCTACGGGTTAATTCAAACAAATTAATTAATTAAAATAATTACCCCTTAATTTCTGGTATTAAATGCCCATTTGATAACTACCCACCTCCCCACCTCTTTCTCTTTCTCTTTCCTCTCACCGAAGCTCTGCCTCACCCGTCTCGCCTCCGCCGCCCTTATCGCCTGGCTGCCGTCCCGGCGTCCATGGCGTCCGTCGAGGAAAGGCAAGCAGACCGTCCCCGCCAAGGCCGCCGTAGAAGGGCCGGGCGAGCCCGTCCCCCGCGCCACAGTAGGGGGCCGTGACCCTCCTCGTCTCCATCCCCGCGCCGCCCTCTTGAGGGGCCGTGAGCCCTCCCGCCTCCGTCCCGCCGCGCCGCCGCGGGAGGCGAGAAGGATGCACGGCGAGCTTCCCCATCTCTAGCACGGCTCGGCGTCGGACCCTCTCCCCACGGCGCCCTTCCTTCCTCACGCCAAACAAGGCGGCTGGCGGCGGCCTCCTCTCCCATAACATCGCCATGCGTCGGTGCCACCATCACCCGCCGCCGTGGCGGAGCACCTCCACTCTCTATGCCCACGACGGCTAGATCCGATGGCGATGTGGCGCATCGGCGGCCATGGTGATGCGGCGCGCGCCCAGCGATGGCATCTCCGACCATCCTCCTCACGCCGCGGCGGCAGCGCCGGCGCCCAAGATCTGGCTGTGATTACTTAGGGATTGCTTAAGGGATTACTTAGCAAATCCACTTGATTACTTAGAAAACCTGATGTGAAAATGTATATTTACTTTGCATTACGACAACGTAATTCATAGTAATTAGTTTTTGACTGCTTTTTCACTTTTGTATGTATGTATAATCGAAAGTAATAAGAAGTAATTGGTCTGAATTTCTGATTACTTTCTTATTTTGGCTCCAGAAACATCAGCAATGAAAAGTAATCGGTTTGAAAAGATGCAACTCAAAATTCAAATAAACCGACATGCAACCCACGATTTTAGGGCAGTTAATGCCCCCACGATTCTAGGATCTTGCCTCCTAGCGAATTACTTTCCGTGCTGAAACATGTTCACTTCGATTACTTCCGATTACTTTCAAAAATGTGACCGTTTACTTCCGGGTTTGGCTGGCTCGCGCGGTTCGCTGGGAAGGCTCGGGTGTAGATTAGCTTAATCTACCCCCAGGGGTAGATTAGGGCCTCCGTGTGTCTATATATATATATATATATATATATATATATATATATATATATATATATATATATATAGAGAGAGAGAGAGAGAGAGAGAAATGCTAGTGTGCACCCAGCACGGATTTCTCCGTCATGTAGCGTTTTGAAATCCGAGATGCCTAACAACTGATCCGAGCAGTTGATCTTGTTAAATCTCAGAGAAATGTAGCCAGTGACCAAGTTTAGTATTTTTTGAATTTATTTACTATTTATTTTCTATTTTTAAAAATCAGCTTTTTGGGCCACCATGACTAATTGGAAGGCTGCTTTTTAAAATAGGAAACAAATAGTAAATAAATTCAAAAAAATACTAAACTTGGTCACCGGCTATATTTCAAAGACTAACAAGATTAACGGTTTGGATCATTGTTAGGCACCTCTGATTTCGAACGATTGAGCGCATTTGAGAAACTCCGTCTGCAAGCTAGCTAGCTCTCTCTCTCTCTCTATATATATATATATATATATATATATATATATATATATATATATATATATACTCGGATAGTTCGATGTAAACATCGGATAGTCCGATATTTTGGTAACTTGGGGACGAGAGAGGTCGATCGGACCTAGTACGACGTGTCCTTAAACTCAATTTGAAAAATAAAAGTCTAGGTTTAAAGACTAAGCACATTCTTCCTTTTTACATTCGATGAACTACGAGGATCTCCACATTCTTTTCAAGAGGTTAATACATGTCCCTTTGCTCATTAAATACGTCAGTCTCTTAATTATCCATCAATAAACACCAAAAACCCACATAGGGCCTAGATGCGCTTTTTAAGATCCCATGCTAAAAAGGCAATCACCAAATGACAACGCAAAATGCTAGAAAAATAAATTCAAAAAATAATAAATAGAGTAAATTACACCACAAGTACATGAAGTTGGCGCGAGTTCTTGTTTAAAACTAGACATTGATGCACATGAAGTTGGATTTTTACTTCATGGCAAGTCCAAAGCGGTTTGTTCAAGGCGGTTTTGATGATTTATTGCCATGCAGAAAATCTAGGTGGCAATGTTTATTTTTATTATCTTACAAAAATAGGGCCCACATGTCATCATTTCCACCTCTCCCTCTCTTTTCTCATCTCACTCAGATGGAGCTCGAGCTCCCTCGCCCCTCCGCCGCTGCCACTCCGTCGCAGCTGGTCCGCGTCGCCTCCCACCGCCCTAGCCGTGGCGCGCCGCTGCCCCTCGCCAACAGCATCGCGGAGTCACCGCCGACCACCTAGCGTGGGGGCCGCTGCCTTGTCCCCATCTCGACGGGGTATAGGGATGGCAATAATACCCATGGGCCCAGGTACCCGTGGGTACCTGACCCGATGGGTCCGGGTCTAATTTCAGACCCGTGGGTATTTTGTATCGGGTCCGGGTCCTGGTCCGGGTCCGGGTCTCATTTTAGACCCATGGGTACCCAATGGGTACCCGAAATCAGACTGACATGTGGGCCATCTACTACTGTACATATAAGACTCACCCCTTCCAAGTTCCAACAGACAGCAACCTAATCCTCCACTCCACACTCCCAGTCTCCCATCCAGCCGCCGCCGCCCCTAAACCTACCCCCATCCAGCCGCCGCCAGTTTCGAGCCGGCCGCCGCCCTAAACCCACCCCCATCCGGCCGCCGCGCCGCCGTCGTCTCCTCTTCATCTTCCTCAACGTCGAGGTGCCGAACGGCGTCGCGAGCTTCGGCGATCTCGGCGGTACATGCGGTGGCGCCGTCGAGGTCGTCGGCGTTCACCGACTCCGCGACCGCAGCAACAACGGCGTCGGCAGTGGAGTCCTCCTCGTCGCGCCACCTCCGCCGCTGCTCCTCCTCCGCCTTTCGCCATTGCCTTGTTGGCGGGTTGGGTTACTCTCGCGCCGACTCTTGTCTGGGGGGCGGGCGCGGAGCCGAGGGAGGCGTCAACGCCGCAGACCGCACCGGCGGCGGCGGCGGCGGGGCGTCGGGGAGGGAGGCGGAGGCGGCGATAACGTTCTTTGTTTGGTCTGGTACCCGACGGATCTGGGTCTGGGTCCATGTTTAGACCCGAGAATGAAATCGGGTCCGGGTCCGGGTCCATCTCTCGGGTCTCGGGTCCGGGTCCGGGTCCATCTCTCGGGTCTCGGGTCCGGGTCCGAACCACCTGGACCCGGATGGACCCGACACGATTGCCATCCCTAACGGGGTATACAGCTGGCGACCACCTCGCCTCCAATAACATGGCCTTTCTCCAAACTAGATGGACGGGTAAGATTTCGTTAAGGGGGAGGAATACCCGTCTTACCCTTCTTCGAATCTCGGGGACGAGATTCCGTTAAGGGGGGAGGTTTGTGACATCCTCTATTTTATCGTATGTCACTTGTATTTTCAAAAATATTAAAATTAAATAAAAGGGAATTGTTATATACAAAACCCTAGTTTAAATTACTTTAAATTAGGTATAAAGCCAAAACCCTAGGAAACCTTTTAGGAAAATTCTGGAAAAATTCCAGTAGTTCTTTGAAGCCATCATCAAGCAACCCTCCAAATTTCATACCCAAATTTCAAAGCTAGCTCGTGATTCCTTGAAATTTTGCCGTTCTGCCGGGAGCTCGTCAAACCAATAAAATAATGAGTGAACAAGGGAATATCATGATCAAATTTGTAGGGGACCTTTTTGAAGCCTAATCCGAATTGCCCTCCAAATTTCAGCCCAATCCTCCAAAGGAAACTCCGTTTTCCTATTAAGAAGCCCGAATCCTATTCGAATTCTACCCGAATTAGAATTCGAGTCCTAATCCAACACCTCTTAGCCCAAGGCCCAGCCTTGGTTATCCTTGGTACTATATAAACACCCCAAGACCCCTGCCCTAAAACCCCATCACGAAATCCCTCAAGTCCCAAACCCTAGCCGTCAAAATCTTTCCTACCGAGACCCTTTTCTACAGATCCCTCTCTGTGCCGTGGACAAACTCAAGATTAGATGGTGCCATGTTGAAGATCTCGTCGAGACGGACAAGATGGATATATGGAACACCCAATTTGGACAAGAAACGGAGGAGATAGAGCTCGCCGAAGTTCCGGGCGCCGCCGCCGTTGCCGCCGCCACCGACATCACCACCGGCGCCTCGGCGACAGCGCCCCGCCCCGCATCTCGCGTTGCCCAACCACCGAATGCCACCTGTCCCGCCTGCGCCGCCACCACCCGACCAGCGCTACGCCCACGCCCGCGCCGCCACGCGTCGGAATCGATTCACCGCCACCGTCGGTGAACCCTCCTCCGCCATATGTCGAGCTCCGTTGGTCGCCGCTCTCCGCCGCCGCTGCCGCCAATCGTCGGTTGCCACCGTCGCCGCGTGTCGCCTCGCCGCTTCGCTCCGCCTCAGCGCCTCCGTCGCCACGCGTCGGTCATTCTTGCGTGTCGCCTCTTGCGCCAAGATCTGACTGGACCGCCGATTCGGTCGGTTTGGCTGTTTTAACCGGTTTATTCTTTTTAGTATTTTCTGAATTTTCCAAATCTTCCTGGAATTGTTCCGAGAACATCTGAACTCCAAAATTAGGTGATTCCAGAGCCATTATTTTGCATAAATAGTCTAGAATTTTATATATTTTATTGAGCTATATGTTCTGTTGATTGTTTTGTTGTTTCTTGCACATATGCATATATGGGTAGATCGTCCATGTTCGCGCTGTTCGAGAGGATTCCAGGAGCCGTTTGAAAGAGGATCCCTAAGACCCGGAGTAATACCAAGGCAAGATAGCTTGCATCTTGCTCTCCTATTTTGCAAAACTCATTCGATTTTCGTTCCATTTACTTTTCTCTTACATAATATGTTCACACTGAGTCATCTACCCTGTGAATTTAGCCATTTATTGTTGCCTTAGTCATTTTTCCTAGCCTATCCTTGTGCATAGTTGCTAGTGCTCGTGGGTTGGTAGTTGATTAGGTTCATCATTTAATTAATCTTGTGACTTGGTATGATTGGAGGTGCTGAGTTACTTTAATTACCTAATCAACTAAAACCTACGTGGCGTGTGTTGACTAAAGGTGGCAAGTCGGGTGGTTTTGTGGATTGAGGAGTGTTATGGAGGTAGTCACCTTGGTCTAAGGACTCTTGACGTGTGCTTATCCGGCCAAACCATACAAGCGCAACCATAAGTGCTAGCCTCAACATGTTTGCGCTGCATGTGCTAGTCCTGGCTTAGTAGTTAGGGAAAACTGTTAACACACTTTACCTTGAAAAGATCGGGCTGCGGTCCGTGGGCTCAAGAGGGGGACCCGTAGTATCAAAACCTTAGAGGGGGTATCGGTGTTAACAGGAGGAACTAATGAATTGCCTTGTATCGTTACTTGGTCTAGGTTCCAAAGGAAGAGCTAAGATATAAAAGTACCACTAGGCTTATGGGTAAAGTGTGCTACACTCTACAGAGTTAAAACTATCATGATAACCGTTCCTACGGTTATGGGAGGGGAGGAAGGTCGTACATGGTAGTCTCATGTGTTAATAATTAACCCGAAGGGTTGGTGTTGTTTGAGTTGTTCGAGGCAGGATTGTTCTTCAGAGGGGCTTTCGAAGCCGAGCTCTGCGTGTTTTATTGGGAATCTCTATCAATATTAATTGTTCTATAACTTTGTTTTACAGCACTTTAAACAATTTGACTAGAGTAGGTCTTTATGCAAAATAGCCACCCTGTTCTTGTTATTACCTTTGCATCATTATAAGGACTCTTGCTAGGTAGTAGTGTACTCACTATACAAACCACAGATAAATTTGTATTCAGGAGAAGGATTAGGTTCGGTATATCTTCAGGATCAGGAGGATCTTGTCCCGGACTTCGATGAGGATTAGCTGGCGCTCAAGGGTCGGATTGGAGTATCATCATACTTTTTTCGCTGCATATTTGAATTTCCGCAATCTAATATATTATGGACAATATTATGTCATATTTAATTAAACAATTGTAATAAGTAGTTATGCAACAATTACTTTTTCATAATATATAATTTCTCTTAGTTATTTGTGATTGTGTGATGATGTTCAACAAACTGTCGCTCACAAGTTGCTAGCATTGATCTCTGGGACTAGCAATTGATTGTGAGTGGATCCCGGTGAAGCCGGGGTTGTGACACCGAGCTTTATGGAAGTCCTTCGATTTGGCATGATCGAGAGATTTCAGACTTATTACTCTTGAAGAAGGTGTTCTTCTCGGAGGAGTGGGCTTGGGAGTAGGCCTTGGCTTATGGCTACTCTCGAGTCAGTGTATAGGTGATGGAGTCCACCTCGTCGGAGTGGCGGAACGAATACTGGGGTAAGTGAGGCGTGTGTCTCAAGAGGGAGGCGCTTGTGTGCAAGGGCTAGCCTCAACGGAGAGTAGGAGTTGCGGTTCCAAACTTCGGTGAAACAAATATCGCGTCACTTCTCCTTTGTCTCATGTACTTCCACATTTATCTTTTGCATGAATAGCTATCAATTGCTTGGGTGCTTTGAATGGATGAATTAGGTTACTAGTGCGTGTCGTTTAATTTCCTTCCGCTTGATAGGGCACTAGAATCTAGGATTGGGTTAACCTTGTTGCTTAATCCGACCCGCGTAAGGCACGCCACGCGCCTCCATCCTCTTTCGCCATCTTCCATGCACGGGTGTTCCCCGTGCCTCGCCGCGTGGGTGCGCCGCCGCCGAGGTCATGACTTCGTCGCTAACTGCGCCACCAATCCACCGAGGTCCGTCGTTCTTCCCCCAACGAAGACCGTGCGGGGATCCGTGCCGTGCACAGCCACTTCCCTCCTAACCTTCACGCCGGCGGCAGCCAGCACGACGCCGCTTGGCCATCTACGCCGCTGCCCCTTACACCGTTGGGAGATGCCATCTCACTCCACCATGTTGCGCCGCACGACCCCCTCTTCTCCAAGCCCGGTGTCGTTCCTTCTCCACCAACCAAGACGCAACGACGAAAGAGGGGCCGTCCTCTCTTTCTTGCGGCGGCTGGTCTCTGCCCGCAAGGACCCAACACAACTCGTCTCCGCCTCACACGCTACGCCGCTCCGAGCGCGACCTCCCGTGTGTCGCCTCCGCCGCGCGCATCATCGCGGCCGGGGCAATGCCACCGCCACCACCGCTTCACACACAGGGGGAGAGTGAGAGCGTCGTGTGAGAGGGGAGAGAGGTGCAGTGAGGAAATAGGGATTCCACGTGGGCAAATTTTGTTGTGTGAAATACTAACTAGGATGCCACATCAAAAGACCGCACCTAGAAATCACTTTGATCCTGTTATGAAAGAAAAACCAGCTTCATGTATAAATATGCCTAGTTTAAGACTTTATGTACTTAAGCGAGAACTCGTGCCAACTTCGTGTACCTATAACGCAATTTACTCTAACAAATACACCAACATGTAAATAAACTGTATTTGAACACATATAAATTGCGCTTGTCAATAATTTTAGGGTAAATCGCAATATATGTCGTAAAACATCAATTTACAGGATTCATGTTGAATCAAATATATTAGCAATTTTTATAGGAACCTTAGGGCTCGTATGCAAATATGTCTTAAAAAACAACCCTTTTTCATATTGGCTAGAGATTATTTATACAGAAATGTTACAGGACGGACGTCCGTATCGACGGTCTCAGACGGATGAACCGCGTAACTAACATCTAACCATCGCGTGGCACGTTGCTTTCCCCATTTCTAGTCCCACGGTTGAGAACTCCACAAAACCACCGCCTCCGCCGCTGCTGCCGCCGCCATCCCCGGCTCGCCGCCGTTGCCGCCGCCGCCATCCCTAGCTCGCCGCCGCCGCCACCTCTAACATCCCCGACTCCCCGCCGCTGCCGCTGCCGCCTCTGCCACCTTCGACTCGCCGCCGTCGCCGTCGCCGCCACCCTCGACTCGACAGCTGAGCTCGATCGTTCGCCACTCCTCCGCAGTTCACACCCTCCCCCTGCTTCTTCCAGCCTTCCTATCCCCTCTCCTGGGTCAAGGTCGCCGCCGCCATGGCCATGGACAAGGTGGACGCCAAGGAGCGGGAGAAGGTCGAGGCCGTCCGCAAGGCCCTGCGCAAGCAGGCGCCGCTATCCGCGAAGCAGGTGCGCGCGTGCTCTCCAGCTTGCCCATGGCGGCATCCTTGATCGTTCTTGCTTAAGCCGGATTGCTCTCGGTGGCGCACAGGCGCTGTACTGCAACGACGCTAATCCACAGAGCGAGCGCTCGCCTGCTCCTCCCCGGCTCCCCCAAATCGGCTCACCTGCCTTCTCTGTTTGCTACTCTTGACAGAGAACAGCCTGACAATTTTCTATGATCGATAGAAAATAGTCGCAGGAATTTTGTTGCTTTATTGATGTTCAGATCCACTCCGTGATGTTCAGATATGCTCCTCAATTTGATGCTTGAATTGTAGAATTCCTTCTCAATTTGCCCTGTTGGAGCTGTGCCTTCCGATTTGTTCTTGTTCCTCATCAACGTAGAAGGCAGAAGAGCATGGAAATTTTGTGTGAAAGCATAGCTTCAGCTCCGATTCTTTGTAAATTTGTTTGCTTTGTTGATTTCAGCCACCAGCTTGTAATTTTTGTTTGGAGTCTACAACCGTAGTAGTGTTTTCAATGCAATTATTCCATCAGCAGCGCAGCATCAATGTTTTGACTCTGAAGCAAACATTCAGTTTGTAGTTTTGTATGAAATCAGTCAACAACAGCAGTAGTCCAAGTGTTTTGCTCCATGGAAGAGCAGTCAACATGTATTGTAATTTCTATATGAAATGTATGAGCATGTAGTTTTTTTAATTTTAGAGAACTTGTATCTGCTTCAAGGCTTGAACTGAATGGAATCCATACGAACTTGATTTTCAGTTTGCTACTCGCTCGTTGGTTTTCAGTTTATCAACTGATTCCAAAAGTAAAAAAATTCATGTTGGTTTAAGATTTTTTGGTAAAAAAAAGCAAATAGCTTCATGGGAAATTTAGTTTGGTTCAGATCGTTTCAGCTAGTTTAATAGAAAATTCAGGTTGGTTCATGATGTTTTAGCCGGTTTCATATAAAATTCATATTGGTTCATGTCAGAAAATAGCTAGGTTCATGTGAAATTCAGGTTGGTTCAGATAGTTTCATAGAAAATTTATGTTGTTCCATGATTTTTCTGATTAAAAAAAGTAGATAGTTTCATGGAAAATTCAGCTTGGATCAGATTGTTTCAGCTAGCTTCATAGAAAATTCAGATTGGTTCAGTGTTTCAACTAGTTTCATATGAAATTCATATTGGTTCAGGTTGTTTCAAATAAATATGCAGCTAGGTTCATGTGAAATTCAGGTAGGTTCAGATAGTTTCATAGAAAATTCATGTTTATTCAATATTTTTCTGTTAAAAAAAACAGATAGCTTCATAGGAAATTAAATTTGGTTTGTGTTGTTTCAACTAGTTTCATAGAAAATTCAGATAGGTTCATGTTGGTGTAGGTAAAAAAAAAGGTAGGTTCATATGAAATTCAGGTTGATTCAGATAGTTTCGTAGAAAATTCATGTTGGTTCAGGATTTTTTTTGATAAAAAAAGAAGATAGCTTCATGAAAAATTCAGCTTGGTTTAGGTTGTTTCAGTTAGTTTAAAGAAAAACATGTAAGTTCAGGTTGGTTCATACAGGTTCAGGTTGGTTCAGACAGTTTTAGGTTGGTTCATGTAGATAGCTTCATAGAAAATTCAACTTGGTTCAGGTTGGTTCAGATAGTTTTATAGAAAATTCATGTTGGTTCAGAATTTTTTTGTTAAAAAGGTTGATAGTTTCATAGGAAATTCGGTTTGGTTCAGGTTGGTTCATATAGGTTTAGGTTGGTTTATATAGGTTCTGCTTGGTTCAGGTTGGTTCAGTTACACGCGGCTGGTTTTGCGGCCTGCTGTTGAACAGGGAGACAGTGGACGAGGTGTACGGCGACAGCTCGGCGGGGCTGAGCAGGGCGCTGCTGGACGAGAATGGCTGGAGGAGGTCGTGCGGGCGGTGCTACGAGGTCAGATGCGACGCCGCCAAGTCGCCGGAGCTGTGCAACAACGGCACCACCGTCACCATCACCGCCACCCACCCTCGCCATCCAGCCTCCCAACACCTGCCCGTCGGGCTCGGGCTCCGTGAACAGGTGCCTCACGAAGGGTAGCTACTTGGGTATGTCGCCGTCGCTCTGGGAGCAGATTGCCGACGGCAGCGGCGGCGGCGGGGCCGGCACCCCAGTCGTGCCCGTGCTCTACCGCCGGGTCAACTGCATCCGCGAGGGCGGGGTGCGCTTCGAGGTCACCCGGGCCGTGTCCTTCCCACGCTTGCGTGTGGCCGGCCGCGAAGGCCCCGCCGTCACCATTGAGGTGGTCATCACCAACGTCGCCGGCAGCGGCTCCATAAAAAAAGTGGAGATCAAGGGGAGCAATACTGGTTGGGAAGACATGAAGTCGTCATCTGGAAACATGCTGTGGACAGCCCCCATCGACCTCTATTTCCAGGACATGAGCTTCGCCGTGACCAACGACGACGACCAGAGACTGGAGTTCAAAAACCTCGTGCCGGCGGACCTCAACATGCACGGCCGGACGTACAAGACCAACCAGAATTTCAGCTAGTGATCGATCCGATGCGATCGGGAAAGTTGCATCGTCAATTCAATTCGCCATTTGATTACCGCTACATTGTTGCTGCGTCAGTTCTCCTTCTGAATTTAATAATCCGACGGCGAGTTCAGCGTGCGGCGTGCATGCATGCATGCCGCTCGTGCCATCGCGTCCTTAATTATTCTTGTGTGTCTTTCAATTAATTTCCCCTTTCTACTCTAGTTAGCCCCCAACGTGTGCAAGGCTTTTGAATTCAATAAATTAATATTTCCATGTTTATTGGTGCCTTCTCCTGTCCGTTCATTTCTCATCTATTTTATTTCAGACACTCACATTTCTTTCAACCTTTTCCTCTTCCTCAATTACCGATGGATACCTCTAATAGGAATTGTTTTAGAGAGAAATTCTCTCTCTCCTTATAAAGATAAAACTTTATTTTCGGCCTCTACTGTACATTATACGATGTCCTCCGTCCACAAAAGAATGCCATTCTGTCGATGTATCTAGATATATCTATGTACAGGTGCATAGCTAGAATGACATTCTTTTATGGATGGAGGGAGTAGACAATAGTCCAATAGGGGAAAAAAATCTCACATTCCTATATTAATATGAAGAGTGGGGGATAAAAAAGGTACAACATTAATTACTTGGTCCAATGAGGGGGGCGCAAATCTCACACCTCTATATTAATATGGATAGAGGGGATAAAAAAGGTACAACATTAATTACTTGGGTCGCACGAAATACAACCGGTGGGAGGCAGGCAGGCCCGGCCCAGACCCTGTGCGGGCTGTGCGACCACACAAGGCCTCCAAACTAATAGGGCTCCTAAATTGGCCCAATACAGTAAATATATATCTATAATTTTCTGTCTTATATTTTAGAATACAGGGAGTACTAGTTATGAATATTTTGTTTCTCTAAATTTTAAAGATTTTTTATAAGTTAAAAAAGAAGTGCATAATTTTGAATTTTCTCTCTTATAATGTTGTATTTTGAGGCCTATTTGTAACTTTGTTATATTTTCATACTGGGGCCTCCAAATTGTAGGACCGGCCCTAGACGCAGGAGTACGTACACATCCCTAAACCCTACTACGAGAGTACGAGTATATACATTCTCATCAAAAAGAAAAAAACATATCCAAAGCCCAAACCCTAGGCACTAGCACGCTGACGCCGCCCCACCCCAGAATTGCAAGGATGGCGATGGCGCGATCGATATCGGCTGTGGCGAGGCTCTGCATGCCGCCGTAACATCCGCTCACCCGGATCGCCGGCCGCCGGCGCGTCGGCGGCGAGCACCCGCGACGCTCTCCTCCTCCCCGCGGCGCCGAGGACGAGGATGCCTCTGGTAGCGCCGTCTCTCCGTCGATTCTGGTCGACCACACCATCTCTTCCTCTTCCCGGGCTGCCCAGCCCTCAGGCTCAGGTGCATGCATTAGCATTACATTATTCACTAAAGTGTTCAATGCCAATCTAATTGTATCTTAGTACTAGGTGATCCAGTATTAATTAGGCTAAGGGGATCCTATTTGAGACTAAGCTAATGGCTCAGGTGCATGCATTAGCATTACATTATTCACTAAAGTGTTCAATGCCAATCTAATTGTATATTAGTACTACTAGGTGATCCAGTATTAATTAGGCTAAGGGAATCCTATTTGAGACTATGCTAATGGCTCAGGTGCATGCATTAGCATTACATTATTCACTAAAGTGTTCAATGCCAATCTAATTGTGTATTAGTACTACTAGGTGATCCAGTATTAATTAGGCTAAGGGAAATCCTATTTGAGACTAAGCTAATGGCGTTTGATCCCAAAGAAACACATACCAACATGGATATATACCTTCGATAGGGACGATTTTAGAGAGAAATTCTATCTTTTTGTAAAGATCGAAAATACCACCTCCGGTCATAAAAACAAGTCGCTGTTGACTTGTTGACTTTTGGACAGGTTTTTGACCATTCGTCTTATTCAAAAATTTAGTGCAAACACGCATAAATATAATTCATGCTTAAAATACTTTTAATGATAAAACATATCACAATAAAATAAATGATAACTTATATAATTTTTTGAATAAGACGAATGGTCAAAGGCGTATCCAAAAGTCAACGGCGACTTGTTTTTATGAGCGGAGGTAGTATTATTTTTGGCCTCGATCTACATCACATGATGAACACAGTAGTCCAATCAGGAGAAAAATTCTCACATTCCTATATTTATATGGAGAGTGGGGATAAAAAAGGTACAACGTAACATCTCTCTTTTCTATGGTTTAATATGGTGTTTCTCGTTTTTTAAGTTTCTTACTCCAATTACGAATCAGCTTAAAAAAAATTGACCTAACGATTTCCCTAGCTTCATATAGTGCTCCGGCTAGAGGTTATATTTTTCTTATTTTTTTTCATTTTAATATCAATTGCAATTAATGTTGCAGGGCTGGCGATATTTCTCAAGCGAGGGTTCGGTGTTGACGAAGAGTGTTCACCGTCCTTGGTTGGGACGATGGTGAGTGCACATTGCACAAAAACATATAGGATGCAAATTTGTAGGTCTATATATTTTATTACAATCTTATTTATTTATAATATGTTGAAACGCAGCTTGTGACATCTTTGTTGACTTTACGATGGCAGCAGGCCATGGCACAATTTGTGAAAATAATCAATAATCCCATATCAAGAGTGGAGCTATTTCAGCTTGGTGTTTGCTTTGGATGTCTTTTTTAATGCTTGGCCAAGAATTCCTTGACCATGCATGTTCTCGCCACATACATGTCGTCGGTACTGAATATCCACGTCGCAAGGATTATTCTAGAGCACATTGGCCAGAACGTGTTCAAGAAATCAATTCCTTTGGCCAACGCGGGCGAAAAAAGTAGCTAGCATTCTACGACTAATTCGTCTCTGATGATTGTAATTAACTTCTTGTGAATGATCTAATGGAAAATATGTTGTTCTTAATAAAAAAAATACTGGCTCACCCAGCAAGTGTTTTGTCCCCTCTTGGCAGGTACAAATTCGAGTACGCACCTGAGTGCTTGATGGGGATGCTGCTTGCTGCTTCCATCGGGTTGGCTGGTCTTTGCGCATTGGTGATCCCCGAAATCATTGAGGAAAAGGTCAATTCGTTTGTCAAGTTAGTGAATAATCATGTTGCAAACAAGGCTAGGATCTCCGAGCTGGAGGACATGGAGGAGTTTGTTATTTTCTTCTTGGCTGTTCTTTTGTTCGTGATGATTCTGGTTTGGCTATTAACATGATGAGATCAACTTAATAGAAAATTAAGGAAAGCTGCTGCTGATAAGATCTGCCAGCGTGGTTAATGGCGTGTTAGGAAGTTGGTTCTATTTATTGTACTAGAGCACATAGTTCTCGAGCTATATGCTTTTAGAAGTTAATTAATGTTAACTGACAAAAATTAAAGCTCATGATGCCATATGTGGATCCTATTATGTGTTCGCCCGGTCGAGTGAGACTCGTGTCGATCTTTTTGTTCTGTTAATTAGCGTCTATGTTGTGCTTTTTCTATCATTTCGAAGAACTAGATGATATGGGCAACTGAATTTTGGTTAGGGCTCTTGCATGTAAGATCGATGCACCGAAACCCCCACGGGGTTTGAGCGATGTAGGCCATGGATGCTAGATCCAACGCTTCACGTCCAGGGGCGGACCCACTGCTACAGCACCTAGGGTCCAGGATCTAGGTAATTTTTTTTTACCCACTTACCATCAGCCAGGGACATAGAGAAAACTTCAGTGAAAATTAGATGTAGCTAGGACCTAAAATGTTCGTTCGGCCTAGCCGCCTAGGCAATTGGAGTCCAAAGGACCAACTTACACCCCCACCGGACCAACTTACCCCCTCTCGGCCACTCCCTCCCATGAATGGTCCACTCGCCAGCCGCTACTCGGCCTCCCTCCTGCCTCACTCTGTCGCTCACTCCCTCCGGTGGCGTCGCGCTGCACTAGGGCTAGGGTGGGGCGCCCGGCGGCCGACGCCAGGCAGCGATAGGCGGCTCGCGGCCAACAGAGACCGGAGAAGGCTCGCGACGACCTGCTTACCTGCGGGCTAGGGTACAGCTGCGACCTAGGGGCTAGGGCGGCGGCTGCCGGTGGCCAGGAGGCAGGCCCGCGGCCAGGTGGGGCTGAGGCGGGACGCCGCAGCCCGCAGGGGCTAGGCGGCCAGCCGGGCGCCGGCCACGGCCAGGCCGCAAGGGCCGCAGCGGGAGACCCAGTCGCCCAGCCCGCAAGTCAGCAACAGCAAGTGTGTTGTGTGCAAACTGCAAAGGGCAAAGGCCAGATTGTGAGAGATTGAGGATTTGCTTTCGACTTTTGAGGTGATTGTGGTTTTTGAATTGTGATTACAGATACTGATTAGTGATTAGTCGCTCAAAATCTCACATTAGATGATTAGATAATGTCATAATGCCACATTCAAATTAGACAAATAATGATGAAATGATTTAGAGATTTAGAGTTTAAACTTTAAGCTTGAGAGTGAGTCCCAGATTTAGCCATTTAGATATTTATACTTGAGTAAATGATTTAGTGAGTTTGTCTTTTACACATTTAGTTAGTAACTGAGTAAATGAGTTTTTACACATTTAGTCAGTAAATGATTTAATGAGTTTGGCATTACAGTTTGTCTTTTACACATTTAGTGAGTAAATGATATATAGATTTAGTGATTGAAATTGGAATGAACAATGTAATTGAAATTAGTTTGTTGTTGCATTTAGTTCTTACTATTTGCTTTCTTACACTATTATTCAAACTTAATATGTGTTTTGATGTTCTTTTGTAGACATATATTATGTTACGAAAAGGCTACAGTCCGAGAGTTCGGATCGCTGGACTCAGCGTAGCTGCTGAGAAAGCAGGGGAGGGCACTGTGCACATGCAAAGGGGGCCCATGTGTTTTTTTTCGACCATAAATTTTGATTGGGTGCTCCAATACAAAAACCGTTTGCACCAACGTGTTCCTCGTATTTTTACGAACAAAATAAAATATATGTTGCCATATAACTCTTCAAACTTATCTGGTGAAACTTGAGGTTCGCCTACTGAAACTTGGGTTTCACCTAGTAAAACTTGGGTTTCATACTTGTAAAACTTTGCCGAACTGTCAAGTTTCATCAGGTTTCATCCAAGTTTTTTTAAGTTTCATCAGGTTAATTTCATCAAGTTTCAATAGGTTTCATCCAAGTTTCATCAGGTTTCATCAGAACACGGCCAAGTTTCATCAAAACACGGTCAAGTTTCGCTAGTATAGATGTAAGTTTCATAAGTGCCTTCTCCTAGTTTACATCAAAAAAATGTAAAAGTGAAAAAATTCAAAAAGTATTTAAAATGGGTTGCTCTTGGTTTTAGAAGAATTATGAAATTTATTTCATAATTTTGAACACTGTTTGAATTTTGTACAAAAATCGAAAGTTTAATCGGAATTGAAATCAAACGACGACTAACAACGTTGTTGGGAAGAACGCACGATGCTGAGGCGCATGCGCGCGCGTTGGATCGGCGATGGCCGGCCATCCGACGGTAGAAGCGGTCCGGCCCAGTCCGGACGGACGTCCGGACGTTGGCGCTCGCCATTATGTTATACTAGAGTACTGAACCATTTGTGAACTTAGCGTCTGAGCGTATTTTACATCTGCCCTACCTAAATTCTCGTCCTGGGTCCACCAGTGTTCACGTCGGTCCGTCCGGACGCTGGCGCTCGCCATTATGTTATACTAGAGTACTGAACCATTTGTGAACTTAGCGTCTAAGCGTATTTTACATCTGCCCTACCTAAATTCTCGTCCTGGGTCCACCAGTGTTCACGTCGATTGCCCCTCTAGATAGGAACAGGTTCCTCTGGGATGGGGTTCCAATCCCAGCTATCGGTTGAACTCCTTCCCTTCCATGCTAGTGCGACGCTCGATCCCCTTGTTAAACCATCTAGATCATAAGTTGTCTTCGGCTCAATGCTACCATAGGGTTGGTAGCTTTGTACTAGAAAATTAATGTACTAGTACTACTACTTATCAATCATGTTGATTTCTTTTTTTTTCCCAAGAAGGGGTAAAAACCCTATTTTAGAAACAATGCATGCAGTTGTTAACAGAGGCTCGCTAAGGCCACTCAGAAACAAAAACTAAAGAGGAGTTGCTCAAAGTAAGATTTACAAAGTGGCAAGAGCCAGGAGAACAGAAAACAAAGCACTAAGCTAGAGAAGCTGCGTTGACCAAAAGGTAGCATAAACAAAGCACTAAGCTAGAGAAGCTGCGTTGACCAAAAGGTAGCATGAAGCTGCGTTGATTTATCATGTTGATTTCTTAGCGACTCGCGCGATTGCTGACGATCGATTTCTTAGTGGACAATAGAAGCAGACGATCGATTCCCTGAAGATCGTGACTGAATCTTCAGGAGCGATATATGTGAATTAATTGGTTGAATTTGCTGGGTCACACATTAATATAAAATTATAGTACCTGTTTTGTGAATATTTTACTTCGATCGATTTGATGCTCCACCTTTTTGTTTTGCCAGCATAAATTTATTTATATGTTGCCGGCCGGAGCCAGGTAATTAAGGTGAACTGAGTTTGTTCCTGTAGCTATATGGAGTGGGGATAAAAAATCTTTTTTTTTTGAAGGTTTGGGATAAAAAAATCTTGTACCCACTCTATTCTATGCTATTTTTCAAGTTTCAACCCACAGCTGCAACAAATCTCTTCTGTGTAGCATCATGATATGAATGAAAGTTATGTGTTCAGGGTTGGCAGCATTTCTCAAGCGAGGGTTCGACATGGATCAAGAATGCTCCACGTACAAAGTTGCAGTTCATGTGAGTGCAAAAGACATATAGGATACAAATTAATTTTTAGGTTTTTATTATATATTTTACTCTATATACTATATTTTATTTTAGAGTAAATTACGCTGCAGTCCCTGAACTTGTCCCTCCGTTCCACTTAGGTCTCAGGTCTTTGAAACAAGACATTCGGGTCCTCAAACTTGCAAAACCATTTCACCTAGGTCGAAATGAGGTATGAGTGGGTGGTATTGTGATGTGGATGGTCACATCATGTGCCATGTGGCTTATCTTTTTAAAAAAGAAAAAACAGGAAAGTCCAAAAAAGAAAAAAGAAAAATTATGAATTATAAATTTTAGAAAATTCTCAAAAAGGATTTTTTTAAAAAATAGAAATATATGAAAAAAAAACCCTCAAGATCAACAAAAAATAATGGTTGTGCAAAAAATCCATCATTACCTAAATTATTTTGTTTTTTAGGTTTTCTAATTTTTTTCTCTTTTTAGTTTTTCCCTGATTTTTCTATTTCAGTTTTTATTTTTCACAATTTCTTCAATGTTTTTTTGGGTTTTTTTATATTTTTATGCTTTTCTGTTATTCACATTTTTCCTAAATTTTTATTTTAAATTATTTTTCCGAATATTTTTTATCTTTACTATATTTTTAATATATTTCTAGATTTTTTATAATTTTTTTTTAGAATTTTCTAAAATTTATATTTATATATATATTTATTATTATTTTTGTTTTTAAACCTTTTTTGGACTTTTCTATATTTTTTTTAATTTTTTTTCAAAGCTGGGCCACGTGGCATGTGATGTGGTCATCCTTATCACAAACCACTCATACCTCATTTGGACCTAGGTGAAACGGTTTTGAAAGTTTGAGTACCCGAATGTCTTGTTTGAAAGATCAGGGACCTAAGTGGAATGGAGAGACATGTTCAGGGACTTGCAGTATGTAATTTACTATTTATTTTATTGCTAGTGGGCTTGCAATCTACTTTGAGACCTCTAAATACCATGTTGAATTACAATGGTAATGGGCTATTTCACAATAGTGTTACTAATATTCTCTCCATCCCAAAATATGAAGTAATACTTTGACCAATGACCATCAATTTCTTTCATAATATATCATCAACAACTACTACAAACTACTACTACTACAAACTGAACATCATATGAAAGTACTTTCAAATACAAATTCAACTATATGTCACATGCATAGCACTAAACATTTATCTTCTTATCTTAATCATTACTCAAAAATTATAAATATTGACTTTTCCAAATATATACATGCATGTCTTATATTTTATGATGGAGGGAGTATATCAGATCATGCTAGGTTTTCATAATCAATAATCCATTAAACTAACCAATAATTAATTCCAGTACCAATAAGATTATCTTGGAGTACGTGTGATCAGTTCTATCTTGGGCATGCATGCATGCTTTGAGAGCTACTCCCTCCGTTCCAAATTATAGGTCGTTTGACTTTTTTGACACGTACTTTGACCACTCGTCTTATTCAAATAATTAGTGAAAATATGAAAAAAAACTCAAGTCATTATTAAAATACCTTTCATGATAGACTAAATCATAACAAAAATAAATTATAATTATAAAATTTTTTGAATAAGATGAATGGTCAAAGTACGTGTCAAAAAAGTCAAACGACCTATAATTTGGAACAGAGGGAGTAGTTTTCTACGCCGATGTTGTAACAACAACTCATGCATTCGTCTCCAAGCCCAGCAAGCTAATTTGCATTGCATCGACCATGGACCGATCCCTAACTAACTAATTTGATCGCATGCAATGCAGATGCGACCACGCAGGTGAGTGCGTGCTGCTCACTGCCTGCATCGTGTGGACGTACTGTCATTTGACTTTGAGTCACTGACATGTGAGCCTCATGGGTGACATGGTTCACATGTCAGTGATTTAAAGTTAGACAGCAGTACGTCAGAGGATTTACTTCCGCATCGTGTACGGGGGGCTCTTATTCGCGATCTATCGGGACATCCAGTCAGTAAAAGCTGGCCTTTCCACTCGGAGCATACAGCGCAAACTACCTGCAGATCATGGCTCGAGCAGCGATGAGAAACTTGAAGCTGCAGATGGCTCGAGCAATGAGGAACCTAAACCTGCAGCAGCTGATATTCCTCCTGAGCTTAGGCTGTTTGGTGCTCTCATCGCGGTGATTTTGTTCATCATCTTCATGGCGGTCCTCATGGCGGTTCTCACCGAACTCACGGAGAGCTGCAAAGATCATGGCAAACGCAGAGCTGGGAAACCTGCAGCCGGTACTGATAGTGCCGACGATGATGAGGAGGATCATGGTATTGATAATGCCGATGATGAAGACGATGATGGGGCTAAGACCTCCAACGACTCCAACCAGAGCGCC
This sequence comes from Raddia guianensis, assembly GCA_036346415.1. NCBI lineage: Eukaryota > Viridiplantae > Streptophyta > Magnoliopsida > Poales > Poaceae > Raddia > Raddia guianensis. Next base: position 27,935,668 of record CM070543.1, on the reverse strand, counting down.
ACAATTGGTTCTGATCATGGTGCTGATAATACCGACGATGAGGACGATGGGACTAAGACCTCCGACGACTCCAAACAGACCGCCACAATTGGTTCTAATCATGGTATTGATAATGCCGACGATGAGGACGATGATGGGACTGAGACCTCCAACGACTCTGTTGGGTTTAGTCCCACATCGGTTATTGGTGATGGGAGAGCACAACTTAAAAGGTGGAAACACCTCTCCCACTGGGCTAGTTTTTTGGGCTGAGTTGGGTCAGGACCTGGGTTGTGCTTCTAGTTGGGCCAAAAGATGTGGGGACGTGGGCCCGAGACCAGGTGTTGGTCTCGGGGGAGCCGGATCGCTGACGGGCCATAAGATGGCAGGATCGCAGCGGGCTCCAACAAATGGTATCAGAGCCATGGTCGGTAACGCGGAACGTCTCCATAAGATCGCACGGTGTAGGACAGATGGTTCGATGTGTGATGGGGGAGATTGTTGGGTTTAGTCCCACATCGGTTATTGGTGATGAATGAGCACAACTTAAAAGGTGGAGACACCTCTCCCACTAGGCTAGTCTTTTGGGCTGAGTTGGGTCAGGACCTGGGTTGTGCTTCTAGTTGGGCCAAAAGATGTGGGGACGTGGGCCCGAGACCAGGTGTTGGTCTCGGGGGGAGCCGGATCGCTGGCGGGCCATGAGATGGCAGGATCGCATCGGGCTCCAACAGACTCCAAACAAAGCGCGACAATTGGTTCTGATCATGGTACTGACAATGCCGACGATGAGGACGATGGGGCTAAGACCTCCAATGACTCCAAGCAGAGCGCGAGAATCGGTTAATTCTGATTGCTATGCCTAGCTGGCTAGTGTTTTTCTAGCTATATATATATAGAACCAATTGAGCTTTTAGGAGTTAGTTAGAGTTGATCAATGGCAACCGGCCGGCAAATTACCCTGGATCGACTCATGCTGTGGATCCTAGCTATTTTGATCTGACTCTGTTAGCATTTGCGTTTTGGATTTTCTAGGTTCTAGCAAGTAGCATGTATCTTGTTCTTGTTTAGTTAGGTAAAACTTGTCTGGATCTTAATTAAAGTTGCCTTCCGCGCAAAGTTAATTCCCCCATTGTTTCTTCTGCTCGCTGTCGCTGTGCTGTATCAATATATAGTTTTTTTCTTGATTAACTAGCTAATACTCCGTATAAGAAACATTTTGATCCAGATCATCTTATTCTTGTCGAAGAAACAAGATGCAATCAGGTTCCTATATACGGACCGATTAGCATCTCCCATAGCTAAGCTTTGCGACAGTGAGTGCACTGCAAATAGGTTAATTAGCACCGCACCTAGCTTAAAGGGTGTAAGCGGGCCATCCTGCAGGCAACAGAATTTGGTGCAGCCCGCAGAGCCTACCAGCAGAAATGGCTATAGCCCACACAGCCTGCTGGGCCTTGTGATCAGGCTGCCTGCAGAGCCTGCTGGGCTTTGACATGGTGATGCATACTTAGCATATATCAGTATCCCTCTCACGCTGGGATTATTAGCCACATATGATTCTCTCCATATTAGAAGGGATGAAAGGTAAATGCACACATATCAGTATCGATGTCACAGAAACCTTAAACTCTCTCAAGCTAGGAATTTCGCAGGAAAGAACTGAAAAAACATCTTTCAGGATGACTGGCAATTTATGGACAAAATAAAATCGGCTAGAAACATAGCTAGTAACGATAACAGCTACTGCAACCTCAATAAACTACTAGGTCAATAAGTAAGCTCGTAAACAGAGTTCAAACAATCACAATTGGCTCGGCAGCACTAGATAATGCCCGAGAGCAATAAACATAACATGATAGATACCCAAGACCCTAGCGACTAGGCAGCATGGCTAGATCAAATGCCAGTCCAGTAATACAACACAAAGTCCTTCCACATGATCCAGTACTCCAGTCCTACCATTTGCTGCCAAAAAAACAATTTAGAAATCAGACGGGTGGGACTGTGGTAGCCCTGTGTCACATTGCTACACATTCAAGCAGTCTGGATTGCACAATTCAAGTGAAACAAAAGTAAGAATCAAGGTGTAGCGCTGCAAAATTAGCTGAACAATTAACTTTATGAGTTGAGATATTATCACAAACATCCTTTTGATATATCTGTGTCATAGCATGCTTAAGCCTTTGAACCTGTGAAACATAAGTTGACAGAGAAAAATGATCTTCAAAATATAGATAAAATGGAGATATAGAAAATCTTTTTGACCATGCGAAGGAAATGCCTTATTCCAACACTAAAAAACCACGCAAGTTAGCTAGAAATACACAAATTTTGTACTAAAATTGGGCACATGCATGCATAGGTTATCATGCAGACCTGGATATTGAAACTTATTTGGAACCAGTATGTCAACCTGTTCCATGGAAAGAAGTTTTTTATAAAACAATGCATGGTGTTTCATGACTTCCACATTTTAATGCATTTCTAGCCTGTTTGGTATATTGTCCAGTGGTGTAGCAAATTCAGTTCATGTTTGCATGCTCTTGTGTTTCAATTTTAGTGTTCGGAATCTTGCTGACCATAATTACTTAATTACACTTCAGCAAGCCAATAAAGCGTGCCAATCAGTTTGACCTGAAAACTGATAAGGACAATAAAGCAAAAGGTCAGTCCATCAAATCGGTTTTTATAGCCAGATTTGATCATTAACCTGTCGGCTATGTCACAAATAGAGAGTCGACACGGCAAGGGATATGGCAACTGCTAAAACAGTAAATAAACCTAAATACATAAACTAGAAATCTACTAAATTCAATAGCATTTAAGCACAGGGCAATAACATATAGAATCTAGCGTTAAGACGGTTTAGAGGCATAAAGGTGACAGTTAATGGCTCAAAGATAGGGTAAATACGAGCACATGCTAGATCGATTTAGAAAGCTTTTACTGATACTACTTGCAGTTCAGCGGATCGGACTTAACCGATAACAACCACTACTGCGGATCGGGGCTTCACAAGCGGCCCATCACAAGCGGCTGGCTTTAACCCGCTTGCGACCCGATCGCCACAAGCGGTTCGTGGCCAACGGGTGGGAGGTGGCGGAAAGGGCATATGCAAGCGGTTCGTGATACAAACCGCTTGCGAGATAGGACATTATGGCGGTTCAGTATCACCAACCGCTTGAAATAATCTGTGGCGGTTGGTGATATGAAACGCTTACAAAAGTGCTATATCTGCAAGCGGTTTGTATCACAAACCGCTTGCATATGCTTTTTCCTTCCGCCTAGTGCATTTAACCCTTCTTCCTCCCGAGCGAGCTCATGATAATAATCGACGGCCGAAATGTTCATGCATGCAGGAGGTCTTGCCAAAATTTTTAATTGAGGCTTATAGCTCCAAATTAAGGTTTCCAAGGTAAGTAAACATGGTCTCAACATCATTTTCATATGGACATTGCTTATCTTTTTGCATTGGATGTGGAGAAATATTAAATAATCTTGTTTGAATTGAAGGGTGTTTGTTTTGCTATAACTCTCTCTCTCTTGATAATTTGAGGTAAGATGTAGATCTATTGGAGGTTTTAAGTCTCATATTAGTTTTGTATCCTTTTTTTGATGATGTATAAGATGTTGAAATTAGTTGGTAGGGGTGATTATTTGTTTTAGAGAGCAAGATCTAGCTCTTGGTGCCTTAGCTAGCTCTCCCTTCTAGATCTTTTGAGGCAATGTGGTGATCTATTGGATGGTTTTAGTTTCACATTAGTTTAAAATAGTAGGTAGGGTGATTATTTCAATTGCTATAGAGCTAAATAGATGTAGGTTTTTGCTAAGTTGGTAATAATTTTTTGTGTATGAAATGTAATTAAAATATTTTTGAAAAAAGTTTTTTAATTTATGAGATTTAGTTGGTTTAGCTATAAAAATCAAGAAAGTTTAGAGGTAATTAAAAATATAACAATTAGTTATTTGAGTTAAATATTTTAATTTAAAAATATAATAAGTGTTCTTATTAATTTAATTGGTGCAGATGAACCGGCAATGGATGTATGCGGATCGTCGGACAAGGGAGTTCATCGATGATGTGAATGCTTTTCTTGATGTCGTATTTCGAGACTTGCCTCCGTGAAGCTTCAGACGGTGTCCGTGCGTAGATTGCGAGAACGAAAAAGAGCACTCAATGCGAGGACGGATCTGAGGCCACTTGTTGATGGGAGGTTTCATGCCGAACTATACATGTTGGACTCACCACGACGAAGTAGAGCATACAAGCATAGAAGACGACGAAGAAGCCAATGAAGAGAAAGTGACATATGATGGTATGCCGGACGCGACGACATACGAGGACGTAGAGGATACACAAGGTGATCAGTTTGGTGTGGATGATGACTGGACGAGATCTTTGCGTGTGACGCAGGGAGATATCACAGAGGACAAACAATATAGGAAGTACCGGGGATTGTTGGAGGACCAGAGAACTCTTTTGTACCCAAATTGTGGTAAGGGGCACAAGAAACTACGCACCACACTGGAACTCATGCAATGGAAGGCTGTGAATGGTGTGTCAGATAAGGGTTTCGATGAGTTGCTGTCGCTCATAAAGAAGTTGCTCTCGGAAGATAACACCCTGCCAGAATCCACGTATCAAGCCAAACTGGTCCTGTGTCCCTTAGGATTGAAAGTACGAAAGATACATGCATGTCACAACGACTGTGTCCTATATCGCGGTGAATATGCCGACTTGGATGCATGTCCAGTGTGCAAGGAACCCCGGTATAAGACGAAGCGTGACGATCCAGGTGAAATAGATGGGGTGCGTGTGAAGAAGGGAGCACCGGCAAAAGCGTTGTGGTATTTTTCTCTGATTCCAAGGCTGGAGCGTATGTTTGCAAACAAAGCGCATGCGAAGATGATGCGTTGGCACAAAGAAGAGCGTAAGGTCGACGGAATGCTTAGGCATCCGGCAGATGGCTCGCAGTGGAGGATGGTCGATCGGAAGTACAAAGACTTCGCAGACGAGGTCAGAAACATAAGGTTCGGTTTGAGTACCGATGTGATGAATCCTTTCGGAGACATGAGCAGCAGCCATAGCACCTGGCCAGTCACACTATGTGTGTATAATATTCCTCCATGGTTATGCATGAAGAGAAAGTACATAATGATGCCGTTGTTGATCCAAGGCCCCAAGCAACCCGGAAATGATATCGATGTCTACCTCAAACCTTTGGTAGAAGATCTTCAAACGTTATGGAACGGTGTAAAGGTCTGGGACGAATACAAAAGGGAGTATTTCAACCTGCGTGCAATGTTATTTGTAACAATCAACGGCGGCGCCGCTTGGTAACCTGTCTGGCCTAACTGGCAAAGGCTTCAAAGCGTGTGTGCAGTGTTTGGATCAAACCGATGGCACGTACATGAAAGGCTCTCGAAAGATGGTGTACATAGGGCATCGCAGGTTTCTTGTTGAACCCAGCGTTGCGGAAGAAACGAGGAATTTAACGGGAGGAAGAACATCGTTCCCACCGATGCATCGAAGTGGCAAGCGGTGTTTGCTATGGTAAAGGATCTGAAGGTAGTTTTGGAAAGGGTCCGGAGGCAAATCATGCCGAATGATGAGGATGGCCATGCACCCATATGGAAGAAGAAGTCAATATTTTGGGACTTGCCTTCTTGGGAAGATTTGGATGTTCGCCACTCATCGGACTTCATGCACATCACCAAGAACATCTGTGAGCTTCCTAGGATATATAGATCATGACGGAAATCGAAGATACGGTGAGTGCTCGGAACGACCTTGAAGTCTGGGCATCGGGAAGGACCTACACCACGAAAAAAGAGGTACGGAACAAGCTGTACCTCGGCCGTGAAGTTATACTCCAAGCAAAGAAGAGAAAAAAAGCGTGATAGATTGTCTTAGCAGTGTGAAGGTCCCTTCGGGATACTCGTCGAACGTAAAGAGATTCGTAAATATGAAAGAGAACAAAATTGTACATATAAAATCCCATGACTTGTCTTGTCTTTGGTGACACAGTTGCTCCCGGTGGTTTTAAGAGGTGTACTGCCCGAGTGGGTAAGGGGGACAATCACAAAGCTGTGTTCGTTTTTCAACGCTATTTCCCAGAAGGTCATCGATCCAAAAAAACTGGGTGAGCTGCAGGCTGACGTGGTACAAAGTGTGGTTAGCCTCGAGATGATCTTTCCTCCTGCCTTTTTTGATATCATGGTTCATCTCACTGTTCATCTAAGCAAAGAGATAGGTATTCTTGGGCCCGTTTATCTCCACAGCATGTTCCCTTTCGAGAGGTACATGAGCGTACTAAAGAAGTATGTACGTAACCGTTCTCGGCCAGAAGCATGCATTGCCGAGGGTTATGTCACAGAGGAGGTGGTCGAGTTCTGTGTGGACTACATTGATGATCTAGACCCCATCGGCGTCCCTATATCACGCCATGAGGGCGTGCTACGAGGTAAAGGGACACTTGGAAGAAAAGTATTTGCATGCAACGATCTTGGACATTTAAGCAAGCACATTTCATCGTGTTGAAGCAATCGGCGATCGCCGCCCGTATGTCCTCCAACACAAGAATGCTCTCGTCTCCGGTTCGAGAGAAGACCGACGTGGATAACACTGAGACACATGGATTCTTTCGCGCATGGTTACAAAACCATATCCTCAAGAGCAAGTCCAACAATGAACAGTTACAGCGCTGGCTCGGGACCATCCGTTGAAATAGTGAGATGGCGAGGGTACGAGATAAATGGTTACACATTCTACATGAGATCACAAGATAACAATAGCACAAACCGAACAATGGTGTCCGTATAGAAGCCGCCGACAATAGAGGCGGGGTGGACACATATTATGGATTCATAGAAGAGATATGGGAGCTCGACTATGGGCCGTTGAAGGTCCCATTGTTTAAGTGCCAATGGGTAAAACTAAACGCAGACGGCGTGAATGTCGACAAATACGGCATGATTACCGTCGACCTCCAAGAAGTCGGCTACTTGAGAGAACCATTTGTTCTCGCGAACGAGGTGAGACAGGTCTTCTACGTATTGGACATGTCAAGCAGACCAAAGAAGAATCAAATCAAAGACAAGATGAAGGAACAGCCAAAGCGACACGTGGTTCTCCAAGGCAAACGAAGGATTGTCGGAGTAGAGGACGTTACTGATGAGGAAGAGTACGATCAGTTCGATGAGATCCCTCCATTTGCAGTAGATGTTGACATAAGCATCCTGGATGACACATGCATGGATGCTCCGCACATACGCCGCGATCACGATGAAGGAAGAATTGTAAATACAAAAAATGTAAATGATTAGGATGACCCTTATTATGTGGTCATATTAAATATATTATGTGGTAGATTCAACTATGTTATCATGTAATTGCATTTTTAAGAATTTATAAGGTGGAAGCAATATTTTTGGAAAGAATAATGGCCACATACCTTCTTAAACGTTATCGATAGAGTGGTACGTCCCAAGCCTCGCCACGTGTGATGGCCCCACTTCTACAAGCGGTTCGTCGTCCCATTGCACGTTTGCACTTGGCACACACCCCACCCCAGCAACCTTCGGACTGCAGTTACCAAAGGGAGCGTTAATTCCTCATGAATATATTATTAGGAGAAGCCAGCTATAGCTGTGATTTATCATCTCTCTCCAACTCATCCCATGGAGAATTTCAGGTCTAAAGATGGGAACTACTTCAACTGCTTAAATTTTGTCAGGAAACGTACTTTCCGGTGGCGAAGGAATCGAAGTCGGACGGTGACATGCACCGTGGAGAAGACCGAAAAGATGCGAGGATGTCCGGTCGATGGGACAGAGAAGTCGCCATTTCAGGATTTCAGGTAAGTCCTCAAGACCTCAATAGCTTCACTGCAATATTTTAGGCTTGTGCAATACTTCTCTACTGATCCTTGTGTATTAAGCTTTCTAATTCTTTTTGGATGGAGCAGCATTCTTGTTTGCATTAGACAGAAGACTATTGAATCTTGTACTCAAAAGTATTTTTTAACTCTCTTTTTCCATGTACTTGCTGCCGTATTGGAGTTCTGATTACCTGCTAAAATAATGGGCTCAGCAATATTTTTTAGTATTTTTGGAACAAAATAATGGGCTCAGTAAATATTTCTAAAAAAATATAAGGCAAGAATGCAAGCGGGCTCGAACCGTGACCAAAGACGGGAGCCCGCACTTAAACGCCACGCGCTAGCCAAGTGAGAGGAATTTTGATTTCAACATAAGAAGGGCGCAATACCTTCTTAAACGTTATTGACAGAGTGGTACGTTCCAAGCCTCGCCATCGCAGTGATGGCACTTCTACAAGCGGTTTGTCCTACGAACCGCTTGTAGAAGTGACCTCTACAAGCGGTTTTAATCACCAACCGCTTGAAGATGCCCCTTTACTGTTCCAGGAGGGCGAAATTCCAAAATTTTAAATGTCGCGCTAACGGCTTCTACAAGCGGTTCGTTCTACAAACCGCTTGTAAAGTAGTTCTCTCAAAGCGTTAAAATTATGAACCGCTTGTAGAGGTATTTTCACAAGCGGTTTGTAATATTAACCGCTTGTAGAGCCCTTCCTATATAAGGTAGAGGGTTCGCCGCCGAAATTTTCTAAGTCCTTTGCCCCTGTCTCCCTCAACCGTTCCGTCGCAATCTCGCCGCGCCCCACCGCCGCCACCCTCGCCGCCGTCTAGTACCAAGACGGCAGACCTCGCCGTCGCCGAGCACCGCACGGCGGCCGCCTCCTGAACACTCCACCTCGCCGTCGTCGATCACTGTGCAGACTCGCGACATCGCCATCTTGTCTTGTGCGCGCCGCCTCCGCCACCTGCGCGAGCACCTTCGCCGGTGAGCCCCTCGCTCCCGTTCGCCGTGGACCTTCTCCCGCCACTTTGAATCTGAAGGGCCGAGGTATCGAGCCCCTTCCTTCCCCGCCCCATTGCTCGTGATGCACTTGTAGTGTTCGACGGAATGCTTGTGCAGTGTTGATGCTCCTATTGCTCCCTCTGTCATGCTCCTATACGCTAAGTAAGAATTTCGTGGCTTTCCCCTTGTGGTTGGTTGTGCGATGTACCAATTAGAGATTTTGGGGATCTAATTCTTGAATTAGAGGCTAAATCTCTGGTTTGGAAGCTCTTGTACCTTGGCTGTGCTTTACCCTTATTGCTCGTGATGATAATCTGGTTGAGGCATATATAAATACATTTGTTGATTATATCTTGTGGTAGATTCAATTAATTTCTGCCTTTGTTAGGATTTATATTGTGTTCATCCCAATTCATGCCATGAATCTGTTGTTAATTGGTCATTTGGACGCTTGTTATCTTGATCTGTATTGGTGCATACGGCTGTTTTAGTGTGTTTGTTCAGATTGCTCGCTGATCTGCTTATTTCTGGTACCTTTGCTTAGCACTTTGTGCTGTTCGGTTGGTTCGTAATAAATAGATTTGGGTCCGATGGCTTGTGGCTTGAATAATTGTAGATCAGCGATTACGATTGGCTAAATTGGGATGTTCGAACTTAATTCCTTTCCAAAACAAAGGCAAGATTGATTGTCTAAACCTTGATATTAATCTCAGATTGTATTTGCTCGTGAAATCACTAGAACTATAACTAGGAAGGCTGTTTTACAGCAACCGCTATTGGTTAAATCGAGAGCTCCCTAATAATGTCAATGGTGATTTATTCGCTTGATATGTTGGCTGCCATGTTACAGTCCATTTCTATAGAGTACATGACAAATAATCTATTCCATGGCATTGTTATGTGTTTGATCATTCTATTTATATTTGGTCAATTTATTATGCTTATTATATCGCAATATGTTCAACACACTAATCAGTCGTACACACAGCACAACCACACCACAAGCTGATTTGGTTGGATTAGTGGCTACCATGTTTTTCAAGTAAGTCGGTGTTCATAAGTTGAGCTTCGCGCCGCGGCCCCTTCCCGGACGCTCCCCCTCGCAAAATTCTTTCCCTCTTTGTCCAGTGGACTGATTTCTGGGGGACTAGCCTTCTAGCTAGAGGCCGTTTGACCTAATTAGGTGTCGAGAAATATTGTATTCAAATATTGTATTTAAATATTGTATTCAGACCGGCACGACCCAAATTCTTTCATGTCATATGTCGAGAAATATTGTATTCAAATATTGTACGTTTTGATGGGTGTCGAGATGGATGACATCTAAGAGATGTATATGTTGTATTCAAATATTGTATTGAAATGTTGTTTTCAAATAAAAAGAGATAGATATGTTGTATTAAATGTTCTATTATTTCGCGTGCATGTACAGTGATAGATGGCGCACTCCGGACACGATGATCTTGATTTCGATGCGGGAAATGATTTTCTACTTAACGAAATCGCGATGGGCACTCTCATAAGTTACGATGAGGCCAACCCGGTCGATCCAATGGGTGATCAGGCTGCCCCGGCTTAAGCCGGTGACCAGGCTGCCTCGGCTCAAGCCGGTGATCACGCAATCCATGATCAAGCCGGTGATCCAATCGGCCAGCTGAAACTAATGTCGACGGTGTGAGGTATATATAGCCCTAACACTAAAATGACCGTTTCTTACACGCCTCATAGCAATAAGCCTCGACACGTGTTCTGTTTTTTAAGCGGAAACGCCCAATGCCAATCGAAACAAATACGAGGGCCTAACAAAAGCCGTCGACAAAGTACGTGATTACTCAAGTTTCGCCATTGGGAAGCCCGAAGCCTATGTCGGCACTTGCCCCTTCAACAACGCTGCGGAGTCATTGTGAGGATCACGTCCTATTAGCATCAAGACATGGCCCAAGGTTCCTACTCTGAAAAGAGCCGCTGGAAGGATATAAAAGAAAACTTCACGATTCCGACGGTTTACGAAAACAAGTGCAAGAAATTTACTCTGAGAAAGATGGCGTTATGCTTTCAGTCGTGGAAGAGCGAGCTCAGTAAGAAGTACGTGGAGACCGGAACAACCCCAGACTTCAATAAGTATCCAAAGCTAGCGGATCACTGGCAAGCATTCGAGGAGTACAAGGTGTCGGCTGAAGGCAAGGCCGCGAGTGAGCGTAACAAGGCCAATGCACAGAAGAAAAAATACCACCACCATCTCGGGTCCGGTGGTTACATCAAGGCTATGCCAAAATGGGAGAAGCGTGAAGAAGAGCTTAGAAAAAAGGGTGTAGTACCTGAAACAGAAGACTGGGAGCTCCGCCCACTCAATTGGACCTTGGGCCACGGAGGAGGTCAAAGATGATGGCAAGCTAGAGATGGCACCACAAGTGCAACCCGTGAAAGAAAGGATTGTGGAAGCCATCGAGAAGCAACGTGCGGGTTCCTTGGTGGTAGACAGGAGAATGACGAGCTTACGTGCGTACTTCGGAACGCAGAGCATCCAGAAGGACACGAGGACTTGGCAAGGTGTGTCCGTGGATGGTTGGCTTCTCAAATGATCAAGCCACATACCGGAGCCGGAAAGAAGAAAAGTAAGAGAACACAACAGAGTCGACCAAAATCGAACGGGAGCTCAAGGAGCATAAGGAAAACATGGCGAAATGCTAAAGCGGGAAGTGCAAGTGCAATCGCCGATCTTCAAAGACCAAAGGGGTTATCGTCATGCCTCCGGAAGTAGATGTGGTTAGTCCCCTGCTCCGGCCGGCGGCGACTCTGCGTCAAACAACGTGCTTGGCCGATGAATTGCAGGCCCGTTATCCGTGGGCGACATCATCGTGCCCGCCAATGTGAGCTACGCGCCCAACCGCACAACCTCACCTCAAGGTGGCTTACGCTTTGGCCTACCCGTGAGAGTCGGGCGGACATTCCATCAGTAACCCTATACCCGCTGGATACCCAAGGTCACGGTGGGCGAGGTGGTGGCGGATTTGAGGATATGGAGCTCGATATTGCCGGAGGAGACGATGTGACCAAGCTTGGAGAGGCCGTACATAACATCATCCTCTGGCGGAAGAAGTACATCGTGTTTCCTGATGGTGCGGAGGTGACATCTATACCGAGACAGAACACTCCACCGAGACGGAGCTCACCTCCTCCGCCAAGACAGGCCACGCCACCACGCAACGCCTCGCCGGTGAGACAAAGCACTCCACCACCCGCTAGCGCTATGCGCAGAAGCCCAACACCGCCGCCAGCCCCTCAAAGCAAAAGGAAGCAGCACCTCAGAGAGAAACAACGAGCCAGCATCTCCCCGAAGAAGAAGCTTGCTAGCAAAAGAAGCATTCCTGCAGCTAGAACGACAACAAGCAGCAGGGCGGCCGGTTTCCCATTCAGACAGAGAATGAAGGAACCTGAAAAAACACCTTATGAGATGACGCTTTGAGGAGTCAAGAGCGAGTCGCAGAAAGTCAGGGACGATGGATACAGGGTATAAAGTTAAAACAAATCCACCGCCAAAGGAACCAATTGATCCAAAGATCGCGGACTTCTTTGCGACAACCGTTCAAAGACCGACCGCCTCTCTGCACCGACTACCAAAGAACTATCGAAAGTACATCTTCAAGAGTAAACAACCTCGGGCACATACATAAGCAAGAAAGAACAGGAGGAGGCAAAACGATATCTGATGGAGTATGACTTCATGAGGGAAGCGGCCTTGATAACATAGAAGCCGCCCATCGATTAATCGATGATCTTCCAACGGCACAAGTCGGTGGCCATTTAAAATTTGGGTCACCGTTGCTAGACCCTAAGGACATAAGGAAACTACGGTCAAGATGCGACGCTACAGATGAATGGTACGAACACAGTCCGCCAGGATATGCTCATTGTTGCGTCTCGTTTCAAGAAGAACATTTACATCGAGGGAATGATCAATTGATAAATCTTGAATTTGAAGACTGGTACAATGTGTACCATGCAGACGCCGTCAACGTGTCCTTCATGACCTGCTGGTGCCTGTGAGTGTCGACTCCACAAGATGTATATATATATATATATCTATACATGCTGCTTGTCGAGAACCCTAATTAATTAACTCAATTAACCCATTTTCTGTAGAATGGAGATACAAAGACTTAGAGAGCAGAAGCCGAACTCGATTGGCTTCCTTAACCCTTGGTTGGTCAACGAGGAAGTCGGCCAATACCCTGGAAAACCAAAGGAAATCCACGACTACGTTGTACATGCACTAGTACAACAACACTACAAACAATACATACTTACGCCATTCAACTTTAAAATGCGTCTTTGATGTTCTCACTAACATCTCGTTCTTATATTGCTTAAGGCACTGATGGCACACTATATATTGTTTAGTTACATGTCATAATCATTGCAATATATAAATAGGTTCCACTGGATCCTTATAATCATAAGGCTTGACAAAAGCATGATCATCGCCCAAGACTCACGGAGAAAACCGCAAAAGGAATACCAAGGATAATTGACCTCCTTAACAAGGCGTTCTGAGCTTTCAAGAGATTCGAAAGGGCGTTTTAAGAAGGAATTCGATATCAAGCTAAGCGATTGGGTGCGCTAAAACGACGTAATTGCCCTTTGTCAATTAATATTTTTGTTATTCTTGATCCGTAATTGCTCAAGATCGACCATAGGTAAAACAACAATCATGCGGAAAACAACCTATGTGGCTACTATGTGTTCCACTATATCCAAATGATGTGCCACGGCGAGCTTGAGCCTCAAACTCAAGAGGTTCAGATATATATGCACGCAACCATGCATCTAGCAACAACTTAATAACGTTCTTATGTGCTCCATTAATTTACATTATGTGTGCACGTATTTATTTATTTTCACTTTAATTGAATTGGCGGCCCGACATGGATAAACATACCAAGTGTTACCACATCATCGGTGCTCGCATTACGAGAACAACTGTTCGACTTCATTCTCGATGAGGTCATTAACCCTGTATGCGAGTTCCATTATCGAGATCCATATTCGAACACGAGCGAATTAGGGACGACTTCTCGTCGTCAAAGAGCGTTAAGAAGAGTACCGCAAGAAAAAAATGAACTGCTTTTGTCCATTTTGCACAATGTATATTAATTATAAACTTTGTAAATTTGGCGGTGCATATAAAGTGTACATTATTACATGTATTATCTAATATATTTAAGCTTGTTTGATCGCTAATTATATGCTCATCCTATATGTATTTAAATTTAAGCGACAAATAAAAAATCTTCACGCGAAATATATATTTAAATATCTATTTGCGCCACCCGAAATGAAATAACGGTGGCCATTAAATCGCACGTTCACAAGGCGATTCTTGAACGCTTGCGAGATGATCTCTGCAAGCGGTTCGTGGCTCCAACCGCTGCGAGAGCCCCACGTGGCTTCCACGCCGCCGCGCCATCGCCCGCCGAACCGCTTGAGAGGGGCTTCACTAGCGGCTCGGGAGCCGCCAGATGCCGTCGAGCATCGATTCGCGATTGCTGCAAGCGGTTCTAAAACCGCTTGCACAGGCCTTACGAGCCGTTTGGTCTACCCCGATCCGCAGTAGTGAACACGGGTCGCTCCTAGTAATCTAAAAAAATAGCGTAGAAAGGCATATCACATGATCGTTTAACTGTAAACCAAACAGATGCTAACCCGGTCTATAAAGCCTCTACCAATGCTACGTGCAGTTCAGCGGATCGGACATAACCGAGAACAGTGTGTGTCACTCCTAGCAATCGGAAAAGGCAATACAAATAAAAATAACACATGTTTGGGTGCAAGCGAGTCCCTAGCTAAAGCTAGATAAAAACTCATCGGTCGACGCGGATAGAACTATCGAATACTCAAGACAAGTCCTAAAGCGGTCCTAAGGCTTTCCTCCAGATTTTGACTAGAAACAATCTCACGGGTAAATACATGATAGAGATCGAAGCGAGATAGTCTAGACATGCGGTGCAAGCAGGAGATTGATGGAAATACATCGCTAAGGCAGTCCTGCCTACGGTACAAGCAAAAGGTCGACTTTTACATCGAGACAGCTTTACCTACGGGTTGAAGCCGAGCAGATCGGATTTGAATAAGTAGGGTTTTTGTATTGATTGATTGGGGGGTTTTTACACGCTCTGAAGGGGTAGTGCTAAGAGTTCTATCTCGAGTTCATGACACGAGGTCGGCATAACTAAAAACGGAAGGAGCGCCTGATCTATAAAAGTAAAGATACATGGAATCTGACGACTCATCATAATGCCGATGCTGATGAAGTCTGGACCGTGGATTCCATCGCGCTAGCTGGTCGGATCGGCTTTTGTTTGCCTTCAAGTCTTTAAGTCTTTTCTTCTCAATTGGCCATTTTCGGATGTCAACAAGAAATAATAAAGTTTAATAAAAAAAATAATCAAGCTTGTAAATAAAAAATGTTATGGATTAAATAGCAAGTATACTAGCTTCATGGGGGCAAAAGGTCTACTACCATACAAGAAAAATATTCTAGCATAAAAACAAAATGCTCTAGCTTAAGAAGAAGCTTAAAATAAAGCATGTTCTGGCTTCATAAGGAAAATGTTTTAGCTTCACAATAAAAATGTTATCGATATGGACCGCGCAACCATTCTCCTTTTTTTTTTTACATAATGGAAGATTTTCGGCCTCTCCGTCAAAGATGTATATGGCTTGTACACATAAAGTATCAAAAACAAGTTTAAACATGAAAAAATTAGAAAAAAAAAATTAAGCACAAAGCCTAAAATTGTTTCTCCGGCCTTTATTTGCGAAGAAAGATAGTGCCACCGCTTCTAGGGAATGACAAGCCGTCTTGATTCCTTCACGATTATCATTTTTTACGTGGCAAAGCCTATTGGCGCAGCCAGTCGCCTGCCTCAAGAATACTTGTGAATTCGCCGTTCAACCAATATTGAGCGCATCCGCTCAACCATATATGGAAATCGAGAATGGTCAGTTCGCTTACCACCTACCTGCTCACTGTAATGAAGCCTCCCGCAACTTTCTTCCGAGACATTATAAGATTCGCAGAAGTTTTCTGTGGGCAGGGCAGGAAAATGTGCATGGTGGCAAATGCAAAGTGAATTGGACAAGGCTATGCAGGCCAAAAGACCTGGGGGGCCTCAATGTCAAACATCTCCGGTGCTCGGGGACAGGGGCGAATCTACAGTGTTAGCACCGGGTTCAAGCGACCCCGGTATCTTTCGGACAAACCCTTCTTGTTTATTGCTATCCTATTAGTATATATACATATAAACCTATAATTTGAAGTTTAAACATAGTGATTTAATGTTAAAATGACCCTGATGACCCCAATGGCTTATTTTTTTAGATCCGCCCTTGCTCGGGGAGGGCCCTGAGAGGTTGAGATAGTGAGATTGAGATGACTATGGTAACAATGGCACGATGAAGACCGACCATGGGTGAAATGCAAGGTCTTCGCCTGGCTTCTAGCTCACCGACGACGCTGGACAGCTGATAGACTACAGGCTAGGGGCCAACCTATTGTGCAATTCCTCTTTAGAAACGATGGTACACCTATTCACTGAATGCCCATCGTAGCTACATTCTATATTCAATGCGTCAACTTCACTGCGCAAGATCGCCTCAACCCACAAAATTGGATTGCGATGGATTTGATGTTGCTGTTAGAGTATATGGGCCTTGGGGAGGCCCATCTCCTGTACTCTATATATATATTCCACCCCTGATCAATACAATGCATCTATTCCGCAAAACCCTAATCTTCAACATGGTATCAAAGCCTGTTTTCCTAACCCTAATTCTACCCTAAACTCGCCGCCGCTGCAGCCCCTCCCATGCAGCCGCCGTCACAGGCCATGGAACCCGCCTCCTCTGGCGTCCTCTCCTCCTCCACGGCCCTTCCCACGGCGTCGGCGATGGCCTCCTCGGAGGCACCCCTTGCTGTCCCGGCGACGAGCACGTCGACGACGGTGACCGACACCTCTCCTCTCCAGGTCACCTCGCTGGTTGACCTCAATGCTTTGGTTTATTTGGCGCAAACTCAATGGTGGCGCAAACTCATTCTCAACGCAAAAAGGTCAGATCGATTATCACCTCAGTACTTTGGTTTATTTGGGGGGAGCGAAACCTTCAAATCTTCCAAAACAAACTGCAACATCAACATCAGCTCTTTGAAGCTTGGAAGAGTGAACTGTCTCTGTGGAATGAGGCGGGGTTAGTTGGTCTACTATGGGAGACGGGAGTACTCCCTCTATTTTGAATTATAGTTCACTGTTGATTTTTGAACACGTATTTTGACCATTCATCTTATTTCAAAAATTAGTACAGGCATGCAAAAATAAAAACCATGTTTAAAGTATGTTTAGTGATAAAATAAATCACAACAAAATAATTAATATTTACATATATTTTTTAAATAAGATTAAGAGTCAAAAGTCATATCCAAAAGTTAACTGTGAACTACAATTTAGAACGGAGGGAGTAGTTGCCTCTGTATTTTCCACCGTCCGAGGGGTTTTTTCCCGGGCTATCTTTCTTTCTTTCTTTCTTTTCCAGTAAGGGACTTGCTCCCTCCGTCCTAAAATAAATGTCGTTTTTGACTTTTGAAATACATGTTTGACTATTCGTCTTATTCAAAAAATTTATGTAAATGTCATTTATTTTATCGTAACTTGTTTTATCATTACTTGTATTTTAAGTATGATTTATATTTTTACATCTTTATATTAAATTTTTGAATAAGACGAATGGTCAAACGTGCATTTTAAAAGTCAAAAACGAAATTTATTTTGGAATGGAGGGAGTATGTGTCACCCTCCTTTCAATGAACCGTCGGCTTTCAGCTGACCTTAAAAAAAGGATGAAATGTTCTAGGATTAGGAGAAATTTGTTTTTTTAGCTTCACGACAAAAAAATGTTCGACGTCCAGAAGAAATTCGTCCCAGCATCACGAGAAAAATGTCTGAGCATCATGACATATTTATAATTTATGTGAAACCAAAACAAATTGTAAAAATAAATAACAAAAGAAAAAAAAACAAACTACTGTAGGAAGAAAAAGAAATCCACCGCTTTTCTTGCCACCACGATTTCTCGCGGCTAGTCGCCATCTCTCCCCTTCCCTGCTTCTTCAATACAATATATCTTGCTGCCTGCCTCAGAGAGACAGAGAGGAGCATAGAGCATTTGCCAAATTCATTCCTCGTCCAAATCTTGGGATGGATTCGGGCGCCACGTCTCCGGCCGGCGGCCGGCCGCTGGTGGAGCTCTTCTCCGTGCGCGCCCTGTCCCTGGGCTGCGGCGGCGGAACGCCCCCCTGCGGCAAGGTCACCGTCTTCGACGGAAGGCGCGGGCAGATCGTCTACAGCCGGAGCCGGGACGAGCCCCACCACTCTTCTTCCCATGCTCAGGTCAGTGATAATTTCTGGATCTCTGGCAACGTATTAGTGAGAATCTTGGTGTTGATTGCTGTCGCATAACCGTAAAAGAAGTCATACGTCTGACGGTCTGAGTTAAATGGGGGCTATCTAACAAACTGATTTGATTTTACTGACGCAATTTGATCCTATTTAAGCAGGACGAGCTTGTGCTGACCGGTCCACATCGAGCTATCCCAGGAGATGGGACTAGTGTGATTGAGCTCGACCTCCACCACAGCAACCAAGAGCCTGCACCACCACCCTATATGAGGGTGCAAGAGAAGGAGGAGGAGGAGGAGGCCAATCTTGGCCTCATCCATTGGGACATCCACAACCCTAGCCAGGAGCACGACAAGCCCATCTCCCGGACCGTCGATACCCGCTACGGACCCGTAGAGGTGTCCTACGCCGTGTTGAGCAACGCGGTCGAAGCCGAGGTCGTGGCGAAGCTGAAGCTCCTCCGTCCTCCTTTGGTGGAGGAGGACGTCGACGGCGATGGAGGTAAGGGTCGTCCTGCAGCTGCAGCCTGCGTTCGTGTTCGTGGGAGGATCGTCGCACGCAGCCAGCTGTTGGGGGTTGGACCCATCCTCTTCGACGGTGAGTTTGGCGGCGAGAGCTCGAGCGCCGGAGAGTCGCCGTCGCCGGGAGCGACGACGCCGACAACGATCCCGCTGGCTAGATCCGTCGTCGCGGTGCCGCTGGGGTGGCCGCTCACGGTTGAGGCGGACCTGCGTGATGATTCCGGCGGTGAGATCGTGAGAGGCTCACTGGAGTTCCATCCTGAGCTGGACGGCCAGCCTGTGGAGCGCCTCGTCAGCAGGAATGGTGCCATGGAAGTGCAGATCACGTGGTGGTCGATCGATTAAATTAAATACTTATGGTGCACAGCAATAAACTGGAGTATGTTGTTTCCTTTTGGCTATCTGGTTAATGTACTGAACAACTCGTTGTGTAGTCTCATGTCGGCTTGCCTTCCAATATGGTACTCTGTTATGAAACCCCGGCCGTGGGCCCCACCCTGGCGCCGGTGCATGAGGGTAGGGTGGGCCCCGCCCATTAGGGCTGGCCGGCTAGGGGTGTTGTGGCCATACCGAATCTCGTAGAACGCAGCGAGCGCCGACGCCCTTATCCGATGGCTAATACCACCGTTAGATATTATCACAGAAAACTTGTTATTTTTGTTTCACCATGTAAAAAAATCATTCAAAATTATAACTATTCTCTAATCAGTGTCAGGTCTCACATGTATTTTGTTCGAATCTATATGATCAATATTCATTTATATAAACGTTTTTAAAGAAAAATCTAGATGTATAAATGTTGTATAGCAATACAAAAAATTTGGGTGGAAATATACATGCATTAGAGAATATTTATGATTATTATTGATTTTTTAAAATTTTTTACATGGCGAAACAAAAATAACAAAACTTTTCTCAAGATCTAACGCTGGCCGTTGGATGGAGATCCAACGGCTAGCACTGGGCGTCGGACGGGAGGCACGTCCGACGCCTGTCGGACCGCCCCCGCGTTCATCTCGTAGACGCTATATAAAGAGGAGAGACCCTATTGTAATCTGTGCTTGATTCATTAGTAAAGTTTACCATCGTCTTGTGTTCTCTTTCTCTACTTCTGTCTTCATGTGATTGTGATTGATTGTTGTGACGTGCCGATCCCGCTTGTTTCACAACACGTTATTAACACGATCGCTCTGATCGTCCAGCTCTTCGGTGAACGGTACGTACTTCGATCCAATCTCTCGCTGCTGTTGTAGGTAATATATTGATTCTTGTTCTAGGGTTTCAAGGTAGATCGAGGTTAGGGAAAGACCAACGCACTAGGGCACGCAGTCAAGGTCCTTGGCGCGGCACCCGTCCGGCCAGTGGCGGAGCTAGTGAATTTCCACACCTAGGGCCACTATACCAAGTGCCTAAACAAGTCATAGTATGACATCATGACATGTACAGACATACGGTGTACCGATAGTTCACAGAAGCAAAGAATTTAATGCATAATTTAGAGGTTATCACAATTTGATGCTTAATTCTAAAACAAACTTGATAAAAAAGGACCTAATTTGGTGATTCATTCGTACCTAGACAATGTCACACGCCAGGCCCGCGCCTTCGCTCGCGCGCCAAATTTCAGACCACGCGCCAGTAGGGGCCTCTGCCTTGCTTGCGTCTTGAGCCGTGCCTCGCCCTTGACCACCCGGCCGCCGCCCGCCATGGCGCCCTTTCACCGCCGTGCCACCACACGCGCATGATGACTGGCTTTTGGTCTGCAGGCCGTGCCCGCCGCCCGCCGCATTGCCCGCCGAGCCGCCTCCCTGCCTAGGGTTTGAGAACAACAAAGCGTGGCTGCGTGCGTGCACGCCTCTCGACCTCTTTGCTAGTCTTGCAAGCGTGGGTGGCGGTGTGGGGGGCCCGTGGGGGAGACCGAGAGAGGCAATGGGCTGAGGGAGTGAGGGGAATGGGTGCTCTGCTGGGCTGTTGGGCTGGGCTGAGGACTGGGACCGAATAAATTTAGGGGAGTATAATAGCTTTGTTTTCAGCCCACGCCTAGGGCCGTGGCCCTAGGCCCAAATCCGCCCCTGCGTCCGGCCAACGCGCTAGGGCACGCAGTCAAGTACTCAGCGCGGCATCCGCCTGGCATGACATGCGGCTCGTGCTCACGACAACCGACGGCATCCGACTGCACGCTATGCCCGGCACTACAGCGGGGTAGCGCGGCGCGGCGACCTGCCGCGACCGGCGGCAGGTGTGCATAGCGCCCAATGGCCGATGCGATTCTCGGCGACACGATCTAGTAGATTTGCCCGACGTCGGAGACGGGGACACCAAACCCTAGTCTTAACCCTAGCCGACGATGCGATGCGACGTGGCCTGCGCGACCCGGCGAAGTTGGCGCATCCGGCGACCAGCGTAACCGGCACTCGACGCAGCAAGTCTCGGCGCGACCGGTGACAGTGCGACTGGCAGAGGCTAGACGAAGCTCGTAGTCCTGGACGACATCCAAACCCTAGATGGATCTGCATTCGTAATCCTCGCTCTCATACATGGGTAGAGTAGATCGATCTTGTCGACGGTTGAGATATCGATCTCAAGTCAACTAAGGTTCTTGAGAAGGGGAGATAGAAGACACGCCGAACAGCAACCAGCGAGCAACAGAGAGACGGGGGTTTTTATCCTGGTTCAGGCCTCTCGGGAGAGATAATAGCCTTATGTCCAAATTCTTTCTTATATATCGTAGATGATTACAAGAGGAAACTTCGGCGAGACGAATGTGTCTCGGCGAGATTATCAGGTGAACGAGAAGTAATATGCGGTCTAAGCTTCAATGCGAAGGTCGGTGCATAAACTCGATGCCTAAGATGAGGTGAAGTCCCTCTACACGCCGTAGAGGCCTTGTTTATATAGTCTTGAGCAAACCGACCTCTCAAGGATAATCGAGCAGGCTAACTACGAGATAAATAACGAACTCAACGTGCCAAATACATCCCGAGGTAGATAAGGTAAACTCCATGTCTTAGGGATCACGACGTCCGCTCCAATCTGGGAAACCACGTCCTGTCTTCACGTGGCCGTCTGAGAACTCGCTTGAGTCGGACTCAAGTAGGAATACTAGACCATTACGCACCGTGCGCCCAAGAAGGCATTGGCAGGATGCACATGGGCTGATAGAACCTTATAGGAGCCGGGCCCTAGTAGGTCATTCGATTGGGCCGTCAGGGAGTGGGCCATGGCAATGGGCCATGATTATATCCCCGACAGCTAGCCCCCGAGACTCAAGTGGAAGGACTCACTGGAGTAGGGTCTTCCTCTTGAAACTCTAAGTCACGAAGAGGGAAATTTTGCTGCTACAAAGACGTACAAAAAACGACCGAGTAGGTTAAGGTTCTCCCGAACAGGACTTGTCCGGGATCGAACAAACCCGATCAGTACCGAGCAACTCTGTTGCATCGAACAGGGAACAACATCTATCCAAGCAGAGCACTCAGTCCTCAGTGCAGACACTGAAAAAAGTAGCCGTTGGAAGATCTCAACGGTAACTTACGCTGCGCAGCGAAAACGGACGACCGTTTTTACTTAGCCGTTGCAGTAAAAACTAGCCGTTTTGTGGTAAAAATCCGTTGCAAAGCTGCTCATTTGGGACTACAAAAGCACCCAAGTCGTCCGCGGTTAGCCACTTCTGCTCTCACGCCATTCCTTCCCAAGCCCTAATTCCAACCGCGCTCAGCATGAAACAGCCAAACCCCACCCCCAAATCTGTTCGTCCAGCCCTGGGAACCACTATGGCCAAATTCTCAGGCACCAGCTTGACCAAGGAGGACCTGAAGATTTGGGAGGAGGAAGGGCACATTGACACCAGTAGCTGGAGGCTGCCCGGGGAGGAGAAACACCGGAGCCGCTCGAGGACGAGTTCGTCAACTTCGAGCAGTTCGCACTGTTCGGGTTGCGGTCTCCCGAAAGCGACTTCGTGGAGGCATTCTTCAACATCAGCGGACTGGAGGTGACGAACCTCAATCCGAACTTCATCCTCCAGATGGCTGTCTTCACACACCTGTGCGAAGGCTATCTGGGAATCGATCCGCCGGTGGGGCTGTTCCTTCACTACTACACGGTGATGAGGAGCAGCTCCGCCGCTTCGGCGCTTGGATGCTACTACCTCAAGCTCCGGACCACCGCCGACGACGCGCCGTACCCTCGTCCACCGCTGCTCGACTCGATGGGCGCGTGGTGGATGAGGTGGTTCTACACCAAGCGGAGCGGCGGCAAAGAAGCTTCGTCTTCACCGGACGGGCTCGTGAAGGAACCTAATGCCTCGGCGGAGCTGTCAGACGAGGATTGGTACCGACGCTGAAGATAGCCTCCCTCGTGGGCCTCGGGCTCACGGGCAGGGAGATCATCCGCGACTTCACAGCGAACAGGATCTGTCCGCTGCGGAGGAGATCCTATCCCTTCTACAAAATAGAAGGATGGGAAGACATCACCAGGGAGAGCTCGGGTAAGTGCCTTTAAGACTCAACCTTTAATTGATGGTTTCATCCGAACAGGGACAGAGGATTTTTCCTCTGTTCGGGCAATGCAATCGACCGATGCATGGGTGACCGAGCAGGTTGACTCCATGCTCAAGGCCGCGAAGAAGGACGGCGAGGTCACCGGCGAGGTGGCCTACACCTGTCCGCGCAACGTGCTCGTCCGCACACCAGAGGTAAAACACTTGAACCCCGTTCGGTTTTGCAAGACTTACACTGTTGAAGATGCTAACATTCGCTTTTCAAACAAACAGGAGACCCAGCTGATCCTCGGAGGAATCGTGGAGGAGCTCTCCGAGACTGAGGGAGCGAGAAAAGGCAAGGCCAAAGTGGCCGAGAAGCCTAAGGTGGCCGCCGCGCCGACGCGAAACTCACCGCGCCATGGCGGTCGCCAACCCTCAAGGAAACCCCCTGCGGCGATGAAGCGTGCCGAGCAGACCAAGCGAGCGCGCGGCCAGCCAAGCGGGAAGAGACCAAGCCCCTCTCTCCTCATCGAGCAAAGCGACAAAGAGGTAAGGGTCATGTCCCTTTGACTTAAGCGCTATGCGCAGGTTCACCCGGGCCACATGGTACGGCTGCAACAGGTTGCCGAGCAGAGACGGCTTGAGGAGGAGGTAGCGCGCAAGGAAAAACTTCTTGCGTTGCGCCAGAAGAGTGCTCAGCTCAGCAAGGAGCTGAGCTTGTCGCCCCAAGCTCCTGGAGGCCAGGGCGAAGAAGCCGTGGAACCTCCGAACAAGAAGCGCAAGCTTCATCGAGGAGCGAAGAAGAAGGTCTCGTTCCCTGCGGCAGATACGTAGTCACAAGGTTGTTCCTCCTACATTGTACCAAACCGCGCACGAACTAATTCTTCTCCTTTTCATCAGCTGCCCAGGAGGAGGTCGACGCGGACTACGTGTTCGCGGCGGTCGAGCGGTCCTGCTGCCGGAGCACCTGCACAGTGCTTCGCGAGCAACGAGGCTACTCGCCCTCAAAGTCAAGCTGGCAGCATGGGCTCTGCTCCCACCAGGCTCCAGCGACCGAGTCGACGCCCAGAAGGGTGCGATCGACAGGCTGGAAGCTCAAGAAGCAGTGCACGGCGCCACGACGGGCGGAGCCAAGGTCTTGGCTCTGTCGGCTGCCCAAGGCGGGACCGAACAGGCGGTCCTGCCCGGCACCTCGTCGCAGGGGGAGATCGTCCCTGTGGCGACGGCGACCTTCGGCGAGCAGGGAGAAGCCCCTGCCACCGGGGAGCAAGAAGAAGAAGATCGCGGGCAGGGGGCTCAAGTCACCCTGTCCGTTACCCCACCGGCGTCTCCTGTCAGAGGGCGCCGGTCCTGCCCGAAGGCGAACGGGCAGAGGAGCAGGAGCACGAGGGCGACACTTCGCCCGTCACAACTGCACCAAGGCGGGCGCGCGCCCGCACGGAAAGGACGAAGCAGAAAGATCACCGCGCAGGTCTTATCCCGAACGAGCGAGGCTTCGTGACCAACGGCCTCGAAGACCGCCTGCGCTAGGGTCTAGAGCGTCGGCTCGGAGAGGTAAACTTCGAAACCGAACCTTGTCTGCTCAAGCATTAGCTGCCCAAAGCTTGACTTGGTCTTCTCTCTTTCATTTCATGCAGGGCACCATGGAGGACCTCATGGAGGGCGTCACCGTCGAGCGCAGCGCCGTTCTGGCGGCCTTCCAGGAGCAGTTCCAGATAAGGGGCTCGAGCAGGAGCCCCCTGCACCAGCCAAAAGTCGGAGCCGGCTGAAGGCGAAGGTGAAGAAGCTGAAGGCCCAGCTGACCGAGGAGAGGCAGACTTCATGGCGCTCAGAGAAGCTCCCGCAATGGGTATCACAGGAGGAGGCCGAAGAGATGCAAAGGCTGGCCGCAAGGGCGAGCATCGCGGAAAGGAGGGTCAAGAAGCTGGACGAGCAGCTCAAGACCGCCGAGCAACGAGCTAGTCAGAGCGAAGATTTGACCGAAAGCAGTCAAGGCGCAAGACCGAAGAGGTCGAGGCTCTTGGCCTAAAGCAATGGAGCGAGCCGAACAAGAAGGAGAAAGCCGAACGTCTCCGAGCTGAGGCCAGAGAAGGGTTCAAAGCCCAAAGGGAAGTCCTGCGCCTCAAGGATGTGATCGAGGAGCTCAAGCAGCAACTCGCTTCTAAGTAACACTAGGGTCAGAATCTAAAGGGACTTTTGTACCTGCAACTTTTGGTTAATAAAGGGACTTACCTTTTTCCTGCAGAAAAGAGCAAAGAAAAGATAAGAACTAATGAAAACTAAGAGCAAAGGCAACACAAACGCTAGAGAGTTTTAAGAAAAACCGGTGGACGCTTAGCCTAACTCCCAAATTTCGTTGTACATCTCGCCGAAAACACGAGTTTGCGAACTCGAACAGTGCACAAGAGAAAGAGCGACACCCTAGCCCCGATGCACGACGATGCTTGAAGACCTAAGCTTGCGAATTTAAGCACGTGCGTAGAGAGATAGAGCGACACCCGTATCCTGGTCGACTCGTTCCAGGAACTGCTCGTTAACGTAAGTTAGGCGATTCCAAAGGTAACCAAACAAGAAAAGTGCCTCTGCCGCGGAGGGCTTACAAGAGCAGGCTTCGCCAAGTGGTTGTGCCGTGTGCGGTAAGTGCATCTGCCGCGGAGGGCTTACGAGAGCAGACTTAATCGCAAGGCTGGATGCCGTGTTACGCAACTCTGAGTGTAGGAACTTGTTGAAACGAGATACGGGCAGGAAAACCCTGAAGATCGCAGAGCCAAGAGTTCGCAAGACCGGGCAGCCATCAAGTGTTACCAGAGAGAGATAGTCTAAGAAGACAAGAAGTGAAAAGGGCCATAGAGGGCCGCGAAAATTCACTATGAATTGGATTGAACTTTACATGGCAGCCCGAGAGACTTGGACGAACTAAGTCACGAAGTTTACAAAAGCGCGAAGCTAAGCAAATACACGAAAGACCTACACAAAGAACTTACGAAGCTGGTCGATGTTCCAAGTGCTGGTCAGCTCTCTCACGTCCTCCATAGCCAGGCGAACAGCCCTCGGGCGAGCAGTAGAAACGACCGTGAACGGGCCCTCCCAACGGGGAGTTAACTTGCTGGCATTGGACAGGTTCTAGACGTGGCGCAGAACGAGGTCACCCGCCTTCAAAGCCCATGGTCGAACTGATTTGGCAGCGTGCCGGTGAAGAGCTTACTGGTAGCGCGCCATTCTGACTTGTGCATGGTCGCGTATGCCTTCGAGGAGATCGAGTTCGAGTAAGCGCTCTTGCTCGCCGTCAACCAAGTTGACCGAGCTCGTGCGAGGCTAACCGAGTACTATTTTGGCGGGCAAGATGGCTTCTACGTACACCGTAAACCAATTGGAAAGGAGTTTCTCCGGTTGTCTACCGCCGTGGTGCGAATCGCCCGAGGGGCGGAAGGAACTTCCAACCCGTGCTTTGTTGTGCTTGCGAGAGCAAAGCAAACACCCGCCGTTTGATACCCCGGACTATCTCGTCCGTTAGCTCGCCGATCGCTCCATTGCTCGTGGATGAGCCACGAGGCGGCAGCGAACTTGGTGCCCAAATTGCTCGCAGATTCCCGAATAGCTCGCTCAATCGGGGACCGTTATCGTTGATCAGCTTATGGGGAATCCCGAAGCGTGTGATCACGTTTCTCTTGAAGAAGCGCACAACCGTTTTGGCATGAAGAGACGACACAGGCTCTGTCTTAATCCACTTTGTAAAAGTATCAATGGCGACGGCAAGTGTGTGCAGCCCTTGTACCCTTTGGGGAACGAGCCAAGCAGATCCAGACCCCATGTGGAGAAAGGCCAAGATGGGGGGATCGTTTGGAGCTCTTGGGCGGGCTTATGTGCCTTTCGGACGTTAAATTAGTAAGCCTTGCACTTAGTCACGACGTCCCGGGCATCTTGTAACGCTGTAGGACAATAGTATCCCATGCGAAACGCTTTACCGACCAGAGTCCGAAAGGAGGCGTGGTTGCCACAGGCACCCTCGTGTATGTCCCTAAGAAGGAACATACCCTCCTGTTGAGAGATGCACTTGGAGAGAACACCGAGGGCACCTTGATGGTAAAGGATGCCGTCCACAAGTTTGTATGGACCAGCACGCCTTGTAAGCCGAGAACGCTCAGCTTCGTCGTCGGGCAAGGTCCCATCTGCAAGGTACCAGACAAATGGCGTTGTCCAGTCCGCAGCCTGCTCGATAACGGAGACAGCACCACCTATCTCTATTGCCTCGTCCGGAGACGTGATTGAGAGCTTGTAAAGGTGCTCGACGAGCACCCCTGCCGGAACAGGTTCTCGTGAGGATCCATACTTGGACAGCTGGTCGGCCAGGAAGTTGTCATTCCTAGGCACGAAGAGCACCTCGAAAAATCAAAAGTGCCGCTCCACCTTCCTCACTTCAACCAGGTATTGCGCCATTGAGTCATCGCAGCACTGATACTTCTTGTTTTCCTGATTGATGACCGCCAGTGAATCTCCTTCACGCTTAGTCGTTGGGCCGAGCGACTTGCACGCTTAGTGCCGCGAGGAGGGCTCGTACTCCGGCGTTGTTAGTCGCCGCAAAGTGTAGCCGGATAGAATCTGGAGTTGCTCTCCTTGAGGGAAGATGAGAATAAAACCAGCCCCCGAGTGTCCAGTGCGCGAGCCATCAAAGAACATGGTCTATGGGGGTTCGTCAGGTCGCTCGGAAGCTTCCTGGGACTTGGCGGGCGGGTCCATTCAATGACAAAGTCGGCCAGACACGAGACTTAATAGCGATTCGGGCGAAGAAATGAATGTCGAACTCGCCAGTTCCATTGCCCACTTAGCTATACGTCCACCAGTTTCCTTGTTCCTTAGGATTTCTCCCAGAGGGAACTTGGTCGGGACCAGTATTTGATGCGCCTGAAAATAATGCCGAAGCTTCCTGGAGGACATGAGCAAGGCGTAGAGCAGCTTCTAGACCTCAGATTAACGCTACTTTGATCCATGAAGTACCTCGCTTACGTAATAGATTGGCCGCTGGATGCCTTCCCTTTCCACCGTCAGGACCGCGCTCACCGCTTGTGGCGTCTGACCAAGGTACAAACAAAAGTCGCTCGCCATATCGCGGGTAGTCAAGGCAGTGGGTTGGGCGGTATTGCTTTAGATTTTGGAAAGATCGATCAGCCTCCTCTATCCACTCGAAACCATTGTGCTTGCGCAGGGCCTTAAAGAAGGACAACCCGCGTTCGCCTTGACGGGAAATAAATCTACTTAGAGCAGCCATCCGCCCTATGAGACTCTGAACTTCCTTAACGGTAGTCGGAGCCTGCATGTTTTCAATGGCCTCGATTTTTTCAGGGTTAGCAGAAATTCCTTGCGAACCAATTACGTAGCCGAGAAACATTCCAGATCGAACACCAAAGGTACACTTCTCTGGATTTAACTTTATTCGATGCCTGGTGAGATTACGAAAAGTCTCGGCCAGGTCTTTTACATGATCTGGAGCATACTTGCTCTTTACAACTATCTCGGCCACGGGTAACTTGCTCGTGGACAGTGGTCCTCCGACGGTGACGGGGGTCATGCGATTGATCGGAGCGCTTGCTGCCCGAATCCACCCGGACAGGCTGACCGCGCTGCCCGGAGGAGGTGTTGGCCTCACCTAGGGACTTAAGGCCTTCGGCCAGTCTTTCAAGGTGGGAGGCAACAGCATCGCCCATGCGGGCGAGGTCGGCCTGGTTGGTGGATTTGAGCACCTTTGCCATGGCCTGGAGTCATTCCCGACTCTGATCTAAGGGTCCAAGGATCCCTGAGGCATCCGCGTTTGCCCGACCGAGTGCAGTCCTGTGAGGATTCGACCCGGCGGTGAACCTCGCCGGGATCTTGGCGTGGCGCTGAGGCGGTCGCGACGCTGCCGCTATACTTGGTCGCGGATCTGCGCCAAGGTCTGATTGACGGACTCGTCAAGGCTGCGGTGAACAACATCTTGCTCGCGAGTAGCTAGCACGGCCTCATCTTGGTGCCGAAAGCGAAATTGACCGCCCGTCACGAGATCCTCTGAAATCCTTTGCACCGCCATGTTGATGCTGCGGTGATCGTGCGCTGGTGCACTAGACGGTGTCATCACTGTGTCGCCACTGGAGGAATCGACCGACATAGCCTTGGAATCCGAGAAATCCAAACCATCGTATAGATCGTCGGTTCCATATTCATCGTCGATGACGGGAGCTTGATCTAAGAGCATCTCTGTAGAGTATCCAGAGACTTCTGCCCCAGATATGGAAAGCGATCGAGATCGTACCGATCGATCCGATCTGACAGTGGATGAGACATCCTGTCCTTCTGAGTCGTAGTCCTCAGGAAGGGATCCGTGGTCGCTGATGGAGTTCGACATGCTTGATCTGCTAGCTCCCCACGGACGGCGCCAACTGTCGACGGTTGAGATATCGATCTCAAGTCAACTAAGCTTCTTGAGAAGGGGAGATAGAAGACACGCCGAACAGCAACCAGCGAGCAACAGAGAGACGGGGGTTTTTATCCTGGTTCAGGCCTCTCGGGAGAGATAATAGCCTTACGTCCAGCCTTTCTTATATATCAGAGATGATTACAAGAGGAAACTCGACGAGAAGAACAGGTCTCGGCGAGATTATGGGTGAACAGGAAGTAATATGCGGTCTAAGCTTCAATGCGAAGGTCAGGTGCATAAACTCGATGCCTAAGATGAGGTGAAGTCCCCTCTACACGCCGTAGAGGCCTTGTTTATATAGTGCTGAGCAAACCGACCTACCGAAGGATAATTGGGCCGAGCTAACTACGAGATCGTAACGAACTCAACGTGCCAAATACATCCCGAGGTAGATAAGGTAAACTCCATGTCTTAGGGATCACGACGTCTGCTCCAATCTGGGAAACCACGTCCGTGTCTTCACGTAGCCGTAGAGAACTCTGTTCGAGTCGGACTCAAGCAGGAATACTAGACCATTACGCACCGTGCCAGCCAAGAAGCTGTTTGGCATGATGCACATGGGCCTGATAGAACCTTCTAGGGAGCTGGGCCCTAGTAGGCTGTTTGATTGGGCCGTCAGGGAGTGGGCCATGGCAATGGGCCGTGATTTTATCCCCGACAGATCTTGTCTTGGGTTAGACGTGTGATCGATGAGGCCCGGCGAAGCCGATGCCGGCGCGACCCGGCATGGTAAGGTCGGCGTGCGGTAGGCGCCCGGTGCGACTCGCACGGCCCACGCCCGTGACCTGGCCCGACGTTTGGCCCGGCACAGCGGCGCGACCACACATGGTGTAAGCTCAAGCTCCCATGGGCGGAGTGATTTTCGTAATTGATGGCAACTAGGCCAAGATGGATCACGCCAAGACTAAGGAATTTATTGCAAGTTCTTCTAATTTCTTGCGTGTGTGTAGCTTAGGCCCAACAAGCATGGATATCTTCAGTCTGGTTGCAGGTCCCACATAGCACATGGGTCCCTGGTGGATGGATTAAATGCAGGAAGGAGCTTCGGCGAGGCGACCCACTTTCCCCCTATCTCTTCATCCTGGTGGCCGACTTGCTACAACGGATGATCCCGCGGGCTTGCCGGCAAGGTGATATTAAGCGCCCGCTCTCAGAAGTTTCGTCGTGCCCCATCCTTCAGTATGCCGATGACACTGTTGGAACCGAGCTCTCAAATGTATACGCACACACACTCAAGTAGAGCCAACACAGGAAGAAGATGAACACGTAGAGCTTTGTGGCACAACACAACACTACAGGAAACGCATTTTGTGTCCTCGGCCAAATCTATTTTTGTCGTCGGCCCAAGAACCGAGGACAGAAAACCCATATTTGTCGTCGGCAGTAACAAAACCGAGGACAGAAGAGCATGGATGCCGTGCGGGGGATGGCCAGGAGCACTTGTGTCGTCGGCTACAAAAGACCGAGGACAAACATTATACTTGTGTAGTCGGCTTAAAACGACCGAGGACACAAATAAATCTTGTGCAGTCGGCTAGAACAAGCCGAGGACACAAATTGGCCAACCAAACGACGCAGTAACGGCCCAAATACGACGGTGTAGTAATGGCTCATCTGGGCCCACCCATCAGGCTTGTCCCCCATGACAGCCAGGTGGGTCCAATGTTATTTGTGTCTCGGTTTTCAAAGGGCCGAGGACATTATACTTTTTAAGATTTGAGATTTTTAATGGCATTGAAAATAGAAAGAATAAGAAAGTATTATTATACTTGTTTTATTTACATTTGTAGTAATTACATTCCTGTCAAAAGATAAACGTGACGAATATAATTCATTATGGTTTTGATCATCATATGCTACTTAGCCTGCGAGTACAACATCTGATAAAAGAGTTTGGTTTATGGAGAAATATCGCACATATTAACATGGTACACATAATTTGTCGTAGTAAATGTTGTAAAATTTGCTATAGATCGATATGATAGGGTGTAAATTGTGTGTGTGTGGGGGGGGGGGGTTGTTTGTGTCCTCGGCATAGGGTGAAACCGACGACACAAATGATCTTTGTGTAGTCGGTTTTAATTAGACCGACGACAAAAGTGTTTTTTTCTCCTGGGCTTTTCTACAGCCGACTACACAAATAGTACTGTAGTCGGTTTTTTGGTGCCGACGACACAAGTGCTAGGGACTTAGGTGTAGGGCACACTGCGCGTGATTTCAATCGCGCCCAAAATTTCCCCACCCCGCCGCCGCACACCTCCCGTGCCTGCACCCCGCCGCCGCCGGCCTCGGCCTCGTCCTCGTGCACGCCGCCGCCGCCGTGCAGCACCACCATAGCTATTCTGTACGTCCGCCAACGCCAACTACGTCGTGCCGCTCGACGCCGTGCCGTCGGGGATCACGCGCCCGCTCGTCGAGATCCTGCACGATCTCAACAAGCGCGTCCCGGACACCATCGTCCGCACCTCCCGCCGCGCCTCTGCTTCCGACCCCGTCATCCCCTGGTACGGTGTGTCTGCAGCTCCACGGATCCATCCTTTTCCTTGTGTTCCATCAGATCTAGTCGGGGGTTTAAGGCATTGTGGATCTTGCCACCCGTCCACCAAATTCAATCCGACTGTCGCCAAATCATGCCCGATACAGTCCTGAGAATTGGGACGTTTTTGCTCTGATCACTCATAGGTTCTTCTTCTTCTTCTTCTTACAGGTATCATGCATTTAAGTGTTCCAGGGTAAGTCTTCCGCCTTTAAGTGTTTCTCTAATTAAATATACATTATAAACATAGATTTCAACTTTCATAAATTGTATCAATAAATAGGTCTCCGGCTCATTACGCTTTCTTTACCGCCATGAACACACACAAATTGGGGGAGACCACTGGGGCTGACCTCGCAGACGCCACCAGATCGACCGAGGAGCAATTTGTCGCGGGGACCATCGCCGATCCATTTGCCAGTTCTCAAGTTTAGGTTTGTTTTATGTTAAATTGTACAATGGGCGTTAAACATTGATTTGTACATTGTCTACTATCGATGCTCGTTGTATGTTTGTTGTGGACGGTCGATATGGTTTCGAGATGAATTTCGAATGTTAATATTGTTTAAATGTGTGTGATGGCGCAATGCGATGGATGTATGTGATATAAATTGTATGTGACTTGTGGGGAATATGGCCGTATGATTCTAGGATATTGGGGATTTTTTTGCAGGTTAAAAATGTGATTTTTTTCAAATTATAGGAATTTTTTTTCCTGCAAAACAACTTGTGTCCTCGGCCTAAGCTAAAGCCGATTTACACAAGTGCTCGAGCTGTGTAACGCGCCACACTTGTGTCCTCGGCCTAACCTCGGTACGGCGACCGCATTGATTTGTGTCCTCGGTACGAATGAAAACCGACGACACAGATTGATTTGTGTCCTCGGCACTAATGAAAACCGACGACACAGATTGATTTGTGTCCTCGGTGATACCAAAAGCCGACGACACAAATCTTAATTTGTGTACTCGGCTACGAAAAGCCGACGACACAAGCTGCCATGTGGGCTCCTATGTCAGAACGGATACGGCCGTTAGTCATACATTTTGTCGTCGGTTTCTGTGGCCCGAGGACACAAGTCACCAGCAATGGCTCGGCTGGAGGTGGGTTTTTGTCCTCGGTAGTTATGCTTGCCGACGACACAAGTCCTTTGTGTCGTCCGCTTCGTGTCGTCGGCTTTGTGTCATCGGCCAGCCGACGACATTTAGTTGTGTCGTCGGGATTTACCCTTGTGTCGTCGGTTTTAGCCGAGGACACTGACCCAGATCCCTGTAGTGACAACTAGTACCTTTTCTTTCTATCTTCTCAACTGAAATAAACACAGGTATATGGCATAAATAGACACAAGCGCACGCACACTGCAGCCACGATCTGCACGATGAAACTGCCTCCGCTTACACGCCCACACGCCTCTGCTGCACGCACTCCCGAAGACTCGGCTGTATCACATCTTGCAGCCACGCGCTTCCACTAATGCATGCAGCCCGGGGGACTCGGGCTTCACGACGGCAGCTACCTCATCCCTGCACCACGAGACTCAGCTAGATATATACACTAACTAACACACGCACACAACTAGCTAGCACACGGACACAACGTGCAGACCCACACATGCAAACACACGCACTACTAATTAACCCGTTACAAGATTAGCTCCAACAGACACCTTGATCATCCTCCAAGCGGAGGTGCCGCAAATGGTAACCCTGAAAAAACTATTGTCGAATTTCTCCAGCGCAACCGGCCTTTTCATCCACTTCGAGAAGAGCACTATGGTCCCCATGAATGTCAGCCCGAGGAAGCCTCGGAGCTGGCTTCAGTGTTCGGGTGCCCCGTTGCTGGTTTTCCCCCGAACCTACCTAGGGCTTCCCCTAACCCCGAAAAAGATCAAGGCCGCGGAGCTCCAGCCCCTCATCTCCATGCTGGATGGTCACTTTGCTGGATAGAAAGGCCACTTGCTTACTCAAAGCGGGCGCACACAACTGGTCAAGTCAGTGCTCGGCCCCCTCTCAACCTACGCCATGTGCTTCGCGCCATCATCAAGAAGCAACGATCTTTCCTATGGACCGACGAAGACACCTGCAAAGGGGGGCAGTGCAAAGTCGCCTGGGACACTGTCTACCTGTCCAAGGAAGATGGTGGCCTGGGAGTCAAAAACCTAGAGCGCCAAAACCAGTGTCTGCTGATGAAGTTCCTCTCCTCCACAAGCTCCACGCTGCCCTGACGGTCCCCTAGCAACAGTGGTTCCATGACTATTATGGAGGGGGGCCCGATAGGGATCTTGGGGATGCACATCACCTGGACACGCCTACATGGACTGCCTTGCTTCAGGTTCTCCCACAGTTCCGGGCAGCTACTATACTGCGGTCAAGTTGGGCGATGAGCTCTTCACCTCCTTCTGGCACGATCACTGGCACGGCCCGGTGCCGCTAGCCTTGCCCTGCCAGTGCTCTACTCCCATGCCACCCGCCCCAACATTTCCGTCGGTGCTGCCTCCAACGGTGGCGGCGATTGGGACCTGCAGCTCGGGCCACGGCTGAGCGCTCCGGCCGCACGGGAGAAGGGCATACTGCTCGGCGCCCTAGCAAGAGTGCGTCTGCTCCTGGGGACCCCAGATCAACGGGGCGTGTCGCAGGAACTTCGGCCCCTTACCACTGGTAGCTGTACGTACGTCGCCTGCTCTCCGATCCTGGCACGGGATGAGTTCGCCGGATTGGTCTGGGTAAAATACGCCACCCACCAGGGAAAACAGTTAATCCTCTGGCTCGTCTACCGGCGTCGACTCCCTACCACGGCTCTCCTCCACTACCGACAGGGGCGGAACCAGGCCCCGGGCAACCTAATAGTTCGCCCGAGGCTTAGAGAAATCCTGGTTCCGCCACTGATTACCGACACATTATCTTTATCGAGAAAATTTTTACTGTTTGCCCATAAAAAATCACGCAAACGAAAAAATACCCAAGGTTTACGCCAATTGCAAAAATACCCCAGGCGCCTCAGCCAGGCGGCATCACGGGCATGGCGCTCAGCGACAACACCCAGCAATGGCGCGCTTCAGCTGTGGCGCCAAGGTAGGCGCCCCCCAGAGCGCCAAGGTCTCGGCGCCCCTAGCCTAGCGCCAAGGCCAAGCGCCACACCAGGCGCCTTGCGGTGAGTGGGGCAGGTGGCGGCGGCGCGGCGCCCGCCAACAAGGCCATCGCCAAGGCGCCATCACCAGAGCGCCTAGCAGCGGGCAAAGGGGCAGGGCGAGGGGCTCGGCGCTCCCGGCCAGAGCGCCAAGGGGGGGACCGCCTCGTATATAAGACCTCAGCGCCATCGCTCTCACGCATTCTATGTTCTCACCCGCAACGATTCCTTTCCAGACAAACAGAATAGAGCTCTCACCCATTATGAGATTCTCACATAACAGTGGAGAGCTCATTCAGCAGTGCAGAGCTTTCTTCTCCTACGGGTAAGTGAGAAAATTAGTGTAATAATATTGTATAGTACTTCTACGGGTAAGTGAGAAAATTAGTGTAATAATATTGTATAGTAATATTTCTTGTTTTATGTTTAAAACCATGGTAGGATAGTCGTTCTATTTGTCGGTGAAAAATCACGAGACAGGTCCCTCCGAGAGACTACGGAATTTGTTCGGCCAGGGGGTAGCACTGCTGTGCCTCGAACCACCCTCGAGCTCCCAAGAACAAGAAGAACACACGCTGATGTACCTGTGTTCGGGCCCCGAGGTGGGTAATAGCCCTACTCTCTTGAGCTCAAATCTAGGTGTGTGTATTGCGAATGGAAATGAGGTGGAAGGAAGAAGAAGGCTTGAACCTATGCCTTGGTCCCCTCCCCGTGGTGGCTTGGCCCTTATATAGCGTGGGTGAGCCCGATCCGACGAGGAGAAACAGGGGGGACGCACCTAACTTATTACATTATCATCAGACTTTGGTAGGTATACAATAAATGTCGTCTTTGGTCGCCAGAGCACCACCACGCACGCCTCGCCGCTTTGTCACGCCCCATCGCGGGCGGTGGGGCCCGAGTCCCGCCGACCGCCACCGCCACGTGGTCACCGGCGCGCGCGGGCCCGACGCTCGCTCTTTGCCGCGCGCCACGATCTGGTCGCCGAATCGCAGATATCTCGCTTCGCTTCGCCGCGCCACAGGTCTCTGGTCGCCGAGCCGCCGCCTGCCCGCGTGACGCGTCTCTCGCCGGGCGCCGCCGCCGCGATATCGGAGCTCGGTCGCCT
This sequence comes from Raddia guianensis, assembly GCA_036346415.1. Classification (NCBI taxonomy): domain Eukaryota; kingdom Viridiplantae; phylum Streptophyta; class Magnoliopsida; order Poales; family Poaceae; genus Raddia; species Raddia guianensis. Next base: position 27,899,138 of record CM070543.1, on the reverse strand, counting down.
GTCTAGCACGGAGGCTCGCCAGCGTCTTTGGGTTTGGTCGCCCGCTGCACGGAGGGCTCGCCCGTCTCCGCCTGCAGGGTCTGGTCGCCTTACCGCCGAGAGACGCCTCGGGCCGCCAAGCGGTGGGGCCAGCGTGCCCGCCATCCACTCGGAACTGCACCGGTCTTCACGGTCCTTCGGATGACGCCGTCTTTCTAGCCCTTTTACGAGGAGGTGGAGAGGACACCCGCACCTTATGTACCGGCAAGCCCCAGTTCCCTCCTGGGCGCAAGCCGAGCTTCGGCACATTGCCGACGCTTGATGCACCACAGGTGGGGCTAATTCCGCGCGCTACGCTACCGGTCTTCCACTTCACCGGTAACTCCCGAGCCTCGCCGAGCGCCTTGCTCTGGGCGATTCACCGCATTCAAACAGATCACCTCTCCACACCAACGGGGTTATATCACACTTTTGCACATGAAGAATAAACTGAAATTACAGGGAGGAGCACCGCCAAGGTGTTGCTGGGGTGTCACTATGTCGCTTTCCTTCACCTTTCGGGACTTACGCCTTGCGGTCTCTTGGGCTGCACTAAAACATCGTGGGTTTAAGGTCGCAGGTTTCGAGGGTGGTCATAGGCCGCGGTGCTTGCGAGCGAGCCGCTGATGCACCGTGCGGACTCGACCCCCGCCGCCTCCCTTTCTCGACATCGAATGTTAGGCGCCCCTCTACCGGCTAAGGGGCGTCGGGCTAAAGCAGAACACGATAATCGTGCAAGACCAACACCGCAACACACGGCTAGGCAACCGACGCCAAAAGCTTTAGATGTAACGCTCACTGAAAGTGAGCGCTTTTTCCTTAGGCATCTGGCTACTTCAACCCTTATGGCCTCTCGCAAACCGACCTTAAACGTTGCGTGGCGAGAGCTTAGCTTCAGGAAGCGGTCTAGTCGCCGGTGCCGTCGTTGGCGCATTGCCCAGATCGACCGACACACCAGGCTAGAGCCCTCACTTCCATCCGCATCGCCTCGCCCAGCCGCAAGCTTAAGCGTTTGCTTTTGCGACTAAGGGGGCCATCAGCCTTCAGTACTTTTTCGCTACCAGCTTTCGACAGAATGTTTTCTAACAGACTTTTGAAGGCGAAAAGCAAATGCTCACAGAGAGGCATAACTTATCTTTGTACTGCAGAAGACTTGATACGTCGCAGAGCTGTCTCCTCCCTGAACCGGAGGCTGAGGCAGCCGCTTCGTCGTCCCCACCAGAGTCGGGGGCTGCGACGGATGGCCGCGGTAGCCCTCTCTCGAAGGCCCCGACCAAAACATAGCCGACGCTGCTCCCTCCCTGAACCGGAGGCCGAGGCAGCCGCTTCGTCGTCCCCACCAGAGTCGGGGGCTGCAACGGATGGCCGCGGTAGCCCTCTCTCGAAGGCCCTGACCAAAACATACCCGACGCTGCTCCCTCCCTGAACCGGAGGCCGAGGCAGCCGCTTCGTCGTCCCCACCAGAGTCGAGGGCTGCGACGGATGGCCGCGGTAGCCCTCTCTCGAAGGCCCCGACCAAAACATAGCCGACGCTGCTCCCTCCCTGAACCGGAGGCCGAGGCAGCCGCTTCGTCGTCCCCACCAGAGTCGGGGGCTGCGACGGACTTCACATTGTGCGATCATTTTGAACCCCATCCACCACGGCGCCGCCATCGCCATGGACACCGCCATGGAGCCATGGGCGCGGCTGTCGAAGCTTGAGGAAGGAGGCGGAGGAGCCCCGCCGACGCCTACCGCTCTGCTGAAGCGGAGGGGAGAGGCGTGCGTTATCCACACCGCCACCAGCGTGCATGACAGAGGAGGGTCAGAGCAGCCTCACGCCGCCGCGCCCGCTTTGGACGAGGAGAAGCACCGCCGGGGCTGCTGGATCGGGAGAACGCCGCCAGCGCCGCTGGACGCGGAGGAAGGCGAGGAGGCCCACGCCGCTGGCGGCCGCGCCGCCGAGCAGGCCACCGCCGGGCGCCATCGACACCGGAGGAGGTCCACGCTGCCCGCATCGATGAGGAGGAGTAGGAGGAGCCAGCGGCTATCGGCCGCTTTGGAAGGAGGACGCCAGGAGGAGCCCCACGGCGCACCGCCGCTGGCATCGGACGAAGAAGAGGCGCCAGAGGGAGCCGCTTTGTGCCGCCGCTGTAGGAGGAGTTCCACGCCGCCGCGGCACGGAGCCGGAGGGGAGCGGAGGAGCCCCACGCCGCCGGCCGCCGGACGGGCGCAGCCCCAAACCGCCGGACGAAGAGGACGGAGGAAGGCCCGCCGCTGCCGGGCACCCACGCCGCTGCCCGTCTGGAAAAGAGGAGGAGCCGAGAGAGATGCCCCGCCGCCGATCGGAGAGGCGGAGGAGGTGGCCGGCAATAACGCCGCCGCCACCATCGGAGCCGCCGCACCGGAGCCGACCGCCGAGGTGGAGCACCGCCGCCCCGCCAAGAGGGGATCTCCACGCCGCCGCTGGGCACGCCGCCAAGGCCGGCCGACGCCAAGGCCGCTTGGAGAAGAGGCGCGGGGAGGAGGAAGGCGCCCCGGCTGCTGCTGAGGAAGGGAGAGCCGCGGAGGAGCTCCACGCCGCGCCGCCCGCTGGAGAGAGGGGAAGGCCGCCGTGGAGAGGCCACGGCGTCGGCTGCCGCTGGGGAGGAGGCCGAGGGAGCAGCCACGGCCACTCCTTTTCTCCCCACAGCTCCACTTGCTCCCTTTGCCCAGGAGCCCCGCCAGATCTGAGGAAAAGGGATCCGCCTTCGCTGCTCTTCTTGCTTCACCCAACCGCTCTCTTTCTTGCTCGACCAGATGCTTCGACTTGATTTTGAGCTTCTCACCACCAATCTTTGGGACGAACTCGAGGAGAGGAGGATTCAACACCTACCCCCCTACCTGGCGCGCCACTGTCGGTGAAAAATCACGAGACAGGTCCCTCCGAGAGACTACGGAATTTGTTCGGCCAGGGGTAGCACTGCTGCGCTTGAACCGCCTCGAGCTCCCAAGAACAAGAAGAACACACGCGATGTACCTGTGTTCGGGCCCCGAGGTGGGTAATAGCCCTACTCCCGCCGAGCCCAGCTCTAGGTGTGTGTATTGCGAATGGAAATGAGGTGGAAGGAAGAAGAAGGCTTGAACCTATGCCTTGGTCCCCCTCCCGTGGTGGCTTGGCCCTTATATAGCGTGGGTGAGCCCGATCCGACGAGGAGAAACAGGGGACGACCTAACTTATTACATTATCATCAGATCGGTAGGTATACAATAAATGCCGTCTGCCAGAGTCAGCCACACGCACGCCTCGCTCGCCTTTGTCACGCCCCATCGATGGCGGTGGGGCCAGAGTCCCGCCGACCGCCACCGCCACGTGGTCACCGATCTGCGCGGGCTCGACGCCCTTGCTGCCGCCAGCGCCACGATCCTGTCGCCGAATCGCTTTCGGCGCGCAGGTCCTGGTCGCCGAGCCGCCGCCTGGCGCGCGTGCCGTGTCCTCGCCGGGCGCTCGTCAAGACATCGAGCTCGGTCGCCCGCTTAGCACGGAGGGCTCGCCACAGTCCGGGTTTGGTCGCCCACTTTGCACGGAGGGCTCGCCTCGATCTCCCTTGGCCGCAGGGTCTGTCGCCTTACCGCCGAGAGACGCCTCGGCCCGCCTCAGCGGTGGGGCCAGCGTGCCCGCCACCACTCGAACTGCACCGGTCTTCACGGTCCTTCCGATGACGCCGTCTTCTAGCCCTTTTCTGGAGGAGGTGGAGAGGACACCCCGGTACCTTATGTACCGACACTATTATTATATTACTAATAGTATAGTAGTTAATTTAGTACTATACGGCTATTTAACCTCCTAGATTTTAGGATAATAAGTAGGTACTATAACGGCTATTTAGGAGGATAATAAGTAGCAGTTTATTTGAACATAATAGGTAGTAATAATGAAGTATTTAATTTTGTAGTTAATTTAGCATGATGATAAGTAGCAGTATATTTTAACACAATAGTTATTAAGAATGAAGTACTTAATTTTTTTGTTAATTTCAGAAAATGGATACGTTACCGTTTATCATACAATATGGTCCTGGCAATATCATGGAAGGTCCAAATGGGGTAGACCTTAGTCAATTCACTTACATGCAGACAATTTATCCAGATGTTAACAACGTAACACTTAATGGACTGCAAATGTGGATATGTCAATTATTTGGATGGTCACTGGAGAACCATATAGTTTGGATACAAGCTTTATAGTCCAAGTCTGTAGAAACCCCTTGTTATAAGCTAACTGCCCTAAACACGGAGAATGGGTGTTGAGATTTATACAAGGGTGTCGGAGGAGAAATTGTTGGGCTGTTGTGTTGGTGCAAGCTACCCTGAGGCCGACTATCCCTATAGCGCAAAATGTTGGCGAAGCTGGACAAGGCAGTGGAACGGCAATACAGGAGGTTATGTTGACACGCTAGGAACGTAAATGTAAGGTATTGTAGCAGAACAATATGTTTCTCAAAGAGTAGGTGGGGAAAAACATGCTGTGGAGGAACAAGATGGAGATGAACAATATGTAGCTGTTACGGGAGAGATTAATGAAGCAATTGTGGATGATATGAATAATGATGATGCACAGGCGATGGAGGAGGAACAACTGCAAACGGATGATAGTTCAAGTGATGAGGAAGATAGAGCTATTCCGGAAGAATAGGATAGAGGCAATTCAAATGAGATTCTTGTAGATGATGGTCATGGATCGTCAACTGTCATTGGGACGAGTGAGGTGCGTGAAGGACAAATATATAGTTGATACCAGTGCAACTCAACTGGGAGATGTGTGCACATGCAAGAAACCATTGTTGTTGCGCAGGCCTTGCTCACATTTGATTGCCGTATGCGCTGCTATGTGACAGGACTTAAGTACGTACATGTCTCATTATTTCGTCAAGGAGAGAGTTGTTGATACATGGACTGAAAATATAAATGGTTTTAGAATATTCTGATCATTTATTGAGGAAAGGGGCACGGACAGAATATGGATTCCGGATAGCAGCCTATTCACAGCGGGAAAGAGGGGTCGACGACATACTCAGCGCATCCGTAATGAGATGGACACGTCTCAGAGCAGAGGAAAATTATGGCGATGTGGGATGTGTAATGGAGTCGGGCATAGGAGAGACAAATGCCCCACAGCGCAATGCATAATTTATTAGTTAACTCCGTGAGCTGAATTGTAAGTTAGCGTTTGCTATATTTGTCTGCTTTATGTATACTAATTGTTTATGTTTTTATTTTTTATGGTAGATTTGTTTAAACTTTTATTAACTAACATATATGTCAATGCATATTGTATTTACAGGTATGGCTGGTGGGACCCCTGAGCTGCTAGATGATAGGATAGATCATCTGCACCGAGCGTACAAGCGTGTTCAAGAGGGCACTGCGATGAGCGTGTTGAGAACAAGACACTCACGCAATGTTTGGGCGCTTGACATAAGGTGGTTCGGGAGGTACGTGATGTTAAATGGTTTAGGAATAAAGAATTTAATTTATTGTAACATGACTAACAATCACCGTTAATAACTTGCAGGCTTGCGGCTCGACTTACGCCTTTACGCCGGATGATGCAGATCCGGCACGACAAGGCCGGGACGAGCTGGAGGACGACGAGGAGGGTGGACCAGAGTTGTTGCAGCACTCTCCACGGTTCCCATTGAACCGACACTTGCTGACTGCGTTGGTGGACCGATGGCGGCCGGAGACCCACACGTTTCACCTGCCGTGCGGAGAGGTGACATTGACATTGCAAGATGTGTCGATGTTATTGGGTCTGCCACTACGTGGGACGGCGTTGGTACTGCACGACCTCCCCGTAGAGTACGACTGAGTTGATGACTTGCTTTTTCGGTTTCATAATGTCTTACCGACGCAGTAAGGCGAACACCACCCTGAGATACATGAGGGTAAGAAGCGCGGCCCTACACTGCAGTGGTTAGAGCAGTTCGAGGTATAATTTACTGCAGAACTATTGTCATTCACATTTATTACGTTTTATTGTTTATTATTGCGTGTTTACTTATGATGAATTTTTTTCCACAGTTAAACAGGATAGCTGAAGATCCGACGGACTACCAGGTTGCTCGCCACCTAGTGGCGTACTTGCTTTGGCTGTTTGGGTGGGTGATGTTCACCAACTCAAACTGTTCCTTTGTGGACGCGTAGTTCATTCCAATCGCGCGTGCCATTGCAGACGGGAATTTCGAAGTAATCCCGTCTTACAGTTGGGGATCTGCCGTTCTCGCAGCCACACTGCGAGGCCTATGCCTTGCTTGTCGTCGAAATGGGGACAACTCAGTTTTCACCGGATGCCCTATGTTCGTGATGCTTTGGTCTCTTGAGCGATTCGCTATTGGGCGTCCGAACGTGGACGCATCACCATATGGTGATGCATTTCTGATGGCCTCGGTGGATGGACCGATCAAGGTCCCTTTGGTGTCGGTGTGAGGTAATAACTCACATGCTTTTCGTTTCATTATTGTTCATATGTTTATAACGCGTTTTTGATCGTTGGACGCAGCTGACTTGGGCGAGACACGCTGTGGTCTCCGTGTACGAGTGGTTTGTCGAGCACTTCGACCACCTTAAGGACACGGACGTTGTTTGGAAGCCGTACCCCGCGCCAGGTCAGATGTACCCATGAGCTCCCCGAGGTCTTTCCCCTCAGTGCTTTGTGGCTCACACGGCGTAAGTTGGTGTACGACGTGTTTGTCGAGGAGCACTTTCCGAACCGTGTGATGCGACAGCCGCCTCTGACAGATTTTCCCGTCCCGCTCGATGATAGGCTACGAGACCGCGTCCACAGGTGTGTGAGATCGAAGTTTTATTTTGTTGTGCTTTACGTCGTCATATTATATGCTGTCTTATTGTAGACTGCTTTACATTCGCAGGTACACTCGTCGTGGGGGGAACCCAAGAAATTTATCGTGTGTGCAAACGATGCAGACGTGGGTTGATCAGTGGGAGGATGCTCCCAATGATGTGTTTCCACATAATGAACCACACTGTCCCGACAATTTCAGAGCCTACCTCCAGTAGTACACTCCACGCACCCGTGTGCGTCTTCTTCTGGTGGATGACACGCCTGATGCCGTTGAGCCGCCCACCGTGACAAATACTTATACCCCCGCACTTGGATCTTCCCTTCACGTGGTGGTAAGCTCGTGAACACTACATTTCAATATGCGTAATCGTTATTTTATAATCCATCGGATAAATTGATTTTTGTCTTTATAGATTGATGAGCACCGGCGTAATGTCACCGAAGGCGTCAACATGATGGCTCGGATGAATAGACACGATGTCTCGTTCGGTGATTTGAAGGATTTCATTCGCCGTATCGTTGATCGTGGAGTCCGAGCTATCAGGCGTGCGTCATACGTGGGCGGTGACGATGTGCAAATGTCAGCCGGCTCAAGTTCGACTCATACGGTAGTACGCCCTACTCCTCGCAGCCCGCACCCTAGCCGTTTCTCGCCGCCTCTCCGTTCCGGCGTGGACATGGGTGTGCCTAAGAGCTCTCGTGCTGGAGAGTTCGACGTGGGAGGCAGTTCTGCACAGGGTGGTCCCCCTCCCACGTTCGACACGGTGCCGCCTACGGTATCGGTGCCGCCTACGGACGTGTGGCCTACCAGCTTTCAGACGGCCTTCGCGCCCTTCCCAGTCACGACGTACGCAGGGACAGAAGCACCATACTCATACCGACTGTGTTTACGTCCGCTGCGCCTTCTTGAGGGTTCTCACGTTGGGCAGGGAGGCCAACGGGCTTCCAGCAGGGTGACGTCGCAGGGGGTACATTATTTCGTTAAACTGTTAACATATGCGATTGTCAAGCAGTTAGTATAAAACTTAACTTCGTTGACCGTTATGACAGGTGGTTCTTCGCAGCAGCACCTCTCGGGGTATCAGGACCCGGGACCCTTTCAGCACCACCTATCCGGCTTTCAGCTTCCAGGAGCCTTTCAGCACCAGGTCCCCGGCTTTCCGCACCCGGGGGCCTTTCACCACCAGTTCTCTAGTCTTCACCACCCGGGGCCTTTCAGCATCCATCAGGTACACGTATTTGTGATACTCTATGTATAGACATAATACGTACATATGTCATTTAACATGTAAGTTCCTTTGACAGGGCCGCCGGTTCAGGGCACGCGCACCTTGCCCAACCCCGACGAGGACGACTTCAGCGACGAGGAGAGCCACCGCAGCGAAGCTTCGATCGTTGCTTGCTTCGGTGGTTACCTGTTGGTCATCGCAGGAATTGATGCCACGCCACAGATCGGTGGACGCCTGCCGGCGTGAGACACACCCACTGAAGCTGCTTTGATTTCATCGAGTCAGAGGCTACCCGGGCCCATCAAAAGGGGCCGTCATTAGCTTCGTTTAGGTTCCGCTGTGAGACTTCATGTATCTGTATCATATTGTCATTTCCGTGTTGTCAGACCATCGTTATTATTTATGCAAAATATTTCAATCCTTGGCCAGTGACATTGAAAATAGTGCGAATTTCAATCCCACACCCTTTCTCTCTCCGTCGGTGAAAACAGTTCCCGAAAGGCCCGCGTGACACTGCGGCTCAAAAACGACGTGACAACACAACTACACACAACCTGAAAACCATTGAAATATATAGCGATGTGACAACACAAACAGGACAAGCCGGTCTCATAGTGCTTCCAAACCCGATGTGACACCACCACGAAGCAAAAGCAACTGCATTTTCCTATAAATCACGCACCCGATGCCCACGAATCTCGCGCCGCATAAACACCCGCAACAGATATCTCGTTTTCAAACACTCATCCCTTGCACTGCCACTGTATCTTCAGGAGCTTGTGAGGTAACCTCTTCTTTTAATCCGTTTAATTCTGACTATATTTTCTTATTTTATTATGTCCACACTGCTTACATATGTGTTGTTCGTCTTTTATCGTCCTCTTTATGTATAGTACATGGATAGCATGCATACTACTACTCGTCCATTTGTGCCACCTAGATGGTGGCTTTCATACGGTCCAGGAGTTGAAGCACACGCACCTCCGAAGATTTGCCGTTCGAATCGAGAGCTCACTACAACTCAAATCCGACGATGCTTAGAGATCCCGAGTTCTATAGAGGATGGCCGAAGTGCCTCCACGGGGTCGACACGGTCGTACAGATTTTTGATCGTGTTGCAGATGGTTTAATGGGCCGTAGGTTTTACCGATGTTCCATGTTTGAGGTGCGTACACCATTAAAATTAACCTTATTACGTTACAAAAATGTTATTAACAATATACTCGACTTTTCGCAGGCACATGATTGTGGCTTTACAAAATGAATGGATGATCCATACCCCATGGCTGCATCTACATACATAGACTATCTACACGAAAGAATACAACAGTTACAACATCGAGTAAATGGTCTATTGAGTGTGCAAGAGAGAGAGTGGGAACGAAGACAATTAGTTCTTGACCCACAATTTGAGGTGAAACCCCCCATGCACCAATTTTAAATGCCTTTGTGGATATCACTACCCCGACAGTCCGAACGAATTTGTACGCTACAAACGAAAGAAATTTCGAGGAGTACGGCACCTCAAGACCCGGACTTCAGACAAAACCATTCATGCAATACTCGATGGTGTATTTGTCTATGTCATTTTCCAGATCAATTGCCTTAAATTCACGCGTACTTGTATTTCGATCGAAGTCACAAAAAACGGAGGGTCATTTCACCTTGTGCTGTCATGTCCGGTTGTCACCGTTAAATTTTATGGTTTTCATAACCGATGATTAACATAATAAATCATTATGATTAACATGTTGCATGGAAGGTTATCGACCGAGCATCTTTTTTTAAATTTTAAATGATACATTTTACTTAAACAAGTGAACAATCTATTGCGTGTTTCGAGGATATTTTCCCTTCCTTAGTGCTTCAGCTGAAGCACCTGGTGCTTCACGAGCTCTTGCCGCCCTATGTCGCTTGGCCTCACGTTCAGCCTCACGAGCACGGGCTTGGCGCTCATGTTCCGCCTGAGCCTCTCGGGCTGCACGTCCACTTTGTTTCTATAGTTCGATCTCCCTCTCCTAGCGCCTCTCTTCCTCAGCGGCACGCCTCTGATCATACTCGCGCCCAGATTCATCAATCCTCATGTGTAGCGCGAGGTCCTCCTTCATCTCGGGCGTCTGCTCCATGTCGAGATATCGCACAAACTTCAAGATAATGGAGGCTAACAATTTTGAAAATATCAGATCAATATGTTCAAAATTATGTAAGTCAAAACGATGGACAAAATAAAGTAAACTCACCCAAGCACCCTTTCCGCCAAGATTCTTCGATGGATCAAACGTAAGGTTTACGCATGACCAGTACCTACGTCCAAAGGTGTATGACAGTTTGTATGACTTACTCAAACGACAGGGATCCCCACACAAACATTTTGCCACATCTACGCCGAACGGCATATCTGTTGGAAGAGACTCGGACGGTGCCTGCGGGAACGCCATACCCTCGAACACTAAGTCTAAAAATAATCACTTCTTCCTATTATCTTCAAATTTCATTGCCCAAATATCTTGCCTGCAAATCGACTAGCGAGCGCTCACCTATTTATAGCCGAGTACAGTGCTCACCTCCTTGCAGAATGTGATGGCGCAGTACTAACTAGTTCGTGGCAGGCAAGATGTGATAGCGCTTTAAATCGTCTCGGAATGTGGAGCGGGAACGACGAGGTGAATGCGGAGAAAAATCGTTTCGGGATGTGCAGCGGGAACGAATCCGAGGTGAATGACGACAAAAACAGCGGGTGTTTGCGTGGGGGGCCCTAGCCCCTGGCGCCCTGGGCCGGGGCGCCTAGTGGCATGGCACTGTGGACGGGGGCGCCGACCCCTTGGCGCCCTAGGTGGGGGTGCCTACCCCTTGGCGCCCTGGGCAGGGGCGCCTTCAGCGTTGGCGCTGTCCGCCGGAGCGTCATGCCCTCTGATGCCGCCCTGCCCGAGAGCGCCTAGGGGCATTTTTGTAATTGGACGTAAATCTTGGGCATTTTTTTGTTTGCGTGATTTTTTATGGGTAAACAGTAAAAATTTTCCTTTATCGATGGCCTCGGTGTGTGGCTTGCGGAGCCGACGAAACTTCAGAGCACCAGCTCTTGGGCTGCTGCAGGGCCTCGGCAATCTAGGTGGCCTTGGGAGCGCGACTTTGGAATTTTTTACTGTAGTAGCATCAATTTAATTCGGAAATAAAAAAATAATTGCCCATTTAATAAAATAAAAAAATAGCATCCTGACGCCCTCTGAATGGGCGGTATTTATGAATCGCCCATTCAACGGGCGCTTATGGACCTGCACAGCTAATAACGCCGGACCAACGGGCGTTTAATAGCGCCAACGGCTCGTATGTGGGCCGTAAAATCACCCGCTCAGCGGGCGTTTATGCATCGTCAAGATAAAACCGCCCGTTAATCGGCGTTAATGCGCTGAATAAATCGCCACCGGACGGGCGCTAAATCGTGTTTTAACTGTCACACGCGCTACTGGATCGACTGAAGGAACATTTGGGGCAAGTGGTGAGGGAAAAAAGGAGTGGAGAAAGAGAGAGGGAGCAGAGGAGGAGGAGAGGAGAAAGGGAGGGAGAAGAGGAGGAGGAAGAGAGGGAGAAAAGGAGAAAAAGAAGGTAATTTTTAAATCTTTCGTATATTTATTTCGTAATATTGCAAAACAAGGTAGGTCAGCAATATTTCGTTTAAAGCGTAAATTTAGCGATTAGGTTCCGATAATAAGTAGCTGTATTTTATGTAATTTTTATATACATTTGATTTAGAGATTTAAATTAGAATAATATTCCGATATGTTTTTTGTATGAATATGTAAATGAGTTTTAGGATTTAATGTTTTGTAATATATGCGGTAGTTTGTAGTCTATATTTAGGGTTATAACTAGGGTTGTAAGGGGGGCAATACGTTGATTTAATGCGTATGTTTATTTTTGTACAGTTTATGGTTAGGGCTTAAAAATTTAGAGAACATGTGTAGGTCTGTCGTTAGGGTAGTAGCAGACTCGATTTATATGAAGCATAATGCACGTAGGTTTAAGCATAGTACAAGGGATTAAAAGCGATAAATCTTTAAGATGTATTTATCGGTACAAAAATAATTAAAAATTTATTAGTAGTTCATTTCATTTTTGTATAGGCTCAATGGGAGACAGAAAATATTTTAATGTTCATTACGGACAAGGGGATATCAATTTTGGTCCAGACGGGGTAGACCTATCTATGTTCCGGTCAGTGATGTTGGGGATATCTAGGCCCACGGAGAGAACGTTAGCAGGGCTTGAAAATTGGCTGTTAAGGACGTTTAAAATTAACTCCGAAGAATATGGTCTGGATATCAGCGCTGTTACTAACCGTACTATGGAAAGACCTTATTGGGAGTTGGTACCAATAAAGGCAACCCGAGGATGGAGGCGTTATGTCGAGATCGCCACTGAACGAGGACAGCCACTAGCACTTCTTGTTCAGGCCAAATACAGGGAACAAAATGAAGAAGATTTGCATCAACCTATCGAAGGAGCTAATGTAGTGCAGGAAGAGGTGCAGGAAGATGGTAACGACACTGAGCATGTGGTGCAGGAAGAGGTGGAAGAGCTGGAGGAGAGAGGGGATGGATCAAGTGAGCAACAAACAACACAGGAACCCATAGGTGCGGCAGATGAGGGGGAGTATATTGAAGCTATAGTTGTGGAGATGGAGGCCGAGGATGCTGAGCACGAGCAAGTCCCTGAGGAAGATGTGTCAGACGATGAGAGTCCCGGTGGCTTTCAAAATGTCGTGCCGGTCGAGTGTAACTCATCAAACTTTGCAGAGCTATCTATCCGAGAAGACACTCAAACAGCCTGGAAATACCACCAGAACAAGGTGACACAAGGAGTGACATACCCCTCGAAGGAAGAATTGCTGACAGCAGTGAAGATTTGGGTATTATCACTTATGAGAGAATTCAGGGTTGTCAGGTCTAGCCGAAGTGTGTACGATGTGGTGTGTGTTGTCCCCGGTTACCCTTGGCGTGTGCATGCCTTTAAAGGAAAGTGGGTGGAATACTGGGTATGTTCAATAGTGAGGGAGCATAATTATACGGTGACTGAGGTAAGACAGAAGCACAGAAATCTAACATCAACAATGGTGGCACATATAATGCAGGCTCAAATAGCAGAGAACGTGAACTACGAGCCTCGGTCTATCATTCGAGCCATGGAGGAACAATTTCAGTACACTATTCCGTATGCAACTACTTGGAGGGCAAAACAAAAAGCATTAGAGATGAGGTTTGGAACATATGAAGCATCTTATGCGAATATGTCATCCCTGTTGGCGGCCATAGCTAGGAGAAATTTGGGTACATATTATGATTACAAAGAGGTGGAGGCAGAGGGCGATGATATTGGAAAGTTCATTCTGCAGCGGGTTTTCTTTGCCTTGGGACAAAGTGCATCGTGATTTCAAAATTGTCCTCCGCCTATGTGTTGACTAACATTCCTAATCGGCAAGTATAAGGGCAAATCTCGATCGCAATCGCTGCTGACGGAACAACGGATTCTGCCGATGGCATTTGCTTTTCTCGAGGGTGAGAATACGGAGAGCTGGTACTGGTTTTTAGAGAGGGTGAAGCATGTGGTTGTTGTTGGCAGACCAGATGTTTGTATAATTCATGACAGACATCTTGGATTGTTGGCGGCGATCGAAGAAATTAAGTTTGGCTCTGACTATCAAGCTGCTCAGTGGCCGGACATACATACCCGGTGGTGCATGAGTCATATGGGTGCCAATTTCTTTAGCCAGTTCAAGAGTAAGCACTTAATGAATCTATACAAGCGATTGTGTAAGCAAAATCAGCAGCGTAAGTTCAATCGGCTTTGGCAGACTTTGGATGAGCTGACGACGAAGCATACCAGGGAGGCTGGGAACGTGAGGAACAGAAGAATTACAAACTTTTCAGAATGGATTGAAGACTGCTCGAAAGAGAAGTGGGCATTGCTCTATGATTCAGAAGGCCGTAGATACGGGATCATGACGACAAACTTGGCAGAGGTATACAACTGGGTCATGAGAAGGACTAGGGCACTGCCGCTCGTAGCAATTGTTGAGGGGATTCTGCACCGAACATGCAAGTATTTCATGGACAGGTATCGAGCAGCCTCAATTGCCATGTCTGACAATGGGTTGTTCTTTTCTGGGGTTGTGACAAAGTACATCATTGAAAAGGTTAAGAAGGCACAGTTACACTCACCTCACGCAATGGGTACTGACGAGTTGAGGTATGAAGTTCACCGCATGGATAGGGCTCGCTTTGGGCATAAACGCCGAGGAATGCATGAGTGCATTCTTGTCGATGATCAATGCAAGTGCTCTGTCAGAAGTCAAACTTTTACATAAGCCTTGCTCTCATGTACTTGCAGCAAGGCCGATGACAAATCAATCAACATACAATTATGTTTCTCAAGATACAGAAGGAAGCTATACTCCACACTTGGCATGCCGAGATATACGGGCACGGTATGTACGGGTCATTCATCGACCAGTTAGGGCTAAATCAGGGCATGTCCCGGATAGGAACAAGCTGAAATGCAACTTAGGACGCCGAGTGCATCGACGTATTCAAATGACATGGATCGGTCGAGGCGTATGCCCCATGAAGATATGCAGGCGAGGTGCAATGAGGTCGGCCACACGTATCAAAACCGTAATAATCCCAAAGAGTGGAATATACGATTTCGAGGTCGACCTTCGTGGTCAAGACACGATGGTTGACGCCCTTTCCGCTGATTGGACCCGTAATGTAATGCAAATAAATTTGTAATATTTATATTCACGAATGTCATGTTGTAACAAAATAACATTTCAGTTGGGCTTCTCACCATGTATTGTAATAATGTTATATCCGTTGCAGACATTTACTATGTACGATGAGGAGTCTTTGTCATATTAAATTTTGTGTTATCTGCATTTGAAAGTGTGGTAATCCGTAATTTCATTTTACATTGATCCGCACGTCATTGTAAAAGATTTTATTAATTCGTTAATTTTATGTAATGCAGTGCTTCAAAGATGGCGGACGAGGGTGGCGGATAGCGGGCCGATCGTCTTTTGATCCTCTCAGGACCAAAGGCATCGGTCAGCGAGAGTGCCGTTGAGGGCGTCCGCCCCCACCTTTCGCCCTAGAGTACCAAGGAGCTCCTCGACTATCGACGCCTACTGGTTCACAGTGAGGAAAAATTGTATATTGCTTAATGAAATTTTACGATATCTTATTTATTATGGATATGTAGGTTACGCCTTGCCGGGCTTACTCCCAAGCAGTTGGGATGTCGAGGCGATCGCCTCGAGGAGCGATAGGCCCTTCCGCGTCGGCTTCAGCAGATGTGGTTCTGCTTCGACAGGTCTTTGCTTGCAGCTCTCATCGACCGGTGGAGGCCAGAGACCCACACCTTCCACCTGCCCTATGGTGAGGTCGCTCCCACCTTACAGGATGTGTCCTATATACTAGAACTTCCCTGTGCGGGTGACCCAAAGGTGGTCAGGACGTGTCGCCACTTTGGCGTCTTGGTGGTCCTGCACGCCAATATCCAACAAGCGTCGGTTCCCCGCACTACAGGCCCATTCTAAATTCGGAGACGCATGGGCCGACGAAGAGGTGGATACTGCAGTTTACGGTAAGAGGCAAATTCTAAATGATATTCTTTCTAACCAGGTGACGTCATGCATAATACCTTGTTAAACTTTTTAACAGGCGGAGACCATCCACCCGGAGGCAGACGAGGCTATGGTGTCCAGACACCTCGAGGCGTACCTACTTTGGCTGTTCGGGTACGTGTTGTTTTGCAACACGTCCGGGAATGCGGTGGACAAGTTTCTTCTTTCGTACGCTCAGGGGATCGCCGACTCCTGGGAGATCAGTACCACAGACTGCTTGGCCTCTCCGCAGGCTTGCGCCACGCACAGGGGGTCAGGCGATCGTGGTACAAGACGGAGGAGGCGGAGCCGATCGATCACAGTCATCCATCGCTACTCCGCCAGTGGTCGACGAGAGAATCGCCGTCGGTCGACCTCTCATGGATCACAGCAGTGTACGGCTGCATGTACTACCACGAGACCGAGGAGGATAGACCTACGATGGGGTTTTTGTGTTTTCGCCGACGGGTAATGAAATAACCACACTTTCGATTTAACAATTTGTCATCCTGTCTTATTGATATTATGTAATTTAACAATTTGACTAATTTTGCAGCCGACGTGGGCTCACGTCACACCCCACAGGGACTACCCGGACTACGTCCGGATGTTGGACGAGCTGCAGGACCACGACTTCCAGTGGAAACCCTACCGGGGCGACCTCGCCGAGGCTCGTGCACCTCTTGGTCTGTCGTCGCTTGTATCGCTGCGGACTCCTAGCATCGGCTTACGAGGAAGCCGCATTTTCGACATCTTTGTCGAGGAGTACTCACCGCACAGGTGATGCGCCCGATTCGGGCTACGGCAGAGTTTCTTTACCACCGTGGCACACCGCCCGTCGCCACGCTCACCAAGATGTTCGATACACGTGCTTTCTTCATAATTGTTGTTATCATAGTGTAATGGTCTAAACATTTAATAATGCTTTGGGTCACCAGACGAGGCCGAGTGCCGCGCTCTTTGGGCCCCCCGCGATGGTCCGATGGGTGGAAGAGTGGGAACATGCATCGGAGGATATCGCCGACGAGGATCGAGTACGACGACAAAGACGCTCGACGATACCTACGGTGGTACGTACGCTACACGCACTGCGGTCGGATACACGCCTCCTACGAAGATCGCGCACGCATTTCCAGCGCCTCCGACACGCACTCGAGCACCACCGACAGTCGCATATCAAGCGGTAACATTTCTATCTCGCACGGATAATTACTACTTTGTCTGCATCATAAAATTTACATTTGTGTCGGATGTCGTGTTTTCGATAATTGTTGAACAGCTTGACCTCGTACGACTGTCCGGCTTAGAAGCGCGCCATGCCATGGAGCGCATCCAGACGTGTATTCAGATGACGACAAGCGAGATCTTTGAGTCCTTCAGGAGGATTTACGACAAGTGCACGCGAGCCGTGACGTCCGACGTCTGCTATACCGATCCAGCGCCTCGCTCAGTACTGCAGCGGTCCCTGCACTCTTATCCGGTATAGTACATATGAATTATAATAATTAAATATACGCCGCATATATGAATTACAATAATTTAATATACGCCGTGCAGGCCACCAACGTCCCCTGCTCCAAAGACCGAGTGTCGAGGGCGTCCGGAGGCTTGCGGGTCTTTTTCGCCCTCAGACGTGCGGGTCGTCCGGAGGCTTCCAGGGTCTTTCCGCCTCAGACGCGTGCGGTCGTCCGGAGGCTTCAGGGTCTTTCCGCCTCAGACGTGCCCGGTCGTCCGGAGGTTTCAGCGCTTTTCCGCCCTTGCACGACGCGCCTCTACGCCGGGTGGGTTTCGCGCCCGATCCGTCCCTTCCGCCGACGTGCGTGCTCGCCCACTCAGCGGCCTCTACGCTTTCACGGTCGTTCAGTGCCACCGCTGCGCCCACATTTGATGGTTAGCTCTTCCGCTTTCATTTTCGATAGTCGCATATGTGATAATACTTACAAATAAACACATTGCAGATCCCGCTGACCTCGGCTTGGGACAGCCAGAGGCGGGCGCCGAGATGCGCATATGACCATCTCATCGAGCCACCGGTGTGCGAGCGAGCCTCTCCCAATGACTACTTCGACTACTTCTACGGAGTCAGCAGGAGATAGGGCCGTCCACAGCTTGTCCGAGGCACCCCTCGTCACTCGCAATCCTCACCAGAGCATGCGACGACGGAGCCACGCCCGATCGCAGCGAGACGTCGGGGCCCTTGACCGCTTACTTTTCCTTTTCACACGGCTTCGGACGTGCGCGCAAGTCTCGAAATGATGGTTCTATATGGGCGTGAAGCCTAAGAGGGGCGTTCAGAGGGGCGATGTTAGTACATACCTTTTGTGTGTTGTTAGTACCGCTACTATGTCACTTTTCATATCGTATTGTTATTAATTTGTTTATGTTATTTTATGCACGCTCGACTGTACACTGCAATGTTTAACGCTCGATGACGTAGCGTTCGTCAGACTGGTAGAACAAATACAGCGCAATAAGAACGCCTAAAATGCCTTCGATTTTTTCTGATTATGCAAAAACACATCGCAATTGAACTCATAGATTAAATACATAACAAGTCGCATGAACATCAATGATACAACCATTGTAGCATAAGGTCGTCACTCTGAAATATCTACTATTTTACGTGGATGGCCACGGCTGTGTAAAAGGGTTGTGGCATTCGCATGAACACCATGTGGTGAACATTGAGAAGTCGCCCCACGCCAGTCAAAATACCTCGGATATTGTTCTTGCATGACCGATCTTCGCCAAGAACTTCGCTCGGTGTCTTTGAGGTAATGGCATCCACAGAGGCATGAGGTGTCACTACAAAAACGAAGTTCGGATGTAGTGTTGATCGAGAACCATGCGGTTTGATTTGCCCGCTTTTGCGGGGCGGGCTGCTGGCGACGCCCGAGGACGCCGCTTTGAGTTGTTTGCGCAAGGCAGATGGTCAGAGTGCACGGAGCCCGCTTCTTCAAGCGATCTATCTTTGCGTGGAGGCTTGCGATGTAAAAATATGCGGCCTTCGGGTAAGGCTCATCCATCCACATAGTCCATCCACGGGTAACATCCGAATCTGTGAGTTCAATTGATATACTTAGTCTGCGCACGAGATGTATGACGGAAAATAAGGACGATACTTACGTTGTAGTTCAGGCACCGGTAGAATCTCGACCGGTGAAGCCTTCATGGACGTGGTCGAACCACTGCACAACGGCAGAGTTACCACACTGGCATTTCGGCCATAGCCATATTGAAGCATAGCTTCGATCTCTCAGGAGGGCTGGACCATCTCTCCAGTCGTCGTAGTCCAACACACGCATGCCAGATGCAGGCGGACGAGCTTGCTCTCCTGGACCAAATGGCTCCCACCATGTATCAGGAATGAACGGGCGTGTGGAAGGACCCCAGCTTGCCATGGTGTATGTGAGGTTCTGCAGTTCGAAGCTTATGGAGGCACGATATTTATAGATGGAAAGGGTACCACACTGTCACGGTGAGAAGAGATAAATGTTAAGTATTTTTAAGCAATAATTCACGATATCTTGCTCGTGAAATTGACCACCACTTTATCAACACTGTTAATCCCACCTCTTTCTCTCTCCGTCGGTGCAAACATGTCCTTCCATATGTCCTATCTCTCTCCGTCGGTGGACACCGCAATTGGAAGCGGCGTGACAAAGACAAGTAGCAACAGATTCTACATGGCTTATACACAAGTGAAAGCGACGTGACACACAAGTGGCAAAAGCTGCACGTTGTTCGTATACGTAGCTTATACACGGTGTTTAAAAGCGACTTCACCCACGCTACCGTGATGCGAATCCGATGTCAATTTCCTTTAAATGGAGCACCCGGTGCCCACGAATCTCACACCACACTAACACCCATAGCACATATCTAGTTTTTGAACACTCGTCACTTGCACAAGAACTGTATCTTCAATCGTTTCGGAGGTGGTCTCTTATTTCAATCCGTTTAATTGTGACAATATTTTTGATTTTATTCTGTTCAACCTGCTTATATGTGTGTTCTATGTGTTTCATCGTCCTCTTTATGTGTAGTAGATGGATAACGTGCATACTACTACTCGTGCATTTGTGCCACCTAGATGGTGGCTTTCATATGGCCTAGGAGTTCAAGCACACGAACCCTCTAAGATTTACCGATCGTATCGAGAGCTCGCTACAACACAAATCCTACGATGCTTAGAGATCCAGAGTTCTATAGAGGATGGCCGCAGTGCCTCCACGGGATCGACACGGTCGTGCAGATTTATGATTGTGTTGCAGATGGTTTTACGGGCCGTAGGTTTTACCGATGTCCCATGTTTGAGGTGCGTATACCATCAAAATTAACTATATTAGGTTACAATAAGGTTATTCAAAATAAACTCGATTTTTTGCAGGCACAGGATTGTGGCTTTACAAAATGGATGGATGATCCATACCCCATGGCTGCATGTACATACATAGACTATCTGCACGGAAGAATACAATAGTTACAGCATCAAGTAAATGGTCTATTGAGTGTGCAAGCGACAGAGTGGGAGCAAATGCGATTAGTTCTTGATCCACAATTTGAGGCGAACCCCCATGCACCAATTATAAATGCCTTTGTGGATGTTACTACACCGACAGTCCGAACGAATTTGTGCGCTACAAGCGAAATAAATTTCGAAGGGAGTACGGGCACATCGAAGATCCAGACTTCATAGAAAACCTTTCATGCAGCACTCGGTGGTGCATTTGTCCATGTCATTTTTCAGATCAACTGCCTTAAACGGAAGCGTACTTGTATTCCGATCGAAGTCAGAACAAATAAAGTGTCATTTTACCTTCTCTTATCATTCTCGGTTGTTACCGTCAAATTTTATGGTTTTTCAGAACCGATGCTTAAATATTAAAATAAATTGATTAACGTGATACAAGTTATGGCACGTTTGATGCATAAAACAATTTATCATATTAGCGCATCATAACTAAACCTACATGCCTTAGGAGATTTTAAAATATATTTGTTCCACACGATAATCACTCTACTGGGTACAGCGGGGGTATTTTCCCTTCGCAAACGCGCTAGGTCCTGCTTCCCTAGCTCTCGTAGCCCTCTCACGCTTTCTGGCACGATCGGCCTCCCTCATTCAATCTGCTTGCCGGTGCGCTCTTGTTGAGCTTGAAACTCCTCTCTCGCAACCTTGTTTCTTTCTTCATCGAGTCGTCTTGCCACCGTTCCTCGGCCATAGCACGCCTCGCCTCCTCCTTTGCATTTTCCGCTCGCCGAGTTTGCTCCATGTCCAAATATTGAATAAACTCGCATAATGGAGGCTAATAAAATTGAAATTAGTTTTTGCATCTATATGTTTTTATCAAACATATGAGTAAAAAGTCACTTACAGGGTACTTTGCCCTCCTCTCCATCTCAGGTGTTCGCTCGTACGCATAGTTCGCGCACTTTCAATAACGTCTCCCGTAAGTGTAACCCATGTCTTCAGACTTTCTTAAAATGCAAAGACTGCCGAGACACATGGGTTCTTGAACATCTCTTGGGATGATTGATGAACGGACTCCTTGATGGCGATGAGAACTCCATGTCACTTTACTCGTGGACAGAGATTGTTTATAAACTGAAGTGCTTCCCACTCTGCTCGTCTGAATAATTTGCCTGCTGCTCCCCTTTTATAGCCGAGCGTCCGTCAATTAAATTATCAACAAAACCTAATTAGCTTCCCTAATTAGCAATTTCGTTGCATGCACGTATTAGAGATTTATGGTCGAACTGGCGGCACCGCACGAATTATAATTGTCGAAATCCGATGGCGATGGCGCATGAAATGACGGTGGTGGCGAGCGAATTGATGGCGCGCGAATCCGATGTAAAAACACCGCATCGCGATGTAATCCGATCTTTGTGAGGCCTCCTCGACACATAAAGCGCTTTCTTTGACGGGCGGCAAATATTAAGCGCCGATTGGATAGGCGCTTTATATAAAACGCCCGTTGGACGGGCGCTATTTAAATATCGCCCTAGCGCCTGCTGGACGGGCATTTTATAGTCAGTCGCCCGTCCAGTCGGCGCCAGGATGCTATTTTTTTAATTTTTTTAAACGGGCAATTATTTTTTTGATTTCGATTTAAATTAATGCTACTACAGTATAAAATTCCGTGACTTTGCTTGTGCCTCAGACGGTCCGCGGGCTCCGGTCTTGGGTGGTTTTCGCCAGCCTCAATGACATCACCCGGTCCACCGTCATCACCTGCCTGCTCTGGAACATTTTGAAGGCTAGGAACTCGGAGGTCTTCAATGGGGCAGGCCTACTCGGCCCACCATACCCTCAGTTGCGCGGCCACCGATCTCACCCTTTGGGGCTTGGGCTCACCGAGCTCGAAATTCACCCGACCGAGTAGCCCTGAAACTCTGGGCCGATGACCTCGGCTCCTGTGTATAGTCTCTAGTTCACAATGCCCCTCCCCCTCCCCCCTCCCTCTTTTTGCTGAATTGTGCTCGGAACTCCTCAGCTTATACTCAATAAAGTTTAGTCGGGGTCTCCCCTGCCGTGGTTTACATAAAAAAAAAAAAGTGAATGTGCCGGCTCAGTCGCTCAAAACCAGCGGTAATTAATAGCTATTGTGCTACTTTTAGTTCTCCATAGTGTGAAAACATTATCATCCCAAGTTAAGATATCACAGATATCTACTATAATTTGAATGCACCATGGCATTTGAAAACTACACCTGATTGCTATAAATAAATATTATTAAGCAATGGACATCTCCATATATAACAAGATTACACTTGATGCAACATTGAAGAATGCCCGGCTAGCAGTAGCATGAAATTCATCATATTCATTGTGGGTACTACAATTAAGCGAACACCTCCACCAGGGGCTGCCCTAGGAGTAGGACCTCGTCATCCCGGTTTTCTGCCGCCGCCGCCGCCTCCACCATTTTTACTGGCTTGAGCAGCAGATAAACAACGTTGAGCGCATCCTGCGCGTTGTTTACCCCGATCTTGGTGAGATCACGGGGCCATTTGTACTTGTCCCCCTGCTGCTTCCACTCCAGCAACGCCCGAGACATGGCCCCCCAGTTCCAGAGGTACTCAACCTGCTGCTCGTTGATCTTGCTCCCGTGAGTCCCTGCCCAGCCACCGTCGACGGTGTTGGAGATGGAGGTCATCCTCGCAGACTCGCAGACGACGATGATGAGGCGCGCCAGGGCCAACTTGGTAGCATCGTCAGGCCCACCACTCGCCGGCTGGGCGTAGGCCGAGAGCCTTTTCACGGCATCCTCGGCGAGGCTCTTGCTCAGCTGCAGATTCATCAGGTTTTCCTTCACCTGCTTGCTGGTTGTGCCACCCACCAGGCTCCTGTACTCGGGGCCGCACTCCAGGAAGGTGGAGCCGGCGATCATCCGCGCACTTTTCTTCTTCGGGTCCGTGTAGCCGAACTCGTACCACTTCCCGCTCGCAGCCTTGAAGCCGATCAGGTACAGGTTGTCGTCCCTGACGGCCAGCGTTACCTTAGCCTTTTCCTTGTCCTTCCCAGTAGATAGATCACAGTGCATCCATCTCGCTGGCGGTTGACCGGGGCGCTGCTTAGCAAGCACCGGATGGCCATTGACGTTTTCGGGGTTAGGGTGGTTGGCAAGCTTGCCGCGAAGTTCATTCATGAAGGAAACGTATGTGGTAGTGGGGATGTCGAAATTCACCGGCACCACTTGGCCAGGGCTGGCCGGGGCCGGGGCCGCTAGCTCCTCGGTGACCTCCCCCCTGTTCGAACACAACAGCGATCATTTCAGTTTCAGCCATAATACACTGCACGTCGTCGATCGAGCTAAAATGGTATGGAAATTGAGGAGAAATAGACGGATAAATTTGATCAAATTAATGCAGGCATTGCAAAAATGCTGCCTGATATATATGGACTCGTGAAAAAGAAGGAAAAACCAGCAACTTATAAACATCAAATTAATGCGTTGATCACTTACCCAAGAGCAGATATCAGGACATTTCTTCCATCTGCTAGGATCAGCAGAATGGCAGCGACTACAGAAAAACTTCGAACTAAGAAACGGACCAAAGCTCTTCCCCTCTTGACGATTTCCATGGATGGCCTCGTGAGTGTTGCAGCTACCGTGAAGGAAGCTCTACACTTCCCTACCCTACGCTCGATATATATAGAACTATTTAGGTTTAATTTAGACTAGAAAATGCAACAGATATGAATCATCAGGAAACACGCAACAACTATTTAGGTTTGTTAGGAAGGCAGAACACTACTACAGAACTAACTTTCCTAAATGGTTGAAAAAAAAGGAAAAATTAAGTATATGCCACTCAAAAGGGTGGCAATTGACAATATGCTACTCCAAAGAGTGCTATTAAGTATATGCCACCCCAAAGGATGACTCCTTAATAATATGCCATTTTGGTATTTTTCCTTAACTAAATCCCATTTTCTAATTCTAAATGACCAATCCACCCCTCCCTTCATATTCATAATACGCGTCGTCAGGCACCACCTGAGGCCCAACACCTTCATGTGGAACGCCGCCATCCGGCGCTCCGCCGTGAACCGCCCGTGCCGCCGCGGGCGCACATTCCTTCCCTGTCATGGGCGTACACGAGGCTCTGCGCCTCCGCCGACAGTGCTGCACTCCAGGGCATGGTGCTCAAGCTCGGCCTCGGCGACGCTGCTTACGTGCGCAACGCCATGATCGCCATGTACGCGTCATGCGGGGCGCGTCAACGATGCGCGTGAGGTGTTCGACTACATGCCGGAAAGGGCGGTGGCGACGTGGAGCGCCATGGTGATCGCGTCGGTGATGGGAATAAGAAGGAAGGGGTAGATTGGTCATTTAGAATTAGAAAATGGGATTTAGTTAAAGAAAAATACCGAAATGGCATATTATTAAGGAGTCATCCTTTGGGGTGGCATATACTTAATAACACTATTTGGAGTGCCATATTATCAATTGCTACTTTTTTTAGTGGCATATACTCAATTTTCCAAAAAAAAAAAAAGGAGCAAACTTTTATAAGCGGTTTAATGGCCCCAAACCAGCCCCAAGCCAGGATAGGACCTCTAGAAGCGGTTGGGGGCACGAACCCCTTCTAAAGACCCAGAATCCTAAGCGGTTCGTGTCTCCAACCGCTGCTCGAGCTCTTGAAGCTGTTGAGAATACGAACCGCTTAGGATGCTTGGTTTTTATAAGCGGTTTAATAACCCCAACCGCTTCTAGAGACCTATTTTTCGAATAGATAAAAAGAAAGCTCCCCTATCTCATAAGAGATCGTGCGTGGGTGGGTTGGCAAGCTAGGTGAGGTGTGAGTCATGAGGTTCTAGGATCAAATCCCACCTCCCACAATATTTTATTTGCCTTTTTAGACACCACTACAAGCAATCCTAGAAACCGTTATGATGCTCCGCGAGCTCCGCGAGACATCAGTCGCAGTTAACGATCGGTCTCGTAAGAGTCGTTGATGTTAACGAGCCAACATTACTGGTGGCGACGTCTCGATCCAACGTCCTAATCTTCACATCCTTCCTGGGAGTTGTTGGTTCCACAGCTCATGTGTCATCGACGGCGATGTCTTGACTCGTCTCTCGATCTTGACAATTTTTTGGGACTATATCGACACTCATGATGCCGATAAAAATATCGGTACAGACTACACGTAAGCCGAGGCACAAAGCAATAAGCAGCGACAAAAAAAATTATATAAATATGAAATAAATATATTAGGTAGAGTAAAATACCATGAGGCTAGAAAAATTGGTTTGAAGCAGATCAGATGTACGGTTTGAGAGGTAGAAAATAACAAAGGAGCACCGTTCATATATACACACACGTATATGTGTACACAGTGCGACCAGCTAGTTGAAAATGGAATCGGACCGCTGCTACGTGTCTTCAGCCTCTAGACCAAGAAAAAGGGCATCAGGGCTCTTCTTCTTCACTTCCCTTCCTGCTGTCTTCAATCCTCAATCCCCATCCATGCGCATAGGAGAGGGAGAGACAGAAAAGGAGGGGCAGAGGAGGGAGAGGGAAGGGGCCACGGCCGGGAGAGGGAGTGATGCGGCGGGACGGCGACGGCTCTGGCGAGAGCGCGCTCCGGCGGTAGGGTCAAGCGGCGGTGGCGGTGCTAACTGCGGCGGAGCTCCTGGAGGCGGTCGTTGGCGAGGTGCGGGGCGGCGGTATATTTGATCATTATGTTAGCACGATATATGTTCTCCTTGATCGTATGTTAAAACCGATGGATAAGATAATAGTTCTACTTAAATTTTGAACACGTACGGACTTGAGTAAGAACATGTACGGACTTCTTTTAATGGAATTTGAAGTCGGTCTTGATTCTGGCATGTTCACGTATCACGGACGAACCACGGAAGAAGAAATATCCTCTCTTTAATAAAAGAAAATCGATATGATGGTGCATGTAAGAGAGACCTTCTGAGCCCATGGACCAATGTCACCATCTGAAACCACTACTACAGATTGGACTACTAGCAGCGGTTCGTAAAGGTCTTCAGAAACAATTATATAACCGCTTCTAAGCAACCACGTGTGATACATGTCGGGTATCACCCGTGGTTGCCCCAACAGCTTGTGGTGCGACATTACACTACTACAGAACTGGGCTTCACAAGCGGCCTATTAGAAGTGCTTCACTGTGGACCGCTTATGGTCTCCACGCCACAAACGGTTCAATTTGTGGGGAACAGCCTAGAGGGGGTCTCTACAAGTGGTTCGACACACAGACTTCTTGTAAATTTGGAGCTCTTTAAGAAGTTCGTGTCTCAAACCGCCATGGAGACTAGACTGTTTCACGGAAAGCTTGCCCAGAACTACCGAGCTCGCCCAAAAAGCTCGGCCGACCGGCCGACCGGCATCTGGTGGGCTCGGGCCTCATTTCAAGCCCGGTCGGTCGGGCCGGCCCGCCTAGGATTTTGACGATTTAAGCAGCGTCGGTAGGGCCGTCAGGCTTTGGTAGGCTCGGGCTGGTTTCGAACTGACGCCTCGGTAAATTCAATGAGCTTGGGCTGGTTTTTGGGACCGGGCTTTTCTAGGCCCGGCCCGGCCTGGCATTTGATCAGATCTAGTGGAGACCCACTCCTAGTCGTTGTCCACAAAGCGCTTCTGACGCGAAGGTCACAAGCGGTGCGAATTTAATCTCTTGTGATAGGCTGTTTGTGAAGATCGATTTTATAGTAGTGAATTGAAATCAGTTGAGGTAGGTCTTGGGTTTTTGAGAGGAGAAAAGGACAACGTAGGCCATTTCATTAAAAAAATGAAGCTGTGAATGGAAAAATGATAGAAGCTCTTGCCATTTCATTCTAATAATGAAGCTGGGAATGGAAAATGACAGGTCTCTTCCAATAATTTTTAGCGATGTCATCTCTAGCTTGGAACGGGAGAATCACTACGTGAAAAACACACAAAGGAACAACCACTTTGGTGACGGGTTCTATGGACCCATCACCAAAAGTAGAAATAGTGATGGGTTTTTATGAGGCCGTCACTTATGATGACTCTCTAGCCAGGCTAGGTACTGCCTAGGCAACGTTATAGGTGGAGGTTTTTTAGTTGGCCATCATTGATATGGCCAGTGGGCAGACCAGAGTACTCATATGAGAACATTGGTGACGGGAAATAATAACAGTCATTTATTGTACAAATAGTGGTGACGTGTGTTTTGTTGATCCGTTACTAATTTTGATGTCCCACAATCCCGTATCAGCCTGGTGTGGCGTCCACTCGGTGGTTGCAGTTAGTGACGACGTTGTATCTAATACCCGTCACGTGTGACTGTTTATAGGGCACCAGCTGGGACATTATATCCTCTGTGACCTAGTACTGCTGTTTGCACGAAACATATCTAGGGTAGCACGGCGGCGACGCGATGAAATTGTTGAAGGTTTGCGTTCCATCCATTTGGCCACCCCTCCATACTATCTTTATAGTTGTCTTCTCCCCTTCTACCCATATTTTTTTGCCAATATGTTTGATCAGTTATTGTAGTGAGCCAGTAGATATCAGTTATTGCAGAGTGTACATACCTTTTCGGTAGATTTGAGTTAAGGAAGATGTAAGTTATTGCAGTGAGCCAGTAGATATGAAGTATGTCTGGTTCTTTTTTAAACTTTTTTGCAGATGAGTCATAGAAGCTGGATGTATCTTGAGATCTGTACTTGTTCAGCCTACTTAAACGGGGTGAAGTCTTTCATCCGTGTTGCCTTGGAGAATATGAAGTATCGCATAAAACAACCATGTATTGTCCATGTCGCGATTGTAAGAATGATAAGAATTTCCCGAAATAAAAAAATGCCCATGAACACTTGCTCATGCGTGAATTTAAAGAGAATTATACATGTTGGAACAAACATGGAGAGGAAGGGTTGAACAAAGGAGAGATAAATCAGAACCTCCATGCTGACAGTACCGTGGATAACGATATCAAGGACAAGGACGTATTAGGTGTAGATGAAAGTGATGTTGAGGATTTTGTGGATAATGTGGACTAGATGGTGCGGGACGTCGAGCGGCATGACGAATATAATGATGGAGAGTTTGCTAAAGTCTAGGGATTTGTGCGAGATTCGAAGGTGCCTCTTTATCCTAACTATAAAGAGAAATACATTCTGCTATTTGGAGACTTAAAGCTTCTACAGTTCAAGGCATCACATGGTTGGACTGTGTAAGGTCAAGCCTCCCATGCGCTGAATGATTTTGGTAATTGATGGCAACTAGACCGTACAGCTGGAACGCTAAGGATAAGGACCTTTTTGTTTGATAGTTCTTCTGATTTCCTTGTGTGCGTTTTTGGCTCGACTACATCTCTCTGGTTGCAGGGTCCCTCTGAGCACAGATCCCGAAACATCAGCCATGGGTCCCATGGGGTTCCGAGAGTGCCAAGTATTAGTACTGAGCGAACCATCTAGAGCGAGTACACCTGTCCCAGGGTAGAGAAGGTTCGGGATCCAGCTGTTCAGTTTTTTCGTAGCCGCTAAGTCACCGAAATACCTGAGAGCGTGAAACTTGCCGCCAAGTGATCGCCCGTGCTTGGGGTGAGGTCGCCTAGCTCGCCGAGGGGTCGCCAGTGCTCGCCGAGTGATCGCCCGTGCTTGGGGTAAGGTCGCCCATGCTCGCCGAGGGTCGCCTGTCTTTGGCCGAGGGTCGCCTGTGACGGGAGAGGTCGCCCATGCACCACCACCGCTTGACGGGTCCGATGCTCTTGACGGGTCCGATAAATACGATTTCCTGAGGTAAGCTCAAAATCGACTAAGTCCTGACGACACTGTCCTCGCTTGGACGGCGTCCGCTTCTATCGGACGGCGTCCCGATCAAGCTCAAAATCGGCCTCTCAAAGAAGGCCCGACGGTCGATCTGAATCTCGAGATTTAATCTGATCCGTCCATTTCTAGGGTTTCGCTTTGGGCCTATAAATAGGGATTTGGAGCACGGGAGAAACTTGAGAGAGCCTACCCTAGCAGCCACCTTTTTGCCCTAGCCACCTAGAGAGCTCCTCCCATGGTTCCCACCTCCATCTAGGGTTCCATGTGCTTGTGAGATTGAGGGAAAAGGAGTGAGGAAGAAGAAGAGAGCATCCCCTAGCCTCCTCCTCATCATCTCCAAGGTTTGTGCCCTCTCCATGGTTGTCTTGCCATCCTCCATGGTGGGATGAGAGTTGAGTGAGCGTCTCCGGTCTTGTGCTCTTGGGATTCTTGCCACCGGGAGACATCGTCGTCGCCGAGCTTCATCAAGCGTACCGCGAGCAAACCCTTCTCCGTGAAGATCACCGTGCTTCCCACGGTGCTTCCTCTCCGTTCGTCGGGGTGTGCAAAGTCTGCCGTGTGTCGGCGGCCATCTCCGTGTGTCGGAGGTGCCAACGTGTCCGTGTGTCGGATCCAAATCCTCCATCTGTTGGGGGTACCTCATGTGTTGAGGTGAAACCCACCGTGTGTCGGTGGTCGGTGCCGTGTGTCGGTGCCGTGGTGTGAGAACTCTCGCGTGTGAGGAACTTGCCTCCGTGTGAAGGTTTGGAGCTCGCCTACCATGTGTTGGTAAAGAGCTACCACGAGTGGATTGAGGGCTTGGGACGAAGGGGTCCCGACTTCTCTGTGTGAGAAGTTTCTCAACGGAGACGAGGTGCTCATGTGTTGAGCACCGAACTTGATAAACAACTCGGTTTGCGCCTCTTCTTTCCACTGCTAATTTCAGATATTGACTTGAGCGCTTGCATGTGAGTGCCATCGAGCCTCCTAGTAGTCGCTCGAGTTTCATTGTGATCGCTTCCATCTAGACTCTAGGAACTAATCGATAGATTGGATAATCACCGACTAAGCAATCACTCAAACAAGTTTAAAATTTGAATTAGGAGTCCGATTCACCCCCTCGGCCTAGGATCCTTCTGCATCGATAGGAGTTTTAATGCATTGCTAGATTTGCTAAGAGATATGCTACAAGAACGTGTATGATGTAAAGAAGGTAATCTGTCCTTTAGGACTGGAAATAGAAAAATACATGCATGCAAACATGATTGTATCCTATTTCAGGGAGAGTATGCAGAGCTGGATCAATGCCCTATTTGTGGAACACATCGATACAAGCGCCGAAATGACGGTGGGGACGGGGAGTGAGGCAAGAAGAGTAGAGGGGATCCTTGCTAGGTAATGTGGTATTTGTCCTGTAATTTCCCATTTGAAGATATTGTTTGCCAATGAAAAAGAGACCCAGTTGATGTGTTGGCATAAGGAGGGTTGTAAGAACGACGGTATAATATGACACCCAACGGATTGTGCTCAGTTGCGAAATGTTGATTCTAAATTTGATTGGTTTGCTGCAGAAATGAGAAATGTTAGGTTTGCTATGAGCACAGACGACATGAATCCTTTTGGTAATATGAGTACTTCACATAGCACCTGGCCTGTTTTGTTGGCGATCTACAACCTGCCGTCATGGCTTTGTACAAAGCGGACATATATGATGTCGTTGATCTTGATATTAGGGCCCAATCAAACTAGCAACGATATCGATGTGTACCTCAGGACTTTGGTAAAAAAAATATTAAGAAGATATGGGATGAAGGCATCGAAGTTTGGGATCAGTACAAGCAAGAGTACTTCACATTGCATGCCATGTTGTTCGTGACCATTAATGATCTACCATCACATCGTAACTTGTCTGGTCAGAGCAAACGGGAAGGTAAATCTTACCCCCATTGCTAAGATGACATAAGCAATTTGAGATTTAACAAGTCAAGGAAGACGGTGTTCATGTGTCATCGTCATTTCCTTCCCTCGGAAGACCGGCTCCGAAGGATGGCAAGAAAGTTCGATGGATAAAAAGAGGAAGGGTCGCCTCCAAGGCATGTCAGTGGAGTAGATGTCCACAACAGTGTTAAGAACACCCATGTTGTATTTGGCAAGTGAAAACGATCCTCCAATGATGCAGATCAGACTGGAATATGGAACAAGAGATCAATACTCTGGGAGTTAGAGTACTTGAAAATATTAGATGTTCGTCACTCTACCGATCCTATGCACATAAAGAAAATTTTCTTTGAGAGCATGGCATGCACAATTCTGCACATGAAGGGAAAAGGAAAGGATCATGAGAATGCACGTGCTGACTTTGAAGAAATGAAAATAAGGTCGGAACTTCATGCAAAAGAAACTAGCAATGGAAAAAACCTACCCATCGCCGCTATCACCCTATCAAGAAAGGTGAAGAAAGAATTCTGTGAATTATTGCACGATGTGAAAGTTCCCTCCGGTTACTCATCTAACATCGTAATGCTTGTGTCGATAAAAGACATAAAAATAAATTTTGCCCTGATGAAGTCCCGTGATTGCCATGTGATGATGGCAGGGCTGCTTGCGGTAGCTATCAAGAACATCCTACGAAAAATGGTCCGGGAGACTATCATGAGCATGTTCTTTTTCTTCATTGCAATTGAGCAAAAGGTTATCAATCCAAACATGCTAGAGGAACTTGAAAAAAGACACTTTCACACACTCTGTCTTCTTGAGGCATTTTTTCCTCCATCCTTTTACAATATGATGGTCCATCTCACTGCTCACCTAGTGAAGGAGATATATGCTTCCTTGGGCCTGTGTTCCTGCATCACATGTTTCCATATGAGAGATATGTGTGCATTCTAAAGTTTTACATGAGGAATCGGAAAATTCCCGAGGGATGCATCGTGTAGGCTTATGGGATGGAAGAAACATTGGAGTGATCTATTGATTATGTTGACCCAAGAAACCCATGACGGGAGGCTAACAAATGTGGGGATTATAGGGAGGAAAATAATAACTCCTGATCTGAAGGCATTTGATAAAGCTCATTTTCAAATTCTAACACAAATCGTTGGGGTTTCTCCTTATGTCAATGAGCACAAGAAAATGTTACATGAGGAGAATCCAGAAAGGAGCAACGAATGAGTTGGGAATGAACACATGGCAATGTTCACCTATTGGTTCCAAACAATCCAGTAATACTACAAGTCATCTATTAAGAATTCTTGCATCAGGCCCTATATTCACAGCTGTGACATATCAAGGCTACGATATAAACGGATACACATTTTACATTGTTTCCCAAGATGAGAAGAGCATATACCAGAACAATGGTGTCCGTATAGATGCTTACGATGACGATGGTGAGTGGGGCACGTACTGCGATAAAATAGAGAAGATATGGGAGCTGAACTACTTGCATTTTTAAGGTCGCTGTGTTTCCATGCCATTGGGTACAGGGGAAAAATGGTGAAGCTAAGGACAAGTATGGGTTCACTACTGTTGATCTCAAACATGTCAGATACAATGCCGAACCGGCCATTTGTACTCGCTAAATATGTTTTCCAAGTCTTTTATGTGACAGGCACCACAAAAAAGAAGAAACGCCATGTGGTTCTCGTCAGGAAAAGACGTATCGTCGGGGTTGAAAAAGCAGTTGATGAGGATGAGTTCAATTAATTCGATGAAATCCCCACTTTTCTACTGCAATCATGGCAAGGCTAACATCGTCTGATAAAATTCCATAACTACGGGATGACCGTAACAAAGGGATCCATGTCAAGAAAGCACAACAACGGCGAAAATGAATTTACATTTAATTATTCCTAAATTTGTAATATCCATGTCATGATAAATTTGTAATATGCATGTTATTTGACAGTTGACATGCACATCCATGTTATTTTTAATCAATTATTCCATATATTCATCTTCATAAGTTTTTAATAGTGTTGTGGGTTCATATTATATATCATAAGTTTTTGTAAACAATGTTTTGTTGTGGGTTCATATTATATATCACTAGTTCTTTGTAAACAATTAATGGTCTTGGCCTTTAGGATCAACGTGAGATAGGTGACGGGGTCACAATACAAACATCACATAATACTAATAGTGGCGGGGCGTAACAAAAAGATGTCAATTATAGTAGTCATCGGTGAAGCCTTTCAAGTGTTAACCCGTCACTTATGATGGCTCGTTCTGCTGCCCTTTGTCTGTTTACTCGAGGTAGAAATTTCTTGGACACAACAAGAAACATACAAAACAGAAGCATCCAACCCAACATATAGTTCAGGTTTACATAAAGACATTCTAAATAATTAAAAGTTCACATACTACTGCAGACGACGACGTTGGGAAGCTACTAAATATTCTGAAGATGGGAGTGGAGGATCCATCAGAAGATGGATTAGAGGATCCATCAGAAGAGGGAGCATACCAGGCGGCAGTGGCAGCACTAGAACCAGCAGCATCCCTAGCAGCACTAGTGGCAGCAACCCTAGCAGCTTCCCTGGCAGCATCACGGCGGCTCCACCTCCTGAGGTTCCTATCCTTTGTCGCCTTGCGTCGAGCCTACTCTGCTTCTCGGCACCGTCAGTGCAACTCCTCAACTTACGAGTTCCACTCTTCGAAGCCTCTGCACCCTTTTGTGATACTCCTCTTCTAGCAACAGCCGATATGCCATTTCCGTAGAGGTGGATCCATAAGAAGATGTAGAGGCGGCGGCGGCAGCACTTGGACTAGCAGCATCCCTGGCAGCATCCTCCGTCACGCTTGCGTCGTGCCTCCACCTCAGCATTCCTAGCACCTACCCATATGCCAGAATGCCTGCGCCGGTACTCCTCAACCGCTGAGTTACACTTCGCAGTCCTCCGCAGCGTTGTGTGTAGCAATGCCGACTCTTCTTGGGGTTGCCAACAGTTGATCTCTCGACTCTGGATGAGCCCATTTCCATGGAAGAGCTTAAACAAGTCCTATTCTCTCTCCCCACCGACAAAGCACCAGGATCGGATGGATTCACCTGGAACTTCTACATGGCTTGCAGGGGTATCATCTCAGAAGATCTCTTTGCGGCCCTACAATGAATTTTCAACCTGGATAGCCCTAGGATGTCGGCTTTCAACAATGCCCACATTGTCCTACTGCCTAAGAAGAAATGCCCGCTTTCCGCCTCCGATTATCGGCTGATCAGCCTCATTCACTGCGTGGGAATTCTCTTCACCAAGTTGCTCTCATCTCGCCTGTCCCCATACATGAGCGACCTCATCTCCCCATGCCAGAGAGCTCTCATAAAAAAAAGACACATCCAAGGCAATTTGCTCCTCATCCAAAGCACAGCTAAGGTCCTACACAGATCGAACACCCCGGCGCTACTCTTCAAGCTTGATCTCGAGAAAGCTTTCTACTTGGTATCTTGGCTCTACCTCCTCGACAACCTCCGCGCCCGCGGCTTCGGGATGCATTGGCAAGACTAGATCTGGTTATCACTCGCATCGTCCTCATCAAGAGTGCTTCTAAACAGCCACCTCACAGACACCATCCACCATCGCCGTGGCCTTCGCGAAGGAGACTTTCTCCCTTCGCTACTCTTTAACCTCGCCATCGAGCCACTCATCGCCATGCTTTACCGTGCAACAGAGGTCTGGGTCTTGACCCCCATCCGCGGACTCAGGCAAGACTCTCGGATCTCCCTCTTCGCGGACGATGCTGCGATACTCACAACCCCAACCAGCCAAGATGTCTCGGCTTTGGCCTCAATCCTATGGGTCTTCGGTGACATTACTGGCCTACACACCAACTTCACCAAAAGCCAGGTAGTGCCAATCCAGTGTCACAATATTGACATCACACACATCCTCCAAGAACTCCCAGTCGAGCAAACCAACTTTCCCATCAAATACCTTAGGATATCACTCTCCACCAAACGGCTGCGTCTTGCCCACTTTCAGCCACTCATCGAAAAAAATCTCATCCAGGCTAGCAGGCTGGCGCGGGTCGTTGATGTCCGAAGGGGGAAGACTTACGTCCTGTCTGTCATCAACCCCCTCCTCCATCGTGAACAAGATCAACTCCATCAGCCGAACCTGGCTTTGGAAAGGCACTGACTCCGACAATGGGGGCGGAGGCAGGGTCAACTAGAGCACAGTCTGCTCTCCGGCCTCCCTTGGGGTTTGGGGTCCTATACCTCCCCCGCTTCTCCCGAGCACTTTAGTTGTGTTGGCTCTGACAATGTACGCTCCCCTCAAATCCTGCATGGATGACCCTCTCCATCGATGCATCAGAGTCTGACTTTGCCCTACTTTGAGTCGGATCCTCCACGACAATACGTAGCGGTTCTTCCCTCTCCTTCTGGGAGGACCATTGGTTGTCCGGCTCCGCCCCTAGACACCTAGCCCCAACGCTTTACCAAGCAACCACAAGGAAAAATAGAACGATGCTCGAGGCCGTAATGAGCTCCAATTGGTTCGCGGACCTACGACGAAACCTAACCCCTCAGATGATTCCGAAGCTGATCTCATTGCTTCGCTGGTTCGCTCACACTCAGCTAACCATAGGGGAGCCTGACCAGCTGCTCTGGCGTGCTACGGCCAACACGGACTTCTCGGTCAAATCGGCTTAACTGCTCCAGTTCGAAGGACGCATCGTTGTTCATGCAATGTAGATGGTATGGAAGATTTGAGCCCCACTAAGTGCAAATTCTTCATCTGGCAGTTGTTACATAGACGCATCATGACAGTTGATGCCCTGCTCCGACGCCACCTTCCTAGTGACTACTTGTGTCCTCTATGCAGGCGCAATCTTTAAACGCCAGAGCACCTCTTCCTGGATTGCGACTTCGGCTCTACCATTTGGTCCAGCTGGCTGAACTGCTCAACTATCCACAACTCAACCCTGTCGGATGGCGGCAACCCCACTGCTTCAAAACCTGGTGGGCTAACGTTGTTGTCCAGGGAGGGACCCCACATGGAGCGCGCTCGATATTCACATCCATTATTTGGCACCTCTGGCTTGAGTGCAATAACTGTATCTTCCGACAGGTCATCCAACCGAGTTCGGTCTTTCTAAATTTCTTGTTAGATGAGTTGCGGCTGTGGGGTGGCCACATGTGCGCGCTTTGTAATTAGTTAGCTGGTTTTCTTGGCCCACGAGAGGAGGGGCCTTTACTCTCCCCAACCTGTATGTCGACGGTTGAGATATCGATCTCAAGTCGCTAAGGTTCTTTAGAATTGAGATAGGAGACACGCCGAACAACCACGAACAACAACGAACAGGAGACAGGGGTTTTTATCCTGGTTCAGGCCTCTCAGGAGAGATAATAGCCCTACGTCCAGCCTTTCTTATATATCAAAGATGATTACAAGAGGTGGCTCGGCGAGACGAACAAGTCTCGGCGAGATTATGTGTGTTCAAGTGCGACGATGCGAAGATCAGGCGTCTATGAGATGCCAGATGCATAAACTTCTCCCCTCTACACGCCGTAGAGGCTCTGTTTATATAGTGCAGAGCAAACCGATCTACCGAGGGAATATCGGGCCGGGCTAACCACGAGATCGTAACGAACTTGACATGCCAAATATATCCCGAGGCAGATAAGGCATACTTCTAGTCTTGGGGATCACGACTCCTATTCCAATCAGGGAAACCAACGTCCGGGTCTTCACGTAGCCGTGCAGAACTCTTGTTCGAGATGACTCAAACACGATTCCTTGGCGTCACACGCATCTCGCCTCCAGAAGCTGTTCGGCAGACGATATGGGCCGATAGAACCTTACAGGAGCCGGGCCTGGTAGGTGACTCGATTGAAATTTGTCAGGGAGTGGGCCATGGCAATGGGCCGTGATTTCATCCCCGACAGCTAGCCCCCGAGACTCAAGTGGAAGGTGTCGACGGTTGGGATATTGACCCAAGTCAACCAAGGTTCTTCAAGGAGGAGATAGGAGACACGCCGAACAACCACTTAACAAAGAACGAACAGGAGATGGGGTTTTATCCTGGTTCAGCCCTCTCGGGAGATAATAGCCCTCGTCCAAATTTTCTTTATATCAAAGAGGATTACAAGGTGGAACTCGGCGAGATCAGTAGGTCTCGGCGAGTAGTATGCGAGAATCTATTGGTCCGGGGTCCCCTAAACGCCATAAGGGCCCTGCTTATATAGTACCAAGGTTTTAAATAGCGGGCTATGACATTTAGCGGTGACTTCATCTAAAAGCTATAGAAAGCTATAGCGGGCTATAGCGAAAGCTATTTCATTTAGCGGTTTTGGAAAAAACATGAAAAATTTCAATTATATGCATAGAAACATTGAAGTAAGAAAAAAATATGACCACAAATACTCAAATATATGTCTAGGGATACATGAGAACATGTATCTCGGTCCATTACTTCACAGTCATTCAATCAATTAACATATCCATGGCTATAATCAACATTCATATTCATTCAACATCCAACAATGAACAACTCAACAATTATTCAATTGTTTATTACAACATTCATCAAGTAAAGAAACAACAAAGAGGCATAGATTCTACTTATCTAGAGTGAGTAATGAATATATGCCTCGATCAGATTAGCGGTGCTAAATAAATTTCGCGGCTAAACCAAATAGCGGTATTTAGCGGAGCTAAAGCGCCATTAATCGCAATAGCGAAAAATTAGCAATAAGCGTGGCGGCAGGCCTTCTAAAAGGCTATAAGCGAAGCTATAAGCGAGCTATAGCGAGCTATTTAAAACCATGTATAGTACAGTAACAAACCGACCTACCGAGGAATATCGGTAGCTAACTACGAGATCGTGAATTTAACTCAAGACATGCCAAATATAACCTCGATGAGATAAGGTAATCTCCTAATCTTGGGGATCACGACTCCTAATCCAATCCGGGAAACCAACGTCCGGGTCTTCACGTAGTCGTGCGCAACTCCTGTTCGAGACGGACTCAAACACGATTCATTGGCTGTTACGCACCATGCCAGCCAGGATGTTGTTCGGCAGGATGCATATGGGCCAGATAGAACCTTCCAGGGAGCTGGGCCCTGGCAGGCTGTTCGATTGGGTCGTCAGGGAGTGGGCCATGGCAATGGGCCATGATCTAATCCCCGACAGCTAGCCCCCGAGACTCAAGTGGAAGGACTCACTAGAGTGGGGTCTTCCTCTTGAGACTCCAAGTCACGAAGAGGGAAATTTTGCTGCTACAAAGACGTGTAACAAGCGACCGAACAGGTCAAGGTTCAACCGAACAAGACGTGCTCGGGACCGAACAAACCCGCCCAAAGGCCGAAGCAGCTACATTGGTCGAACAAGGAATCGCTTCGCCGAAGCGAGCACTCACCTTCAACGGCACCTTTGGAAAAAATAGCCGTTGGCAGGCTCCAACGGTAACTTCCTATCGCTGCAAGAAGAAAAACAAAGCACCGCTTTACCTAGCCGTTGCGGTAAAAACTAGCCGTTCTGGGACAAAACCATTGCAGAGCTGCTTATACGGGACTATAAAAGCACCCAAGCCGCCCGCGGCCAGCCACTTCTGCTCTCACGCCTTTCCTCTCCAAACCCTGACTCCAACCTCGCCCAGCATCAAAGAGCCGAACTCCACCTCCAAATGTTCGTCCAACCTCGAATCGCCATGGCCAAATTCACTGGCACTAGCCTGACCGAGGAGGACCTGAAGGTCTGGGAGGAGGAGGGCCACGTAGACACCGGTAGCTGGAGGCTGCCTGGAGAGGAGGATACTCCGGAGCCGCTCGAGGGAGAGTTTGTCAACTTCGAACAGTTCGCACTGTTCGGGTTGAGGTCTCCCGAGAGCGACTTTGTCGAGGCCTTCTTGAACATTAGCGGATTGGAGGTGGCGAACCTCAATCCGAACTCCATCCTCCAGATGGCCGTCTTCGCACACCTGTGCGAGGGCTATCTAGGAATCGATCCACCGGTGGGGTTGTTCCTCCACTATTACACAGTGACGAGGAGCAGCCCGCCGCTTCAGCTACAGGGTGCTACTACCTCAAGCTCCGGCCACCGCCGACGACGCAGTACCCTCGCCCACCGCCGCTTTCGACTGATGGGCGTGGTGGGGTGAGGTGGTTCTCTGACAGAAGCAAAGCAATGACAAAGAAGCTCGTCTTCACCGGAAAGGCACCGGCGACGGGGACGCCAATGCCTCGGCCGGACATGACCGCCGAGGACTGGTTTTTGACGAGGAAGATCGCCTCCCTCGTGAGCCTTGGGCTCACGCAGGCGAGATCATTCGACTACACAAATGACGAGGTCTCATCGGCTGCGGAGAAGGCCCTATCCCTTCTACAAGATAGAGGGATGGGAAGACATCTCTAGGGAGAGCACGGGTAAGTGCCTTTAAGACTCAACCTTTACTTTGATAATTTTCATCATAACAGGAACTGATGATCCCTTCTGTTCGGGCAGAGAAACCCACCGACGCATGGGTGACCGAGCGGGTCGACGCCATGCTGAAGGCGGCGAAGAAGGATAGCGAGGTCACCGCGAGGTGGCCTACACTGCCAAAGCGTGCTTTCGTCCGCAAGACACCGAGGTGAGTTGCTCGAACCCTCGTCTGCGTCGCAGGATTTGCACCGCTTATTCACACTAACCTTCGCTTCTCAAACACACAGGAAGATGAGTTGATCCTCGGCAGGATCGTGAAAGAACTTTCTGAGCCTGAGAAGGAGAAGGCGAAGAAGAGCAAGGCCAAAGCGGCCACAAAGCCCAAGGTGGCGGCCGAGCCTCTGCGAGCTCGCCGCACACACGGCGCCGCCAGACATCGAAAAGACCACCACGCGCGACGGAGGGCGCCGAACAGAGCAAGCGGACTCGCGGTCAGCCCAGCGGGAAGAGACCAAGCTCCTCCCTCCTCGCCGAGCAAAGCGACGAAGAGGTAAAGAACATGACCCTCGGCTTAGGCGCATTACTCGCAGCTCACTCCGGCCATTTGGTAGCTACAACAACAGTCGCCGAGCGCAGGAGGCACGAAGAGGAGGTCACGCGCAAGGAAAAACTTCTTGCGTTGCGCGAGAGGAGTGCTCAGCTTACTAGGGAGCTGAGCGCATCGCCGAGAACACCCAAGGGCCAAAGCGGAGAAGCCGCCAAGGAGCCCCCGAGGAAGAGGCGGAAAGTTTCGGCGAAGAAGATCAGGATCAAGCCTTCCACGGCAGGTGTGTAGGAATCGATCTCTTGACCTTCCAACCTTCTGACCGCGTTAGACTTAACGATCATCTCTTTCTCGTCAGTTGCCCAAGAGGAGATCGCCACAGACGACGTCGAGGAGGCGCTCGAACGGTCGCTGCTGCCGAGCACCTACACGGTGCATCGCGAGGCGATAAGGCCGCAAGCCTCAAGGACAAGCCGGCGGCATGGAGCTCGCTCCCGCCAGTTCGGCGAAGTAACTCAGCCGACGCGCTCAAAAGCGCAGTGGAGCGGTGAAGGCGAGAGAAGCGGCCAGGCGCCAAGGACAATGGGGCCAAGATGATGGCTCGAAGTCGCCTAGGGCGGGCCGAGCAACGGTCTGCCAGAACTTCGTCGCAGGGGCAGCTTACCCCTGAGGCGGCGGGATTCTCCGGCGAGCAGGGTGAAACCCCAGCCGCCAAGGAGCAAGAAAAAGCCCCCGAGCAGGTCGCGCAAGTCGTCCTGCCCGTGGCAACAACGGCGCCACCCAGCGGAGTGGCTCCGGCCTCGCCCGAAGACGTTCGGGCGGAAGAGAAAGAGGAAGAGGAGAGGGAGCGCGGAGACGAAAGCGCTTCGCCCGTTGCCCCTGCTCCTGAGCAGACGTGCTCCCGCAAGAAGAAGGAGCAAACAAGGCAGCGACGGGAACAACGCACCCGTCTCATCCCGCACGAGCGGGGCTTCGTGGCGCATGGCCTCGAGGACCGCCTGCGTCGTGGTTTGAAGCATCGGCTTGGCAAGGTAAACTCCAAGGCCAAACCTTGTTCGCTTTAATCAGATTATCGCAGTGTTTAACTTGATCTTCTCCCTCGTGTCTTTAGGGATACCATGACGGAATTCGAGGATCGGATCACTGCTGAACGACGCCCGTCTTGGTATCCCTCCCGGAGCATCTCCAATGAGGATCCCGGCAAGGCTCTCTCTACCGCCCAAAACCAGAGCCTACCAAGGCGAAGCGAAGAAGCTCAAGGCCGAGTGACCTAAGAGAGGCGTTCTCCGAGGCCCTCTTAAAAAGCCGTGGAGCTTGCAAGAAGCCGTGAAGGTCGGGCGCCATGAAGAGAAGCCGGGCGGACGAAGTGGCTCAAGAGCAACTTCGCCGACGCTGCCTCATCAAGGGACCAGCTCATGGCGGAAGCCAAGAAGCTTAAGGCCCAACTCGCCAAGGAAGAGCAAACCTCCATGGGTCTCAAGCCAAAATCTCGACCACATGGGCTTCATAGGAAGAGATCGAGGAGATCTTGCGGGATGACGATGAGGGCGATCACCGCAGAGAAGAAGGTCAAGGAGCCGGACGAGCAATCAAGACGGCCGAAAGAATGAGTCACCAGAAGCGAGGCTCGACCGATCAGTCTGGCGCCAAGACCGAGGAGGTCGAGGCCATCCGGCAGAGGCTGGCGCAAAGCAAGCGAACAAGGAGGAGATCGAACGCCCGAGCCAAGCCCGGAAGGAATCAAGGCTCGAGGTGAAGTCGTCGCCTCAAGTTAGAAGTTGAGGATCTAAAGGAGCAGCTTGCTCCTAAGTAGCACCGCGGCTGTAACCCGAAGGGGCCTTGTACCTGAAACTTATGATTAACGCAATGAAGTACTTACCTTTTTTCCCCGCAAAAAGAGCAAAGAAAAGACAAGAACAAACGAGCATCGAGAGAAAAGCGAATAGCGCTAAGAAGTTTAAGAAAACCGGTAGAGCGCTTTGCCTAACTCCCCGTTCACAGTACCGCCGAGAACCTAAGTTTGCGAACCCAACAGGTGCACAAGAGAAAGAGCGACACCCTAGCCCCCGGTACGGACGATGCTCGAGAACCTAAGCTTGAGAACTCGAGCACGTGCGTAGAGAGAAAGAGCGTCACCCGTACCTTGCTCGATGTATTCCATAGTCTGCTCGTTGAAGTAAGTTAGGCAGTTCCGAGAGTAACCGAACAAGGAAAGTGCCTCTGCCGCGGGGGGCTTACGAGAGCAGGCTTTGCCAATTGGTCGCGCCGAGCAGTAAGTGCCTCTGCCGCGGAGGGCTTACGAGAACATGCTTAGCCGCAAGGTGGAAGGGCCGCTTTACGCAACCCTGAGTTTAGGAACTTATCGAAACTAGATACGTGTAGGGAACGATTCTTAAGATTACGGGACCAAGAGTTCGCAAGACCGGGCAGCCATCAAGTGTTACCAGAGAGAAAGAGGTTGTCTTCAAAAGACCAGAAGTGAAAAAGGCGCAGAGGCCGCGAGAATTCACTTAAGAATTGGATTGAACTTTACATGGTGCCCGAGAGACTTGGACGAAATAAGGCGCGAAGTTTAACAAAAAAACGCAGAGGCTAAGCAAACAAAGAAGACCTACACAAAGAACATACGGCCGGGTCGATGTTCCAAGTCTTTGGTCGCTCTCTCCGCCCTCCATTGCCAGCGAACAGCCCGGGCGAAAGCGGAAGAAACGACCGTGAACGGGCCCTCCCATCGAGGAGTTAACTTGTTGGCATTGGACAAGTTCTGGACACGGCGCAGAACGAGGTCGCCCGCCTTCAAAGCCCTTGGTCGAACTGACTTGGCAGCGTGCCGGCGAAGATCTTGCTGGAAGCGTGCCATTCTGACTTGTGCCCGTTCGCGTGTGCCTTCGAGGAGATCGAGATCGAGTAGGCGCTCTTGCTCGTCGTCAACTAAGTTGACCGAGCTCGTGCGAGACGAACCGAGTACTATTTTGGCGGGCAGGATAGCTTCTGCACCGTAGACCAGTTGGAAAGGAGTTTCCCCAGTTGCCCGACTGGCCGTAGTGCGAACTGCCCAGAGGACGGAAGGAACTTCGTCGACCCAGGCTTTGTTGTGCTCGCGGAGAGCAGCGAACACCCGCCGTTTGATACCCTGTACGATCTGTCCGTTAGCTCGCCGATCGCTCCATTGCTCGTGGATGCGCCACGAAGCGAAGCGACACTTGGTGCCCACTGCTCGCAGATTCTGGAATAGCTCGCTTCGAAACTAGGTACCGTTGTCCGTGATCAGCTTATGGGGGATCCCAAAGCGCGTGACCACGTTGCTTTTGAAGAAGCGCACAGCCGTTTTGGCGTGAAGAGACGACACAGGCTCTGCCTCAATCCACTTTGTAAAAGTGTCGATGGCGACGAGCAAGTGCGTGTAGCCCTTGTACCCCTTAGGGAATGGGCCGAGCAGATCCAGACCCCATGTGGAAAAAGGCCAAGAAGGGGGGATCGTTTGGAGCTCTTGGGCGGGCTTATGTGCCTTCCGGGCGTGAAATTGGCAAGCCTTGCACTTAGTCACAATGTCCCGGACATCTTGTAACGCAGTGAGCCAATAATAGCCCATGCGAAACGCTTTGCCGACCAGAGTTCTGAAGGAGGCGTGGTTGCCACAGGCACCCTCGTGTATGTCCCTAAGAAGGAACACACCCTCCTGTTGCGAGATGCACTTGGAGAGAACTCCCGAGCACCTTGTCGGTGAGGATGCCATCCACAAGCTTGTATGGAGCAAAGACGCCTTGTAAGCCGAACGCCGCTTGCGTCGTCGGCGGGTCCCATCTGCAAGATACCGGACAAATGGCGTTGTCGATCCATGACACTTTCGATAACGGAGACAGCACCACTGCTCTGTTGCCTCGTCCGAGACGTGATTGAGGGCTTGTAAAGGTGCTCGACGAGCACCCTGCCGAGCGAGTTAGCGTGAGGATCCAAACTTGGATAGTTGGTCGCCAGAAGTTGTCCTTCACAGGCACGAAGAGCACTTCAAAAATCGAAGTGCCGCTCCAACTTCCTCACTTCAACCGTATCGCGCCATTGAGTCATCGCAAAGACCGATACTCCTTGTTCACCGTTGATGACCACCGTGAATCTCCTTCACGGTTAGTCGTTGGACACCGAGCGACTTGCACGCTCTTAGTCCCGCGAGAGGGTTCGTACTCGCAGGCGTTGTTAGTCGCCGCGAAGTGTAGTTGGATAGAATCTCGAGTTGCTCTCCATTAGGGAGATGAGAACAAAACCAGCCCCGAGTGTCCAAAGGCGCGAGCCATCAAAAACATGGTCCAAGGGGTTCATCGGGTTGCTCGGGAGCTTCACGAGATTTGGGCGAACAAGTCCATTCAATGACGAAGTCAGCTAGGA
This sequence comes from Raddia guianensis, assembly GCA_036346415.1. Classification (NCBI taxonomy): domain Eukaryota; kingdom Viridiplantae; phylum Streptophyta; class Magnoliopsida; order Poales; family Poaceae; genus Raddia; species Raddia guianensis. The sequence continues at coordinate 27,854,861 of CM070543.1, read as the reverse complement.
CTGGACTTAATAGCGTTCGGGCGACAAATAATGATTAAACTCTGCTAATTACATTGCCCACTTAGCTATACGTCCGCTAGATTCCTTGTTCCGTAGGATTTCTCCCAGAGGGAACGTGGTCGGGACCAGTATTTGATGTGCCTGGAAATAGTGGCGAAGCTTCCTGGAGGACATGAGTAAGGCGTAGAGTAGCTTCTGGACCTCAGGGTAACGTTCCTTTCATCCGTGAAGTACCTCGCTCACGTAATAGATTGGTCGCTATATGCCTTCCCTTTCGACCGTCAAGACCGCGCTCACCGCTTGTGGCGTGCAACCAAGGTACAGCAGGAGCTGCTCGCCATACCACGGGGTAGTCAAGACGGGATGATTGGACAGGTATCGCTTCAGATCTTGGAAGGATCTATCGGCTTCTTCTGTCCACTCGAAACCATTGTGCTTGCACAGGGCCTTAAAGAAGGGCAACCCGCGTTCGCCTTGACGGGAAATAAACCTGCTTAGAGCAGCCATCCGCCCCGTGAGACTCTGTACTTCCTTTACGGTAGTTGGAGCCCGCATATTTTCAATGGCCTCGATTTTTCGTGGTTGGCGTAAATACCTTGCGAACCAATAACATAACCGAGCAACATTCGGATCGAACACCAAAGGTACACTTCTCTGGATTTAATTTTATTCGATGCCCGTGAGATTACGAAAAGTCTCGGCGGGTCTTTTACATGATCTGGAGCAAACTTGCTCTTTACAACTATGTCGCCGACATAGACCTCGAGTGTTTTTCCACGCTGCTCGGGAAGGTCTTCTCCATTAAAGCTGAACGTGGCACCAAAGATTCTTGCAACCGAAAAGACATGGTCGAGCAGCGTAAAGTGCGAAGGGGTGATGAAGGCAGTCTTCTCTTCATCCTCGGGGGAGATGCTTATTTGGTGATAACCGGAGTAAGCATCTAAAAAACTCAAGAGCTGGGCATCCGCAGTCGCATCGACCAATTTGGTCAATCTGAGGCACGGAAGTTGTCCTTAGGACAAGCGGCGTTCAGATCGTGTGATCAACACACATCCTCCACTTGCCGCCTTTCTTCTTTACAATGACAGGGTTGGCTAACCACTCGGTGTGATCAACCTCGCGGATGAACCCGGCGTGGCGGTTGCTGTCGATCTTTGATGATCCCCTGCTTGAATTGAAAAGCGAAAGCTTCCGCGAATGGCTTTTTGTCCGACCGACAGCCGGTTTGTGCTCGATGACCTCCCTTGGGACTCCGGCATGTCGGATGGCTCCAGACAAACACATCTGCATTAGCTTCGGAGGAAGGCAATGAGCTCGCTTTCCTATTTGGGGTCAGATTGGCCCCAAAGTGGCTATCTTGGAAGTATCATCAAGGACGCTGAACTTCCTTGGTTTCTCCCCTGGTGAAGGGAGACCTTAGGGCGTCAGACTTGGTCTGCGGAACTTGAGACCATGGCGGAAGCCGACGACCAGCGAGGGACTGCTCGTCGTAATCCAGAGCAGCTTTGTAATTGCCCTTTACCGTGATTATACCGTTAGGGCCTGGTATCTTGACGCAATGGTATCCATGATGGGACACGGCCATGAACTTACCAAGAGATGGCCTGCCCAAGATCGCGTTATACGCGGATGGGAAGTCGACCACGTCGAAAGTGATCAACTCGTCCCAAAAGTTGCTTGGGTTGCGAAGGTAATCGGGCGGACAACCTCGCCTAACAACAGCTTGATGCTTCTCCGGAACAATTCCGTAGAAGGGCATTGCGACTTCCTTGACTTAGAACGAGGAATCGCATCTCGTCCAAGACCTTAGCGAAACAAGTCCAAAGCGCTCCCGCCGTCTCGAGTACACGGCCAACTCTCGCGTTCGATGGTCGGGCGACCACCGAGGGAGCCACCGAGGCTTGGTCATCCCAATGGGGCAATCCTCCCGAGAGAAGGAGATGGGGACCTCGGTCCACTTCATCGATTCGGTGAGGTTTTGCCTTTTCGACGTTAATGGACCTCCCGGCGGCTTCCTTAAGGCTGCAACGAGAGGTATAAGCGAGGAGCCGAAGATGACGGCGATATGGTTCACGGGCTCTTGATATTCATCATCATCTTCCCGATCACCATCGTCGGTTTGGCGCTATTCCTTACCGCATCACCTTGTTCGGCGGGGTGGGCATTGGGCCCTTGCCATTGTAGAAATCCTCGAGCTTTGCGCCCAAGTTCTGCGATGGCGTATGTCGTGCCCGTAGTGTTGGTGGAATTCTGAGAATCGGTCGCTTGGACCTTTCTTGCCTTGTCCGCCTCCACGAAAGGTGCTTTTTGCCCTTGTAGTTATTGTTGGGCTTCTTCTGCCCATCCTTGGGAGGAGGTGCGTGATCTATACCAGCGACGGTATTGTTCGCATCACCTTTATTTTTCTTCTTCTGGGACTTCTTGTCACCAGGGTTGTTCTTGCTCTTCTTCTTCTCATCTACACCAGGTTAGGCGAACTTCGCCCTTGTCAAACGCCTTCTTAGATCGAACGCGCTCTGCCGCATTGGCATAGCGATCACCGCCTTTGAACAAACAGTCGTTGGCGATCAGGTCTCGTTGATCTCGAGATCCTGGGTGAGCCGCTCGTCGCGGACTCCGTTTTTGAAGGCGCGGACAACGGATTCGTCCGAGATGTTCGGGATCGTGTTGCGAATCTTAATGAAACGCTTCACGAAGTTGCGGAGGTCTCCCGTTCATCCGGATCATCCGGTGCAGATCATCCTCCTTGCCCGAGACGCGCGTGCGTGACTCCGGAAATTAGCGATCGAGGCGTCACAAAGCGGGTTCCATGAGTGATGGAACCCTCCCGCTAATTGAATGACCACGTCCGGCGCGCCCTCAAGGACGATCGGGAGGTAGTTAGCCATAACGAGCTCGTCACCCCCGGCCGCCATGATGGCCGGAGCGTAGATGGAAAGGAATTTCTCTGGGTTCTGAGTCCCATTGTACCTCTCCATGTGACCGGGCTTGAACTTTGAGGGCCACCGGACAGCCCGACGCTCGTCAGAGAAAGCCCTGCAGCCCAAAGCATATGACCGGCCACCTTCCCCGGCAGAACCTAGTCTTGAGAAGACGTTGGTCCTGTTGCGCGGAGGAACTCCTGCTGAACGGGACGATTCGGCCTGGAGAAACTCTCTCCGGGACAATCCACCACGCTCCTTCCTCGTGGTCGCGACGATGCGCTCCTCACGAGGGGACCATCCGTGGTCATCGCGCGCGCTTGCCCCTGTGGTCGCGATGACTACGAGGACTCGGCGAGCGACGGCGACCACGGGTAGCCTGCTCATGGACAGTGATCCTTCGATGGTGACGAGGGTCACGCGATCGATCAGAGCTGTCCGAATCATTCCGGGCAGTTTGACTACGCTGCCTGGAGGAATTATTGACTTCTCCTAGAGTCTTTAGGCCTTCAGCGAGTCGCTCTAGGTTAGACGCAACAGCATCGCCCATGCGGGCGAGATCAGCTTGATTGGTGGATCTAAGGACCGTTGCTATAGCTTCGAGCCGTTCCCGACTCTGATCTATGGGTCCCGGGATCCCTGAACCATCCGTGTTTTGCCCGACTGGAGTTCGGTCACGCGGGTAATTGACCCGAACAGGGGAAGCTTCTGCCGGGAGACTTAGCGCCGGCACGCGAGGTGGGTCGCGACGCTGCCGCTTACACCGATCGCGAAACCGTGCCAAGGTCTGATTGATGGAATCATCGAGGCTGCGACGAATGACGTCTTGCTCGCGAGCAGCCAGCGCGACCTCATCTTGGTGCCGAGCAGAGTTAACCTGCCCGACCTCGCCAGCCGCCACAGCCCGTGCAGGATTATCAGAGGTTCCTACATCGGCCATGTTAATGCTGCGGGGGCCATGCGAGGGTATGCTAGACGGTGTCATCGCTGTGTCTCCACAGGTAGAATCTACCGACATAGCCTTGGAATCCGATAAATCTAAACCGTCGTAAAGATCATCGGTCTCGTAGTCATCGTCAATGACGGGAGTGCGATCTGCGACTATCTCTGCCATATAGGCTGAGACCTCCGTCCCAGATACGGAAAGTGTTCGAGACCGAACAGATCGGTCTGAACTGACAGGGGATGAGACATCCTGTCCTTCTGAGTCGTAACCCTCAGGAAGCATCTCTATATCGCTGACGGAGTTCGACATGCTCGATCTGCGTGTCCCCACGGACGGCGCCAGCTGTCGACGGTTGGGATATTGACCCAAGTCAACCAAGGTTCTTCAAGGAGGAGATAGGAGACACGCCCGAACAACCACTTAACAAAGAACGAACAGGAGATGGGGTTTTATCCCGTTCAGCCTCTCGAGAGATAATAGCCCTATGTCCAAATTTCTTTATATCAAAGAGGATTACAAGGTGGAACTCGGCGAGATCGGCAGGTCTCGGCGAGTAGTATCTGAAGAATCTATTGGTCCGGGTCCCTAAACGCCATAAGGGCCCCCTTATATAGTACGAGACAAACCGACCTACTGAGGAATATCGGGCCAGTTAACTACGAGATCGTGAATCGAACTCAAGACATGCCAAATATAACCTACGGTAGATAAGGTAATCTCCTAATCTTGGGGATCACGACTCCTAATCCAATCCGGGAAACCAACGTCCGGGTCTTCACGTAGTCGTGCGCAACTCCTGTTCGAGACGGACTCAAACACGATTCATTGGCTGTTACGCACCATGCCAGCCAGGATGCTGTTCGGCAGGATGCATATGGGCCAGATAGAACCTTCCAGGGAGCTGGGCCCTGGCAGGCTGTTCGATTGGGTTGTCAGGGAGTGGGCCATGGCAATGGGCCATGATCTAATCCCCGACAGCTAGCCCCCGAGACTCAAGTGGAAGGACTCACTAGAGTGGGGTCTTCTCTTGAGACTCCAAGTCACGAAGAGGGAAATTTCTTCGCTACAAAGACGTGTAACAAGCGAATCGAACAGGTCAAGGTTCAACCGAACAAGGCGTGCTCGGGACCGAACAAACCCGCCAAAGGCGGCTACATTGCGTCGAGCGAGAATCGCTTCGCCCGAAAGCGAGCACTCACCTTCAGTCACGAACCTTTGGAAAAAATAGCCGTTGGCAGGCTCCAACGGTAACTTCCTATCGCTGCGCAGTGAAAACAGGCGACCGCTTTACCTAGCCGTTGCGGTAAAAACTAGCCGCTCGGGACAAAACCGTTGCGAGCCGCTTATACGGGACTATAAAAGCACCAAGCCGCCAGCGCCGGGCGAAGAGTCGCCTGCCCGCGCGAGGTGATCCAGCCCGAGCACGGAGCTCGTCGCGGGACCGAATCGCGCGCTCCAGGCGAAGAGCTGCCCGGTGCGAGGTGAATCACAACCCGATGCAGTCAGAGCCGCAAGAGAACGTGTGAAATCAACGCTTTACTCATGATGTATTCCTTGCGCAGTGTTAGCGTTGTCTTGATAAGTGCAGGACCGACGCTTGGAGTGCCCGTTGCGATGAGAATCGGCTTACGATGGGCTTGCCCGTTGCGATGAGAATCGGCTTACGGTGGGCAGGACTCCGTTGGTGGCGCACTATCTTGACTTAGCCGAACTGTGAAGGTCAGTGCCGGGCAAAGGCAAGAAATCATATGCGGGTGAAGTGAATCAGTCTCCGGGCATGCGCAGAGCAAACCCGGAAAGAGAGGGATGCAGACATCGGTTTTGGTGGGGAAGCCTGGAACCTCACCGCGACCATCACCGGAGTCTGACGCTCCACGTTCCTGTATTTTCTGCAAAAGACAAACAAGAAAGAAGTCAGCAAGGGGAAAAAGAGAGCAAGAAAAGGCTCTAAGAAGAGCAAAGCGAGTTTTGGAAAACACGCAAAAACGACCTACCCGCACAAGACATAACTTTTTTCGCACGTCCCGATAGCGTTAGTGTCACCTCGGCGAATCACGAACCGACGCAAGGAGTGCCCGTTATGCGATGAGAATCGACTACGGTGGGCGGGACTCCGTGGGTGGTGCATTGCTCGATTACCGTGTCGGGAAGGGCGTAGCATGGAAAAAAAAAGGCGTGTGCGGCAGCAAGTCTGCAGCCGCGTAGCTAGGACCGCTAACCGTGGAAGGCGACGGACCTTAGCCGCAGTAAAACGTCGAGGCGAAATCTTATCCGGCATGGACCCGTGCAATACAGTGTCGCCTCGGCGAGTGCGGAACCAACGCCAGAGTGCCGTTATGGATGAGAATCGACTACGGTGGGCATGCCCGTTATGATGAGAATCGACTACGGTGGGCGAACTCCATCGGTGGTGCACCGCTTGTTAACCGAGCCGCATGCACCGTCGCCGGATAAAAGACATGCTCTCGACGCTGGGAGCGCTCTGGAGCGAAAGACCAACGAGGTTTTGGAAAACAACGCTAAGGAAAGGAACTGAAAACTGAAACGCGTCACAGGGGTTGCGAAATTTAGCTCAAGTCCCAATCGACCGAGGAGAGGCGATCCTCAAAGAGCTGGCGGAAACTCAAGACCGCCGAGCAACACTTGAATCAGAGCGAGAGTCGATCGAGCGGCTTTTCCCGCAAAAAGAGCAAGAAAGACAAGGACGAACAGAAACCAAGAGCAAGGCGAACAGCGCTAGAAAGTTTTAAGTAAACCGGTAGAACGCTAGCCTAACTCCCACCCGTTGTGCGGTTGCCGAGGACTGAGTTTGCGAACTCGAACAGTGCACAAGAGAAAGAGCGACGCCCTAGCCCCTGCAGACAGACGATGCATGAAGACCGTGTCGGTGTAATAAATACCGGGATACAAAGAGTCCCGAGAAGGCCAAGAGGCCCCACGCGTCGGCGGGCGAAAGCAAGGCCCAGGCGTGGCGAGCCCCGGGAGGCCAAGAGGGCCCCACGCGTCGGCGGGTGAGCAAGGCCCCAGCGCTGGCGAGCCCCTCTGAAGACGAGGCGAGGCCCCACGCCAGCGGGCGTGGGCGAGCCCTCTCAAGACGCAGGCGAGGCCCCACACGCCAGCGGTGCGTGGCGCAGCCCCTCTCAAGACGAGGCGAGGCCCCACGCGCCAGCGGGTGCGTGGCGAGCCCCTCTCGAGACCAAAGCGAGGTCCCACACGTCGGTGGGGCCAGCGGCGGGAACGCTGTGAATGAGTATTCGGACGAAGGCTCCCCCTGCTGCGAAGGATGAAGCGCATTTAATGAGACATCACGCGCGGATAGACATCTGAAGAAATGATTACCGCTACAGTGACCCTTGCAGGTCTGAGCGGCTGTCACATCATGTGGCGCAGAAGAATTGACCGGCAGAGAGAAGGTTTGCTTGAGGAGGCCGCCTGTCGGGAGGAGCGGTAGGGGCCCACCCGCAGACTCACCGGTGTAGGATCTGTGCGGGTTAGAGGCCACTTGCGGCACGCGAGGCGAGCGCCCGGCGTGGTGCAAGGCACGTTTTCGTCTCTTCTGCCGTGTCTTGTCGGTGTCTTGAGTATCAGACGCTTACCCCTCGGCTCTCTCCGCCAGTTCAAAGCTTGTATAACAGGGGAGGAGAGAGAGGGGAGGAGACACGTAAGGTGCAGACGTTGCACAAGCATAGGTTCCGAACACACGCAGTTCACAAGCACCCTGTAAACACATTCCCATTCAACCACAATCGAGAAAAGAGCTAAGGCTCGGCGGAGTAGGACTATTACCCGCGAGGGGTCCGAACACAGGTAAATCTGTGAGTCGCTCCTTGTTGTGCCCGACGCTCAAATCGAACCGAGCTTGATCGAGTTGGCTAGCGCCTAAAAATCTAACCAGGTGTGATCCGCAGTGGTTGAGCGGAGAACACGCCGTCGATGTCGGCGGCGGTAGAGGCGCTAGTATCGGTTCAAGCTCTTGACCCTTCTTCAGCGGCGATGGCGGAGCAAAGATCGCGATGGAGCGAAGCGGCCGCTAGAGCCGCTGCCACGAGTCGGCCGCGATGGCGATGAATCACCCGGCGGTAGCCGCCGCTAGGGTCGGAACCTGGCGAAAGCGGCCGCCCGGCCAAGCTAAGCGGCGCTGGCCTTGGAGGAGTGCACTCGGCTAAAACCTCCATGCGGCGGGGCCTTGCCGAGAACCCACGGTTCCGGTGACTCGGACTCCGGCGGCACCGTGGTTGGCAACAGGCCCGCTACGTCGATGCCGCCGCGACGGTGGTGCAAGTTTCGGGGGGTGTGGGAACCGGTGTTTCCGCTTCCTCCCGTTCTTTGTTGCCCTCGCACTCTCTCGCAGATCTCTGGTGAGGGGGAGGCCAAGACGACAAACCGGCGACCCCTCGGGGCTCGGCTCGGCGGCAAGCGTCGCAGTGGCGTGATCTCCGGTCCCATTTGGAGGATCGCCACTTGTCGCATGGAGAAGACTGCGTGATAAGCTCCGCGGGCCGCGAACGCAGCGCTGCGACCACGCTGTCATTGCCGCGCGAGGACCAAAGAAGAGGGTCCAGCAGAGCTGCCCGGCCATGAGGTGGCGCTTCTTGGCGCCGCCTAGCGGCGAAGGGGCGAGGCAGGACCGCGTCCAGAGCGAGAGGCTCCGGCGTCGGGTGCCGCGCCTTTTCTAAGTAGTCTGCGCCGTGTCCGATGGGTCGAACGGTTTCGTCCGCCCCATCGAAAAAATATGACGGCTCCACCAACCCCGACAAGTTTTGCGAGATCTACACGACGGTGATGCGGCCGACAGAGGGTCGGGAAGGTTCTCGCGAACTACTTCCCGCGTCCTCACCGGCGAGCCCGCTCGTGGCTCATGAACCTGCCCGAGTCCGTGGGGTCATGGAAGGAGCTCTCGGGCTCTTCGTCACCAACTTCGGGGCACCTTCGAGCAGCCGGGGTAAGGCGACCTCACCACGTGGAAGCGAGAAGAAAGAGAGCCGCGCGACTATATTCGGCGCTTGGTCCAGTCCGCAACACCATCCTCGACATCTCCATCGACGCCGTGGTCATGGCATTCGGAGGCGCCCGAGACCCCAAGGTCAAGGAGAAGATGGCCACCCGCAAGATCAAACGACGGAGGAGTTTTTCACCTTGGCGCACAAGTCGCCCTTCAAAGTGAGGCTCGCATCCGCCCGGCCTATGGGGAGGGATTGCAAGGTGGCGAGGCCGGACCTCGAGGAACCCCGGGTAAGGACAAGAAGAAGCGCAAAGGCGGCCGAGACCGGCAGGTCATGGCCGCCGAAAGCTGACGACGACGACGATCATGGGCGAAGCCGCAAGAATGGGCGCGCGGGCGAAAAGAGGAGGAGGTCGCGGCGCCGGCGGTACGGTCCCGTAGGGCGGCGGGCGGCGGCCATGGCGACGCCGTGGTCGCGACAGCCCCCATGCACGCGACGAGGCGAGACCGTCGCCCGTGAAGTGGGATGGAAGGCCTTCTCGTCCCCATTCACCGCAACAACTACCACGACTTGGCGGTGCCATGTCGCCGACAAGATGGTGGTCAAGCGAGTCCACGAGCGGCGGCAGCAGCAGCGTCCGGCGATGGCAAGGGCAAGGAGGCGGCTTCGCTGGTTTTCAGCAGGGGCGCGAGGTTACCGTCATCCACGGCGGTTCGGCCACCTATCCGTCCCACGCTAGCTTTAAGCGTGCGATGAGGGAAGTGTGCGCCGCCGTGCAGCTTTGGGTCGATAAGGCGGTGGCGTGGTCGAGCAACCGATCGCGTTGATCAAAGCCGATCACCCGGCCCGATCCGCCCTGGACATCTCCAGATCGTGGTTGCGCCCACGGTCCGAAATGTGAAGCTAGGGCGGGTGCTGGTAGACGGAGGGAGTTCCCTCAACCTCCTGTCCGCTCGGGTCGCCACGGCGCTCCAGATCCAGCAGCGGGAGCTCCGTCCAACACTCCCGTTCTTCGGCATCGCGCCGGGGGCTGAGTCCGTCCCGCTGGGGCGCGTCGGTCTCCCGGTGACGTTTGGAGGCTCCGACAACTTCCGCACCGAGATGCTCGAGTTCGAGGTGGCGGACTTCGACCTCCCCTACAACGCCATACTAGGTCGGCCGGCGCTGACCAAATTCATGGCGGTTTGCCACTATGCGTACATGGTGGTGAAGATCCCGGGGCCAGCTGGCCCCATCGTCTTGAAAGTGGACCGCCCGGAGGCGCTCCGCTGCGACAAGGACGCTCGCTTTGGCGGCGCGATCGGCGCCTGTAGGCCGAGGCTTCGACTGGGAGCTCCTCCGCGAAGACCGTGCCTCCCCGGTTCGTCCGCGCAGAGGTTAAGGCGGTCTCCTGACGAAGTCGACCGGCAAAGACCGTTCGGGTGGGCGCCTCTCTCGACCCCAAATAGGAAGGCGCTCTGTCTCCTTCCTCCATCCTAACGCAGACGTGTTTGCGTGGCAACCGTCCGACATGGCCGGGTTCCTGGAGGTGATTGAGCACAAATTGGCGACGTTCCCGGCGCGCGACGGTCATGCGAAGGTCCGAAGCGATCGGTGGAGCGCCGAAGTTATCCGCCAGAGGTGGACAAGCTTTAAGGGCGGGAGTCGTCCCGCGATGTCACCCATCCTGTGGCTCACGAACCCGTCCTCGCAAAGAAATCCAACGGCGCCGGAGGATGTGCGTGGACTTCACCGACCTCAACAAGGCGTGCTCGAAGGATCCGTGCCCGCCGTCCCCGCATCGATCTCATCGCCGACTCAAGCTGGGTGCGAATCAACAGTATGCTTTACGGATGCGCATCGGGTACCACCAGATTAGCATGGCGAAAAAGATGAAGACAAGATCGCTTTCGTGGCGCCCATGGGCGCTCATCGCTATACAAGGATGGCGTTCGATCGAAGAATGCAGGCCCAACCTATCGGCCGGGCCATGCATATCGCCACCGCCCCCAAATAGGGCGAAACATGGAGGTGTATGTCGATGATCCGTGGTGAAGTCCAAGAAGGCGGAGGAGTTGATCGACGACCGGAAGAAACCTTCACCAACCCGAGAAAGTATCGCATCAAGCTTAATCGAGAATGCGTGTTCGCCGTTCCGTCAAACCGCTGCTGGATTCTCGTCTCCCGAGGGGATCGAGGCGAACCTGACAAGATCGCAGCGATCGAGAACATGAAGCCCCGACACGACTTCGCGCGGATGCGGTGCTTGGTGGGTCGCTTGACCTCCCCGGCCGCTTTATAGCTCGCCTGGGGATAAAAGTCTCCCACCGCTCAAGCTCCTAAAGAAGATCAACCAGCCGAGTGGACGGCGGAGGCGCAGGAGGCGTTCGACGGTCTCAAGAAGTATCTTACCTCTCCGCCAGTCTTGGTCGCCCCGCACCCGGCGAGCCGCGATCTCTCACGTCGCGGCAAACCCCTGTGGTCGGTAGCGGTGTTGGTGGCGGAAAGAGAAGGCGTTCAGCGTCCTATTTACTACGCCGGCAAGGTCCTCCACGACGCCAAACAAGGTATTCACAAACCGAAAGATGCTTACGCCAGTCTTGTGGCGTCCGAAGCGTCATTACTTCGAGGCGAGAGTTACGATGTTGACCAAGTATCCTTGCGGAGATCCTCTTCAACCGCGAGGTGACGGGTTGCATCGCCAAGTGGGCCATGGAGCCGCGAATTCGATCTCAAGTTCGCTCCCGAACGCCATCAAAGGGCAAGCTCGGCGGAGTTCGCCGTGAATGGACTCCGGCGACACAGAAAGCCGAAGACACCCCAAACCCTCGCCGTGGACTCTCTTCTTCGGCTCATTCCGCCGGAGGGGTCGGGTCAAGGCGTCGTCTGGTGTCTCCACGGCGATGTCGTCCGAAGATCTGGTGGTCTTGGACTTCCGCGCCACCAACAACGCCGCGAGTATGAAGGATCGCCGCCGGGGCTCGGGGTGGCCGACCCTTGGCATCCGGCGACTACAAGTAAAGGCGACTCTCTTACGGTCATCAACCAGCGAGGAAGAATTTCTCTGCCGGATCCCGCATGGCGGCCTACAGCGAGGTGCGGTTGGAGCGGCACCGAGGGTTGGGCTTCGTGCACGCCCTCGCCGCGACAACTACATGGCGGATGAATCGTCCCTGCATTGCCTCGCCGAGGCACATGTTCCGGTAGGGTCTTTGAAGAAAGACTTACGCGCCGTCCGTCGTAGCCCCCACTCGGCGGGGCGACGCTTTCCTGACGCAGCCCCACTTCGAGTAGACGCCACCAATCTCGCCTGACTCCGGTTGGAGGAAGGAGGCGGAAGAACTGCTGAGGCGGTTGAGGCGGAAATGCCAAGCCAGGCAGAGTACGCCGGCGACAATGTACAGAACGTCGTCACACTCGTCCGGGAAGGTCAGTGGATGGATCCTATCCTAGCGGAAGTTGATCTTTTGGGCATTGTAGGGCCTGGAAAAAAAAAGGACAGAAATTAAGATGCCGCCGGATTGAGAGAAATAGTTTCATAAGTATAAGATGCTTCCGCCGAATGCAAGAGAGCACTTACGTCTTTTCGTATAAATCATAGATATTTATGTTAAAAAAATTTGAGATGAATAAATAAAGGAGGACGCCTAGCGTCGGACGTTCGGCAGAGACCTTTGGATCGGACGCATCGGATTTGCTTCCTGCGTTCGGCTTATGAGCTAGCGGAAGCATATCCTCTGACTTTATTTGGCCACCGACATGCGGGCCACAGTACCACATGGGCTCACATGTCAGTGCCTCAAAGTCACAGAACTGTAAAGTCAGAGGATTTGCTTCCTGAGCTAGCTATATGGCAGTGTGCAAGCAAATCCAGCGGCGCAACACACAAATTGGAGCAGTGCCATTGGCTGGCACTAGCTGTTCCAATTTAGTACTCTGTATCATGCATTTTTGTTTTATCTAGTTAAACATTTCGTTTTATCTCTTTAAAAACATTTTTTTTTCGGTTTCCACGGGTGGAACATCTAAATAGTGCTGAAACTAGGAACATGCATGCTATGCTGGTTAATTAGGCCCACGAGTAATTAGGCTGCATGCAACGCCGGATAATTAGGCCCATGAACAATTAGGCCTGTGGCTTGTAGTTTGCGCCTGACGGCCTGTCTAGGAATGCGCTCGCGCGTGGCGATCTGTCTAGAAGCGGGCTCGCGCGTAACGTCCGATCTGATGGTGTCGGTGCAAAAATCACCAGACCAGATCCCCATTTTATATACTACTATTGACGCGGAAAAGTGGTTTCCCGGTACCAACTACCGCTGAACAGCAGGGGATCGGGCTTTCCGAGGACGTGCCAGCCGATTTGACCTTTTACAATCGGCAAGGTTTTCGATAGGCAAGCTGCCGGCGAAGCAATAGCGATTCACCGATAGCTTGGACGATAATCCGATGATCGGCTTAACGATGAGACGTCGAGCCGATGGAGCGAGATGGAGCCTAACACCTCTGGCGGACGGCGATGCGCAGCAATGCCGCCGAGAGATAGTATTCCGATGCCGACGGCGAGGAGATCGGACTGAACCGAGACAGTCCCTACCGATGGAGTCAACGGCGAAGAGATCGAACTTAATCGAGACAGTAGACGCCGGCGTGTACTTTGAGTACCGATACGAGAGGATCGATCGGATTCATAGCACAAGGGTAATGTGAGACGAAATAGTAGATGTATTATTGATTGATAGATAGAGAGTTTTACATCTTTGCACGGCACCTTATTTATACTAAAGACGCACCGCTAATCCGGTAACTTGACATGGACTCTATCTCTTAATTACCTAAAATAACTAACCGACTAAACTTATCGTGCAAGGCACGGACTAGATACAAACCGACTCGAATACTATTACTAATAACACTAATATTATTTATCGATAATGCTTCTCATCGTAAGCGTCCAAGACGATCGGACGCTTCAAATCCGGCCGCTCAACCGCCCAAGAGAGCTCAGACGCGGAGACGTGGTTCGCACGGCCGCCGCCGCAATGTTTTTCCTAAGCCAACGACTAGTTGTTGGACTTCGTCCCACCAATAGCGACATGCAAAAGAGGAAGTAGAAACAACGACTAGTTGTTGGCTGATTCATTTTTCAGTTGATTTTAAACTTGTCTTTTTATATAAAATTAATATAGTACTCAAAATTTGCAAAAATAAATTTTGAATTTCATCAAAAATTCTAAACAAACCATTTTAAATACTTTAATTTTTTATTTTAATTGTTCCACGAGGCAAATATAATTGTTCGCACAGACAAATATAGTTGTTCCACGAGACAAATATAATTGTTCCCAAAGGCAAATATAATTGTTCCAAAGGCAAATACAATTGTTCCACGAGGCAAATATAGTTGTTCAAAAGGCAAATATAATTGTTCCCATAAAAAAATATAATTGTTCCACGAGACAAATATAATTGTTCCCAAGAGCAAATATAATTGTTCCAAAGGCAAATACAATTGTTTTACTAGGCAAATATAATTGTTCCCAAAGACAAATATAGCAAATATAATTGTTCCACGAGGCAAATATAATTGTTCCCAAAGGTAAATACAATTGTTTCCGTAGGCAAATATAATTGTTCCCACATGCAAATAAAATTATTCCACGAGATAAATATAACTGTTCCGAAAGGCAAATACAATTGTCCCAAAGGCAAATATAATTGTTCCTTGCGGATTAATTCCAAAAGGCATAAGAATCGCCAACAGTCGTCGGCCACAAACACCCCGACGTCACAGCTAGCTTGACTCTTCCTCAATCACAGCTAGCCTCACCTACAGATGAAGCTCTCCCCACACTAGTTTGACGTCGGCCGAAGCTAGCCCGACGTCATAGCTGCAATATTTGTCGTCGGCCGCATGAACCCCGACGTCACAGCTAGCCTGACCGATCGATCAAGCCCTAGCTACTAATCGATCAAACTCTCCCCGTGACATCGGCCTCAATGCGGCCGCCGACACAGGTCGTTCCCCCCAATGCCGGTTCTCTCTCGCGGGATAATTACCCCTCCGTACAAGTTTTCAAATAAGAAGTTTGGTCGCATTTCAAATTATTAAAAGCTATCATCGCACTACACGCTCCTCCCCGCCCGTCATTCGATGATCTGCGTGGGTTCCTTTGAAATGTGCACGCCGATCGCTCGATCGACTTGCAATTCACACACTTCTACCAAACACGTCGGAGTTCCGTATACGAACACACACCTAGCTCGAACTTATCGCCGGCCGAACGAGGAGCGCGGTATGATCTTAATTTGTTGCATTACGTACCCTTTAGAACCCTAGAGAGACCCTACGAGGATTGGGGCAGAGGGGTCGTGGGCTCGGAAACATATCGACCGGTCAGAGCTCGGGAAAGGGAGGGGTCAGTCATCGGCCAAGCCAAGGCCGACGCTATAGACCCAAACTGTGACGTCGGCCTTGGCCTGGCCGATGACACCGAACCCACCTGTGACGTCGGCCTCCCTACTGCCGCCGACACAGCTCCTCCCCCCCAACGCCGGTTCTCTCTCGCCGATAATTACCCCTCCGTATAAGTTTTAAAACAAAAAGTTTGGTCATATTTCGAATTATTAAAAGCTATCATCTCACTTTTTGTTCCAATAGGCAACATTCATTGTTCCAGTAGGTAAACTTTATTGTTCCGGTAGGCAAAACCTTTTTTGTTTCAGAAGGCAAAAGCTATTGTTCCGAAGGTAAAAGTTATTGTTCACAGAGGCAAGCTCAACTGCTCCGTTAGGGCAAACTTTATTGTTCCAGTAGGTAAGCTTTATTGTTCTAGTAGGCAAAACCTTTATTTGTTCCAGAAGGCAAAAGTTATTGTTCCAGTAGGCAAAGTTCAACTATTCTAGTAGGATAAACCTTATTCTTCCATTAGGCAACTTTTATTGTTTCAAAGAGACAAACCTTGTTTGCTTCAAAGAGCAAAAATTATTGTTCCAGTAGGCAAACCTTGCTATTTTTCAGTAGGCAAAAATTATTGTTCTAGTAGACAAACCTTATTGTTCCAGTAGGCAAACCTTGTTGTTCCAGTAGGCAAAACCTTATTTGTTCCAGAAGGCAAAAGCTATTGTTCCAGAAGGCAAAAATTATTGTTCCTGTAGGCAAGTTCAACTGTTCCGTTAGGGCAAACTTTATTGTTCCAGTAGGCAAGCTTTATTGTTCTAGTAGGCAAAACCTTTATTTGTTTCAGAAGGCAAAAGTTATTGTTTCAGAAGCCAAAAGTTATTGTTCCGGTAGGCAAAGTTCAACTGTTCCAGTAGGACAAGCCTTATTCTTCCATTAGGCAACTTTTATTGTTCCAGCAGGCAAACCTTGCTGTTCCAGCAGGCAAAAATTATTGTTCCAGTAGATAAACCTTGTTGCCAGTAGACAAACCTTGTTGTTCCAGTAGGCAAAAATTATTGTTCCAGTAGGCAAACCTTGTTGTTCCAGTAGGAAAACATTATTGTTCCATCGCATCAAATACATTGTTCCAATTGGGTTTAGCCTATTGTTCCAAAGATGCCAAATACATTGTTTCAATAGGTATATAAGTTGTTCCAAAGGTAAGACTCATTGTTCAAAGGCTAGACTCATTGTTCCAAAGAAAAGATATATTGTTTCGGAAGGCTAGACTCATTGTTCCAGCAGACCAAATAAATTGTTCCAATAGGTATACAAGTTGTTCCATCAGATCAAATGCATTGTTTCAATTGGGCTTAGCCTATTGTTCCAGCAGGCCAAATACCAAGTTGTTCCATCGTATTAGACGTATTGTTCCAATAGTACAAATTAATTGTTCCATTAGTATAGACAAATTGTTCCAGTAAAAATTTATATAGCAACATGGGTCTTGTTTTGTTCGAAAAAATGCGAGGAACACGTTGGTGAAAACGGTTTGTGGATTGGAGCTTCCAATAAAAAAATATGATGGCCGAAAAAAATACAAAATGAACTTAGTTGATATCAGCATGTAAATTAATGGCTTTGTTTTTTCTCCACGTGCATGTAGCATTAACAAGTTCTAATGAGCAGCTCGTGCATGTGAGGAGACAAGCAACCATGCGTGCATGTAGCATTAACAAGTTCTAATGAGCAGCTTATGCATGTGAGGAGACAAGCAACCATGCGGAGCCATGCAACCACGCGAGGCTGGGCTGGGCCGACATGCGCGGGCGTCCGATCGAATCAAGTTTCATCGGACGTCCGTTCCAGAGTCGCCCCCATTATTTATTCCACATACGTGGAGTATTCCGGGGCTGCCTTGGTCATCACGTGAGGCACTTGACATCTTTCCCATGTATGCATATACGTATGCACATATATATAAGCCGATTAGCTCCTTCCATCTTAGATGCCATAGCCGATTAAAACTCGTACTCATCGGTTTGCTTGATCATATAATTAACCAATCAGCCCATCTTAGCAACCTCACGTGGGCTCTTTGCCTTGATCACATATTTCAAATACCTTGTAAATATGATCGGTACTTATTACTTACTGTGTGCAATCTTCCATGTATATAACCTGATCGGCTTAAATCAACACTTGCCGTGCATAGTACATGCATAAGCCGATTAGTCAAACTTGATTAGCCGCAAGCCTTCAAATATTTGTGTAAACCAACACCTGTGCCATCTCAATGCCTGTGCCGATCCATCAATAACCATGGGATTATCGGCTTAATTAACCAGTCATCACTCCTCATGTGTATATATATGCATGCATAAAAGCCGATTATAATCTTTTCCAATATTAGCCGATCAACTAATAATGACCTCCGCGTATATGCCGATCTAGCTCAATTTTTGGCCGAATATGCTATTTTTCACCCTCTTTTTGGCACCAAAATAACCGTAAAATCATGCCAAATTTGGGTGTCAACAACTACCTCTAGTCATAAATACTTGTCGCCATTAACTTTTAGACTTGTCTTTAACCATTCATCTTATTCAAAAATTATTGCAAACAAGCAAAAATATAAAACATGTTTAAAGTACCTTTAATGGTAAAGCAAATCACAACAAAAGAAATGATAACTTACAATTTTTTTTTGAATAAGACGAATGGTCAAAGACATGTCCAAAAGTCAACAACGACAAATATTTATGACCGGAGGGAATAACATACAGTACACATGTACTCCCTCCATCCCAAAATAAATGTCATTTTTTACTTTTAAAACATATGTTTGACTATTCGTCTTATTCAAAAAAATGTAAATGTCATTTATTTTATCGTGGCTTGTTTTATCATTACTTTTATTTTAAGTATGATTTATATTTTTACATATTTATACTAAATTTTTGAATAAGACGAATGGTCAAACGTGTATGTGAAAAGTCAATAACGACATTTATTGCAGGACGGAGGGAGTATAATAAATCAAAACATAAAAAACTCGTGTCGTGCTCGTGACGGCCCACTGCATCATGTCGTGCCGTGCCATGCCATCAGAAAATACAATGTACTTCTTCCGCCAGAGGATGATGTTGTGGAGGGCCTCACCAAGCTTGGTCACATCGTTTCCTCCGGCAATATCGATCTCCAGATCCTCAAATCTGGCCACCACCTCATCCACCGTGACCTTGGAGTATCACGCGGTTATTTGGTTACAATGGAATGTCTGGCCCGCCTCCAATGGGAAGGCCATGCTGTAAGCCACCTTGATGGTGAGGTTTTACAGTTCGACGTGTAGCTCACATTGGAGGGACACCGTGATGTCATCCACAGGATAACGGGCCTGCGATTCGTCGGAGACCACGTTGTTGGACGTGTATCTGCTCCGCCAACTGGAGGCCAGACTGACCACGTTGTCCGGCAGCATAACAACAAGCGCACCTGGTACATGAAGATTGGCGATTGCAGCATGCACTTGCTGCTTTACCATTTCTGCCATGCTTTCCTTGTGCTGCTTGAGCTCCCGTTCGATATTTCTGACTCTATTCTGTTCTCTTGCTTTCCCTCTTTCCGGGCTCCTGTATATGGCTGAATCATTTGAGAAGCCAACCAGCCACGTCACCTGCTTGCCAATACCTCGTGTCCTTCCCGGATGCTCTATGTTTTCAACTGCGTAAGTAAGCTCGTCGTTCTCCCTGTCTACCACCAAAGATCTTGCACAATGCTTCTCAATGGCTTCTACAATCCTTTCTTTCACGGATTGCACTTATGGTGCCATCTCCAGCTTGTCGTCATCCTTCAGCCTCCCCCCGTGGCCCAAGGCCCAGTTGCGCGGGCGGAGCTCCCAGCCGTCTGTTTCAGGCTTTATACCATTTTTCCTAAGTTACTCTTCCTGCTTGTCCCATTTTGACATAGCCTTGATGTAACCACCGGACCCGAGATGGTGTCATGGTGGTGGTATTTTTTTCTTTTGTGTGTTGGCCTTGTTCTGCTCACCCGCGTCCTTACCTTCAGCCGACAGCTTGTACTCCTGGAATGCTTGCCAGTGATCCACTAGCTTCGGATACTTATTGAAATCTAGGGTTGTTTGGGTCTCCACATACTTTTTGTTGAGGTGGCTCTTCCACGACTGAAAGTATAATGCCATCTTTCTCAGAGCATATTACTTGCACTTGTTTTCGTAAGCCGTAGGAAACGTGAAGTTTTCCTTCATATCCTTTCAGAGAAGATCTTTGGTAGCCGTAGGAACGCCGGCCCATTTCTTGATGCTAATAGGGATGTGATCCCTCACGTGGACACCGTAGGCGTTGTTGAAGGGTCACCACGTCCGGAGTGTGCCATCTATCACTGTGAATGCACGTGAAATAATACAACATTTAATGCATTTATCCAAATGAAATAACATGACATATACATCTCTTTATATTTATACAAAACTTTGAGTACATCTCTTTATATTTATACAACATTGAGTACATCTCTCTATATATACAAAATTTTGAGTACTACAACATTTTGAGTACATCTCTCTATATACACACAACATTTTTAGTACAACATTTGGTGCTATTGAAATAGTAGATTAACATGGATATAATTGATGAGATGTCATGCTCTATCTCTCTTGCACATGTCACTATCCAATTCCTGATGTGCAGGCATCAACTAACGATGAAATTAAATCATTTGAGGAACAGTTTGGTGGTTTTGACCTTGTAATTGGGGGCAGCCTCTCACAATCTTCTAGGCAACACGGTGGTGTCGTTACCCCGGCAAGATTGCTAAAGAAACACTTAAATAAATGTTTTTCAACAATCATGCCGGAAGTAATAAGCACCACATGGTGCCTGTTGGTAGAAGATTGTAACAGGGCTACCCCAATCACAAGGTCGGAACCACCAAATTGTCTATCAAATAATCCAATCTTATCGGTAGCTGACGCCAACACACGAGAAATCAACTACCGCCAGTTGTTTAACTCTTCTTCGTCTTCTATGCTAGTCTGCTCTACTTCGCCATGGTGAGTCCAGCATGTATAGTTTGGCATGAAATCTCTCATCATCAAGTGGCCCATGATCCGTACTCGACTTGAGTGCTCTTCCTCATTTTTGCAATCTATGCACGGACAACGTATGAAGCTTCCTGGGGGCAAGTGTCCAACGGCGGCATCGAGAAAAGCATTCACGCCATCAATAAACTCCCCTGACCGACGATCCACATTGTACACCCATTGCCGGTTCATCTACACCAATTAAAATAATAACAACATTTATTATATTTTTAAATTTAAATATTTAACATGAAATAACTAATTGTTACATTTTTTTAATTACCTCTAAACTTTCTACATTTTAAAAGCTAAACCAACTAAATCTCACAAATTAAAAAACTTTTTTTCAATTGTTTTCTATACTTTTATAAATTATAAACAAATATAAATTATTTATTACCCTCTTTACATCTTTGTATTTTTTTATTGTGTACACCTCTAATTTTTTATAATTACATTTCATACATAAAAATAATTTATTCCCAAGCTAGCACCTAGATCTATATAGCTCTAAGGCAAATAATCACCCTACCTACTATTTTAATCATCTTATATACATCATCAAAATAAGAATTATACAAAAGTAATTTGGGACTAAAACCATCCAATAGATCATCACATTGCCTCAAAAGATCTAGAGGGAGAGCTAGCAAAGTAAACATCTTTCAACAAGAACAACTATTTATTGTGTACCCCTCTAATTTTTTTAGTTGCATTTCATATACACAAAAATAATTTATTCCCAAAAACTAACAAGGCACCTAAATCTAGCTCTAAAACAAACAATTACCCTACCTACTATTTTAAACATCTTATACATCATCAAAAGAAGGATACCATCTTGCCTAAAAAAATCAGGAGAGAGAGCTAGCAAAACAAACACACCTTCCAAAAAGAACAATTCAATATTTCTCCACATCCAATGCAAAAAAGATAAGTAATATCTACATGAGAATAATGTTGGGACCCACCTCCCGTCGCGGTTTCCCGCGCGCGTCCAAGGCGTGGGCCCCGCCCTATACCAAGCGCAGCGCGTCGCCACACAAAAACCGGCACGCTCTGCCCCCTCACACACTAGAGGATATCCCATTAGCAAGCACCATTGTAGCTAGGCATAAGTTTTATGTTTGGTAGCTGCTCTGCCGCTTGTAAAGGATGGTTTCGTGGCAGCTGTACCGCTTCTAATTATATTTTGAATTATATGCGGAAGTACCGCTTTGAAAGACTAATTCCTTGCAGTACAACCGCTTTGGATGTGAATTGGCGGGTAAACGAAATTTTTCGACGGTCTCACCACACAGCATACGCGCGCGGGCTTATTATATTTTTTTGAGAGTGGCTTTTTTTTGTAGGGCACAAGAGTAGAAGACGTATATGAAGTCCTAAAAAGATCCCCAAAACCACTCGTCCCCAAATCCCGTCTCTGTAGGCACGGCGGCGGCGGATCCACGACCGTGCTGCGCACGTCGGTGAAGGGGGCGACGGATCCACGATCGTGTTGCGCACGTCGGCATAGGCGGTGGCAGATCCACAACTGGGCAGCGTGCGGCTGGGGCGGCATGGCGGTGGGGGCGGTGACTTGGTGACCCGGCATGGCAGGACGGCGATGGCTCCACGACTGGGTAGCACGCAGAGGCAGACTCGGAAGCTCGGCGACCCGACGGCATATGACGGCGGTGGTGCGGTGACTCCATACTGCTGCGACACGATACATCCTTGCACGCGGTGAGCAGGTACTCGGAGCAGCTGCCCTACTATCCCCTTGTTCTTTCTTGGCTAGTATTTTCTCTCGTGGGACTCGCGAGCTAGCTTTTCGATTTTAGGTGTCCTTGCTTTTGCATCACTGCAAACAGGGAGTTGTGCTTGGGCTTGGTGATTGCTGTGTGTGTGTGCGCGCGCGCAAGACTGCAAGTGCAGGTGTACTTGGAATGATCACGTCGTCGATCGATCCATTCAGGTAGCTGAACAACCGGACAATCACTGGAGCCGAAGAAGATGGACACTTCTTTTTTTCCACTGTTAGGAGCACCTGAAAACTCTGAATTCTAGAAGGACAAGCAGCAATTTACTTTCTTCTTTAGTGCTAAAAATCACGGGTGATTACTCTGTCAGGTAAAAATACTTTTGTTATTGTCTTCTTTAATGTCTTCAATGAATCGAGTTGCAGTGTTCTGTGGTCATAAGAAATTTACTTTCTTTGCTTGGCTAATTAATAATGGAGTACTGCTAGTGTAGTTTCTATTGTCAACACCTCCGTTGACTGTACTATTGATTCTTTATTAACACTTGTTAGATCTATTTGTAGCGTCCGCTAAGCTACCAATCCTCGATCTTTGTGGGAGAAACTTATTTTTTTTGTGAATTAGTTTTACCAATTGAAGAATTAAATTTCCTCTTGGTGCTATAGAAAAAGGTCATGAATTTTTCTCTTCTAAAGCTAATACCTTGTGCTCTACCATTCAATCCAGTTTTTTTTTTCTCAACCAAAGCATTTTAGTTTGAGTTGTGATTATGATGCTTAGTTCTTTGTAATGGTGGTTAAATTTTCTTTACATATCTAACTCAATACTATATGTTTTTCTTTACCATGCATGTGCTTCTCAAGAACTGTTGACCGTTGTTCCTTGCAATCATATCAGCTACACGTGATTTTGTTGTGGCCAAACAAATTGAGGTATGAGACTAAATTAGGATCCTCATTTATTTATTTATTTATGTTATGATTACATTCCCATGAACAATTATATGTTGAGCTGTTGTATGTTTGATTGTATATATTGGAGTGCTGCCTATTTTACTTATATGCTTTCTTTTTATCTAGATTATTCATTTTGTATTGGACGATGGCTTTGCATAAGCAATGGATGGATGAGCCTAGGTAGATAACAGTTAGTTAACTCAATGTAACACCATTTTATTATAATAACTTATTATGTTTAATATAATTAAAGGTAAAATTGTAGGCACTCGAAGAAATATTTGGAGGGTGTAAAAAGCTTTCTAGAATTTGCATTTACAAATTCAGCAAAAGGAAATCAAATTCGATGCCCTTGCAAGAAGTGTGTGAATAGCAATTGGTATGAAACAACAATTGTTCATGAGCATTTGATATGTGAAGGATTCTTGGAAGGTTACAAAACATGGATTTTTCATAGAGAGAACCCATCGTCCCATGAACAATATAAAACAACTGAATTACAACCTGAACCATACATAGAAATGGAGCAAGATGATGAGATAGAAGAAATGCTTCACGATATAGGATATGGATACCAAGATGCTAGTGATGGTGGTTCTGACTTAGAGATTCCCAATGAAGATGTTGAAGATTTCTATAACTTAGCTAAAGATGCGAGCCAACCACTATATGATGGATCCAAATTCACAAAGCTACAATTCATAGTTAGACTACTCCACACCAAGTTCCCAAATCTGACTGGATCTAGCTTGTAAAATATTGGAGAACGCTTGAAAGCGAGGTACTACCTTTATAGCAATAACATACATTATGTGTTCCTTGTTCATAATTATAATTGTTGTATTAAGTTCATAATTGTAATTGTTGTATTAATATTTTAGGCTCTTAGTGAAATTGGGAAAGCAAACAGTGCAAAAATGACTATGACTCATACCACTGGAAGTAAAAGCTTTGCACGGGTTGCAGATGAATTGGTACTTGTTTGACTTGATAACTCAAAGATATTACAATCTTCTTACTCTTAATTGACCTTAGTGCATTGATTCATTGTAGTTCAAAGAAAATGGCACAATTACAGGTAGGCATGAAGTTTTTATTAGAGTTCATACTCGTAAAGGTGGAAGTACACAAGCAGAAGCTGATGCCATCATAGTAAGTGATCTCGAATTGTTATTTTCATAGATATTCATTTTTGAATTATGTTAAAGCTATGTACTTTCTACATTTTTAGAAAAAAAAAATACATGATGCTTGTGCAAGCAAACTAGAGCTAGCTACCAAAACCATTCAACAAGGACTTTTTAGCAATTTATTTGGGAAAGAAAAACGAGCACGTGTTCGTGCTGTTGGTCCTGGGCCAACACCTCAATCCCTGAAGATGGACGGAGTGCGTAAGTGTTCCTCCACAAAACTCCAGCTAGCTGCTCTTGCACAGATGAGAGCTGAACATTACAATGCTGTTTTGAGAGAGAGAGTTGACTGTCAAGAAGTGCAATTGTCCCAAGTGTTAAAGGAGATGGCAGAACTAAAAAAATCACTTCATTTAGAGCAATCTACGGAAAATGGTGAAGCAAACAACAATAACAACCATGCATCAAACTTTCCTATACAGGTTTTTGCCCAAGTACTATTTTCTATCTAACTAATATTATTTCAATTGATAATGAATTATTCTTCATGTGTGAACTATTCCAGGATATGAGATGCCAAAGTCATGAGAGTGGTGCTAGGTCTTTTGCTAATGAAATCAATACTCCAGTAAATGAGGTATATTCTAGCTTTCTTGGTGACATGCAAAATAATGAATGATATGTCACTTTTGATAGATAGTTTGCTTTATATATAGATATTTGATGGAAGGTTATTGCACAGCAGGATATACCATGTGCTAACCATGCAGTATTAATCACTTCATCTTGTCTATTTAGCTAATATTATTTCAATTGATAATGAATCATTTTTCATATGTGAACTATGATAGGATATGCGATCCCGAAGTAATGAGAGTGTTGCTAGGTCTGTTGCTAATGAAATATGTACTCCGATTAATGAGGTATATACCGGTTTTCTTACTGACATGAAAAATAATGAATGTCATGCCATATCTGATAGTTAAGTTGCTTTATATGTAGATAATTCGGAAGAAGACCATTGCTAGACAGGATATACCATGTGCTGGACAGGTAACTTGCATATTCTATTTTCAAATGTCCAGACTTGAAATTATATGTGGCTAACAACTTGTAATTTAAAATAACCTTTTTAGGATGAAAGGAATGTTATTTTGTTCTCAGTTATAGGAAGATGTATTCCAGTAGCTAAGACTACAGTCAAAATAACATCAAGAACTGCTGTTGTTGGAGGTACTGCTCTTGGACGTGAATATTATGAGATTCTAGTGAACTATGTGATGAGAAAAGGTGCTCCATTGCCTCGACCATATGACAATATCACAACAACGGCTGATGCCAAAGGATGTCTCATTGCTTGACCATATGAAAGGGTAATGCATTATATTATATTTTATTTTCTTTAAATCCAGTATTGAAAGCAAGAATAAACTATGCAGTTGAAAGATGACAGTGGTGTTGCTGGTGGAGATTCAACACGTGCTGAAAGAAGTTAGTGCCTTGGTATTTCATTTATCCTTTATTTGAATATGATCCTTTTGTATTCCTCAACATTTGTAACTAAAATACTTGCTGCATGTACAATTTTGTTTAATATTAATATGTAAACATACTAATATTACTACTGCCAGTTTTGTTTTTTTGATGACATTCTTTTGGATGATGAAAATATCTATTTTTTCTTCATTTAGTCTCTTTATCTACCTTTTGTTTTGGTTGCTTAACAAATATGTTTTTATCCACAGGTGAATGGAGGGAGAAAGGGAATTAGCTGAAGTTGCTTGATACCTGGCAAGAATTATTTTGTGCAAGACATGCATGGACAACTAAAGTCGAAGAAATAGTTGTGATTAATACACAAGATGATGTGTTTATCCATTGCTTTTGATGTAAATATCCTAGGCACTTCAATCTGTCTAGCCATGCATTGTTGAGTAGACTTAAATTTTGATGATACATGATGGATGTAATACTTTACATTTGACGATACACCATGGATGTAGTACACTGAAACTAGTATTGCTTTTGGCAAGAAATGCAATATGGATGATGCATTATGACAACATTTGTTTGTATTTCCTTCTTTGTTTATAATCTATATATTCAAGCAAATCAAATCTTTGTGTGAGTTCATTGTAATAAGATATGATTGTTAATATATATTAGTAAATATGTTGTGTGAGATTCTTTTTACAAGCGGTATATATATATTTTTATTTTTGTTCATTAGGTGGTTTGTAGACACTAGTACTGCTTACAAATGTATCTCTAAACAGTCATAGCGCTTTGAAAAGTTTGAACATTCTAAGCGGCACAACCGCTAAAAATATATTTTTCAAAGCAGTATGGCTGCTTGATAAGTTAATGCCGCTTGGAATACTTTTAGAGGCAGCCGAAAACAAAGCAGTAGCTATTGGAATTCCAAACGGTTTTACTGCTTCAGATGGTCGTATTGCAAGCGGTTCGGCAGCTTGCACTAGTATGTCATGGTGTAGTGACAACCCCAGCATGGGCCCCATCCCTGGCAAACGTATGCAAGCAGTCGTCATCGTGAAACTTAAAAAATACCTGCTGAAACTTGGATGAAACCTGATAAAATTAGATGAAACTTGAGAGTTCGAAAAGTTTCTCAAGAACAAAAACAAGTTTCGGTAGCATAAATCGAAGTTTCGATACCAAAAAATCCAAAGTTTTAGAGGCGCAACCTAAAGTTTTGGTGGGCCAAAATTCAAGTTTCAGTGTAAAACCCAAAGTTTCATGAGTATAAATCCAAGTTTCAGAAGAGAAATCCCAAGTTTCAGAAAGTAAAAGTCATGTTTCACGTCAAAAAATGAGAGATAGACCTTTTACTTACCTTCTTCTCTAGATCCGGCGAGTAGGGTGTCCGTTCGGAAGAATAATTTACCCGGAAAACTCGGGTACGGGTCGGGTATTTTTTATCGGGTACGGGTTCGGGTAATACCCAAAAATAATATTCTCGGGTACGGGTCGGGTATAGAAATAGGCGTACCCGATCAAATACCTGAAATTTCGGGTCGGGTACCCGATTATTTTGTAATTTCGGGTACCCGATTTAGTCGGCAACAGGTAGGTGGTGTCTGGGCGTCTGGCCCGATTTCTACCTAGCCCAGTTCGGCCCAGGTGCCCAGCTATCTGCCTCTCTCTCTCACCTTTCTCTCTCTCCCGTCCCAACCCAGGCAACCCTAGTGCTGCACGCCGCCGTCTCCCTGCCCCTCGGTGCAGCGCCGCCGCCCCCTCGGTGCAGCGCCGGCGACTACTCAGACCCGCGCCGCCGCCCCCTCGTCGGTCCCGCGCCACCGCCGAATCGGGCCCGCGCAGCACCGACGCGGGACTGCGGCGCCGCCACTGAATCGGGCCGGCGCCGCCACCGAATGGGGCCCGCCGTGCAGAAGCGCTTCGACTTCCCCGAGTACGGCGTCGAGTACGCCGAGAAGGTCGTCAACCACGGCCTCTGCGCCATCGCCCAGGCGGAGTCGCTCCGCTACAAGCTCCTCGGAGGCCTCGCCGTCCGCAGGTATAACCCCACAGGCTGTAGTTTGTATGTGTTGCTCTGGATGCGCTAGAGTTGATATGCGCGGCGGTTCATTCGTCCAATCGTCCTACCATAAGATCTTAGAAAACGACAAATCGATTCCTATGTCTGTTTGACGATGTAGATGTAGAATTTGTGAATTGACGAACTGGGACGCTTCTGCTTATGATGCGATCTAAGTAGCAAATTGGGAATTGTTGTACCAGTGATTTTTTATGTCCTGCTTTCTGGCCGTGTTAGTGGGATGTTTACACTGGTGCACAAAGGAATTGCTACAAAAGCATAAAAAGCATAATGTACTTATAGTGCTATATAATTTGCCAGGTTGATCGAATTCTATACTTTATCAGTTTTATATCCTCGCACCTATGGTTTCATTCCAAGAACCCTTTGTAAAGACAATGATTTTAGGTAAGATGAAATTTTCTATCACAAGGTATTGATTCTAGGTAATTCGCATATATATTGTCCGCTAAGTACCCGTTGTTCGTATCATACCCGTTCGTATAATATCCGAAAGCCGTTTTCTACCCGTCCGTTAATACCCGTTACCCGTACCCGTACCCTACCCGGTTTTTAACTACCCGTACCCGTACCGGTACCCGAGAAAAATTAATAGGGTAGGATACGGAATGACCCCTACCCGACCCGTACCCTACCCGTTTACACCCCTACCGGCGAGTCTACCTCACTCGCCGGGATCTGGCCACCAAAAAATCACCGGATGAGGTTGTCATCAAGAAAGAGAGAGAAAAGTAAAGTAGGGGGAGAGAGAGAGGATGAGTGGGCGAGAGATGGATGAACTGGAGAGGGAGTTGCGAGCGAGAGGAAAAATATACGTGAGCACCGACGCTGGTGAGCTAGCTGACGAGCGCTCTCGGTCGGCGCCAACGGCGAGCAAGCGCCGCCGTGTTTCTCCCTTTTTCTCTCACCGCTCTTGTCTAGTACAGTACTAGTTGCTTCCGGTGAGCTCAAGTGATAAGTGCCGGAACGAACCAGCAAAAAATGATTTCAAAAGCATCATGGGCGGCCAGCCACGTGCATGTAGACGGTCGGGTTGCGTGAAGGGAACGCAGCTCTGGACGAGAGCTCAGCCGAGACCACGGGACGTGCGAGCACTCGGTGGTCCCTCAGCATCAGTAGCAAGCGGCGCGCGGGAACTTTTCTTTCGCCGCAGGCAGCAGCGCCGAAATCAATGCGCGCTGTGCGCGAGATGTCCGGCGGCCGGACGTCCGTATCAAAGTGTTTTCGATGTTGAAAACAATGTTCTATTTGGTAATAAGACGAAATTGTTCAGCTTGACTTGAGCTTTAATTTGTTTTCTCGTACGTGTCACTACCCATGTTCCAACTTCCAAGTGTACATTTGCTCTTTTTGTGAAACATCATTCATATATACGTGTTGTACGCTAGCGCGTTGTACGCAGTGCCGACGCGTGTCCACTCTGTACAGTGCGAGTGCTGCGGCCGTCTGATCTCGCACGACCGCGTCCATGGGCTCAATCTGGCCGTCCAATAAATACTTATATATAAAAGAAAATTTTCCGTTAGATTTGTAACAATGCGGGCTGTTTGGCCAGTTGGTTTACTGCGGCAGCATTCAAAGCAGACGACTTGGGTTCGAGTCCCATCGCCCACCTATTTTCCCAGTCTTTTTCCCTATACCACAATGCTACTTTTCCTATTCTATTTAAACTTTGTACCACTTTGTACCCCACACAAAGCACAACCGAAGCACTGCTCAGTTGGTCTGCCCCTTACTTGAGAACGACGCCCATTTTTTTAGCTTTTCCCCAATTGTTTGTTGCCATGTGTCGCAACCAAAAAAATAGCAGAAAGATTTTTAAAAAATCAAGAAAACAGAATATGCTAGAAATACTTTACAAATCTTTTATGCATTTCCATGCCAACCGAAAAAAATAAAAATTATAAGCGTGCCACAAAATTTTTTAAAAAAACAAAAAATGGTAAGATAAATAAATGAATTTTAGCCATAAAAATTTTAAAATTTAAAAATGCAGCCAAAATTTTATGGTAAGGATCTATAAATAAATTTAAACATTACAAGTGTCAACTTCTACGATATTAATTAGTAAATAATAGAAATAAAAAAGCCTTTGAAATATATAACTATAGTTTAGAAGCATGATTCACGAAGATGTGTATGAAAAGATATAGCTATTTTTAAAACATTTATGATTCACAAATAGTTGTATTATGAAATAATTCATTCTTTTTTTTTATTCTAACTTTTATGGCCACTCAAAAAATTCTGCGAAAAGCCTTTCCAAAAGGCACGATGACGTTATCATAATGACCTTACAAAAATTTAGACACCACAAATTATTATTTTTTTTAAAAAAGGGGGCAAACAAACGAAAAGTGTAATATTTTTTTATTCATTTATTTTGTGATATGTCTTTATTTTCTCAGGTATAAGACGACATGCACTGGCGCACCATGTGCGCGTTGACCACCCTAGTTATTGCTATTTTTCTTACACGGAACATGGATATATGGGTTTGGAAGCAGCCTTGAATAGCTACTGAAACTTGTCGTCTTAAAATTCTGAAACAATGTTTACAAAAAAAAAATGGTCCCAGCAGGGCTTGAACCGGCGACCTTCGGCTCATTAGACCGATGCTCTAACCCACTGAGCTATGGGACCCACACATCCAATTAGTCTTCGTAATTTTTTTAATTCTTGTTATCAGAAATTTTATTAGCATCATAATCGACCAAATATTTATCGGAACTCTATTTGGCAGTCGACTGGAAATTTGCCAGTTATCAATCAATTTCTAGACCATTGGATCTGGGATCAACAGTCCAGATTCTTTCCCTCCCTCTCTTCTCTCTTAACCCAATCCCTGCTCAATCTCACGCCGCATCCTCCCGTCCTCCTATACATGTTCTCGCGCCGCAACCTCCTCCTCCTCCTCCCTAAGCTCACCGCCAGTGTGTCCTCCTCTCTCAAGCTCATTGTTGTTGCCTCCTCTTCCTCCGGCCTCCCCCGTGTACCTCCTCGATCTCTCGGGCCGCTCTGCGCTCCTCCCAGCACCACCTTAGCTGGTGGCAACCTAGCCACCTCGCCGTCCATCCTCTGTCCTCCTGCCACCACGGCCTGCCCTATCTATCTTTACACGACTGGAGCTTGCCGGTCCACCTGCCATCATTGGCTCATCGCCCTCCCCCAATCCCATAAACAAAGCGGCGGCATCGCCGCCTCACCACACACCACTGGGCCACTACCTCCCCAACCTCTCCTTCTATACCTTCCACCACCGACCCTCCCCTCCCCCCCACTCCGACCCCACCCACCCCCGAACACTAAACCTATCTCTAAGCGGCGGCGGTGGCTCGTGAGAGAGATGGACAGCTGCGGTGGCGTAGACACCGGCGAGGAGGAAGAAGAGGAGATCCCAAGTATGGTGGTGGTTGATTCTTTCCTCAATCTCAGTTGATTGACAAATAGCAAAACTGATATTTATCACCTTCGGACATGTAGAAAGTATCGTAAAACTATTCCAAGATATAGACGTAAGATGAACGATCACAAAGGAGACAAGGACAAATGATGTCACTACAGGAATTCGTGGTTTTTTCGTCGGCCCGAGTAAAATTCGTCGGCCAAAAAACAACCGATGAAATTATAATGACAATTTCATCGGCCTGCGTGGCCGACGAAATTACATTTGGAAAAATCCGCGGGCCATATTCCCAAAGGGTATTTTCGTCGGCTTGAGCCAATGAAAATAATTTAAAAAATATTTTTTATTTATTTTCGTCGGCCAGGGCCGATGAAATTAAGTTAATTTTTTTTTATTATTTGAAATATCGGCTGGCCATATTCCAAAGGGTATTTTCGTCGGCCTGGGCAGATGAAAATAATTTTATAAAATCCTTTTTATTTATTTTCGTCGGCCTGGGCCGATGAAATTAATTTAAATATTTTTATTATTGAAAAATTGGCAGGCCATATTCCCAAAGGGTATTTTCGTCGGCCTGGGCCAATGAAAATAATTTTAGAAAATCCTTTTTTATTTATTTTCGTCGGCCTGGGCCGATGAAATTAATTTAAATATTTAGTATTATTATTTTTGTCAGCCAAGGCCGATGAAAATATATTAAAAAATATATTTTTTAAGTAAATTCGTCGGCTTTGGCCGATGAAAATAGTGTGAACCCTAACTTTACCTGGGAACCCCACCCCCGAGCCACCTCAGCCCATCCGCCCCAGCCGCCGCCCGCGGCATCTCCGCCTGCGCCGCCGCCCCGCGCCGTGCGCGCCTGCCGCCCCGGCCGCGCGCGCCCCAGCCGCCGCGCGCCCGCCTGGCCCCAGCACCCGCCCGGCCGCCGTCCGCCGTGCGCCGCCGCTCCCGCCGCCCGCCCCAGCCGCCTGGCCCAGCCTCCGCCGCCCCAGCCGCCCGCCACAGCCTCCGTCTCCCCAGCCGCTAGCCCCGGCCGCTAACATAGGCTCGATTCTGGTTGGTGAGTACTTGGCATTTCCCAGCAAATTCTTTAATTAGTCTTGTGTGTACTGATTCTGTCGGATGGCTTGATCAAAAGGGTCTCCCTAGCCGTTTCTGCGATGACTACCTTCCCAAGCATGCCTCCACTGTCACTTTGGTGAATGAGAAAGACGAAGAATTTGAGACCAATTATCTTGCCTACAAGAAGGGTTTGAGTGGTGGCTGGGCTGGTTTTGCTTTGAGTCATGGATTGGTGGATGGAGATGCGGCAGTTTTTCAGTTGATCAACCCCACAACCTTCAAGGTTTACGCAATCTACTGACCACTATACTCACTATACTATATATCTGAACATTGCAGAGTTGTGAACTGAACATAGCTTATATCTGAATAATGTGAATAACCTGTTGTAAATGATTTGCTTTTCAGGTGTATATAATCCAGGCAAATCTTGATGGTGGCGATGAGGTAGTTGAGTGACTACACCGTACGTGCAACATCATTCATAACCCATCAAGAACTAGCAAGCAGGATAATGGGTACGGTTTAGCTCTTAGGTTTTTATCTATCAAAATTGCCTGCGCAGCTGTTATGTATTATGTATGTTTGTATGGCCACTAGACTTCTAAATCTCTAGTGCCAACTCGAAAGAATTTCAAAACTCGCTGACCTGGAGTAACCAGCTATTTCTGAACTCGGGGACACCTTCTGTCAGTCAATTTCTGAACTCTGGAGGCGAGGCAGCAGGTAGCGGGCGTGGTTCACACTCTCCTTGAACCTAGAATTTGTGTTTTGGTGCTTTTTGTGAAGTATAATGTGTGTAACTCAAACTTTGAACTATGTATGTGATGATGGACTATGTATGCTTTGAACTATGTATGTGATGATGGACTATGTATGCAATAATGGACTATGTTTGTGACATAGACATGTATGCGACTCTGTATTTCATTCTACTGTGATGACAATGGGATAAATGGTGATGTGGTTTATTTAATTTGTGATGAAATTGGGTTTATTAATTATTAGGATTTTTCTGTTAATAACCGTGAATTTTATGTAAATAACTATGATTTTTCGGTTCCTATTTCCTTTTTTTACAAAAAAAAATAATATTTTCGTCGGCTCAGGCCGACGAAATTAAAGCCCAGCAGGCTGTTGACCATTAATTTCATCGGCCTGGGCTGATGAAATTAACCTTATTTTCATGGGTCCTGAAAAACCGACGAAAATAACCTTATTTTCATGGGCCTTGGCCGACGAAATTACCATGCCACGTCACCATCTAGACGTGCCGCTGTCGGTCAACATATTTTCATCGGTCAGGAAAACCGACGAAAATAACCTATTTTCATGGGCTCTGGCCGACGAAATTACAATGCCACGTCACCAGTGGTGCCGCCAGGTCAACTTATTTTCATCGGTCAGGAAAACCGACGAAAATAACCTTATTTTCATGGGCCCTGGCCGACGAAAGTACAACGCCACGTCATCACCGACTGTCTCGCCGCCGGTCCGAATCGAATTGATTCGTCGACCTCTGAAACCGAACCATTAAATTATATTAATTTAAACAATTGACACAAACAGCTTTGTAATTTCGTCGCTCATATTTCGTCGGTGTAATTTCGTCGGCAAACCAACGAAATACGAAATTATATCAATTTCGTCGATTTAGCCCCTATTTTTGTCGGTTTATGGCCGACGAAATTACAACGGATTCCTGTAGTGTGTAGGCTAAAACTTTTCTTGTTAATCATTAGCTTTGTGTATGATGGTGGGGATTCGCCTCTAATTTATAGTGGTGTTTATGGTATAGGTTAGGTCAAATGTGGGATCCATAGGGACGAGCGCCGACTGGCTAGGGCACGCTGCCTTCATCGCCTCACAGCTCCAACAAGCCAGGCTAGGCCCACTGCAAAATTCCCCTTGGACCTTGTCGACGACTAGTACATAACACCATCATTGTCAGCTCGAAACTGGCTTCAGTGTCGGTTATTGTGCCAACACTGCACAAGTGGTAGTGATAGTGGTCAAATATCTTTGTTGAACAAAATAACGACAATGATACTTAACCTTTATTGCCGACTGATAACAAAGCTGGCAGTGATAAATTTTTACGCCACTGCTGGAATTTGTATCAGGTCGGTAGTGATATTTTTGACAGTATTGCCGGACGTTGTATCAGGTCGACAGTTATAATTTTGATGGTACTACCGGCCTTTATACAGGTCAACATTGGTACTTCTGCCGGTACTACCATGTTTGAATCAGGTCGGCAATGATAATTTTGATGTTACTATAGGCCTTTAGGCAATGATAATTTTGATGGTACTGCCAACGTTTGTACTAGATCGACACCGCTAACCTTAGTTTTTGCTCTGGCAGCAAAATATGGGTACGTTTTTTTACATGGAAATATATGAGTACGTATACTATTAAAATCATAAGTACTAGCCGCGCTTAATCTAGTAAGCAGTTACATCCAACAATGTCAGGCAATTGAATAAACAATTATGTTCCACAATGACTGTCAGACTATAGGCTGTGTTTCTTTTGGCGGTTAGATTATAATCTGAAAAGGTTGTGGTGTTTTTATATAGAAAATTTAAAGGGCCAAAAAAATTATGAAAAAAATATTTTTGAGATCTCTAAGACAAATTGTGCAAAGTTTCAAAAAAATAACTATAAAATATTTCAAAATATAACCGGTACAAAAATGATAAATTTTAAGCTGCAGCTTATAATCTGATTATAAGCTGGTAGAAACAGAGCCTATATATAGTGTTAGGTCTCTCCATTGTGCCCTGGACGATGGTGGACACACTATACACAACGTGCTAGCTATGGTCTTGTACATTTCAGCTTAATGTAGCGTAGTGTAGCGTTTCAATAAAATTTAAGAGTATTTAAAAAGTGATTTAGATATTATAAAAAAATAATTTAAAAATAGTTTTAGGATCTTTATGAGAACTACTAAAAACCTGAGAAAAATCATTACAAACTATTACATCAAATAGGCTATATAAAAAAGATAAATTTTGCTGAAACGCTACGCTACGCTACACTAAGCTGAAATGTACAAGGCGTATATTTCTTCGTTACTTATTCCCTGTAGCTGGAGATGCCATTCGGCACATTTTTAGCTCTCCACGTTGCCCCCACTTTGCGAACCCTCTGATCAGGCCGCGCTGGCCCAAATCAGCCCGTACATCTGTCCTTCCCCCGCGCTCTTCATTTTGCAACCCCCCTCCCCACACACACACTTTACAAGGTCCCCTTGTATTCGCACATAGATCTTTCTTCAGTGTGTTCCCCACGCCAAATTTCATTCAGCCCCACCCGTATTTTACCCACCTCACATAACGATCCTTTCCCCTTCCTAAGTACACCCGCATTTCGATCAAATTACCTACAATGCCATTGCTTATGCTTGCCTCTCCAGCCTTCCCCACCGCTTTACCCTGCCTCATTTCCACCTTGTCCTCCTTTCTTCGGGAAAATCGGGTGTACGACACCCAATTCGATGACCCCATTCCATATGACATTAAATTAGTTTGTCTTTAGCTATATAACACCATGCGCATGAATTCCTCTCTCAAATGACATTTTCTCCATTTTCCAACCATTTCACTCCTTTTTCATTTCTTTTTCACTGTTTTAGGTTGGGAAAAGACCAAAATGCCCCTGGGACACATTGCTTGACCTGTTGAGCTTTATTGGGTTGAACCTAACCACGTTTCCCATCCCGTGGAATCCCAGCCCGACCCTTCGTGCAGACCTCGAGTAGGGCTCCAGGCGACGGCGTGGAGGCTCTGGCGGCAAGAATCTGCATGACGGCCACGCGACGGCGACGGGAGGGGTCCCAGCATCCAGGGCGCGCGAGGGCTCCGGCGGCGTCCAGGAGCGGCGACGGCGAGGGGCTCCGGCGGCGTCGAGCGACGGCGGCGGCGAGGGTTCCGGCGGCCCAGCGACAACAGTGGGTCTGGCGGCGTCCAGCGACTCGAGGGTCCCGGTATCGAGCAGGCGACGGAGGGTCCCAAGCGGTATCGAGCGACCGGAGGCACCGTCGCAATGAATCCGCACCCAGTCCTCCTAGGTAAAGCTTGATTCCCTTGCTCGATTTGATGTTTAGGGTTGGAGATATTGCATTATTGGTGAATGAATGTAGCCGCTTTCTTGAGTTCGAGTCTCTGGCGAGTTTACAACACTAGACTTGAGACAAGCGGATGGATTTGTTAGGATTGGATCAAGAAACCAAGACAAGCTCGACGCCACGCCCCTCGCCACACTCGACGCCGCCGGAGCCGCCTCGCTCGCCCTAAACGCCGCGCCACCTCCCTGTCGCTGGATGCCGCGACCCTCCCGACGCCAGTGTTCTCGCTGCCGCTCGACGCCGCCGAGATCCCTCGCCATCGCTGACGCCGCCGGAGCCCCTCGCTGTCGCCGGGAGCCCTAGCTAGTCGAGTTCTGGAGGAAAGCTCGGGCTCGGATGGGAAACGTGGTTTGGTTCAACCCAATAAAGCTCAACAGGTCAAGCAATGTGTCCCAGGGGCATTTAGGTCTTTTCCCGACCTAAAACTGTGAAAAAGAAATGAAAAAGGAGTGAAATTGTTGGAAAATGGAGAAAATGTCATTTGAGAGAGGAATTCATGCGCTCGGTGTTATATACCTAAAGACAGACCAATTTAATGTCATATGGAGTGGGGTCATCGAATTGGGTGTCGTATACCCGATTTTCCCCCTTTCTTCCCCCTCTTCTCGCACGGTGATGACCACCTCTTCCTCCCGTCTGCGTCGGCACGGCGGCGAATGCCTCGCTGCCACATCCCCTGTCCACCGCAACCACACGAATTTTCGAGCTCCTGTCTCCGCCCATGCGATGGCGCTGCCATTGCCTTTTCCCGGCACTGTATTTGACTACTGCTTGGTCGCTGTCGTCCTAAGATCTCTATGCCCTGTGACCTCCATGTCATCCCGACCCGGTGACGTGGTCCTTTATGCCGACCGGATCCAACGAAGACAGGCCCTAGGCTCGCCGGATCGATCGAAGGCGGCCACCGGGGCGCGGCCGCACACCCTTTCCGTTGCATCCTCTTTCCCCAACACCGGCCACCTCTTCTCCCACACCACCACTTCCCCCGGTGCTGCCTTCGCCACCTCCTCCCTTCCCAACAGTCTTATCCCTATGTCGATTCCAGAGTGATATGTCGACGACTGTTTTGTGGAGGACGGATACGGCGACAGACGCTTCGCGAGGGACAGATCCAGCAATGACAGCCTTCGACAAGCCTGGATCCAGTGACGACGGTCAGTCCCATGCACGCCTCTCACCTCGACCTTGTTGTTTTTTACTTTTTTCCCCGATTCCTCACCCCGCTATTGCGCTCTACTCTTCGCCCCTTGTCCTCTCTAGTCACCACCGTCGTCTCTGTCCACTCCGCTCGCTGACTGTTGTTTCCTTCTGGCGATGCCATCACCGTCCCGCCTCCATGTTGCCCCCTTTGTTCCCTTCTGTCGACATTGTCGCCTCCTTTCGATCATCCAGCCCCTCGCCGCTCGGGCATCATGCATGCCTGCCACGTATCGCCCTCTTCTCGGTCGACGGCGGCTTCTGGAAGGAGCTGGATGGCGGCTTCGAGAGGGACTACAACGGCGACAACGACGAAGAGACCAGGTGGACAAGCTCCCCTCTTCCTTCCACCTTGCTCTTCTCCAGGCTCGCGTCGACACGACAGACATGAGCAGGAGCTTTAGAAAGGTATCGATTGATTTGCCAGGGCAAATTTTCTGCCTTTTACCATTTCTTGATCCATCCCCATTATTCTTTTCTTTATTTTTGAATAGTATTGCGCTTCTGATTTTAATATATATCCCCTGATGTAATCATGTCATTTCAATTTGTTTGCCACAAATTGAGCTTCTGTTGATGCCTAAAAAATGCTATCGTGGATACCCCTCATGGACAGGCTGCTGGATATTGGTGTTGACATGAATTTAGTTGATAAGGTATGTTATTTGCTCATGATCTTGCATCCATGTGTATGCAAGCACCATCTAGGGGACTAGGATATTGCGGTTAATTTTGAGAGTGCTGTAGGATGGTTTCACCCCTCTTTACAAGGCGGTCATTGACAAAAAGGAGCTTGTCGTTACCCATCTCCTTACAAAAGAGGCAAATCCTCATTTCAGAGTATAGTTCCATGTTCCATATTTTTAGAGTATAGTTCAGTTGGAATTTACAAAATTTTGTGAGTGACATTTGTGGTTGCCTCATTAGTTTGTTTCATCACTAAAATCTGTTGTAACAGGACAATGGTCAATTTTGAACCTTTTTTTGGTGTTGGCATTTGAATTAATTTCTCTAGATTTATAGGATGGAGCCACACCATTACATTATGCAGTGCAAGTACTATCTACACTTCCCTGAAACAAAGGAATTTTTATCAAATACTACTACATTTGCATTGTTTTTCTCATCTCTACCTAATAATAAAGAGAATAGAGTTTCCATCTTTCTTCGTCAGTTTTCGTCCGTCGTGCGTCCCAGAGCCGTCCGATCGCGATCGAACGGCTCCGCCCTTGCTTGTCCCACTCCGCAGGCATCATCTACCGTTGATTTTCAATCTGATGGCTATCAGCCCTCCCACACCCCAGCGCACAACCCTAATCCCCCAGCCCCCGGCCCCCCAGCCCGTAGCCCCAACCCCAACCCCAACCCCACGCTCGTCGATCCCCCCCTCTCTCTCGCGACCCCCCATCTCTCTCTCCCGCCGTCCCTCCCTCTCCCCCATCGCCACCAACGCCGCCGCCCCCCCCCCCTCACCCGCGCGGCTGCCTCCCCCTCCCTCCCCCTCACCCGCACCTCCGCGGCCTACCGTCGCCTCCTCAAATCTCAAATCTCAACACCAAAAAGGCGAAAACCCTAGGATGGCGAGGTCAGCCCACTCCGGTCTCGCGATGGCTCGGAGGCGTCGGCGATCCACCCGCGCAACCGCTACGCTGGCGGGAGGGCGGCGACGAGGGACTCCAGCAGGAGGCGCTTCTTGAGCCAGGCGGCGGCAGGCTCTCCGGCGGCACACGCACCTTCTCCTCCGGCATGGGCACGACTCCTGTATTCAACCTTCTGCTGCTCCGTCTTCAATCGGAGGCTGGCGTCCGCGGTGGCGGTGGTGGACGCCGGCGACGCGCCGAACCCGACGGTGCGGAACCTCCTGGAGCAGGACAACCTCAAGTGGGTCTTCGTCGGCGGCAAGGGCGGCGTGGGGAAGACAACCTGCAGCTCCATCCTCCTCGCCTCCGTCCGCCAGTCCGTGCTCGTCATCTCCACCGACCCCGCCCACAACCTCAGCGACGCCTTCCAGCAGCGCTTCACTAAGTTCCCCACCCTCGTCCGCGGCTTCTCCAACCTCTACGCCATGGTAACGATAAAGATCCCTCCTTTTCCTCCCCGCTGGACTGGTTCCAAATCCCAGCCCACGCTGCCTCCTGCAGCTGTCTCTTGATTGAACACTGCGAGGATCGGATGGATGACTTGCGTGGCCCTGGGCATGGCAGGTTGATTGGGTAGGAGGATGGGGCTGTACCATCGAAGAGGAAAAAAGTTTGACAGGTAGATTATTCGGATGTCGCCCTTCCTCTAGGCTGTTCATGGTTTACTGGGTTGTGGTAATTTGAATTTATAAATTATAATTGCAAGCTCCTGTGTCACAGTCATGTGCTGTGCTTTGTTGCATCCACCAGAGTTTCATGAATCCAAACACAAACATTGTTTTGATAAGCTAGAATTTAAAGGTTTTTTTCCTGTGATTTAGCTTATTATGTAATTGCTTTTATTAAGTTTGCTCCAGTGCACTGATACTGTGCCTTCTACAGGAAAGATTTGTCAAAAGAAGAGAACGCCTTTTAGGTCCTAATTTGTCTACTCAAAGTTCCTCCAAAAGCGTAGTTATGCTTACAAAGGTAATCCTTTTTTGTGAATTTTTTTTGGCCGTTCAACTTCAAGTGTTAGAAAAGATTGAATTTTACGTGATCTTTAGATGTCTGCCTTGCTTTTTCAGGGGGAGGAGTTGTAGAGCCTGAAAACTTTCTTGAATATGTAATACAGGGTCTGTTTTGTAGCTCAAAGATATTGTTTTGTTTTGTGTATACAAATTACTAAGAGATTGAGATTGTTCAATGCAGCTCCAGAAAACGAATGGAACAATCTCTTGCTTGATGGACTTGCAGTAGGGAAGGAAGATGTTTCTCCAAAAGAACTTTATGCTGTTATTAACAAGAGAATTGAGAGAGTATTAATTCGCACAGTAAGATTCATATTGTTCTGTGTTTTAACCTGCCGTTGCTTTGTGCCGAGCAACCACTTGCACTGTTTCCCATCTGATTTTTCTTTTTAGCAGGAAGGAGGTTCTTATCAACAACGGATACTCTTTGAGTACCTGAAAGAGATACAAGCTAGAGCAGAAGAGATCGTGAAAGTGCTTCAAGGACCAACTCTGTAATATTTTGTGGCTGATTTTAGGCAATACAAGTTTGTGCAGTTCGAGCATTGTTTGATGTGTCACCTAGCTAAAGCTTCCTGAAAGTGGTCAGTGTCCAGAAGGTTATGATTTTCTGTGTAAGTGCACCGTCATGTATATTTGAGTTTGGCTATGAAATCTCTCATGGTGGCAGGTTGTGTATATGAAATTAACTAATTATGTAGCTACTTTCATCTTTGAGAATTGCAGCATGGTTGATCCTTGTTTTCTTTTATCGTGATGGTGTCTGTCATATGATTGATATGGAAACTACTGCCATATAGTACTTCACTTTCTCTCATTTCTACCATATGCTTGACAAAACGAAATATAATTGACTGAATACAACCGATGTGAGCGGTAATCCAACCGACTAAATAAATATATTTTTCGTATTTCATTGGTACAAAAATCAAGAAAATGTAAACTATCCATCCTTTTATTTTTATTATTTGTTAATGTTGTTATGCAGTTTCTATAACATACTTGCAAAATGTGATTTGCATGTGGCAAATTTTAGAATGTAGTTTGAGTTCGATGTTTGCTCAAACATCATGTTTTATTTGCCCTGTACTCAATTGGCAACTTTATGCTTTTGTAGTCTGATGTTAAGTTAACATATCGCTCAACTGTTTCTGCGTGGAAGTTGTATTCTGTGTTGAACAAAATTTACATATCTTTTATTATTAAAAAGCCATGCATTTAATGTTAATCCATTTTAAGAAGTTATATTTAACTTGGCAGATTCTTAAGGCCATTACATAGCAAGTTCTCTATGTTGATTCTCAAGGCCATATTAAAGTATATTTTCTTTATAGCCCCGTTGCAACGCACGGGCATTTCACTAGTAACAAATAAGTACGCATGGGACACCGTCTGTAGACCCAAGAGACTGGGGGGCCTGGGAGTACGGTCCTGGACCTCCATAGATTTGGCCGCGCGCTTCGGATTCGGTGCCTCTGAACCTCCCACCCGGCCGCTACCACCTCTCTCAGCCTGTGGCCTGTGGGCTGGGCGGCACTGGCCTTGTGACCAGAACGACGAGGCGTTGTTCAGGGCGGCTTCCTACGTTGTGCTCGGGGACGGGCGAACGAATGCCTTGTGAACAAACAAGTGGGCAGTGGCTTCCCGATGGCACCTTGCAGCTCCTAGCCCCTGCAGCTTTCGCGCAGTCCACGGATAGAGGTGTCTCGGTTCGGTGGTCCATGATTGGATTTCGTCCATCCGAAATGTTGCCGATGCACAGGTTCTCGCCGATGTCCTGCGCATCTGGTCGCGGCTTCAAGACGTTGCCCTCCTCCCAGGGTGCCCGGACCGTCTCGTCTGGCTCTTCAACGTGTCCAGCTCCTATTACAACGCTCAGTTTCTTGGTTCCTCCGGGTGGCCACTGGCCTCTCATATTTGGAAAGCTCACGCTGCAACCAAATGTTGTTTCTTCGCCTGGACTCTGCCATAAGAAGATCAACACTGCCGATGTGCTGGCCCGGAAAGAGTGGCCGCATACTACAAGTCTACAACCTGCACGCTCTGCCAGCAATGCCAGGAATCGGCTGAACATCTGGCCTCGGATTGCACCTTCTCCTCTCAAGTTTGGGTCCGGGTTCTGAACGCCCTTAACATCCCTATCCAGCCTCCGGTCTCCCCCTTCGTCGATTGGTGGCTGAACCTCACGTCTGGAGATAAGCACGTCCGGCGCCGGCGGAGCGGCATCATCTGTATCAGGCTTTGGAACATTTGGAAGGAGTGGAACCATCATGCATGCACGTATGTATAGCGACATGAAGGTTAAGATCGAGAGCTCCAAGCTCGTGAAACCGTCGTACGACGACGGCGTGCCGCCGCCCGCCGCCGGGGAGAGCGTGCCGCTCAGCGTGTCGCTCAGCGTGTTCGACATGGTGACCTACGACGTGCACATCGCCGTCATCTACGCGTTCCGGCCGCCGTGCCCGCCGAACGAGGCGCTGGAGGCCGGGCTGGCCAGGGCGCTCGCCGTCTACCGGGAGTTCGCGGGGCGGCTCGGCGAGGGCCCCGACGGCCGCCCGGCGGTGCTGCTCAACGACGGCGGCGCGCGGCTCGTGGAGACCGCCGTCGACGCGCCGCTGGCGGCGGCGGAGCCGCCCGGCCGTCGCCGGAGCTGCTGCGGCTGCACCCGAGCGTCGACGGCCCCGTGGAGGAGCTGGTGCAGGTGCAGCTCACGCGGTTCGCCTGCGGCTCCCTGGCGGTGGGCTTCACGGCGCACCACAGCGTCGCCGACGGCCAGGCCACGGGGAGCTTCCTCGTCGCGTGGGGCTCGCCACGCGGTGGCGCCGCTCCCCGTCTGCGACCGCGCCACCCGCTTCCGGCCACGGGACCCGCCGCTCGTCGACTCCCAGCACCGGGGCGCGGAGTACCACGCTCCCGCCACCAAGAAGCGCGGCGGCGCCGACGACGAGGAAGAAGACCTGGGCGCGGTGGCAGCGCACGACAAGATCAAGGTCCACAAGGTGCACTTCACAAAGGAGTTCGTGGCGCGGCTCAAGACGCGGGCGTCGGCGGCCGGGCCGCCGCCGCGGCGAGCGCGCGGGTATAGCACCTTCGAGAGCGTGGTCGGGCACCTGTGGCTTGCGGTGACGGCGGCGCGCGGCCTGGGGACCGGCGAGGCCACCAGGCTCCGCATCTCCGTGAACGGCCGGGCCCGCATGCGCCCCCCGGCGCCGCGGGGCTACTTCGGCAACCTCGTCCTCTGGGCGTTCCCGC
This sequence comes from Raddia guianensis, assembly GCA_036346415.1. Classification (NCBI taxonomy): domain Eukaryota; kingdom Viridiplantae; phylum Streptophyta; class Magnoliopsida; order Poales; family Poaceae; genus Raddia; species Raddia guianensis. The sequence goes on along the minus strand of CM070543.1, from coordinate 27,811,482 downwards.
CGTCGGACGCAGGCGAGCTGGCGTCCCGCCCCGTGCATCACGCGGCGGAGCTGATCCACCGCGCGGTGGCGCGCGTGGCCGACGACGCCTACTTCCGGTCGTTCATCGACTTCGCCTCCTCCGGCGCCGTGGAGGCCGGCGGGCTCGCGCCGACCGCCGACGAGTCGCAGGTGGTGGTGTGCCCGGACCTGGAGGTGGATAGCTGGCTGGGCATGAGCTTCTACGACGTCGACTTCGGCGGCTGCCGGCCCTTCTACTTCGCGCCGTCGTACGTCCCGATGGAGGGCACCGTGTTCCTCGTGCCGTCCTTCCTCGGCGACGGCGCCGTCGAGGCGTACGTGTCCTTGTTCGAGACCCACCTCGAGGAGTTCAAGAAGATATGCTACAGCATCGCCTAGCTGTAGCTAATTTAACCAATTCCTCCATCCATTCTCTAATCCGCGAGCATCAGCACGCTGCATCGACAAAATAATCTTCGTCAAACACTCGCTAATCGCCTAGTTAATTGCATGAGTAAAATGCATCGACGGTTCTCAAACTTGCCGGAGGGTGTCATTTAGGTCCCGAACTCACAAAACCAGTTATCTAGGTCTCTGAACTTGCTCTAGGTCTTCAAGCTCAGAAAATTCAGAAAAATTGAGAAAAAATCGTTAAAAAATCTAGAAAAATAAGAAAAATCATATGAATTTTAGAAAGTCATTAAAGCATTCAAAAAATTATACAAAATTTAGAAAATCATAAAAATCAGGAAAAATCTTATAAAACTATGAAAAGATCATAAAAACATAAAATCATAAAACTTTTGAATGAAAAAACTTTTATGATTTTTTAAAATTTTTCATTCAAAATCATAAAACCCCTGCCAAGATTTTTATGAAAATGTTATTTGTTCAAAAGACATTTGAAAAGATCATTTGAACGTTCATATTTAATGCATTCATAAAAGATCGTTAGAAAATCATAAAACTAGATTATGTGTTCATTAAAGATCTTTTGAACGAATAACATTTTCATAAAAATCTCGGCAGGGGTTTTATGATTTTGAATGAAAAAACTTGAAAGATCATTAAAGATTTTTCATTCAAATTTTTTTATGATTTTATGATCTTTGCATAGTTTTATAAGATTTTCCTGATTTTTTCTCAATTTTGTATAGTTGTTTTTGAATGTTTTAATGACTTTCTAAAATTTATATGTTTTTTCTTGTTTTTTAGATTTTTTTACGAATTTTTTCGAATCTTTCTGAATTTCGGGACCTGGATGGCACCCCTGCCAAGTTCGAAAACCGCCGGTGCTTTTTACTCCATGAGCATGTATAAGTATAAGTTTATAACGAAGATGCATACATGCATACATGAGGACAGCGATCGAGATAGGCAGCTAATTATTATCGTTGTGTTTTGGCATAAATAATCATATAAGCATGCATCCCTTAATTTGTTAGGCTTTGTATTGTACGTGTGTATATACACACACTAGCTAGTGTATCGAGTATCGTACGTTTTAGTTTGGCTTAATGTCGAGCAGCATGTATAGGGCGCAATTCTTTTGGATCATCTCCCAGGTCGGAGAGAGGGAGAGAGAGAGGGGTAGTAGTTGTTAGGAAACCACTAGCGGGTCTTGAAGGCCTATGTGGCCCATCTAGCCGAAATCCTAGATTAGCACTATATAAAGAGGAGGTTTCCACCACCCTTTGTTATCTATGACTGAGAATAGAGTAATGAAAATAGCAAATTCCTTCTCGAACCTTTGTGTCTCCTTGTGTGATTATTGTATCTCTGGCCTACACTCAGTAGCATTGGCTTCATAACACGTTATCAGCATGAGACTCTACCGATCAAAAAGATCGACGAAGCTAATGAGGAATTGAATCATGAGTTAGATCTGAAATTTTTGGATCTAGATATGAGATCTGAATCTTGAATTCTCCTTTTTACATTTGGATCTGGCATTGGCTAACGGCATGAAGCCGCGTGAGTTGATTTTTGCAAAGAATGAAAGAACCAATCGGCCAGTCCTGCCTTATCATTTCTTGCATTCTGTTCTGATTTTGGCTGTAGACAACACAACAAATGGCATCAAGTAATGAAGATGCACATTTCTTGGCATGAAGCCATCGCTGACCATGAATAATGGATGTAGCCAGCCATCGCACTCTGCGTTGCGGCCAGAAGCCGCACACCAGGGAGCGTGATGCCGTCCCCATACACGAGCTCGCAACCCCGCTGTTGGTTCATCGCCGTCGACGCTGTATGGACGCTCTTAGCTGTTGGCCCGAAGCCACACGAGCTATCATACGCCAAACGCCGAAGACGTCGCCAGGGCAGGCTCGAAGCGCACCACCCCGAAGCCGGCGATTCTGCTGCCACACGAAGCTGGCACCGCCGAGCAGCCGGCGCCACCGCGTCCTTCCCGACGCACGCCGAAGGCCGCCGCCGCTGAGTTTGAATCAGACGCTGCCGTGCGACCAAAGCAGTAGCCACTGTCGTCGCCTCATCCGGGTGTGCTCGCCGCAGCGTCTGCGCCGCACGGCCGTTGCCGACCAACTCGACGGCCGTCGTGATCGCCGCCCCGGCCAGCACCCGGCGCCGCCGCCCCCGGCCTCCGATCACCCAGCAGCCGGCGTCGCCGCGCCCCACCACCGCGCCGCCCTGTCTCACCGCGCCGTCGGCCCGCAGCCGCCGCCGCGTGCCGCTTTGGCCTCTGCGCCACGCCGCCGGCCGTGAGCGCCGCCGTGCCATCTCGAAGACGGGCCATGCCGCCCTGGCCACCGCACCGCCGTCGCGCCGCGCCGCCTCCTCGGCTCCTGCACGGCCGGCCGGCCGGTGGCTCGCACGCCCTCGTGGAAGGAGGCGGCGGCGGCGGCTAAGGACCGGTAGCGGACTAGACGCCGGCATATTTAAGGTCATATCTCAATTCTCAACAGGTCACAAATGTTCTCACTATGACAAAGCTCATATCTCAAGGTAGCCAATTCTCAAGTATATCCCAATGTCTCAAGTAACCAGCTCAAACTCAACTCAACTCTAACACCAACACGAGTCAGGTTAATTAAGGTGAAGCTACGCTGGAATGAACCACCAAGTCGCCCTTAACCTTAAAAAAAACGACTCTTAATAATTATTTTCTTTTTTCGTACCGACAAAAACATGTAAAAGATTTATCGGTTTTAATCCTTGCGTACTATGCATTAAACTTACGTGCATCATCCTTCAAATGAATCGCGCCTACTAACCCTAACGACAAACCCACACTTGCCCTCTAGATTTCTAAACCCTTACCCTAAACTGCAAAAACAGAAATATACACACTAAATCTACGTATTATCCTCCCTTATAATCCTAAATATAATCTACAATCTACCCTACATATTATCATACATTAAATCCTGAAAGTAAATATGCAATACAAAAACTCAACCTGACTATTATCGTAATTTAAACCCCTAAATCGAATGTACATAAATAATACAGAAAAATACCTGATTATTCTCAAAACCTAAAACCTATATCTAATCTAAAAACACAATATTAAAATTACCTACCGTGTGCCATATCGCTAACCTACCTTGTTTTCATTTATTACAACAGAAAAAAATACGAAAAGGTTACAAAATTACCTTTTTTTTTTTTTCCTCTTTTACTCCTTTTTTTTCCCACTCCTCCTCCTCCTCCTCCTCCTCCTCCTCCTCCTCATTTTTTTTCCTCCTCCTCTTCTCCTCCTCCTTTCTTTTTCCTCCTCCTCTACTCCTCCTCCTTTCCTCCACTGCCGCTCGGCTCTCCAGTGCAATGGCACTGTCCCGATGAAGCGCCGCGCGCGCACTGGTTGTATGTCATTTAGCGCCCGTCCGTCGGGCGTTTTATTCCCGCGCCGAAAAAACCCTGTCTGTCGGGCGGTTTTTAAAGCACAGTGCACAAGGTGCTATTAAAGGCCCGACAGACGGGCGTTTATTACATCGAAGGAGCCCCGGGCCGTTGGTCCTATTGACCGCCCGTTGGTCGGGCGCTTATTACTGTTCGTCTTTAAAAACGCTCATCCAACGGGTGATTTTTAAATGGCGCCCGACTGTCCGGCGCAGGGCGGTTATTTTTTTAATTATCTAAAACAGGAAATTATTTTTTAATTACGAATTAAAAAAATCCAGAACAGTAATAACTTCCTGTCTTTCTGCGTTGCAGCGATGCACGCCTTGAGCAAGGCATTGCGGATGCGGCCCAGTAATTCTTCTTGAAAAATATGTGTGGTTTGGGCATAGTGGGCCCTGTAGTTCAGATGAAAAGATCACGTTGGCCCATAGGGTCTATAGGCTGGCCCAACACAAAGCCCAGTGAGTCCGGTGATCAACTGTACCTTTTTTCAACTTAAAATCATATCATATTATATTCTATAGCAAAACAATAGTTATTATTTCTTATAAACGAAACGATTTGGTGTTTTCTAACTAATTTTTAAAAATTTATCAAAGTTTCTGTTCGCCATTTTAATTCGCGGTTTTGTTTTGCTAGGCGAAAATTTATTATTTTTGTGCAGATCGTTTGTTACAATATTATTGTAATAGTTTCTTGGGGTCAATGTAAGGTTTTTGTCAAAGATGTCAAAAGAAATATTTTATAGGATGGGATAGAAACACCGTTGGAAATGTTCTGAGGTGATATACTGCAATACAAAATGTTTCGTGCCATCGAAAAAATTCCAGCCCTTGGTCACCAGCCTGAGGCCGCCTAGCCTAAGTGACGGTGACGCACACGGCTCACCGCAACGCCTCTCCAGTCTCCACCCGGCGAGACCGCGACGCTATTTTGCAGTACAAAACGCGGACACGGCTCGCCTGCCCCCAATAATGCGGCCCAAGTGGCGCATAAACAAATAAATAAATAAACAAAAACATAAAGGTTAAACGACAAAACCGAAAGGGTAAAAGAATCCCCCGTCCCACTCATGAGTCATGACTCATCATCGACGCAGGGCGCGCACACCGTCTCCTCCCTACACCCGAGAGCGAGGCGTCACGACACTCCACGGCCATGGCTCTCGCCACCTCCCCCCACCACCAACGCCTCCTCCTCCTCCGCCGCCGCCTCGCCGCCTCCGCCTCCCCCGCGCGCCCGTCGCTGCGCTTCGCCCGCCCCGCCGCCCCGAGGTGAGCGATCTGGCCGACCCCCGATCCTCCCGCCCGCCTGCCCGCTGCGCTGCTGCCGCTGCCGCCTATACGGCGGTTGTTGGATTGATTCGCTCCAGGCGTCGGCGACGAGAAGGGGAGAGCCGTCAGGTGGCGCTCGCGGGGGTGGGTCGCGCTGGGCTGTGTGTGTCTGTGCGCGCGCGCGCGCGCCGGAGAGCTGAGCGCTCTGCTGGGCGCAGGTTGGGAATCCCGGAAGGGCGCTCCGCGGATTTCATTTCGTTGTGGTGCGGTTTCGCCTGTGTGGATGTCGGGGTAGAGATCGCTGCTGCGGCGGGCTGACCCGACTTGGGTCTCGGTGTTTTTCGCGAATTAGTAGCTGACTCTTCTGATGAGCTACGTGGAATTCTAAGTGCTGGGGACTAATGGGAAGTAGTACATGTTTTCGTGGGCAATTAGGTATTAGGATTGTTCCTGCGGTTGTGCATGTACTTTCTAAAGTTCTCCGAGATAAATATACTTGCTTGTCAGAGAGTCCCTGATTATGCTTAAACTTTGAGCTGCAATTGTATTCGATTATATGTATAATTATGAAATACTATATATTTGAATTTTCCATGTTCACCTATGTGGATGTTGGGTTAGAGATCACTGCAGCGGGCTGATCTGACTTGGGTCTCAGTGGTTCCGCAAATTGGTAGCTCACTCTTCTGTTTAGCTCCGTGGAATTCTATAGGCTGGGGACTAACTTTCGTGGGTATTTTGGATTGGTCCTTCGGCTGTACATGCTATTATGTACATGTGCTTATATTGTTATCCGATATAATTTAAATGTTTGCCAGAGAGTCCTTGATTATGATTAAACTTTGATATGCTATTGTACTCCCTCCGGTCATAAAAAGAAGTCGCCGTTGACTTTTGGATACAACTTCGACCATTCGTCTTATTCAATTTTTTTTATAAATATATAAAAATATAAGTCATACTTAAAATATATTTAAAAATAAACTAAATCACAACAAAATAAATGATATTTACATAAATTTTTTGAATAAGACGAACGTTTCACTATATTTGTCCATGGCCTTGGAAAAATACGTTTCATAATGTTTGACCATTGCGAATATCAAGAGTGTAGTTATTGTGATGTTTCTCCTCTTTGTCCCTCAATTAAATGCTTAGCAAGAAGAAAAGTAGTTGTAACATGCTATTAAATAGGGATATGATGGTCTTCGCACATGATTTTTTTCTTGAAATTACTACTTCCTTGGTCAGTGCGCATGGTGTGTTATGGACAAACATAGCGAAACGAAGGGAGTGCTACATTTTTTTGGGTCACTTTTAAGCTTAATTTCACTATGCGTGCTCAATGACACATGAACTTTTTGCTTTAGAAAAAAATGATACATGGACTTTCAGTTTCACTAAGGCGTCGTTCGTTTCGGCGTTGCGTCGCGTTCGCCCACGCGCGCACGCCGCGCGTTCAAACCGCGCGAATGCGACGCAACGCGATGGCGCGTTACGCGGAAACGAACATGGCCTAAAGTTCATGTTTCGGAAAAGAGATACATGGATAGATGAAATTGCCAGCTGTTGACAGGAGAAAATCTCTTGTTTGGTAGCATACTTATAGCATCTGGAGATTAAGTGGAATGAACAAGTACTTTTGTGTTGACTAGAAAGGAGCAAAACCCTACATGGAGAACTTATGGCATGGTCTTCACTCTTCAGCTTTGATTTAAAATCATATTAATACAATGTAAAAGTGAACATGCATCTTTGTTCTCATTTTGCATTATTCGTAGACAATTAGCAACGGGTCAACCGGATAGGACCAATCTGCTGCACAATAGGTTCTGTTTACTCTTTTTCCACCCGAAATAACTAATCTCCTCAATTAACAACAGCTGAGAGCCAATGTGCTGCAATGTTGTTTTTTTTCCACTCCTTTTCACCTAAGGGACCATCACTTTATTTTCAGTACTCTGGTCTCAACACTGAAAGGTGGCATGCAACCTTTTTGAACCTTTCATAATCATAAATGAAATTTGTGTTCATCGTAACTAGAAAACACGTAAATGTTTGGTGTTAATGAATAATTAAAGGGTAATGACTTTGTTGTCTACTATGCAGTTTTTTCATTTTACTTTTTTCTCCATTTTGTGACTCCAAATGGTGTATTCGTGTGTCTTCATATCACCCATTCAACTGAGTACCAACATTCATATATACCATTTCCGTTTCCAATATTGTTATTTGAATATTCAGCCATATGTCCAGGATTACGTTGTCGGTGTCTTATCCTAAACTAATCTTTCTGTGCTAATCATTTTTTCATGCTGCCTCGTTTCTAGGATTTTTTGCCAATCTATCAACTCAGCTAATGTGCTGGGAGCTTCTTCAGCGGTATGTCCACAAGACCATTTATCTCATATCACCACAACTTTATGGAGCATACGGTACTGTACTTGCACTACAGTATGTCCTTCAGCCTTGCAGTTTCCCTTTAAAAGAAATCTTATGCCTAAGGGTTGAATCATCCTGGTGAGTACTGAAATCTGGTTCTGTGAGCCAGTCTACAAACTAAGTCTCCATGTGTAATTGATTTAGCTGAGAGCTGCTGTGAGGCAGTAGTTGTCACTAGTCAGGTGTAAAAACTGCTTGTGTCAAGAATATGTACACACTACACAGTGACCGCTAATATTTCGGTATACTTGAGTGATTTGGTTTTGCTTTGCGAACGCATAGTTTTGTCTCATGTTCTGTTTCTTTGTCATGCTATTCTAATATTTGAAGACATAATAATGGACTGCGAAATGATTATTTTTTATTGTGTATTTATGCCAAACAAATTTATTGCAGACATCTGATGACGCAGTTCCACAGCCAGTTGTCCTAATAGATCAAGACTCGGACCGTGATGCAACCATTGTGCAGCTTAGTTTTGGAGACCGTTTGGGGGCACTACTTGACACGGTATATATTTACTTATGCTGGGGATACTTTCTGTTTGTTTTGGTCCTGTTTATGATATGCTCTTTTTGCGTGATATAAATTTTGTTGTATCTGTAAATTACTTTGTACTGCTATTCATTGTTTGCAGATGAGGGCACTCAAGGACTTGGGCCTTGATGTGACGAAAGGAAGTGTGGCAACTGATTCAGCTGTCACACAAACAAAGTTCCACATCATGCGATTGTGGGTGCCTGTTACTTTCTGTTTGCTGCATTTTATTATGCAGTGTTTTGTTTTTTCTATTTGAAAAGTAAAGAGGGTATTCATATGGCGATGCATCACTTTTTAATAATGCCACACTCTCAACTGCACGCTGTTTATCTGTTTTTTCTGTACATTGCCATTGAACACAGGCAATTGTCAAAGTTCTGTTTCACTGGTTTCCAAAAAACTTTATAAAAAATGCATTCAGTGTGATCATGCCGGCATAGCTTATTGTGGATTGTTTGTGATTTGAATCATTTCATGGTGTAATTTATTTCCTGCCTGTGTGTAGGGGACGCAAAGTTGAGGACCCTGACATGTTAGAAAAGATACGGCTGACCATCATTAACAATCTTCTGCAGTATCATCCTGTATGTTCATTATTCAGATCTTTACTTTTGACTTTTGGTGGCATTACTGGACCTGTTCCTATTGTGCTCAATGATAGTATCAAATTATGTTGATGTACATGTAGGAGTCAAGCGAAAATCTAGCTATGGGTGAATTTTTTGGAATAAAACCTCCTGAGAAGAAGGTGAGTTTGCTAGATCTTATCATTCCGCTAGTTCAGCGCCTATGCTGATCCATGTATCTGTTTTCTAGGTATCTGATAAGTTTAAATTGTGTGTTTTCCTCAGTGTTAGCACACATAATATTTCAAACAGCTAGACTTCCATATGTTACTATTATGCTATTAAAATTGTATCCAATGATGTCATCCTGAATTATATTTATTCTTTAAAATGGCAGGTTGATGTTGATGTTGCAACACATGTAATTGTTGAAGATGATGGGCCAAAAAGAAGGTTAGCTCCTGTAGTGTCCTAGTGATTGTGATATTATATACTGTTTGTTTAGAATGGTATCAGTGTGTCAGCATGTATGATAATTGATAACTGCATGTTAGTTATGGCCTCAACATGTATGATTGCATAAGTGTCCTAACACTGTTGCTTCACATGTGAGAAAGAAATCTATCGCTATCATATGCTAATGCTGCCAAGCTAAGCTTTATTGGATCTAAAAAAAACTAAAATGCACTCAACTTATTAATGAGAACCATACTGGAGAGGATGGATTTGGGCATGAACTGAATTTTGTCAAGTATCTGTAGTAGCTCTAATGGCGTCCTACAAGTTTCAGTAACATAATACGCATTGGCATTTGATCAGTGCCAATGTATGGACCTCTGGGGGTTTGGGCCAGGCTGCAAAAATGCTTCGTTGTGTTGGCATGGTCAAATATGTTGGCACTTTATGTATTTTTATACTGGTCGGGCTTGAACAAGGTTGTGCATCTCATACAAGCCCCCATAAAACTGGGTTGGCTTGGGTTAATAAAATTGTAGGTACATCTAGTAAAGGATGAGCTGGACACAGATCAGACTGCACTGAACCTGTTTGTGTTTGGATAACTGACCACGTTAACTAAAACTTGTTCACGTCTCTGTGCACTACCAGGAAACCACTAACAAGAGCCAACATAATGTCTTGCTTCTAGGAATAGGCAGCTGCATATGCACAAATTGTTTAGCAAATTGTTAGACTTGAAGGGCACGACAAGTGGACAACTGGTTGCTTACCTTTCAAATATATATAGACTCAAATTATCATTAGTAATTTGGCCACAGAAACCAGGACCAGAATGCATTCCTTGCAAGTACAACTAGTCGAGAAACTCATCAGAAATTTCTCTTTTAAAATTTCTTTCTAGTCGCTAAAATTTTGCATTGTGTATGACACTGTTCCCATTTCTCAATTTTCCCTATATAGTCATATGATTAGACATTTTCCATGATAATTTGAGTTTCTAAATCAATAAATTTATGTGCACCAGTATAATTGATCGTGTTTGGGCACCTTTTTTATCTTAGAAATGTGTTCTATCATTCTTTGGCAAGAATAACATCTGATGGAACCATCTGCTTTCCTCATTGGTGTTGTTGAACATGCGCAGCATGCTTTACATAGAGACTGCTGATCGGCCTGGCCTACTTCTGGAGATAACCAAGATCATCACTGACGTAAACATTGATGTGGAATCAGCTGAAATTGATACAGAAGTATGCCATATTCCTATGATTTCTAGCTACTCAGACTGCCAAGTGCCAAGGTGCTTCCTTAGCTCACATCTGATGCCTCATGCAGGGCCTGGTTGCCAAGGACAAGTTCCATGTGAGTTACAGAGGTGCAAAACTAAACAGCTCCTTATCTCAGGTGTTGCCAAGTCTTGACCAAATGCTTTGTTTCTTTCAACATCCGAGCAACACTATACTCATATTTCATTGACTATTGCATAGGTACTGGTGAATAGTTTGCGCTACTATCTCCGGAGGCCTGAGACAGATGAAGACAGCTATTGATTCATGTGTAACCCAAGACAAACTCAGGCTTGAGTTTTTTCCCTCTTCTGTGAGCCCCCTTGCACATGCAAAACAGGGCTTGTATTCACAGAGTACATGCATACGTATGTAGATGCCATTGAAATTGGGCTCATTGGAACTGTTCAATATTGTAGTCGGACCTGGGAACTTTCCAGCTTTCGCTTCAGTGGCCTTTATCCCATTGGTTCCTGCCGTAAGGAATCACCCTGGAAGGGAAGTCCCCTCACGTGTTTCTTGTAATCTTATTGTCTGCATGCTCATATAATCACATTGGAAGACCATTGGCCAAATTGCAATGATGAATAATTATCTTGATGGGTAATTGTCACATGTCTTGTTAATAAGCTTGCCCCTGCTTCTCCCGGATAAGGTTTTTTAGTCAAGGCGTGCACTAGAGACAGGAAAGTAGAACCTATGCTTGTGTGCATCTTTACATGTATTTGTTAGTAGTGCACTTGTGCATTTAAAAAATGACAGTTTGTATATTGTACTTGACCTTTTTTTTTTTGGTAAACAAGTACTTTGATTTGTTGGCAGCAGACTTTCATCTCTCGCTTCTACTTCTACCACAGTACTGACGCAATTCAAGATTCCATCTAAAACCTGAGCGACTTGGCAGTAACATTAGTCAGAAAATTTAGAATTTTAGTTAGTTTGGTGTAGCAAATCTATTTTTTTAAAAAAAATATCAGATCTAGAAGGCTAGAACATGTTTGCGCATTTGTCTTCGCGTCTTCCGTTTAATAGACCCAGCTCAAATCTATGCTATAGCTAAGCTGATGAATGAATGGACGACTGGTGATCAGCGATTATCCAAATAGACTCCGAAGACCGGTTGGAGCCATGCAAACATCGGTAAACTATCTGTCTTTTTTTTTTTTGCAACCGAATTTTTAAAGATTACAAATGTGGTTTGAGGATCCGAAACTAATAATAAACTTTTTTGAGAAATAACTGTAAAAATCAAAGTGTTAAAAATAACCAATTCTTTTTTTAAAAAAACGTCAAGATTAACATGTCCTGAAACCTAAAAGGAATCCGACGGGACAGGCCAGCCCTTCCTTGCTTACCCTTGATGTGAGCCGTTTATACAAGATAAAAAAGTAGGAGTAATTATTGGGAAACAAGAAATATTTCAAACATTTTACACTTATCCCTATCACAAAAACTTGACATTTTACACTTATCCAAACTCAAAATTTTAAATATTTATCTATAAAAAGATTTTTGAACTATTTAAATTGGGTATATGAAAAAAATACACACCTATGTATATATTTGTCTCGAACTTTTGTAATATTATATTTGTTATGGATTTTATGAATAAATTGCAGTTGTAAATTGAGTTGTCAAAGTTGTATATTTTGAAGACCTTGTCGATGTCTGGAATGTAAGTTTTTGTGATACGGTGGAGTTTATTTTTCAAAAGATTTTTTGTAAATTGTATTTCTTTTCTGATTTTTTTTTTTGTTAAGACTGGTGAGTCGTCGTACTTGCTTACCCTGCGGCACGGTGCGGCCCGTCTAACCGGCCGGGCCGGGCCAGATCTGCTAGTCCCTTTTCACACTAGAGCCCGTAGATAACCAATTATTGCAACCAAACCCTCAACATCTTGTATGTGTCCGCCAATGAGAAGAGCCACGCAAACATATTGCAAGCCGCATCGAGCTCGTCCTCGCGACCTCGCCGCCGCCGCCGCCGCCATTCATGGCGAGGTGCCGTCTGGGAGGACTCGAGCATTAACCCATGCAAACCTCCACCCCATATTGCAAATCCCAAGCTCCTATTGCCGCCGCCGCCGCCGCCATCGCCGCCACCGCCGCGGCCGCCATCTCCGGCCTCCGCTTCTCCTCCACGTTGCCGGCGCCGATTCCTCCGCCGCAGCCCGAGAGAAACCCGTTCTTCCCTCTCCTCGCCACCGATCCCCCTCCGCCGGAGCCGCTCCGCCAGGTGCTCGCCACTGGCGACGTCCACGCCGCGCTCCGCGGCCTCCCGGGCCTCGCGCGCCGGCTGTTCTGGTGGGCAGAGGCCACCCCGCGCGGCTTCCCCCGCTCCGCCTCCGCGTTCGCCGCCGTCCTCGTTCCGCTCGGCGAGGCCCGCCACATCCACGCCGCCTATCCCGTCTCGCTTCGCGCCCTCCACCTCGACCTCCTCCTCCCGCTCCTATCCCTCCTTCTCACCTATCCCCTCTCCCCTTCCCACCACGACCTCCTCAACTTTCTCCTGCGCCTGTCAACCTGGGCCGAATGCCAACCTCGCGACTCCTCGCCGACCACCCATTCGACGCTATGCCTCTCCGCCTTCCGCGAGATGGCACGCCACGGCGTGGCCCCTTTCGTCAAGGACTGCAACCGCGTGCTCCGTGTGCTGCGTGACGCGGCCAGATGGGACGACATGCTTGCTGTTTACGCAGATATGCTTCAGCTTGGGATTCAGCCGAGCATTGTCACATACAACACAATGCTGGATTCGTTCTGCAAGGAAGGGAGGATGGATCAGGCTGTCATGATGCTTACGGAGATGGAGGCACGGACAGATGGGTGCTTGCCCAATGATGTCACGTATAATCTGGTGATTAGTGGGCTGGCCAGGAAAGGTGAGCTCGTGAAGGCAACTCAGCTGGTTGAAAGAATGCGTCTGTCCAAGAAAGCATCAGCCTTCACGTATAATCCAGTTATTACTGGGTTGTTTGCAAGTGGTTTTGCTGAAAAGGCTGAAGCCTTGCTATTGGAGATGGAGAATGAAGGTATAGTGCCCACGGTGGTGACATACAATGCAGTGATTCATGGGCTGGTTAAATGCTGGAATGTGGAGGCAGCGAAGGTGAAATTTGCGGAAATGAGGGAAATGGGATTGCTGCCAGATTTGATTACATACAACTCTTTGATTAATGGGTACTGCAAGGCTGGGAATTTAAACGAGGCACTTTGTTTGCTTGGTGATTTGAGATGTGCAGGGTTAGCACCAACAATTTTGACATATAACATACTTCTAGATGGTTACTGTAGGCTAGGTGATTTAGAGGGCGCTAGGAGATTGAAGGAGGAGATGACAGAGGACGGCTGTCAGCCTGATGTGTATACATATACAATTCTTATGAATGGATCATACAAGGCAGGGAGCCTTGCAATGACAAAGGAGTTCTTTGATGAAATGCTCCATAAACGCTTGCAGCCAGATTGCTTTGCCTACAATACAAGGATTTCCGCTGAACTGATTCTAGGTTCTACTTCCGACGCTTTTCAGTTGAGGGAGGAAATGACTTCAAGAGGAATTTATTCAGATACAGTAACGTATAATGTCCTCATTGATGGATTGAGCAAATCTGGTAACCTGAAAGATGCGTATGTGCTATGGATGAAGATGATCAGTGATGGTTTGCAGCCTGACTGTTTCACATACACTTGTTTGATTCATGCACATTGTAGAAGGGGCCGCCTAAGAGAAGCAGAGAATATTTTTCATGCCATGATTGCAAGTAGTTTGTCACCTTCGGCTGTGACCTACACTGTTTTTATCCACACATATTGTAGAAGAGGAAATCTTTACTTAGCATACCGTTGGTTTCGAAAGATGCTGGAGAAAGGAGTGGAGCCTAATGAAGTTACATACAATGTTCTCATGAATGCGCTATGCAGGATGGGGAAAACTAACTTGGCTTATCACTATTTTCATGAGATGGTGGAAAGAGGATTGGTACCAAACAAATACACATACACCTTGTTGATATATGGGAGTTGTAAAGAGGGAAACTGGGAAGAGGCAATAAGACTGTATTGTGAAATGCATCAGAAAGGTACCCATCCAGACCATTGCACACATGATGCCTTATTTTATGGATTTGGTGAAAGCCACATGCACCATGCAGTACAGTACTTTGAGAATGTTGTTTTGGGTGCATAGATAGGTCTTTGAAAAAGATGATTGTGTATTTGTGTTGGCCTTGCCTGGTGGAAATTCCTGTAAGGACTTCCCCCTATTTCATATTTCCCTTCATTGATTGTTCTTTTTTGACCCATGCTAATTTCTTCCATCATATTTTATTTTTTTGTTTTGAATCAGCAGATGGCAAATGGAGCTGGGAACATCATCTCCGGATAGATGAGTTAAGCATAAGTAGGTTCATCTCTTGCTGCAATAACCTTATAACAAATTTGCCATGGTGATATGCTCATGGCTCCTGGAGATACCATTCTGCACCCGCTGTTCTTCCCTTTTGATGAGGCACTATCGAAATCTCTTGGCCATACATCCTATATATGTACTTTCTCAAAAGGTGAATGATGATGAACCTTTGGGACTGATCCTGCCACAATAATATAGTGTTTCTCTTGGTAAGGAACCTACCAAGAATTTTGTAAACTTAATAAACCTTGTATTACAGGCAATTTTGTCATAGGCATCTGGCACATACATTGAGTCATTAACATGTCAGATATGTAACGGTGTTCCTATTCTTTGGATCATTAATGGAAATTCTTTTCTTAATGTTAACTATGGTGGAGATAACTGTGTATCAACTGCTGTTGATGTGTCAAAATGGGGTATATTTATGAGACCAGTACAGTGAAAAGGTGCTTTTGTCGACCCACTTTATTGTGTTCTCTCACTTATTTGTGTTCAGTGCACAGCTTGCTAGAGATTGGATCTGCAGTACAAGCCTGCAGTATGCCTTTAACTCACTTAATCAAATTCCATCCAATTTGTGCTCCTGAAACTCTGAAAAATCTTGACACGATAGTTTTTTTTTTTCAGAACTTGTGCAATCACCCACATGCTTCTCTGCTCTGCTCAAGACAAGCAGTTAACTTGAGGTTTAAAATAATAGTATCATTTAGATACCGTTTATAGGAATAGTGTATTGGTTTCTTTTGAATATCCATCATTATGCTTAAATTTACCTTATTGTTGTTAATTTAATTGTTGTTTGTAGATAACTCCTTGTTTACTTAAAAGCAGTGGTGAACCCTGGATCTCACCAATTCCGAGATAAAATATAATGTGCTAAAACTTATGCAAAAATACAAACAAAATAGGTACACCAAGCAATAATGAAAAGTTAGAACACAAAAACATTATGGAGAACACAAATACATTATGGAGATGAGATTTTAACTATATAATTCATTATAACAAAACATGAACATCGAGAAAACGTGATGGAGTACAAAGTGCAGTCTGGGTGCCTAGACAACAAAGATTAGCTCCATCCTAACATATATTATCTTCACTAACAATAGGACACAAACCAGAAGCTCAAAAGTTACCATGTAAAGAAAAATCGAAACATCGTATTGTGGGACAAATAGAGCTTCAAGCCTGCAACATGCATAAGCGATCATGAAGCAACGAGATGAATTGGTGAGTCATGAAGGCGAAGCAGGTAAGTTGAGGCATTGCCGCCGCATAGGGCAGATAAGTTGTGGCATTGCCATCGTGTAGAGCAGAGAAATTGAGACGTTGCCAAGTGTAATACCAATATGGCCTACACGCATTGGGTAAGGGCACACCAAATAATGAACTGGGCCAAGGCCAGGCTAAAGCCCACCCAGCTCAAGGCCTGGTTCTGCCCCTGCTTTAAAGAACAACAGTTACAAGTTACAACACATGCATCAATGCATGTTTATCTCTTGCATAAACATTGTGAGTATATGAATCCCTGGCTATTGCATTTTTTGTATATGTATTTTCAATTTTTCATTAATTGAGACTTTCTATTGCAGTGAAACATGACTTTACCCTTTGGAAAATGAAGTGTTGCATACATACATTCTATGCAGTTATATGTCAATAATTACTTAGATATTTAGTTAACATGGTGGACAAAGTAAACAATCAGATTATATCTTGATAGACTTCTGCAGTTTCTTGTGTTAACTCTAGAGAACACACCTTTCTGGTAACCATGTAATCACCACAAATTTTTTATCCAATTTTCTGTTGCGTTTTTAAATTTAGGGAGTAGATGTTTTGTTGCTATTGGATAGAAAAACTAGGCTGCCTCTTTTTTTATAGATTAGGTTATGTATGTGTTGAATGCTAGTAGTACGATTTTTTGTTAGAATGATGGATGCTACTTTTTTCGTTTCCCACAATGATATATACCACATTGTCCAACTTGCGCTATAGGCCAATTGAATGATTTTGCACTAGCATTATGTATATCTTCCAGTGGGATTTGACTATCAATTTACAGATTAATGGTTGATGTTAGATGCATGCATATACTAAATTTTAGCTTTCCTTCTTGCCTATGGTATGCTTTTTAAGAAAAAATGCCATGTTCATCCACTGGTGCTTTTAATGACTTTTGATAGATCACAACTGTAGATTGTTAGGATTAATTTCCCTTTTTCAACAAATTCCAAAAAAAAATATTACCTTCCGGTATCTTCTCTGCAAATGGTGGCATTACACGCATTCTCACTATCTTCACTGTTTTTCATGGCTCATGATTCAGGAACATCCAAAGTATGTTGGGCTAAGGAACAAGTGCCAAGGTTTGACTTTGTGTAATTACTTAATGCACTGTAGAACAATAGTTTAAAGTGATTGACAGTTGCCTACCATCTGTTGAATAAAACAGAATTTGATGTTCATTCGTACAAAATGAAAAAAAAACTTTTAATGTTATTTGCACTCGGCAATGCTCAGCAGTTTGAAAATAGATCTTCACAATCACAGAGCTGACGGCTCCTCTCCTACCAAGAGTGCATTGAGTATTTTGTCAGTCCATCCATCTACCAGCATGAACATATGCCCTCCATCTGGGACTTCATGATACTGAATCCAAGGAAGCTTCTTTGAAATGTATCGCTGCAGTTCAACCAGCACCAACCTATCCTCATATCCTTGCCAGATGTGTACAGAACCCTTTTTTTGAGGAAATGGATTGGTAATATTCATAGGATCGAACTCCCAACTTCCAAAAGCAACAAGTAGATCGCGATGAATTGATTCATAAATGCCTTGCTGCCTAGATTTATTCTGAAAAGGAAGGAACAGATCAATGTGATGCCAACCTACCAGTTTGTGATTAATTTTTGTTAGCTAAAATATACACAATTCTTTTGACAGAGTTTTTCTTTAAAATTTCCATGTAAACTGATGCTATTGTCTCTAGGGCGTTAGGATGTAGCAAGCAAGTCTTTGGAGAAAAAGTGGATGGCACATTTGTTTTGTCTGTGATTACTGATTAGTGTTGCTTTAAGTAGGAGTTTCATGTGGGTAATGTTTTTACATTTATAACTAAGCCCTTGTTCTATTCAGCTGAAATTAAATTAAATTAAATTAAATTAAATATTTTTTCAATTTTGTACATGCCAAACGATGTAGTATTTGTAGTCATTTTTGTGGGTTTTAAATAGTTTTTCTTAGAATTACTAAATATTTTTTTAACATTTTTTTGGACTCTTCAAGATCTTTCTCGAGTGATCATAACTTTTTCAGATTAAAATTTTCAGCAATTTTAAGCTGAAAAGAACAAGACCTAAGACACAATCTATTATTTACCTCAATGATTGTTGGCTTTGCCATCATCTTCTGAATGACCTCCATATCATGCTTGCTAAATATTTCAGGATGATGCATGGCTGCCGCTGAAGAAGGGAGCCACCTCTGGGTCATCCATAGGTATAGCAAGTAAGGTAAATTGTGTGCAATCCAGAGGGTCCTCTGCTCCGGTACAATCAGCTTCTTGAAGGCCTGTCTGGATATCTCAGCAGGGAAAGAAAGCCACCAGTAGTTGATAACTGGCACAACTAGCGCTGCTCCTGCAAGCCTGCACCAACGACACTTCCAGCTTTACAACTCTGAAAAGTTAATCATACATATAGTTTTAAGTCTCAGCATTCGCCTGTGAGGAATATACTGGAGGCATCCCCAAATTGAGTATCCTCCCATCGAGACCCCCAAGACATAGAACTTCTGCCCAAGCTCCAGCTGATCAGCGAGCTCCTCAATATCCATTGCCTCGCTCTTCACACTCCGCTTGGGGTTTGGGTCACTCTCCCCATACCCTGCTCTATCAAAAGCAAGGAGGTAAATTCCCAGTTCCTCCACTAGCTCCTGTATCATGTCAAAGAGAAATCTCTCAGCATCATATCATACGAGAAAACAAACTTTGATTTCACTTTGCAGTATATCAATCTAATTGTGTTGTGTCTGTCTGCCTTTTACCTCAGAAACAGGCAAGGGGAAGTCCTTGGTGCTATCAAATGCATGCACTGTGATGATGTTGTACTTGGCCGTGGCTCTCGGCACCCCATCTTCTCTGTACGCAAGGTACCTTCCGTCCCTGAGCTTGATCCTGGGAGACGTCACGAGGGGCCCACCTGGCGAGCCACACAGTTTAGGAGGCGGTGGCCGGAGAATTGCCTGGAAGGCCCAACCAAGCAGCACGACGAGCACAACGATGAGTAATCTTGGAACCATTTCCCTCAGGTCCTGAGCCTTGTCTTAGAAGTGAGAGGCGCCAATGGTGAAGGTATCTTTGTGTGGCGGGGCAAACCTACAATGTCGGGCTGTTCTTCACTCCACTGGTAGTGTGTCTTCATCATTGCATGGGCCCCCTCGGGCCACTTTTATTTTGGAACCATTGCTTTTGTTTGTTGCTGAATGTAAGCAAATAGTTGCCATTTCCACATGGTCTAATACAGATCCAGATCTATGCTTATGCAGCTTTGCTTGGCAAATATAACCTGTTGCTTTGAACGTAGTCACCGTCGGTGGAAACTTATGATTATGTACCTGGAAAAATGGTGATGCAGAACTAGAATTGTGGCCGGTGACAAACAGCTTGCAGGGGCCTGATTCTGTTTGTTGCCCGCCGTGCAAATTTGCAAGCAATTATCTCTGTTGCAACGGGGCTCTCGTGCACCTAACTTCATTCCTTGCCATAATGGCCAATGAATATGCACACTTTCAGATGTGGCGCTGTGCTAATCATATTTTACAAGCTTCTTTGCAACCTATTTTTTGTAGGTTGGATCGACTCTTCCAGCTGGTACGGCCGAATTTGTGATGTTGGCTCCTGCCAGTTTTCGGTGGGCAGAGGTACGGCTGTCTCGTTGTTTCCTCCTCCTGTTTGCATCAGCAACTCCTGTGCGGCCGTGCCATGCAGGTTACGAGCACGAGAGTGCCGAGCTTTGAGATGAGGCGAAACACAGAAGTTACCTTGGCGCATGATTATTGTTAGAATTTATGTCGAATATGTGTATGAGTTGGTAATATGGGTAAAGAGTTGTAATAGACAGTGGTAGATAGTGTCAAGGTCGGACTAATATACTGATCTTGCTTGTGCTAATTGGGAAGGGGCATCCACAGTCAAAGGGCCTATTTGGTTTGTAGCCCTCGTTGGCTATGTCAATGAATAGTCATGACCAACCGAGGGAATGACTTTTTGTTAGCAAAATTTGAGTCGTTTAGTTCATAGTCAACTGAGGGCAGTCAAATGTTGATAAAATAGGTGGCATTTTTTGGTTGATTACCAAATGATAGTGTGTCAATTGTTATTATGGTCAAATAAAAATCATATAAACTTGCATAAAATTTAATAAATTTAAAAATATGCAAATAAAATTGATTTTAAAAATTGAAATAGATATTAGAACATAAAAAATCAAAAACCATTCCAAAAAGAAAAAAGCAAAATATACCAGATAAATTATTAAAAAAATATATAAAAAATATACAAATGGGTTGGTTAGGATTTTACATGAATTACGAAATTTGTTTCGCGTAATTTGGATGCTATACAAAATAGATAAAAATAAACTAAAATAAACTGCATGTAAACTAGCTTGCTGTCGTTGTCTGTGCGGTGCAAGACGCTGACAGGAGAGATAGCTAGAAGGCGAGATGGTGAGGGCGAGAGATTCGAGCGCCGCCATTGCTTTGGCACATAATGCGGTGTAAAAAGTTTGGCAGGGCTAGTTTTTCCATTGGCACGTCATTTGTTGGCTAGAAACCAAACGACAACCAAATCATCTTAGAGAACTAAAATTTGGCATGGCCACCGGGGGATACGAACCAAACACACCCAAAATCTGGTAGTGCCGTCCATATCTTGCGTTACCAAATACAATGCCTCTAGTGCCTCCATATCTTACGTGACGATTAAAAATGTAACGATTATTGCTAACCCCATATCACTATTCTTGGACCTGAATTCATTTTCGATTGACAATTAACATGCTCTTATGCTATCGCGGTACCAAGGCGTCACCTCAGTTCTTCGCTGGAGGCAAGGCAAACGTAAAAAGATCAAAGGTGTGCTGTTGGCCGTAACCTCTGTAACCTACCGCCAAATTCAAATAAAATCCGAGCGGATTTTATCGAATTTTTTTAAAATCAATTTGAATTTGGCTTGGTATTTGAATTTGAATTTGAATTTTACCGAGCAGTTCACATCACCGTACCACATGTGGGTGACCAAACCATGGTTGTTTGGTATCAGGTAATCATCTGTCGCCTGCAAGTGGGAATTCCCAGTGAAAAATAGTAGCGTTTTACCAGCTTGTTTTACATAATTACATTGGAAAACGGACGTTTGACGGTATCTGAGAGCATTTGAGCTACCGATGAAGCGAGGAACTGCTGCCATTGCGGCTGAACGCTGCGCGCACGCTCGTGGTTGGTAGCAGAGTGGGCGATGCCACATGTCGAGGGTGGCAAATAGATAATTTTCTCATGAGTTTCATTCTTGCATTGATGGAATGGAAAAAAAAATTATGTATTTATTTTTATTCTTTTATGCAAAATTATATTCCAATTTCGATTTTAGACACAAATAGGTGTCGGTCGTTCGTTCAAATCACGACAAGGTAGCAATCGGATTTTGAAGAAACGACCGATCCATAGAACCCGAGCATGGAGGGAGTTGTGGCTGGCTTCCTATCGAGCTTTGGAAGCTCGACAGAAGGCTGTCGCGCGTTCAAAGCTGGACAGGAGCCTGTCGCGACTCGCGCGTTCAAAGCTCGACAGGAGCCTGCCGTTCGTTCAAAGCACGACAGAACTGTATTTTTCCATATTTGTGTATATGGGGTGGTATATATATAGATATAAGGTATTCTAAGATATATTATTACCTAATATAGATATAAGGTATTCTAATATAAGGTATTGTAAATAAGATATATTATTACCTAATATAAGGTATTCTAATATAATATAAGATATTCTAATATAATATATTACCTAATATAAGATATAAGGTATTCTAATATAAGATATATTATTACCTAATATAGATATAAGGTATTCTAAGATATAAGGTAATAATATAGATATATTATTGCCTAAGGGTAATAATATAGATATAAGGTATTATTACCTAAGGGTATTATATGACTTGCTATGGGGAGTAATATAGATATAGAAGTTATTCACCTTGTAAGGTAGAGAAATAAGCTATCTCTGGTCTACTTTAAAGTCATGGAAAAGATGAAAATAATTTTAAGTAATAATATATTTTTTTGTTTAAGTTTTGATGTCTCCTGGCATGAAACTATTTTTTTTCAATTTTTTCCAGATTTTTAACCGGATAGCTCCACGGAAGATTGGACATGTGTAACAGAATATAAGATTAGATATTTAATTGAATGCACAAGTTATTCCAAAAGTATTGACATAGGAAAGATCGTCTTTAATTCTTACCATTAAACGTAATTAGAAAATATTAACTTTAAACCTTTAACGATTAAATTGAGAACATTACAGTTGTTTGATTACTTCGCGTTACATATTGGCAGAGGCATGAAGTGTCAGGTCATGTTGGCAGAGTAAAGGTTCATCACTACGCATAGACGTGCCATGGTAATTGTCGTAATGCCTCAGGTATAAGTTCACAATAGATAGGGACATAAACGTGCTAATAGTAGTACAAAGATGACACAAAGATGGTACATACAAAATCACTGCCGTCCTCGCACCTGCCTCGTTCCTTGACACTGCTGATCTCTAACCCCACGGTGGCACACCTGATCTTGGGAGTATGTGAGTGGGTCGCGTGGCCGAACTGCTCTCCGAGGCCTCCCCATATCGACAGGTGTGGTGGGGTCGTGAACCAGATAGTCATCGAGATCAAATGGCACGCTCTCGTGTGGTGCAAAGCTGTGAGAATCATCTGAAAAATAAATAAGTTTAGAAATTATGCAACCACATGCAACTTGCAATGTCATAAGCAAAGGTCATTATGTGCATACCATCGTAGGAAGTAGTGATGCCCTCCTCGACGCCCATACCGTAGGGCGGTGCAGCGCTAGTGCCGGCACCGTAACACGAGGGTTATCCACAATCATACCTGGCAGTTTCCTCGCCACCCACGTTGAAGTTATGTTCCGGTGTTTTTGTTCCGGTGTTTTTGCTCTGCAATATGTACCACACAATTGTGTTGCCGCACTATTGAGCACTTCCAATAATCCTTCCACATCTCCTTGAAAGCATACACGCGGAAGGGACATGAGTTTTGTACACACTTAACATCGTACTCCTTTTTACTTGATTTCACAACGGTGAACTGCCTACGCAGTGACACCGCTCAGCACTTAACCACATCCAGTACAGCCTGCTTGTCCTTGAAAGTGGCCCCCTCATTTACCTCGTTCTCGTGATACTCCCACTCAACGTGGCTATCTTCAACCACTTCTAGACCTTCAAAGTTGCTGGACCTCCACTCCATAGGAACATGGCTCTCTTCGTCCGAGTTTTCATCCTCTTCCGGTGCTACTTCCTCCTCGACGTCCTCGGCCTCCATCGCCTCCACTCTACCACCCACCGTTTCACCTTCATCAGCAGCGCCCGTCGCCTCCATCCCTACCTCCTCCTCTCCCTCTGCTTCGTCCTCCATGTGTAACCCTTCAGTGTCGTCACCCTCCCCCCAACCTTCTTCCGTGCCTCCATCCACATGCCCTCCCCCTTCCTCCCATTGTCCCTCTGCGGCAGGCTGAGTATTAGGTATTTCATAGCACTGAACAAGCAGCACTAACGGCCATCCGCGCTCGAATGCATATCGGAGATAATCCCTCCCTGTCTTCGTTGAGTTGATCGGTATTAGCTCCCCGTAGAACCCTTGCGGGGCACGACTTACTACTGCTTGAATAACTAGCCGGAATCTCTCTGCCTCCAAATTGAACACCTTCAGCAACCATCCATAAATCCCACCATAAGACCTTTCCGACGCTCTTTTAATGCCACGTTGTACATGAGGAAAGTTTGATAAATCTGGTCCATTAGGACCAAACATAATCTCGTCAACCCCATAATATATCTGAAAATATATTGTCTCTGCCATGTCACCTACATTGACCATATGACACATATTTCTCTCAGTTCAACGAATGAGCAGAAGTTTATAATTTTATAAATATTTTCACCATTTTTTGAACCATTCCAGAAAATTATTCAATCTACAATCGTTCCAACTAAACCATAAATAACCAAATATTTAATCTACAATCGTCACTCCTACTGGTCCCAAAACAATCGTCACTCCTACTGGCTACCATTATGCCTAACCTATTTGGCACCGGTGGTTTTGCACGGACGGTGTTCAAACATGCGCTCCGTTCAAATATTTTCTTCCACATTCAGCACTTACAAACATATATAGCTAGCCTATCAAGTTTTCAACGTTTTATTCGCTCAAAGTTTAACAAAATTTCATATAGAATCAAATTTAACCGGTCAAAAGTTCACAAACTCTTATCAATATACTCTTCAATCAATATATATCACTAAAACTAACTAATACCTACTAATTTTAACAAGAATTAGGAAGAGAGATTACCTCAAAATCTCCTGCGGAGTCGCCTCCCGTCGCCTCTCTCAGTCCTGCGTGAGTGCGAGTGAGAGAGAGAGAGTGAAAGTGAGTTGGACCCGTGCTGTGGTGGGCAATAATGGAGACCGGTCGAGCTCTGAAGGCGCGAGAGGCCCTGTCGTGCCCTCAAGGCGCGGCAGGCTCCTTTCCCTGCTCGCGGCCCGCCCGAGAAGGGAATCAGATTCTCCTTGTCTCCAGTCGCGCGTTGGATCCATGACAGAGTGCAATCGCAATTTCAAATTTCCAATCGATGGAGCGCGGCGGCAGGTTGCCTGCAGGTGGGCCCTGTCGTGCCATGAAATGTCGATCGGACGCGATCGCGCAACAGTGGCTCGACCGGCACCTATTTGTGTTTAAAATCGAAATCGGGATACAATTTTGAATAAAAGAATAAAAATAAATACATAAAAAAAAAATCGATGGAATGGGATTCAGATTGATCATTTATTGTCATGGCCCATGGGCTCAGGTACAGCCCAGACAAAGTGGAGGGTTTCATATTAATTAAAGGGGACCAAGATCATCTGGCTTAACCGCCCTCTATCATGCATCAAACCATGCGAAATACTTCGAGCAGTGACGCCAAAATGACGAAATATGTTAAACAACACGCTTTGGCAGCAATTTTTCCTTTGCACCTCCTGCATAGCAAGAGACCATGAGACGTGTAAACCTCTGCTCCTGGACCCGGTAAAACAGTAAATATGAACACCAGCCAAACCATGGCTGTTCCTGGCTAAGCTAGCTCAGCATTAAGAAAAAAAAATCCCTTTGTCTTGAACAGGCCAACTTCAGAAAACTAGTTAAAATTCATAAACGATTGTAACCAGCCGACCACTGGACACTGGTAATGGTCTGAACCTGGTATGAGCACAAAACCATTAATTCTAATGTGCAATGTGCATTCAGCAATTAGGCACATATAGCTTATTCAAGAAAAACCAAACAAAAAAAGAGCGTGAAATTTCTTCCCCACATTTCAACTAACTAGAGGCTCGCCGTCGAGTGGAGTAAGAATTTAATATTTGTGCCACAACTCCAGGTTGTTGAAGGCCTCGTCGATGCGGAATGAAGTTAACAGGGAGCTCCCAACAATCAAAATAGGCAACAGCAACCTGGAGTATTTATCTTGTGTGCACAAGAAGTGACTGGTGCTCAATCAGGAGGCGACACATCCCCCCATGGAGATTCTTTGGGTTTGGGACATGACATCCTCTGAAGTCTCCTTGCCATCATCTGAATATCTAATTGCCTCCCTACATTGGCCCACAATGATCCTCCCATCGACAATGCATTCAGGTTACTTACCACTTCGCATGTTGAGGGCCTCAGGTTTGTTGGGCGGCTCCTTTAAGCAGCTGAGGCAAATCAGAGACGTCGAGCAACAGGCCAACAGCTATGACATTAAACAGAAAACATCGCCATCTGCATTGTAAATGAAAGTGGTTATTGAAGTAGAACGTGATAAGTGGTTTCCTCTCTTTAGTTCATGTCCTGGCACAAGTAACTAGCAAATAAGTAATGTGACAACCAGCGGGTAATTGCATGTGATCATGCCTCTGTGTGTAAAGCCAGTCCTAGCCAGCAGACCAAACAAAAGATGCAGATTGCAAGGCTATGGAATTTTCTTTTTCTTTTTAATCAAAGGGGGAGGGGGGTGGGGGGGGGGGCATTCCATTAAGCAGAGAAAGTACAAATTTTGCAAGAAAAGCCACATCCGCTCAAACCACTGAAAGGGATGCATGGCCGATGAGCCAGCCGCCCGCTACCAACCTATCCGCCACCGCCTCCCGGTTATGGAATTTTCTGGATGCAAACTTTTCGTAGGAGCTTAGTATGGTTCTCTTAATAAGACTTGGTACACTGGCGAGATACAAAAAAATTGTAGTAGAAATGAAACCAGTGAAAAAATTATTTGAAGTAGGGGGGAAAAGCCAGAGTCACTTAATAAACGAGCATATACTTAGAAAAAAAAGAAGAAGAAGAAAAACCCTGTTGGGATCTCCTAACAATCGAGACAGACTAGTTACCATTGGATGGAAGAGCTATGAGATCCCACTAGTTCAGCTAGGTGCCAAGCAACTATTATGGTATTAGAGGAAAATGTCATAAGTTGTACTTCGCTCCACTACTACTTCACAAAGTGTCAAGCAAGAATGATGGGGGTTAGACCAGACCAGAACAATGCATAAAAGCTGTACTTGGCTCCACTTCTTGTGGAAACCCAGAAAGATTTTTCTAATGCCTCAATTAAGGAGAACCTGTTTATCTTTTTATCATTGAGATGACATCTCAGCACTAGACAGCAGTACAGCACCCCTACACGATGAAGTGGTGGTGGCACTGCATTCCATTCCTTTATTCTCTTCTATGGTGTGTTGCCATAGCACTCTAAAGAAGAGAATAAACAGATAATAATGGTAATCCAGTTGGTATCACAGTTTGAGGAAAGATTCTAATAACAAATAAACTCAGCAACGTCTTTTCCTTAACAGAAAAAGAGGCAACTATATGAGGCTTAGCTACACAAACAAGGCTGCAAAGATGAACATTTGAGGGTGCAGAGGCTTCCACGAGGACAGCACATCATGTTTTTTCTCCTACATAAAAAGGAATCATTATAGAACAGGAGGATAAGAATATTAGCAACATAGGCCTCAATTTCGCAAGTAAACTTCAAATCAAGCACACCAAAATGAATTGATAATTTAGGGGGGAAGCATCATTAGAAAGTGTTATATTCCCTTTTTTTCATTTGGTCTGCGAGGGCATACTTCCTAGCCGCGAACAATTTTATCTAGATGTTTTTTTTCTAGAAGGTATTTGAATGTGTTCTTTAAATACTAAACACCGGATGATACTTTAAGTTACTGTAATTTTTTTTTTATGAATCTCATAACTTTTATCTTTGGAAAGATAATGATACACAATAATTTGCTAATGTGCTTAACATAACATGAATTCTGCAGTCCATTGACTCCATTCACTCCATTGTAATGTAGATTCACAAATAGGAGTGTGAACACTTTTTTCTCGACAAATATAAGATGGTTGGCTCAGCGACATAATCTTCAGAGACCCACTTGCCTGAAGGCTTATGGTTTCATAAAAAAATAATATAGAACTAGTGATCTACAGTACTTTTTTTAGGACTCCACGGAGGATTTGTATCGATAACTAAAGAAAGGTATTGAAAAGAGGCATATTAACAAAATAGATCAAACAATTGTGCACACTTGAATTCTTTGTCGATCCTATCTTATGACTCTGGTAAAGAACATGCTAATAATGATACTGGTGAAAGAAGTTACATGAAGTATTGCTTGTATAGATTCTATTTGCATCTGTTAGAGAAGAAACAAGTTCCTCGGTTGGCTGTCTTTGTAAAAGTGGTAGATCCTTTTTTGTGGCATTTCAAGTTATTTCCACAACAATACCAGATAAAAGACACACATACTACTCATGTCTCACATTAACTTTTTTTGAGCTTACACATGGCACCAGACTCTCGCCACTATAAATAGAGGCTTGTACTCTACCAATACCCAATAAGCAGCCCACGGCACATGTAAGTGCATGAGCTTTGCTATAACTAGTCAGAGCATTCGTTGTGCAAAATACAATCCTCTTTTCGTTTCCCTCCTACCATGTCTAGGTCTGTGGAGCCTCTCATTGTCGGGCGGGTGATTGGAGAAGTTCTTGACTCCTTTAACCCATGCATGAAAATGATAGTGACCTACAACTCCAACAGGCTTGTCTTCAATGGTCATGAGCTCTACCCATCAGCAGTTGTATCTAAACCAAGAGTAGAGGTTCAAGGGGGTGACTTGAGGTCTTTCTTCACAGTGGTAGAGTCCAAGACAATACTTTTTTTTTTGAGGGAAAAGGGGCGGGAGTTCCGCCGATCCAATAATAGATAGAAAAAAGATGGTCATAATTACAAGACAATACTGGGAGTAGCATAGTTAACTTGGAGACTTGGAGTATCTTATACTCAATATTTCTTCCTTAATGGCCCTATCTTTATATTTCAGGTTATGACAGATCCAGATGTGCCAGGACCAAGCGAGCCATACCTAAGGGAACACCTTCACTGGTAATCTTCATGACTTCTTATCTGAAAGACGTATATTTCTGTACTCTTGTACTTTTGAATAGTAGGCCCCTGCCCTTTACTAAAAAAAAAAGACGTATATTTATCTCCGGTTATTGCTTAATTAGACAGTAGTATATCTTCGTATTGCATTTATACAATACAACCTATTTTCTCAACACCTACAATGGGAGTCTTACCATTTACACTGGCACAGGATTGTTACTGATATACCTGGAACAACAGATGCTTCTTTTGGTAGGTCCTTGATTCCTCAGAGATTTGTATTAGTCGAGTCCATGTTCTGCATTCACTTGTTCTTTTGAATAAAGAACTTGATTTGCAGGACGAGAGGTCATAAGCTACCAGTCCCCAAAGCCCAACATCGGTATCCACAGGTTCATTTTTGTGCTCTTCAAGCAGAAGCGCAGGCAGAGTGTAACTGTGCCATCCTTCAGGGATCATTTCAACACTCGCCGTTTCGCCGAGGAGAATGACCTTGGCCTCCCTGTGGCAGCTGTCTACTTCAATGCTCAGAGAGAGACTGCTGCCAGGAGGCGCTGAAAAATCCTCGCCTCATTGTCCCAGCTATAATAAATAAAGGCCTCCCGATGTTCTTTCCGAAGGCGACGCTTCTCAGCTACATTTCTTAGCTCGTGAACCAATGTTTCTTTACACTGCTTGATCGTAGACCTACAGATGAGTCAAATGCATTTTGCAGATTGTATTAGCATCAGATTGAGAATAATATATGTTGCAAATGCTGGTAAACAAAGTGATCCATATTCCATGCTAATGTTTCAAAGACATGTACAAGCCATCCAGCAATGAAATAGGGGTCGGGTGGACAACCCCAACAGGCAGAAAAGCTTTATCTACATTATTTCATTTGCTGGCTCCACATTATGTGCACTTTTTCTGACGCGCAATCTCTTGAAAATGAACTTTGTTAGATCATGTTGTGTCACCTTGTAGAACAATGAAGGTCTTCCTAACTGTATTGCACTGCTATGATATCTTGCTTGCATGTAAAAGCAGATATCCAACGCACCTATAAAAGTATGAGGATTTGTGGCCATCTCCCCTACTGTACCCTTAATTAACATGATGGTCTTGACCCAAAAAAAAAAATGGTATTGTAAATATGTCCTTGACAAAACACGTATTTCATTGCAATGGATCTAGTTTCCATCTCTATTAATCACACGACAGGAATAAAGTTTATTGATTTAACCTAAAAGATTAACCCAGGTTTCGCCCACTGCATCCATAATAGTGAATATTTTAAATTACTCTATGTATAGTATCATATAATGATATCTTATTTACATGGCAATGATAAAACAAGTTTTTGTATTTGAATGCAAATCGTGCTGTTGGATGCATGCATGGCATGGGTTCATGAAACATAATGATTTGAATCCCACAGGCCACAGGCCATATCCTACAAGTTTACGCCATTTTTTTTATTTCGTTTTCCTTGGTGCATGAGTATTGCACAGCTAATAACTGTCCCCATAACTATGATGATCTTTCTTCTCTTCTCTCTATAGATTCCTTTCAGATGTCAACTCAAACAAGTTGAGCAATTCAAGGTTATCCACGGGCCACGGTTCTTTGCCGTCCGCCTAGATAGTGCATTATTCCCAATCTGAGAAACATCAACAACAGCACACTTGTAACCTCTAGATAAAGCATCCACCTAAAAGAATATATATACATGGACCTCGTCCTCAAAAACAATAGTGATTTGCGTTAGTGTACTCCCTCTCAACCCCATGGAGGTGAAAGCATTATTAACCGTGCACCGTCCATCGTATGGCTAATTTGGGTTCGTAAGATAATATGACACGAGTTCACCAACGCTCGTTGTTGCCCGTCCTCAGCCTCCGCCGCGCTCGTCGACCAGCGTTGCTGCTCGTCTCCGGCCACTGCCACCACACACTCGACGTCGCACGCCACCGCGCGTCCCCTCGGCGGCCTCGGCCGTGCGCTCGTCGCCCGGCGACGCTATGCTCCTCGCCACCACCGCCGCAGCGCGTCCCCGCGCCGCGGCGCTGTTGCTCAACGACGCCATGCGTCTTCATCCACCACCGCATTGCGTCCCCGCCAGAATAGGCCAGGGTCTCGCACCGCCATGCGCCCTCGCCACCACCCGCTGCCAGATCGATCCAGCTGCCGCGGCGCTTGTCGCCAGCGCCGCTATTCGTCCCGACCACCATCGCGCTGCGCTCCCTCGCCCCCGGCAGGCGCCGTGGCCGCGACGCTTGTCACCTCGCGACGCTATCGCCCTTCCGCCCCATCGCCATCGCAAGGTCCCACGGCGGCCATGCCATGTGCTTGTCGACCGGTCCAGTTGACGACGAAGACATGGAAATGGGCGTCTAACGGCAGCGAACGTCGACGAGGGCAACAAGCGTAGACGGCATTCTTCTTTTGGCAAAGCAAACAACTAAAACGCATAGTCGTGCGTTCACGCCTTTGCACATCGGGAATAAGCCATCGGAAACGGAAAAATTCATCGAAAAGTCAAAGAAAACGTGCTCTCAACCCCATAGAGATTGAGATCTCATAAATACCATTGGATCAGATTAGATCAATGGTTAAAAACAATTGGGGTGCGTGTTAAAAAACTCCAAAACACAATGGTAATAGTGATACATTTTTGAGAGCTAATACGACCATTGCAGTATACTAGTCTTACGGCAGTCCTAAGACAAACACGGAGTTTGTGGCGATCAGGATTTTTTTTATACATATTTTATTTTATTTTTTATTTTTTATTTTTGCTAACTTGAGGCGTGCTAGAGTGAAATTTACGAAATCCGCACGGAAAGTAAGCACGAGATTAAGCAGGAGCACGCAGCGAAAGCGAAAGCGAAGCAATAGAGCACAGGCGATGGTGACTTGGTGAGGCACGGGGTCAGAGAGGAGGAGCAGAGGAGGGGAGTGGAGTGGAGGGTGGAGGCGTGAAGCCAGCAATTCCTCACCGGATGCGCCGGCGACGAAGAGGAGGAGGAGGCGGCAGCGGCAGCGGCGGCGGCGGCAAAGGGACGGCCGGAGGGTTGGAGGCGGCCTGGGGAGTCCCGCCGCCGGCGAGGGCCAGCCGCGGAAATGGCATTCGGCGGATGCACCTGCACCTGCACCGTCACCGTACGTGCGCCGATCATCTGAAATGGGCCCTCGCTGTTTCTCTTAGGAGCTGCTGCAGAAAGCCCGAAAGCCGAACGGTCTTTCTGCTTATTGTACATTCGTACGACGCCTACATGCTACAGGTTGATATTGGTGGGCACGGTTTTCGAGGGGTTACAAAAGTTAGCGCCGAAAAAAATTTAACGTCTACCTAGAGCATGCGAACTAATTCACGGCATGCTGCTTGTAAGTATATACTGGCCGCATACGCACGCCCATGGTGCGCGCGTGAGCGCAGCGGGTGAAAAAAATGCGCAGCGAAGGGAAAAAGCACCCAACGGAGGGGGAGTCGGCGGGAATCCAACCCGTGTCGCCCACGCGAAATTCATCCGCGCTAGCCAACTGGCCGAAGCGGCCGCGTGCCTGGGAGCCGTGCGTGGGAAATCATTTTATATGTTAAAACGAAACCAACGGACTGGATCTGCTCAGCCCGCGCGATCCGACGGGTGCGACGGCGCCGACCGGGCAGGCGAGCCACGTGGCCCTCCAGGGGCAGCGGCTGCGAGCCTCTCGGCTTTATACTATTTATAGATGTAAAGTTAGTTTTGCCACGTAAAACATATAATATAATGATACACAAGAGAAAGTATATGTCTATAATATTACAAGAGCCAACTCTACACGAGGAAAAAAAATTGTGTTTGAGAAAACTCTATAAAAATAGACAACCATTTTTATCATTGTATGCTATGTTTATATTATTATCTATATCTAACATGAATTGCATTCTACACAACAATCGTCTATACCACTGCACATGCCCTAAGACACATGTCCAAGTGCGCGGTGTTCATAGCGCATGTATCATCCATCTAACACATGTTTTGCCTATTACCATCCACCTGGCATCCAAGCACATGATGTTGCCTAGCATATTAGTGTGTAGCGTCTCGTTCATTATCCATTTGAACTTCCATTCTCCTACCCCCTCCTCCTCTCTCGACATTCATTCTATTCATTCCACACACCTTGCGAGAGAGATGCAAAAGAGGAGTGTGAGGCGAGTAGATCCAAGTAGGGCTAGCAATGTGGCTCGTAGCTCGTTTGGTTTCGGCTCGGCTTGGGTCAGCTCGTAGGACAACGTGTTCGAGGTCTAGTTTTTTTCGAGCTTGGTCAAAAATCGAGCAAAGCTAGCTGAGCCTACGGTTGGCTCACTATGGCTTGCTCGTAGCTCATGGATTTCTAGGTATCTGTTCAGCTCGTATCGCTAATGGTTCGTCCACCTATTTGCCTACAATTAGACATGCCTCCAACCCAACCCAATAAAAGGTCCTCAAAAGCTCAAATTGCCTTCCTTGGTCGAACACCCCCTCCCCAAACCCTCTATTTTTTCCAACCTAGAGAGCGTCAATCAATTTGTTCATCAGGCCCGCAAGACTTCACGAGCTGGACCTAGCCGAGCTTTTTCTCCAGCTCATGCAGTAAACGAGCCAAGCCAGCCTAGCTCGCTCAAGCTCTGTTGGTTGCCACCTCTAGATTTAGGTTGTCAGCCATGCTAGTTGTCACTATCATTTCCATCGCTTGCTGGCTGATAGCTCATCAGCGTTGTCTTGCCAGTTGCGTCATCTCTCTGGCCCATGCTCTCTCTTTCTCTCTCTCTTCTTCCTATCTCTCTTCATTGCTCTATTTCCCATCTCTACTCTCCCTCATCGAGCAAACTTATTTGGAGTAGAAGATAATCTAGAGAAAATGCATCATCATTTTCGCGATAAAACATCACTTTTGATTTGCTCTTATAAAAAATCATCATAATTTATTCTTATGAAACATTTATGTTTGCCTAGTTAAACGTTGCTTTTGTTCGTGTTAAACATTATGTACATATTTGAATAACTATATACACCGTTTCATTAAGTCTTTTGGCGTGTTTCATTAGTACGTCATTTATGTTCCATAATATTTTTATCAACGCTTGACTATCTTTCACCAGTGTTTCGACAATGTTTTATAGTACATTGTTCATGTTTTAGTAATATTTTGCTTATGTTTCGAAATCATCGTAGCGTTCATAGCGTGTCAAAGTGTTAATTGAGTATTCTTTGTAAACTGTATATTTGTTTTAATCATCTTCTTTTTCAAAATTCAAACTCTTTGGGTTTTTAGTTTATATTTTTATTTCAAAGATATCATTACCCTATCACATTCTTCTTTTTTGGTCCACACTCCATTCTCATCCTCCTTCCCTCCGGACCAACTTGGAGGCCATTCTCGATCTATAACATATTTGATTATCTACGTATGTTGGCAAGATAGAGATTTGAAAACTAAATTCTTTAGCTTATTGATCTCGCTTGTAAAGAATCTTGAAGCAATCGGTGAAACATTTTAAAAAATAAGAACTAAGAAGAAAGCTTCTCAGTCGCACTCTCAAAATTCACCCAGTATTTCATCAATCAGATATGTTAAGTTGTGAGAATGAACAGCCTCTAACGTGGCCATGGCCATGGCCGACGCTCCCCTTTCCATGGTGCCTAGCGTGGCACTCATCCATCTCCTTCTCTCCATGAAACCCCTTTTGAGCTGCCATCTCCAACCTTGGCCTCTTGTTGCCAACAACTAGTTCTAGGGTTTGGAATCGCCACCTCTTGCATGATCTTTGGACCTCTGCTAAATCCAGCACACAATGCCCTAAGTGTCTACATCAACAAGGATTGCCTCGTCTTCCTTTTGCCAGCAACTCATCCTCCTCCAACAACTCATGACAACACCATGACTGCAACCGCCGGGATCAATAATGCTCACTACAGGAATCGCAGTTTATGTTGACGGCCAAAAACGTAATTTCGGCGGCCCAAATAGCCGCCGACAAATCCATCATCTATCTCAGCGGTCCAAATAGGCCGCCGACATAGATATTATGAGCCCGCCCGCGAGGACGCGCGACGTTTCCTCCCCTTAGTCTATCTCGGCGGCATCACTAACGCCGCCCACATTGCCAGGCAAATTTGAAAATTTCCACTCCCGCCACTTCATCTATGTCGGCGGCAAAATGGGTACGGTCGACATAACCGCTCCCTGGTAACGCCAGCTTGACGGCCTTAACGGCGACATCCCAAAGTGGTCCCACATGGCAGAGGAGGCTCGTCTATGCCATGTGGGCCCACAGTCCATGGGAAGGGGCTGGAGAGGTAATCTATGTCGGCGGCCCTATATTTGCCGCCGAGATAGACAAATAAAAATTAACAGGGAGCGAGACGGGGCTCGAACCTGCGCCGCAAGGAGCCCGCGCCTCGCCGCGCGCTGTTAACCATGTGGGAGGATAGATTTAATCGCCATGTTTGGGGACTGAATTTTTTTATTCCCTTACGAAAAGCTATGTCGGCGGTTTCTGGATGCCGTCGAGATTACTACCCATATGTGTGCGGCATTATAGAGGCCGCCGAGATAGACCCTTTCACCCTCCTGCAAATCTCCCTCGCCTCCGCCTATTGGGTCGACTGGCCCACCCAAGGTTTTAGGTCATGAACTACACCTAATATCACTTGGCACATAGGTATTTTGATATAATTTGTGATTTTTGTTCGCACGTTGTTTTGAAAATCACATACGTTTGAATTAATTAATATATTGTTATGAGTTCATACCGGCCTTCTCGCACGCCAGAGGTTTTTAAAAATCTGATGGTATTGGGGGCATTAAGTGCTTAGGAGGAGTGGTTGTATATTGATATAAGTCGCCATTGAACAAGATGTACTGTCTAAACGTTTTCTGGTTTAAATACCCCTTCGTAGTGACAAATGTAATTGATACAAATAAACAAGTAGTGGATCTATGAAGCAACATGGCACGAATTTGATACTATGCGGATATGACCATGTAGGATGTGTTTGTAGGTGTAGTGCAAGCTCTACTACATTGGTTTGCCACATTGAACCTCTCGGGAGAGCCGGTTTTCTGCAAAAAATGGTGGGTACTAGAGTCTCTATGTTGGCGGTCAGGTGGAAGAGCCACCGAGATAGGATAAATGTCGACAGCCACATTCATGCCGCCGACATTGATGTGGGTCGCTGCATGTGGGCCCGCACGTCCAAGACGGCCGTTGGAAGGGCTATGTGGGCGGCCTTTTTGCCGCCGAAATAGGTGTGATAAAAAATAAGCGCGGCGGCTAAGTGTTGGGCGAGATTGGTATCTATGTCGGCGGCCAGTAGAATACCGCCCACATAGATGTTGGTCACTGCATGTGGGCCTTGTGGTCAAAGCCGGCCGTTGGAAGGACTATGTCGGCGGCTTTTCGGACTATGTCGGCGGCTTTTTCGGCTATGTCGGCGGCATTAGGCCGCCGAGATAGGTGTACGTACGTTACAAGAAAAACCCGCGGCGGCTAAGTTTTTCTCCCGTGCGTAGTCTCCCTGATTTTCACGCCGCCGCCGCCGCCTGCTACCGCCGCCTCCTGCGCACCACCAGTAGCGTCGCCACATGCCGCGCCTGTCCCCCACGCGCGCGCCTCGCCGCCGCCGCCGCTCCAATAGCCGCCTCCCTCCCGTGCTGGCTGCCGTCGTCGCCATTGCCACACGCCATTGCCGTCGCCGCCGTGGCCTCCTCGCCGACGTCGCCGCCCGCCGTCGCGCCTCTTCCTCCTGCTGCTCGCCATCTCCGCCTCGCCTCCCGTCGACGCCGCCTCCCCGGCCGTCGCCGCCTCTCTCGCAGCCTCGCCGTCGCAGCCGCTGCCTCCCCATTGACGCCGCTGCCGCCGGCGCCGCTGCCTCCGCGCCGCCCTCATCACGCTGCCTCGGCGCCGCCTCTCCCACGTCGTAAGAGCTCGTCTCGCTGCTCGTGCCCCTCCTCACGCCCGAGCCGAGCCCCTCTTCCAGGTTCTTCATCAATTTTTTTTTCCTTATGTGGTTGCTATGTCGTCGGGGCTTTTATTACCGACGACATTAGTATTTGTGATTAATTAGTATAATGTTAGTTAGGTGTGCATGTTTAGTTATCTGTTGCTTAACTAGTGCGATGTAAATACGTGAACGGAGCCCGAGTCAAACCCCTTCTAGGGCGCGGTATATTTTCGTAAGGAACACGGACGGTGATTCGGTGTGTTCCGTTACGAGAGGTGTCGTGCTCTCGAGCTGTCCACGTTTCAGACAGCCCACGGATGTTGGTTTGCGTACGGTGGTCGTGGCCACGGGAGGTGCACGGGTCGGAACTCCGGTCGCATAACCCTGTCGTTCTCTTTGTGCATAACATAAGCGGTACGCCGTACCCGTCGATGCATTGGGGGGACTGCGGGGTTATGCTGCTGGAATTCAGACCCGTGCACCTCTCGTGGTGACGACCACTGTACGCAAACCAACAT
This sequence comes from Raddia guianensis, assembly GCA_036346415.1. Classification (NCBI taxonomy): domain Eukaryota; kingdom Viridiplantae; phylum Streptophyta; class Magnoliopsida; order Poales; family Poaceae; genus Raddia; species Raddia guianensis. The sequence continues at coordinate 27,774,370 of CM070543.1, read as the reverse complement.
CCGTGGGTGGGTAAGCCCTCCTATTTAGCTAAACATAGACCGTTTATGTCGTGCAATAGATCATTTACCTGTCGAACTGATGTATAATCCTATAATGTGAATGCATGTGAATGTCTAGTTCTAAAATGTAAATTTATTATTGAATGTACATGTACTAGTTAAGCGATGGAAGATCGACGATGGATGTATGATGGTTGGAAGAAGTCTGGGCACCACACAAACGAGTGGTTCGAAAAAGCTGAAAAGTTCGTCGAAGATTCTTTTCGAGGATTCCGCAACCCTACCGTAGCAAAAGTGACTTGTCCCTGCGCTAACTGCTCGAATACGGAGAAGAGGTCGAAGAGGGATATGACCGAACATCTCTGTAGGCATGGTTTCAAACCAAACTACTTTCTATGGGTCTTTTATGGCGAGGAAGCGTTCGCGCCCGTGTCAGCCCCTGTGATTTTGGAGAGGGCTACGACGAAGTCGAGCCCGACAGATTGGACGAGCTAACGGATGAGGTGGGTAGGGCTTTTAATCTATCTCCTGAGAAAGAGGCCGAGCCACTTGCCCAGAAATTCGAGAAGCTCCTTGATTCTGCCAAGGAGCCACTCCATGGGCATACCGATGTGACCGTGCTCTCGGCGGTTTCGCGTCTGGTGGCGGTGAAGACCAAATACAACCTGTCTGCCAATTTCTTCAATGACGTGTGCAAGCTTCTGGATAACCTACTTCTGGCTGGACACAAGATGACTCGAAATCTGTATGAGTCGAAGAAACTTTTGAGCGTGTTAGGCATGCCGTGCGAGAGGATAGACTACTGCCCAAAGTTATGCATGCTTTATCGAAACACCGATTCTGGGCTGACTCATTGCAAAAATTGCGGTGAGAGTCGGTACGTGTTAGTTAAAGGACGAGATGGCGTAGCGAGGCAGACGACGGTTGCTCAGAAAACCTTCCGTTTCTTTCCGATCTCTCAACGGCTGCAACGTCTGTACATGTATAAAACCACGGCCAGACATATGAGGTGGCACAAAGAAGGCATACGTAGGAAGGAGGGCGTGATGACTCATCCATCAGATGCAGAAGGCTGGAGGCATTTTGACCTGCAACACCCTGAATTTGCCGCTGAGCCCAGGAATGTCCGTATCGGGCTGTCCACCGACGGGTTCACCCCATTCAATATGACCTCACACCTGCATTTCGTCTTGGCTCAGATTTGCCATCCCATACAATCTGCCTCCTCAACTTTGCCTGAAGGAAGAGTACATGTTCCTTTCTGTTATCATACCCGGGTCTAAGTCTCCTGGAATAAACTTGGACCTATTCATGCAACCACTTGTAGAAGAGCTGAGCGACCTCTGGATCAACGGGGTATTGACACATGATAGCTATAAGGGCCAGAACTTCAAGATGAGGGCTGCCTACCTGTGATCCATACACGATTTTCCGGCGTATGGCATGTTTTCGGGGTGGAGCACTCATGGAATGTTGTCGTGCCCTAAATGCTTCAGAGACACAGATGCATTCAAACTAAAAAAAGGGGGCAAGGCCTGTTGGTTCGACTGTCACCGTCGTTTCCTGCCGCCAAATCACCCATTTAGGAAGGAAAGAAATACGTTTCGTAAAGGTAAGACAGTGAGGAAGGAACAGTCGCCAGAACGGCTTGAAGTGGATGATATCATCAAATGGCATGAACATTTAGCAAAGAAGGGCAATAAAGATGTATATGGGAAAGATCACCATTGGACTCATAAATGCAGCATTTATAATCTTCCTTACGCAACGGACCTGAAGCAGCCTCACAACCTCGACCTGATGCACCAGGAGAAGAATATGTGTGAGGCAATCGTCAACACAAACTGAGACATCCAATATAAAACTAGAGATAACACAAAAGCTCGGTTGGACTGTGCCATGATATGTGATCGTCCGGAGTTGAATCTTGACGAAAACGGGATGAAACCTAGGGCGAAGTATTGCCTCACACGTGCACAAATAAGGCATATCTTAGTCTGGATTAAGGAAAAGGTGAAATTTCCTGATGGTTATGCGACAAGTCTTCGTCATGCCGTTAGTACAGAGCAATGCAAGTTAAATGGAATGAAGGCTCACGACTACAAAGTATTCATAGAGCGTCTGTTTCCTGCCGTATGGCGTGGATATGTCGACGACGCTATTTGGAGAACACTATCAGAGCTGAGCTTCTTCTATCGAGAGTTGTGCGCAAAAGAGATATCTGCGTCGAGGATGGAGGAATTGGAGAAAGAGATTGTTGTGGTCGTCACAAAGCTCGAGAAATTGTATATCCCTGGTTTTTTTAATTGCATGCAACATCTATTGGTGCACTTGCCGTACGAAGCAAAAGTTGGGGGTCCGGCACAGTTCAGGTGGATGTATCCTGTTGAACGGATGATGAAAAATCTTAGATTGATGGTGAAGAACAAAGCACGAGTCGAAGGTAGTATTGTCGAAGCTTGGCTCACTCAGGAGATCACCCATTTCACGGACAAATACTTTGCGACAAGAAACAAGGTACATGTGCCACAACCGATGTATAAGAAGGCTCGACACAGAAGTACTTCCAACCTTGAGGTGTTCCATGACCAAGCCGGCCGCAGAGTTGGTAAAAGCACAACACGTGATTTGGATGAAGCAGAAAAAATTAACATTCAGCTCTACGTGTACGACAATATGGATGAAATGAAGGAGTACATCGAGTAAGTCAATATTTTATAAATAATTGAATGAAGCACCTTATTCTATGTAGTCGATATAATTGAATGGAATATCTATTCTTGTAGTCAATTTATTCGAGAAGAATAAAAAAGACCAGGTGAACCATCGGCCACTCAAATTGAAAAGTTGAAACGACAAGGCCGTGGGCAAAACTATCCAAACTTTCTTATATGGTTTCATTACCACGTAAGTTTATCCTCTTAAACCGCATATTTAAATTTCTATACGTAACTTCTATTTAACTTGTCGTGCATATGCTTATGCAGTGCCGTACACGTTCGAGCGTGCACAACGATTTACGACAAATGTCACGTGGATGCAATCGTACGATTAAGGTCCATGGATGCTATGATTGTCATGGATATCGATATCGATCTGAAGCAGCGGAGTCTGCTCGTCCAAATGCTACCACGGTGAATAGTGGGGTCGTCAGTTATATCACAGACCCGCATGGTGGTCCAGACCAAGAGTACTATGGGATCATTGAGGAGATTGTGGAAATATGTTATGAAGGCAACAACGATCTCTCGCTAGTACTGTTTTGGTGTAGATGGTTCGATATTGAGACTGGGGTGCGGCGTACTCCCGAGTTGGGTCTAGTTGAAATTAATGAAACGAAGCTATATCAAAGGCCCGACGTGTTCATTCTCCCTGAACAAGTCGAGCTAGTGTTCTATCTGCCATACGCCCACCCGGATTACAAAAATTGGTGGATTGTCCATAAATGTCATCCCGTTGGTAGATTGCCCAACCTCACGGAAGAAGACTACGAGCCATATGTGGAGCCATTTCAAGAACACGACTTGTCAGGACAGCTGCACGTCGATATTGGTGATATGCAACCGCAGACGGAGGGGGAAGAGGAAGAAGAAGAGGAAGATGAAGACGAAGACGAAGACGAAGACGAAGAGGAAGTGGGAGAAAGCGAAGAAGAAGGGGAAGATGAAGAAGAGGAACAGGAGGAGGAAGAGGAAGGAGAAGCAGAAGATTTTTGACGCATTCATATTTACTTATGAGTAGCTAGGTAGAATTGTTTTACTTACTTTCATTTTTATTTATCTCATATCGATCTAATTGTATCATTTACTTTATTTTTTGCAGGATGACTGGGTTTCGGCGCAGGTTAGCTGGAGCGACGGAAAAGCTCTTTGGAATTAAGTACAAGAAGAGAGGGCAACACATGGGGGAGGGAGCGGGAGAAGGGAGCGGCAGTGGCCAAGAGGGGGAGACGGCCGAGGAGCAGCAGCCAGCCTTCCAGGTCGTGTCAGGAGGGGGGAAGGGAGCGGGGAGGAGGATGAGAGGGATTGGGAGGCGACGGACCCGACAGGGGGTGTGCAACAGGGCTATAAGGAGAAGTGGGTGCTAGACGGGAGTGGCGAGGAAAGTACAGGGGAGGATGAGGATGAGAGTGAGGATGAGGATGAGGATGAGGTGGAGGATGAGACAGACGCTCAGGCTTGGTTGGGGGAGATGGAGGACGAGGATGAGGACGAGGACTACGTGCCCTTCGAGGCTGGCGAGGGTTCGAGCTCCAAGAGACACCGGGGGCAGAACAAACTGATAAAAACAGCCGAAAATCCAAATGAGAGGATACGGGTACGTGTTTCCGCTGGAAAGAGGTATGTGTACTGATCACTTCAACAGCTCATTTTCGATATCGTTTAGTCATGAACACAATATAACTAATTAAACACTTGTTCTGAATTGTACATGCAGCACGTTGGTTTGCGTCAACAAGGGGGCGGGGACGGAGCCGGGAAAGCAGATAGGGGTGCTTTGCAGACACTACTACCCCGGGGTGGTGGGCATTGGCAGGGATAAGCGTGCGACGATGACTTGGAGCGATTACGACCTCATGGGGTACGAGGAGGGAGGAACAGTCGCCGATGCCGTCGTCGACGAGTTCTGGGTAACATGTTCACTGCTTTAACCATTTGTGTCTTTTTATATAATTGCCGAAGTTATTATTTTAACGATTTGTTTCTTTCTTCATGTAGGCGCGCTACCGGTTGAACCCTCCTGACGACTCCGCCGAGCACTACGAGGCCGCTTGTCGTGTGATCGACAAGATAGCCTCAAAAAAGGTTAGAGACTCCCTCAGACTAGCTCGGTTGGATGCGGTGATCAAGCACTACCGATCGGAGGGTACGAGGATCACGAGGGATCAGGCTGCTCAGGAGTACCTGGACGCGGAGCAATATCTTCCCTGGCGTCCAGACTGGTTGGACATGGAGCCAAGGGGTTGGAGGTATCTTTGCCTCACTTGGGAGACGCCTGAGTGGATCGCCATGTCCAAGAGGAACAGGGAAAACAGGGAAGTCGGGGTTGAAATGTGCACCACCTACATGAGCGGGCTCGGCATGGGTCACGTGGCACGAGACTTGGTGAGCACATTCATCTTTTATACCTATAATTTACTAAATTTGAAAAAGTTTAATATGCCACTATTTGATTTCACACAGGAGGCTGCATCCGGGGTTGAGCCCTTAGGATTCGCCGTATGGAGGGTTGCACACACGCCACGTGTGCTCCCAGACGGAAGACAACCACCGATGCCGCCAGCTGCTCAGGAGAAGGATGTAAGTAACCAACTCTTTTCGCTTATTTACACCTACTCGACAGTTTCTAACTATTTCGCATCATCTCATTTGTTCGCAGGATGCATATGCTGCGGCCATGCGGGCGAAGCACGGTGAGGAGTGTGACCCCGCCAATATGCCAGCCGACCCAGTGGTTCTCTACGACGAGTTTGGTGGGAGGGCTTACGGCAAGTATGGCATGATGGACTCCGTCGTCGATCCCACCGCGTACCGCCCTGAGGTCAGGGCACGTCGATAGCAGGCCTCAGCTGCCACCTCTGCCCAGTTAGAAGCCCAGGCCAAGCATATCGAGGAGTTGTTATAAAAAAGGGCGGCGGACGAGCAGCGGCAGCAGCAGCAAACGCAAGCACAAGCGGAAAAGGATGCGGCGAACGAGAGGAGGATGGATATGCTCCAGAATCAGAATCTCTACCTGATGCAGTTTTTGCAAAAGGTAATAAAAAATTTAAGTTCTATCCGCATTTATATCTGTTGTTGTGCTTTCATTGTTTCAACGCTAACATATCATATATGTATATATTCGCAGGCATTCCCAGGGGCGGGGTCTTCTAGTCAATCCCCAGCGCCTCCTGCATCACAGTTCGCCTACACGCCGTCGCAGGGCCCACCACCGACGCAGCCCGGCGCTTTCCCCGCGTTTGTGCCGCCACCCTGGATGCTCCAGTTCCCGCCAGCAGCAATGCCTTCTCCAGGGGTATGTATTTATGCGATAACATTTTCATAAGAGTACACAAATGCATAAAGTTTCTTATATACATGATTTTCACCGCTCTTACAGGTGTCCGGCTCAGCTACGCCTGTTCATGCACAGAATGAGCAGCAGGGAGGTGACGACAGTGCCACAGGCTCTGCGGCCATGCAGTTCATGGATGGCATCTTTGCACATGATCCAACCCTCTACGACGGTTCGCAGAACCCTTAGAAAACTTAGTAATTTTGTATCTATATGACATATGTCCCATTTGATTATGTATATATATGGAGGCTATGTGTTGTTTCGTTATGTATGTCGAGGCTATGTGTCATTTTTTATGCATGTGGAAGCTATATGTTTCATTTGGTTCATATTTGATGTTAAATTTATGTTTGGAATCGATGTGATCGTGAAGTGCTCGAAAAGATGTGGATTCGAGCACGTAAATGTGTGGTTCATGTGTGCAAGATTTGAGAATCAAATTCTGCTGGGAATTGCCTATTTTTGTAGGTTAAAATTGAGGTTTTAAACAAAATACAGCAGCAATTTTATTTGCTGCTGTAATACCTATATCGGCGGCCTTACATATGCCGCCGACATAGGTCAAGATCCAGGCGTGCCGGCTCGTCGGGCTAGGCAACATCTATGTCGGCGGCATAAGGTGGGCTGCCGACATAAGTCATGGTCTATGTCGACGGTAAAATCACAGGCCGCCGACATTGAGTGGCACGGGGGATCGGCATGACCTATAGCTATGTCGGCGGTATCGAAAAAGCCGCCGATATAGGTGGTGCCACGCGTCGTCTCCCCGATGCAAGTGTGGACCCCACCTGTCGGATGCCGTTAAACGGCGCGGGCCGTCATGGATGAGCTATGTCGACGGTTTAATAATGCCACCCACATAGGTGGCCAATGGGTCGGTTGCCCTAGATACGGCTGTGTCGGCGGACCCGACGACAAAAGGAGGCAATGTCGACCACGGGGCGTCGTCGGCGCAATGTCGGCGGCCAGCCGCCCACATAGATCTATGTGGACTGCATTGTGAGCTATGTGGTCGGCAAATGCCGACCACACTGACCCTGATTCCTGTAGTGGCTATGAATGAATGTTGCAGAGTCATGAGTGCCCAAATGAACAACGATTGCCTCCTCCTTTCTAGCTGTCCTCTCAACCCTCTCTAGTGGCTCGCGATGGAACCATGATCATTACCACTTGGATTGATAGCACCATGGTCAAATCCAGTGGCAGCAGTGACTATAGTCTCTAGATGGAAGGTGACCTTTTCCCTTCTCTGCCTCCCTCCAAGCTTTGGCCAAGCGATGCTAGGATGACCAAGTCAGAGGAGGATCCCTAGGAGTTTGTCGGAGCGTGATACGTAGCATGTTCATTGCTGAGTTTATCTCAACACTATTCGTTCACTATTGAACTTTTGGCCTATTTCCTCCACAATCCCTATTTTTTTCTATTTTCTATTTTACTTCCACCTTATTGTTACGTTACTAGGGCCACCAACAGTAAAGGTTTGGGACTGTCAATGGTAATGCCCTTAGGTTCGAAATTGTGCGTAATGATAATTCGTGACTCTTCAACCTTGTAAATATCATGGGCATATGGTGATGAATTTTCACTGTAATTTATACCACGTGTGTGAAGTGTACTCTACCCATCTACATTGGCATATATCTAACCAACCCAATAATATATGGATCTCAATCGATGGTTGGTTATGCTCTGGTATTTTCTTTAGGATCCTTAATTTATATGTGCCCTGTAGTCTGTAGAGGCGGCCTACAGCATACATCGTTTTGGGCTACTAAACCTCAACGAGGCAGACACACTCTTTCGGCCTACTGGCCCTTCTTAGCCCGTATTACAAATGTTTTTCCCCACACGCACGCCCAAGTCGGTACGGACACATGAAGCAACAACGTACTCGACTCTCGGTCGTCCACTCGACCATGGCGGATAGCTGCATGCTTCCATGGCTAGTTCAGTAGTTCTAGCTTCATAATGGAAGTGCTACCTCTGGAAATTTCCCATGGCCTCGAACCCCCTGCTCGAGAAGCAACGCCTCACCGAATTGAAGCTGCTGCTGCCGTCGACCCCAGCTGCCCGCCTCCTCCTCCGCCCGCCGCCGCCGCCGCCGCCAGCGTCCGCCGCCGCGAGCAAGAACCTCCTCGAGCCGCCGGACCCGGAGAAGGAAGGGCACGACGAGAAGATGCTGCTCGCCGTCACCGGCACCGCCTTGCTCACCGAGCTCACCGAGAGCAAGCAGTTGGCCAGCAGCGCGTGGCCGCCGCCGCCACCACCATCAGCAGCAGCACCACCACCGCCACCATGTTTCTCGTGGTGTCGGTGCTTCTGGCCTTCGCCGTCGCCGTCGCCGTCGAGGTCGCGGAGCCGCGCGATGTCGAGCTCGAACAGCTCCTCGTCGTCGTCGTCGGTGACGATCACCATCACCCCATCCCCATGCCCATGGTCCTTGTCGCCGTCATTGTTGGCCGTGGTGGTTTCGTGGTAGGTGCTGGCCTTCGCTTCCAAGTCTGACATTGCAACCCTAGCTAGCATTAGCGTACTCTCACTAGTGGTATACGTAGTGGTATATATAGCTGCATGCGTACGCGGGAACTAAGGAGGCAGACTTGCGTTGTGCATGCAGGGGGTTGGTGAGTTTGTTCTGTGTGTTGGTGCAGATGGTTGGGAAGTGACGTGTCGCACGGGCTCATGGTAGGTGTTCCGGCCATATAGTAGGCAGCCTACTGCCAAGTATTTTACCAATGGAATTCCCACGTTTGTGCTAGCTTAACTACGAGTTAATACTAATGCATAGACGCGATGATCAACTCATCAATGACGTCCTTCTCTAATTGAGCTGACTGACTAACTGATCTGTACGTAACTCAAATCCAAGGGCAATATAAATTAAACTAGGTACTCTATATTGTTGGGAAACCCTCCTCATCAAAAGGGCTAAACGAGGAGAAGAATGGATGTCCCGCGTGCAAGGAATGCCTTAAAGTATGCATGTGCCTTGTCTTAGGGTTATTTTGGACTTTTCACATATAGATCATTAATCAGCGGCCGAGCCATAAACAGCGCCACAAAATTTTAACGGCATGGCTATTTGGCAGGCGCCTGCGCCTAGCCAAATCGCGCAGGCGCCTGCCCGACGCCCACGGAGCTAAGCGCGATGCAGGCATGGCGCTGTACAGGTAAACGTTTTTCATTTAAATTTCTTTTTTTCATTTCTATTTTATATGGAGTCCAAATTGCGTAGAAAAAATTCATAATTCTTCTAAAATACTAACCAACCCATTTAAAATTTTTTATATTTTTCTGATTTTTCTGATTTTTTTGCTATTTTTTTATTTAATCAGCACTCAATTAGTGAAAATTTCACAAAATTTCTACTGTTTTTCCACATTTTTATTTATTGAAAAAAATGTTTTGGGATAGTAGAATTTTTTGCGCGAGGTCTGATCTATTATAGATTTATTTTGTTTTCTATTTATTATAAATCTTATTTTGTTTTCTATTTTTCACATCGAGAGATTTTTTGCTCGTATAATCTGGGAAATCGTGCAGGCGCAAAAAATTTCACTAAATTTCTACTGTTTTTCCACATTCCATTTTATTGGGAAAAAATGTTTTGCGATAGTGGAATTTTTTCTACCCGAGGTGTGAATGCCGGCGTGCCTGCGCGCGAGTGAAAGGGAGCAGGCGCCTGCGCCAATCCTCCCTGTGCAAGCGCCTGCTCATTAGCCGGTCCCAAATTTTAAATCCAGTCTCAAGAGAGGAGAGACTAAGACAAGGGAGAAGAAGATTGGAGGGGGAAGTCTTGCAAGCAAGTAAAGGAACAAAGAAGGTGTTGATCCTCTCTTTGCCTCTCTTAAGTGTTTTTTAAAAAATTATCTCCAATCATTGTTTCTACCATCATTTAAATTTGGCGAGATCCATAAAAAACCCTAATCTTGTGGCCACCAGTTTTTTGTGTTTCTATCCAATAAGATGATGCAATCTTGATGTGTGTGAGCCTTTTGTGTCATGTAGAGAGAAACTTGGTGTATCCCTATATTCTTTCTTTAACAACGAACTTTATTTCATTCCAAAAACTACTTCCACCTTGCAAAAAAAAAAAACCCTGATACATAAATAAATTACAAGGCCCAAACCACCTTCTCAGCCAAATAGGAGGATAATGAGATGAAGCAATTATCGCCAATGAGCACCACCGTTGTTGCTGCGTCGCAGGAGTCACTCCATGCCAAAACTAACCTTGCTCTTGACATCCTAGCTACGAACGATGCCTCTCTCCAACTTGGATCTAAAGACCACTGCAGAAAGAACGACTTTGTCAATGTCTTGAACCAAAATCTCCACCGAAGGATAGAAGCAATGACGAAGCCATTGGCACCTTCACCAAACCAACAAATTATGGATCACATCAAAGAGAAGCACAGATCTACGAAAGACACCAATCAACACCAGATCATCGTTAGAGTCAAGCAACCTCGCCGCCACAGAATGACGCTCCTTCCGAGATCCCTATTTATAAACCTTATTCTGCTAATATACTTTTGTACAATAACCCCAAACCAAAATCCCCGTCTCCCCTCCCTAGCCCTAGTTTGAAGGCCACTATATATCAGCGAGGGAGATAACGATATCTAAAATTAAGGGATTTGGCTGCGCCTACGAGTCCTCTCCATTTTTTTTTCTCCTCGAGACTTTTCTTTCTTGTGGCGCTACTGAGTTATGTATCCCTATATTTATGTAGTGTGAGGGATTTTGGTCGGCTTAGCAACATGATTTTTACCTTGACGTGCGGGTTTTACACGTTAAAGATTTGGTATTGGTTGCATGTTGATGTAGTGGTAGCTAATTTTTAGGTTAAGTGAAGTGTTTGCTTAATTGTGCTCTTATTGAAATCAGGAATTACATTGTGAGATATGCCTCCCAAAATATATACTCCCTCCGGTCATGAAAAGAAGTCGTCGTTAACTTTTGCATATAATTTTGACCGTTCGTCTTATTAAAAAAATATAAATATTTAAAAATATAATTTATACTTAAAATATATTTAACAAAAACTAAATCACAACAAAATAAATATATTTACATAACTTTTTTTAATAAGACGAATGGTCAAGGATGTATTCAAAAGTCAACAGCAACTTCTTTGCGTGACCGAAGGGAGTAACTATTAATATATATGACCATTAAATATTTGGCATAGAGGTAATGCGAAGCCATGCATTTTTCCGCTGTCTAGTGCACGTTACTTGTGTTTACATGGATCGGAAAACACACCGCTATTTTATACACACTTGTACGTCATTATTTTTATAAACACTGCATGAACATGAGTTTAGATGATACGAAATGCACACCTGACATGCATGACAGAACCGAATCATACAGGCCGTGACTGCGGTTTAACGCATGTTTTGTCTAGCTAGGCTTCAAAAACTTTAAGAACAGACTTTAATAAATCGACACATATGATTCAAAGAACCCAAAAAATAGCCAATAAAATAATTCTAAAAATCTTTATTAAATTATTAGAAAAGAAATTGTCTGCGTATGGTTGTTTCTATGCTAGATGAAAAATGATATATAAATAATATGCCTGCTATATATATGCATATATATAAGATAATTTTAAAATAAAAATGAAAAATAAAATTATGAAAAGTACCCGTATTGAAAAAAACTTGTAATATTCAACATTTGGTTTGCTAAAAATAATTCAATATTTGAAGGACGAGTGCATTAAATTTGGCTCCTCAAATGCCAAACTAATTTGGAATGGCAAATGCAAGTGATATTTGAAAAAGTTTGGGTTCATGCTAAATATATGTTTCGTAGTTTTCTTTCTTAAGAAAATACGGCCCATGTAAATTATGGATTAGTTCTCTAAATTAAAGGTCTTAATATGATGGGTGTGATGGTTGGTAGACTAAAGGATTGAGAACTATAGGGTTGAAAATCCCTCGCCTCTCCTTTTAAAGTTTAATCGTGTGTTAATTGGTGTTGCTAAGCATGAATGCGAAGAGTTACTTGAAATGTTATCGGTCACTCCCGTTGTCCTCATGCATGTGTTTGTTGCTTAAATGACTGCATTATGTATGAATCAAAGAGCTCATGCAGTGGACAATTGATGTTGTGAGTAATAGCCATGAGCTAAAGTAATCAATGCTTGAAAATGAAACTCTTGTGGCTGGCTATCAGCTCCTTCTCATTGGCTATATATAAGACATCCTGTGAAATAAGAAAGGATCCAAGAAAGGCAAAAGAAATAAACATCATACACACATAAAAGTCTCTTTGTTCTTTAATCATCAAAAGAACTACTAAAGTAGAAGGAAGAGAGGTGAGAACAAATATAAAGAAAAATCAATATACAAGGTGCACTACTACGCAAATGGCCTTTAGTCCCAGTTGGAAACAGGCTTTAGTCCCAGTTTCCTCAACCGGGACATTAAATTCGGGACTAAAGGCATGTGGTTTTTAGTCTCGGTTCTCCCGACCGAAACTATAACCACTGAAATATCTAAAAAATATGCATGGCGAACCCAAGACTCAAACCTAAGATCTCATGCCACTACATGACTCTTCACTCATCATTCTAACCAACCCACGCGTATTGATTAGAATAGGATATGCATTCCTTTTGAAGTTTGCTGGAACAAGCCTTTAGTACGAACCGATACTGATGAGCCCATATCAGTATGAGTTCGTAATACGAACCGGTACTGATGAGCCCATATTAGTATGGGTTCATATTACAAACCAGTACTGATGAGTCTATGCGCCAACTAGCTTGTACTCGCCTGCAAAAGGTATCTTTACTGTTACCTCCAATCGGTACTAAAAGTTTAGAATTGCTACTATTGTCATGAACTGATACTGATGCACTATCAGTACAAGTTTCAATCCAATCGGTATTGATGTGCCGGTAAATTAGGCCATTTCTCTAGTACTGGCGGTATGTTTCGAGATGTACTTACACTCGTGCACATGTAAACATAATGAATTGATTGAGGGTTTGCGCGATAGAGCGTGCCGTAGCTTAGCGTTGCGTTGCACGTTTAAATTTCTGGCGAGAGCGCGCAGCGCAACGCTACGCTACGGCCTGCTACGCCGAAACGCACACGGCCTGAGTCAATTTTGTATTAAAAGGTGCTAAAGATTTTGCGTCCATTTTACTTACAACCTTGTTATTATAAAAAAAACTTAAAGGTTAGAGCATCCCTAGTAGCCTCTCTATCCCACCCAGACCTAATCATGGCAAGCCTGGACTGATTGGTGCATCGGGTCAAGCTCGGGCCTCAATTCAGAGATCGGCCGTCGGGCCAGGCTGGGCCCAGACCCTGAGATTTGCATGATTTAAGCCATGGTCGGGTCAGGCCATTGGGCTTTGGGTCGAGCTCGGGCTTAATTTTGAAGCCCGACGCACCAGGCTGGGTCAGGCCCCATGGGAGCCTAGCCCGATGTTTGAATAGGTCTAATCCCATCCTTTAAAACACTATTTATGTGTATATGAATAATTACATCAAGAAGATACAATCAAACTAAGACCACACCTGGCCTCTGCATAGCTAAGATGCACACAGCCTAAACAAAAAAAAAAAGAAAAAAAGAAAACGACATGACATTAAATTATGTCGGAGCGAGTTACAACACACAACAGAACCTTAACAAAGCTGTTAGCTGTTGGAAAAACAATACCGATCCCAAAGCTCTACACAATTTTACCCGCTGCAGCTGGGACCGGGAGCTCTTCAAGATCATGGTCATGGCGTCTGCTTCTGAAACGACAGGAGGCAGATATGCTTGCAAACATGTACTGCACTGGACGTTTACTATTTACTCCTACCGAATAATGTTTGCGTTGCAGGCTAGGCAATTTGACCTTAGAACAATTTGACGTACGGGAGGGAGGGGGTCGAAGAAGAACTGAAGAAGCGTTACGATGCGATCCGGGCGATGGGACGCGGGTAGATTACCATCCAATAGCAATATCCATCCATGCGGCGCGCCACTCCGCCTACTCGAGTGCACATGTCATGACGTCGCCTCCAGGCTCCAGCGAGAGAGCGCGAGACGGGCTCGGGTCAACCTCGAGGGCTCGAGGCACGTGCGGCCACTCGGTCGAGCCAGCACGATCATCTGACGGCCCGTAATTCTCGAGCTGACTGACCGTGAGCTCGTCTCTACATCCTGACCAAAACAGCCTAGGATTTAATTTCAACCAGAGCATTCTACGAGCTGATTTTTTATGTATTTTGTTGAGACAGTTGAAAAAGGAAGGTAGAAAGCAATGATGACTGGCCTTTTTTTTTTTGACATTGCAAATGTATCAGAGATCATGGTCAAGCACTATTACAACATGATTTGAGATGGATTGAGTTACCATCTCAATACCGAAGTGGAAGCCACTCCATGAGCAAGGTGAGCCTACCTAGTGGGGGAGGCGAGGTGTCGTAGAGAGTTTGCTGAGAAGGCGGTGCACCGTAGGGACCCTGGATACCTGGCGGGGATGGCGGGCCCCTGTAATAGCTCTGGCAGAGAGACGGTGCCTCGTATCCACTTCGATACAGTGGCGGACCCTATAAAAGAACTTGATCGCCATTGGTACCGTCCGGGCCATTGGTATCCACAACTTATTTAATTTTTGAAAAATTATGAAATCACACCGATGCATTTCATGTTGGTTTATATAACAAATAACATCGCCCAAAAAATTTGGTAATGTCTGAGCATCCAATGTGATAACCCCTATATTAGTCGGAACCCCCCCCCCCCCCACGCACCATGGCCACAAAAAAATGTCTCAACAGCCCGAGGGAAAGCCGTCGAGATAATGCAACTCCGATGTTAGATACTCTCGACCGCTTAACGGCGACTCGTTGAGAGTAACTGACGCGTTAATTTCTGGCTGGCTGGGTGGCTGGTAGTGCAGATATTTCAACGGCTTCATTTGTAGCCGTCGAGATAGATGCGCGTGGAAGGGATGTCTTGATGGTTTTATGGTGGCTGTCGAGAGGGCCAATGTTTGCTCGATGATTTTTTTCTAGCCGTCGAAGTACAGAGGCACTTGAGTCTGTAGTCGTTTTATGTAATGTGCACCCATACATCTATCAATGTAGAAAACTCTTAAACCCGCGCGAGTGAACCCTAGTTTGTAGGGGTGGTAGAAATACCCATGGGTCTAGGTCTAGGTCCAAGAATGGCCCATGGGTATAAAAGTTCGGGCTCGGATCTAGGTTCAGGTCTAACTTTAGACCCATGGCTTTGTAGACACAGACCCGAACTGTAGCACTGACATGTGTGCCTAATTAAATGTGTGTTGTTGGATTAAAGGCTGCTTGTTGCCTTGTGTTTAGACCTTTTAGTTGTGGCTGCTGGAGTAGCTTATTTTGCGTTAGATTATATTTGATTATTTGTGTTGTTTCCAATTAAATTGCTAGTTAATTTTTATGTTTATGTGCTTTTGAAATGCTACTAATTGTTATATATATGACATAGTTGTAATGTGTATTTGTTACTGATTCTGAAATGGTATTCGTTGTTTTTTAAATTTTCAGGTCTGGGTAGAGACTGGGTCTAGATCTGACTTTGGACCCATTACGATTTTCAGGTCCAAGTCTATATTCAATTCTTGTGTCTTCGGTCTAGGTCCACGGAGATTGGACCCAAAAAAAACCAGAACCATTGTCATCCCTACTACCAGACTAGCAAATCCTTGTTGGAATATATAATGCGCACTCATGTTGCTTGTTTGAACTCTAAATAAACGTTAGGTAGCTTCCAGATCACCTCTTGTTACGGATCACAGCTATATGCCAGAATAATGTATCTCATGTCGCCCACATTTCAGAATATAAAAGAACATTCCTCGCCCTATCAAGCTAGCTAATATAAGCTAACTATTCTTACAAGTATATATATATGTACGTACCCCCTTAATTTCAAAACTTTCGCTATAAATATGAATTAGAATATTTTATATTAGATAGGTAAAGTGTGTACTAAATTCGATTCATGTCAGAAATGAATTTTCATGACAATAGAATTACATTAGATTTTGTAAGAACTTCCAATGATAAGCGTGTTGTGTAAGTTGTATTTCTCGCGAGGACCTAATCAACATATTTATATATCCCTGTGGCTCGTGGGAAATTAAAGAGGAAGGCGCAAACCAATGCAACAGGAAGTCATATATACACACAACGAATCAACGATAGCTAGGCGGCAGCCGTTCGTAGAACACATTTGCACAACGGAGCAAGTGCTAGAATTAATGTTAACCATCTCATTAGCACCGCAAAACACTGCACAAAACATGGCCCAAGCGCTGCCACGGCGTGATTAGCCATACTAGTAATACATGCAGTATTTGGTTAACTGAAACTAAAAGCGCATGCATAAGTAGAACGTACCCTTAATTAACCTAACTACTAATTACAAAAAAGATGATTAAGGACGGGATGCGTCCACGTCGTCTCGATCTCGATGCATGCATGCAGGCACTTGTGGAGGATTTGAGTTCGATCGCTAGCTAGGGAGTAGTGATCCATCTGTCAGTCACTTGGGCTGCTTCCCGGACTTGCGCGCCGCGGCCTTGAAGTTGGCCCCCGCGGTGGCGCCGCCGCCGCCGGAGGCGGCGGGCGGCAGCTGGGAGGCGCTGGCGGCGGAGGACGTGGTGGTGTGGCCGTTGTTCTTGAGCTTGAGCTGGGCGAGGAGGGCCTTGTTCTCCTGGTCCAGCAGCTGCGCCTTCTTCCACAGCCGCTCGTTCTCCTGCATGATGCGCAGGTTCTCCAGGTACAGGTTCGAGTTCACCCGCTCCATGGCCGGCCACGATCTCCCGGCGCGAAATGCCTGCGTGGATCGATGCACGAGATCACATCTAAGTTAACACGCATTGCAACAAAGATGGGAGTAAGAAACACGCATCTATTCTGCTCGGAACAAAAACTAATGGAGCTATAGTAGGAAACTAGGAATGTGTGCCTGCTGCTATAGTATATAATCACTTCACACTCTTACCTAAAACACTTGGCCTGAAGAAGAAGAAGAAGAAGAAGAAGAAGAGGCTGGCCTGGCTTGAGAACTAGGCTTGTTGTGCTTCCTGTGCTGTGTGGTGTAGCCGGCAGTTGTATTGTATGCGCGTATTTATAGGCCTGAATCTGATGGAGTTATGCGCATGTACGTAGGAGTCATCGATGCTGCAGTCGGAAGTCTGCAGGTAGCGATCGATCGAGCTGCATATGCATATGCCTGCATCTGTGGTCGCTAGCTGTCAAGAGAACGCGATGATGGTGATGAATTGATGACGCACTTCAGGTTCGGTCCAAAGATACGCAATCATCATCACTCCCCTTGCTCGGTCCTCCTGCCTTCCGCTCCTCCCGGCCGCCTATTTATTCTGACGAATGATGTGGTTTGAACGACTGTGTGTATGTGCCTGTCTCTGCTGTTCAGCTCTCAAACCTTTTCGGATATGCAATCCAATGCATTATTATTATCAGAATAATCAAGTGAGCCTGGGTTTGAGATTTGACTAGCTAATGTGGAGTAAAACTACCAAGTGCAGTAAATTAAAAGTGTGCAGCACAAGAGAGCGGCAGGGTGCAGTTAAGCGCTGCGCTCTCACTCTCATCATGAGCTCGAATGCTCTACACTAGCGAGCTCAAGCTGATCTTGGAGCAGATCTCTTGCTGTCCCGAGACATGAGCAAATGATGAGCAGCATTCACTCCATGCCTCCGGTTCTTCCTCGCTCTCCTCTCAGCCTGGACCCTGGACTAGTATTCTTCATCAGTTCGTCGCCTCCATCATGGCGTAGCACATCACTTCACATCATGTCTGGCTTAGCTCGCCGGGGATTGTGGATTCGTCTTGACCGTGATGGAAATTCAAGAGACCGGCGATCCTGCAGAGACATTTCAGCATTTTGACCGGCTTATTAGGATTGAGTTGTTCTTTGTAGCAAGACAAGAATCATTCATTATATATAACTTTGGCAGTCGCACGTTTTTTATAAAAACATTTACGCTTTGTACTACTTAAAATAGGTTTTCATTTCTCCAACACAATGCAGATCCTGGCCACATATGTTCCCTGACCTTCATTGTTGCATGAATGTAGCAGTACTCCAATGGACTCGGTATATGAAACCGAGCAACTTCTACCGGCAGCGACCTGCAGAATAATCTTGGACTCAAGATCGTGGTTCCTGCCCTGATCTGACGTGTTGACCTTATAGAGCTGATCAGCTGGATGCGTATGGGTAGAAGTACTTGCGTGCCTATCTGTCTGCAGCAGAGCAGAGCGAAGGAGATGACAGACAGAGCGAAATTCAGTTTGGCGTCAGGCAGCCTCAGCTTCCTCCTCCTCCTCCTCCTTCCTCCGAAGGCATGCATTTGGTAAAAAGGAAGCCGATCCTGCCTAGATACGAACACCCCATTTTTGTGAATTGTGATCGTGAGAAGACCGGCGCAACTGCAGCCTGCAGCTGCACATTGCTCCAAGTGCTGCGAGGAAGGCAAAGCCTGCAACTGCTGT
This sequence comes from Raddia guianensis, assembly GCA_036346415.1. Classification (NCBI taxonomy): domain Eukaryota; kingdom Viridiplantae; phylum Streptophyta; class Magnoliopsida; order Poales; family Poaceae; genus Raddia; species Raddia guianensis. The sequence continues at coordinate 27,755,786 of CM070543.1, read as the reverse complement.
GCGTCTCCATGGCACTGCACTGTGCTTGCAAGATGGCAGGTGCAGTGTGAGCTGAGAGGCAGAGCTGGGGCAGTTAGGATGTCAATGCTGGCCATTACTTTACTAGGTGGCCATTGGAACTTGGATGCAGGGAATGTGAGCTCAGCACTGCCTCTCAGCCTGTCACATACTCTTGCTACTCCAGTGGCACTGTGCAGTGCTGTAATGCAGGAACCAGGACTGCTGTAGCGCCATCTCCTCTCTTCTTCCATGTTGTGAAGTGAGGTGAGGTGGAGGATTTATGGGCATGGCATGGAGATTTGCACCAAATTGGCTATAGGAGGAGCTCATGGCAGTTGTCAAAGCCTGTGAGTAGAGATGGCCTCTGTGCTTCATCCATCAGTAGTTTGACCTCGGGTTGGACTATAAAAATCATATTAAAAACCATCCCGTCTCTGTGACAGGACGTATTCAAACAAACCGATGGCTAATTATTTAAGCAGAACTGCAGAGGTCTTCTACTCCAAAGGGTACTAATAATCGAGTATTACATGAAAAGATCAGAGACTGCAGCCAGCAGATGCAGGCAAAATCCATGGTAGGTGCCGTAGGATATAGCTAGGGGATCGTATGTTTCAGCGTCGGACGGCGCTGCGTTGCGTTGCGTCCGCGTCGTTTGAACCTGCGGCTAGTGGCAAAACGTAACGCGTGTCCGAAACAAACAACGCCTAAACCAAGTGCGTGCTTTGCAAAAAAAAAACAAATAAAAAAGATTTGCTGTTTCGTAGGCGTCTTGAATTTGGGAAATCGTGCAAGAGCAAAAAAATTCATCAAATTTCTACTATTTTTCCACATTCCTATTTACTGGGAAAAATGTTTCGTGATAGTGAAATTTTTTTCACGAGGTTTGATTTACTGTAGATTTATTTTGTTTTGTGTTTATTATAGATTTATTTTGTTTTCTGTTTATTATAGATTTATTTTATTTTCCACTTTTCACGTAGAGATTTTTTTACTCGTATTTGATTTTTTTATCGTAACTTCCCCCCTAATCAACTATGTTAGCTGAGTGTATGTTTTTCTTTAAATTGACTGCCACTACATATATAGTGCTTGCGTCTGCATAAACCTTGAAAATGCAGCCACCTGCTGCATAGTCAGTACCATAAAGAAAATACCGAGGGCATGTACCGTAATCTGTCAGTCTCAGGATCACGCACAAAATTAAATTATCTTCCGCTAGCACTGTAAATTACCAGTGATAAGCACATACAAGCCCTTTGGATAATTATAATTCAGAGAAGCAGCGCTCTTGCTTAATCGCAAATCAATTTGCGTTAATAGCATTGTCCTTTCCTTCTAGCATTCTTGATCGTTACTTCTACCCCTACTTTATTAGTAGGTGGTTGGGAGTACAACCGAATGTGCCCCCTTCCACGTTAAATTTACTTCTAGACAGTGTACCAACCTGAATAATCTACTCCCAATTTCTAACCAGGCAATAAACAAGGATATCTAGGTGTCAGCTAATGATCTTTTTTCACATGTTTTCAGTGCAGCAAACTGAAGCCGTTCACGAGTTAAGCCAAGCATTCCCTTCTGGGTCAATGAGAGCAGATATTAGAACCAAACAATCGAGCAATTTGGATCACAAAATTGAGCTGAAACGCTCTTCCACGTGGACTCTCGAATCAATTTCACTATCTCATTCGCCATTGGCGCTCGTAATTTACAGTTCTCTTCTCTGCCTAAGCACTTGTAGCAATCAAGCGTAGCAATTGTACAACAACAATCAGTGATTCAGTGTGGAGCAAGGACTACACGCTAGTGACGGTGAGCCTCACCAGTGCAACCTCACCGGCGGCACCGCGAAGCCCCGCGCCTCGCCGAGGAACGGCACCGCCTCCGGCAGCGCCTGGAGGTCGCCGTAGAACTCGTACTCCGCCTCGTAGTCGTGCAGGTCCAGCTCCTTCTTCTGGTTGGTGTGGTAGTGGTGCTTGGCCCCCGCCGGCTTCCCGAACCCGAAGAGGCTCACCTCGTCGCACATCCCTAGCGCCATCACCACCGCCTGCATCCCCGACGAGTAGTGGAAGTACCTCTCGTCGTGCCGCCTCGTCCAGTTGGCCGCCGGCTCGCCGCTGGCGGCGACGAAGCGCCGCAGCGAGTAGTACTTGGCGATGCGCGCGCAGAGCGCGTCGAGGCGCGCGTCGGTGACGAGGAGCGGGAAGGGGGCGGCGGGCGTGGCGGTGGCGTTGCAGATGAGGGCGTCGAGGAGGTGGGCGGGCTGGCAGACGTACATGGCCATGGGCACGGCGGCGCCGTACGGATGGCAGCCGCAGGCCGGGATGGTGACGGCGCGGCGGGTGGCGCAGATGTGGAGGATGTTGGAGTTGACGAAGGAGAGGGAGGTCTTGGCGCCGACGTCGGCCGCGAAGCCGGCGACTCGGGCGTTGTTGAGGCGGACGACGAGGTCGTGCGCGTCGATCTGCGCGCCGCGGCCGGCGCCGAGGAGCGCACCGCTGTTGCCGACCACCGCGCAGGTCGGGAAGTGCCCGCGCCGGCCTCCCAGGAGGCCGCCAGCGGCGGCCAGGTCGGCCATGACGCCGGCCACATCCCCGGCGGCGCCGCGGCGGCGCGCGGCGAGGAAGGCGCGGAGCGACGCGCGGAAGGCGGCGAGGATGGACTCGTCGGAGGGGAGCTTCCCGTTGGGCAAGCGGAGGCGGGACACGGTCCTCGAGCGCGGCGCGGCGCGGGTGGGGGGGCCGGCGTAAGGGACGCGGAGGTAGAGGAGGCGGTGGTGGTTCCCGAGGCTGGGGAACGTGGTCACGGACGCGTTCGCGAGAAGCGCGGCGGTCTCGGCGAGGATCTGGTCCCCGCCGGCGTCGGAGGCGGCGAGGCGGAGGAGGAGCGGGTCCCCTGGGAGCCCTGGCGGCGCCGCCTTGGGGAGGAAGAGGCGGCGACGGAAGGAGAGGGAGACGAGGGAGAGCAGGACCAGGAGGAGAAGAAGGAGGGCGGGCAGGAGGCGGCGGCGCTTCATCTCCGGCGGTGCGGTCGCCGCGGACGGCGAGATCCGGCGGCCATTACTAGGCGCCGTGGAGGTGGGAGGGAGCTGGAGGCAGCGAGTGGCCGACGACCCGACGTGCTGAGTGGTCAGTGGGGTGGGCGAGAAATCGGAGATGGTGGGCGGCGAGCTCAGCTGGGGACGAGATGCTGCTCCAGACCAAGTTACCGACACGTGGGACACAGAGCATGGTCGGGCCTACGTGTCAGCGTATGATAGGTTGGTTGGTTCGTTAGTTAGTTAAGCGGTCAGTGTGGGGACAGTAAGACAGTTGGCTGCGATGCACCCAAAGTTTCCAAAAGTAGGCACGGTCAGGGTGTGAACTACGATTCGTCGTTCCGACGATCCTAAAAGTTTACGGCAGACTTCGAGCAAACATATATTCCATCCATCAGAAAATACCGGACTAAGAGCATCCCCAACATAGACATCAAACCTGGCCTCCGTCGCTACCGTAATCCGATTTTTCCCGCCCAGTGCTCTGCTTCTTCCTTGGCCTGTGTCTCCCCTCCAGCGCAATACAAAAAAATTTGGAATGCAGGCCGGTTTGATGAGGCAGATGGGGATGCTCTAATAGCCTGTATTATATGGCAAAGTATTTGGTATAAAAGTTTTCTAAAACAGGTTTGCTATTTCGTAGGCGCTTGGAATTTGCAAAATCGTGCAGGCGCGAAAAATTGCACTAAATTTATACTGTTTTTCACATTTCCATTTACTGGAAAAAATATTTTGCGATGGTGGAATTTTTTGCGCGAGGTCTGATCTATTATATATTTATTTTGTTTTCTGTTTATTATAGATTTATTTTGTTTTCTGTTTATTATAGATTTATTTTGTTTTATGTTTATTATAAATTTTATTTTGTTTTCTTTTTCACGTCAAGAAATTTTTTTACTCGTATAATTTGTGAAATCATGCAGGCGCAAAAAATTCCACTAAAATTCCACTGTTTTTTCTCATTTCCATTTATTGGAAAAAATGTTTTGTGATAGTGAAATTTTTTATGTGAAGCCTGCATGCATGTACGCAGCATGCACCTGCACAAATGCTAAAATTGCATGCGCCTGCCTAATAGTGCCTCCCTTTCTAAAAACACAAGTGTAAACACTTACCATGGTCTCTTAGATTCAAGTTGGACAGCCCAAGTGCATTGAGATGAAACTCACCTCTCCCACTTATGTACTTGTGTGCAAAACCTACCAAATTGTTTCTTTTTAGTTGTACCGTCGAAATGAAATCCAAGGATCAAGAACGGTTTGTTTGCATTTGTGCACCTATAAAACTTTTGCGCCAAATACTTTACCGTATAGCATTGTCTAGCATATAGAGTAGAGCCCGACTAGATATCAGACGACCTATGCTTGTCAAACATATCGAACGTTGTTACAATTAGACAAAACAAAAGTTCTAGGATACTTCCTCTATTCATTTGCGTATAATTTTTTCCTCAAAAGTAGGCAAAGTCAAAGTGCTAATATGATTTGTCGATGCGATGATCGTAAAGATTATCCAAATCTCCCTACAAATTATACCGGAGACTTCAAGTACACATGTATCTATCCATAAAAAAATAAGACATATACCTTGAATAATCTTGTCTAAAATGTTATATATTATCTTAACAACATGTTCCCTCATGTACCATCTACACTTATCTATCAGAGCACCCAATAACAATGATGCAAGTCATTTTAGGTGTGTTAGTTTGAGTTGCAGGTGATCCCACAAAAGTGTGGACTGTGTAGACCCGAAGATTGCACAAAGACAGTGTGGTGATGTGCAATGGCACATGCCAGCATGACGTTGAAATGCACATGACACACTGATGGTGGCACAGGCAGCGACATCCATAGGTGTGCATTTAGAGCATCTCTAGCAGACCTTATATGCTACTGTAACAAATATAGAGAGGTTGTTAGAGTGAAAGGACCTTTTATAGTGTAATATAAATTGTGAATGAATTTGTAGAGATGGATAGAGGAGACATTAATAGCGTTTTAGAGTGGTGATACACCATTGACTGAAGTTTCGCTGTCCCGGAGGCTGTAGATCCATAGTACCATTGAGCTCTTGCATAACGCCTCTTGCATAACGCGACACCAGATACTTTGGAAGAGGAACACTGGACTAGTAGATGATAAGTTGTCTCTTCGTGACTACCATAGAACGGATATATTGTGAAATTATTCCACCCTCTCTTCTGCAGGTTTTGCACCATCAAGATTTTGTTTTGCAGTGTCATTTACATAAAGAAACGACACTTTGGCTCTGTATCCACTCTCCAGGCAAAACCAAAGAAATGATCTTTGGAAAAATTGGTTGAATAATATACATGTAAAATAGAAATTGTAAAAGTATACGGTATACGAATGGATTTACAGAAATGAGCTGCTATCCGCCACCGTGCACGGCAAATACGCCGTTTCGCCACCCAGCTGGCCGGGCCGCTTCGCCACCCACCACAAAGCCGCTTCGCCACCCCAAAGGATTTGAAGCCACCCGCTGCGCCACGCTGGCGGCTCACAGCGCTTAGCTCCGCCTGCCCCCAGCTCCACCTCGCGCGCCGCGATTCCCGCGTCGGTGCCCTTGAGTTGCGTGCCGCTTTATTGAATTGCGTGCTGAATTATTTGCCCGGCGTCAGAAGCTGCACGCGGGAAAACAGTATCTGCTGGTGCGACGTCAATTCATGTCCCCCGATTATCTGTTAACCCTGCGTTTAATTAATTTAAAAGTAATTAGCCATTAATAAATTGCATGCTTAGAATGATTTAATGACGCACGCACGGCTATATAAGGAGGGGTGTCCTCGGTTCTCTGCACATCTTGCGCTGCCCGATGCTAAGTTCTCCGCAAACCATTTCTGCTGCCTGGTGCTCAGCTTGCTGCTCGTTGCTCAGCTTCCTGCTGCTCGGTGCTAAGCGTGCTGCTGCTCGGTGCTAAGCGTGTTGCTTGGTGCTCATCTTGCTGCTCGGTGCTCAGCTTGCTGCGCAGTACTCACATACGTTTGTGCTGGTAGCATTTTCTCACTGTCTTCATCAAGGTTATCTTTTTTTTACTTTGTACCAGTTTGAATATAGATGAAGACATAGTTTGAAAACTTTCATTCATTATTTCATGCGCTTGAATGCACAGGTGTTGGTATCTCGTGAGCAGACTTACGGGAGAAGGTATTGGAAGTGCGCAAACTATGCGTACGACCGAACTGCCGAGACGGAGAGGAGGGCAAAGTACCCTGTAAGTCACTTCTTACTTATTTCTTCCCTAACGAACATATACACGCACATGCTAACCTCAATCTTTTTAACCTCCATTATGCGAGTTTGTACAATATTTGGACGTGGAGCAGACTCCCGAAATGGAGCGGCAGATGCAGCGGGAGGCGGCGGGGCGCAGAGCCAGGGTCGAGGAACGGTGGCAAGACGCCCTCAGGGAAGAAAGAAACAAGCGTGCGAGAGAAGAGTTTCAGACACAGCGCGAGGCTGACCGACAGCGGCAGTTCAATGAGCATGAGGCAGACCGTGGCAGAAAGCGCGAGAGGGCTGCTAGAGCCAGGGAAGCAGGACCTAGCGCGTTTGCGAAGGGGAAATACCCCCGCTGCACCCAGTAGTGTGGTTATCGTGTATGACAACTACGTTTTTAAATCTCCTAAGGCATGTAGGTTTAGTTATAATGCACTACTATGGTAGATTGTCTTATGCATCACGCGTGCCATTGCTTGTATCATGTAATCTGAATTTTTATTATTTAATCTCCGGTTCTCTAAAAGCATAAATCGTTTACTTGCTCAGACACAACGAACTAATCACCGTTTCTAATTTTACCATTGTTATATTATTTTTAGTTTTCTACTAAATTCAACAGAGTGAATAAATAAGTCAAACAATATTACGTACTGAACACCAGAGCCGTGCACAACTTGTTCAAATTTTTGAAAATTTTTGTCAATCACGTTTAATCTAGTTTCTCTAATTCTGTCCCAATATTATATTTTCCCCTAACAATTAATATTAATATAATATTTCTAATTATATTGGTGCACATATATCTTTATAATTTACATAAAATGTTACATTATCAACTTACCCAACTATAATACGCAATTTAATTAAATTAATATATGTTTTGCGCGGGAAATTTATTAAATGGTTGTCTCAGAGTGAGTGCGACGGCAGGGCAGCGCGCCGGCGCGCGCGCAAGGGATCAGCTCGGCCACGTGGCGGCACGAGGCGGCTTCCGCCACCCGGAGTGGCCGAAACCAGTGGCTTCAGCCATCTCGCACGGCGGAAGCCATCTGGGGTGGCGGAAGCGGCCTGTAGTCGTCCCAGGTGGCGGAAGCCGAGGGCAAAACCCGCAATCCCATACAATGTCGCATACTTTCGCAATTTACATTTAACTATATATTATTCAACCAATTTTTTCATGATCTTTAAGGTTGGTTATGACATGAATGGAGTGTGTAGATTTCATATAGCAAAGCAATAATATGTTGGTTTCATCTCCAAGTGAAAGTGTCACACTCCGTGGATAAGGTCACATTCTGATCTTTGCTCCAGAGATTAATGTACTGGGATACCTCTTCCAGAGAGTTGAGAGCATTCAGATTCCGCACCCAAAAACAATGCGCAAAGCGCGTCATTCACAGTGAAGGTCTTCTTCCTCGCTTTTGCAAAGAATAACAACACTGTTGTTTTTGGTTTCCGACCTAGGAGCCAGCGGTCTTCCCAAAACCTAGCATTTTTCCTTCACCTACTTGGATGACAGTGCTCGCCTCAAACGGACTTCGATCGACATGGTCACAGGGTAGGGGGACCCTATCCAAGGCCTATCCACACACGCCCATGACATCCAGATCTATCAGAACCTTAGTGCTCTACCCAAAGCTTCTAAGTTCTTGACCCTCGATCCTCCCACTTCTCTAGGCATGCAAATTTTGCGCCAATTCATCAAGTAAAGGGTTGTCTGACCTATGGTAGTGTCGTAGTACGTTCCAAATAAAGGCATGCCGCATCCTATCCACTTTCTTGATCGCCCACTTGCTCATTTGCAATACCGTAAGTAGATAGGCAGGTTGAAATGTTAGTACCAAGTTGGCGAGCACTAACCTAGCAACTTTGGAAATCAAGCGTCGCTTCCTGATATGATCCATGAGAGGTTGATAGTCCTGTCTTTTTAAATTGGTTGGCATGAGAGGAAGACTGACATATATGCAAAGGAAATGGTTCAACGGCATTGGCAAGACCACTGCAATGGTTTTGGAGTGTCTCTTGAAAAAAAAAATGATTGGATATGCTTGGCATTTATGCATATTCACCGTTAGACCGGTTGCCTTCCTAAATACAGTGAGAATAGCCAGTAATGTCCCAAACAGTAGGCTTAAGGAACGCAACGACATCATCGACATACATAGCAATATGAGATTTGTCCATAGGTTCAGCAACGCTGCTTCAAAAGCCGAACTAACGGGCTTTGAGAAGCGTAGGTGTAGTGGGTTCCTAGCGAAGGCTATATAAAATACGAGATCTAGACATACAAATGTGTGGATTACCTCGCTAATTTTACACTCGCACATGTTTCAGAGTTTGACACACGAATTACGAATCGCTAACCATATAAATTCAACCAATAAACCAGCATATCTACATGACACATGTCACTAACAACGAGAAACCACGATATAATTGATTATTTGCCCCGAAGTTGATGTGCCTTTGATTATTTATCCTGATGTTTAATTATTTGCCTTGATGACCCACATATCATAGACACACACCAGGACAAATAATCGAGTGCATACCAACTTTGGGCAAATAATCAAGAGTGCATCAACTTCAGAGCAAATAATCAATTACAGAAACCACACTGATTAACAATCGAGCAATGCTGATCCATGGAGTATAATCACAAACACAGTCTGTGCATGTTTTGAGCAGACAATCTGATCATCACTTGTTCATTTGTTGTTGTTGCAAGCCGGGTTGGAGGCGAGGCTGGTGATCCACACCTGGTCGGCCACCACCGGCTCGTCGTCGTCGTTCCGGTGCCACGCCCACCGCGCGTGCGTCGCGTTCGCCACCTCCAGCCTGCCGTGCCCGAAGCTCGCCTCCCGGAACGCCGACGTCGTCGGCTGCGGGTCGACGTACCTCTCGGCGAGCCCCTCCCGGTTGCCGCCGTCGCCGATCGTCACGTACACCGGCGCGCACGGGTCGGCGGCGCCGCCGTACACCCGCACGAACCTCTCGTACGCGTGCACGTGCCCCGCGAACACCGCGTCCACGCGCGCGCCGCGCAGCAGCTCCTCCATGGCGGCGCGCATGGCGTCGCCCTCCCCGCGGTGCGCCTCGTTGCTGCTGTACCAGGGCGCGTGCACCAGAGCCACCAGCCACGGCGTGCGCCGGCGGTCGACGCCGGCGAGGTCCCTCTCCAGCCACGCGTGCTGCGCCGTGCCGGCGTCGAAGCCGGTGTACGAGCCCAGCATCACGACGTGCACCGCGCCGCCGGCGGCGTCGAAGGAGTAGTAGAGGTTGGAGCCCGACGGCGAGGCGCCGGCGTCGTACGGCATGCGCCACCGCGCGTTGTACGCCTTGAAGGGGCTGGGCTCCAGGAGCGGGATCCTCTCTACCTCGTGGTTGCCCTCCGTCACCATCCACGGCCGCGCGCTCGCCAGCGGCTCCACCAGCCGCCCGTACGAGTCCCACCGCGGCTGGTACAGGTCGGCGTACGACAGGTCGCCGGGGAGCAGCAGCATGTCGTAGTCCGCCGCCGCGACGTGCCGCAGCGTCGACTCTGTCCATCCCGTCTGCCCCAGGTCACCTGCATTGCCCGCCATTAGAGCCCACTCCACGCAGCAGCACCACCACGACGTGTCGACGTCGTCGTCGTCGTCGACGGCGGCGACAAGGTGCCTTACCGACGACGACGAAGTTGAAGGGGAGGTTGGCCGGCGGCGTGCGGAAGGAGAACTCGCGCGCAGGGTTGGAGCTGCAGCGGTAGTAGTACGTGGTGCTAGGCTCCAGTGGGCCGACGACGGCGTGGTGGATCTTGCCGGAGTGGTAGATGAGGGCGTAGGAGTAGGTGGTGGTGGTTCCTGTCGCCGAGAACGGGTACTGGCCGGGGCTCGTGCCGTAGTCCACCACCGCCGGCGCGTCGTCGTCGGTGATCCACGTCACCCTCATCTTGTCGGAGCCTACGGCTGATATATGCACCTGAATGTTGCGCAAAAAAAGCGTCACTGTCGGCTCTTAGCAAATGTTGTAAATCTTTCTGGAACCATTAACTGATAGATATTTGGAGTAGTGGTACTATAACTATGATCTGATCACACTTCAGAGCAGGTATTAGGATCTGAATTCTAGTAACACAAAATTCTAGGATAATTTGGGTGGATCTATCAAACTGAAATACTAATTCAGAGAAAATTGGGGCCTATCAAATTGAACTAAACTAACTCACAATCTTATACTACCTCCAGTCACAAAAATAAGTCGTCGTTGACTTTTGGACACATTTTTGACCATTCGTTTTATTAAAAAATTTAGTTCAAATATGTAAAAATATAAGTCATACTTAAAATACATTTAATAATAAACCAAATCATAACAAAATAAATAATATTTATATAACTTTTTTGAATAAAACGAATGAACAAAGTCGTATCCAAAAGTCAACGGCGACTTCTTTTTGTGACTGGAGGGAGTACCAAATAATACCGAATTCTAACTACATACAATGAAATGACAAGCCCAACTATATAATCCAGACATTTTATTTGAGCCATCCATTTTCCTTTTTTAAATAACCTAAAGGATACGAGCTCCGTCATTTCATTCAAGGCATTCCTTTTTCCTTTCTCTCCTTGATGAAAATAATACAAGTGCTTATTTTTTCTGTAAAGTTTTTTTCCTTTTTGAACAAATATTTTTCATCAAACTTGACCGTAGATTACAGCAATCTGTGCGCCACAATTGATACCTCTCATGTTTCGTTTCTGTAAAGCTAAACAAGCCAAAAGTGTATATCACCAAGGAGCCAAGGACTATCATATTAACACATGATTATATTAACTAATACGGAGTGCTCGACCAGTCAGGAACATGATCATGACCACCATCAATGTGCCGTGGCAGCCGCGCAACGGCCAACAGGTGGTGAAATGTGCTCAAGGGTGAGGTGAAGCTGGCCTACATCATTCAGGTATGTACTGAATTTGAATAAACAGCAAAACATTTCGTGTCAGTTTCAACAAAAAAAATCCCCTGATGTCAAAGTTGGGCAGAATTTGTATATTGTCTATTGACTTGTTTCACTTGCGCAATATGTGGCAGAAACTTGTGGTCCATGCTCACTGGCCGGTAGCCATGTCGTACTGACAGTGACAAAACTTGGCAAGAACATGTTTGCTTCTTGATTCATGTAAACTGTATGAGAGAAACGTCTCGAACTTATATTCTTGGCTACAAATAGACAAGGCTGCTGCTGCTTATGCATGAGTTGCTAGAAAGATTTGGAGTATGGCCATTCTAGGCAAGAGAGAATAAGCATCACTGGATGCCAAATGCGAGTTTTCAGTTAAATTTGCTCTTCAGATTTACCACCGAAAGAAGCAAGATGAAAGCCAATATGATGACTAACATATACTACCTTGAGTTTAATTTCATGCCATATCTAAATATTACAGCTGCTACATCAAACTGTCTAGAAGATATCCTTGTGATTTTTGTTTTTATCAAAAGGTGATCTCTTTTCTTTCACTCCTCTATTTATGCAGCACTCCTTTGCTTTAAAAAATACAGTACTGTTCTTTTCCCTTCTCTTTTTTTTTTTGGTTTTGATTAATACATTCAGAATCTGCATCGCTATCAAAACCAATGCAGCTGGCTCTAATCCCACCTCTTGCTAATTTTTTTTTCCTGCGTGAACATTTCAGGACTGGTTTCTAGTTGGCGATCTGATCTGTCCATGCCAGCACAGCGGCAGTAGTACCGTACTATGTTTGCAATACTAGTTTTCACACAGACCGTGTCGAAATTATATGCAGATAAATCATATAATTATTTCATCCAACAGCGGAATGGAAAGCTGAAGAAACGGCCCAAGATTTTCGTTTATCTTAATTATTGCATCACTCATTGCGGTGATTAACTGCGCTATCAACAACAACAACCCAAAGATACACGCCATGGAGTAACTAGTGCTAGCGTCATACAGGACGGCGACATCGTCAGAAACGATGACGAACAAGGATGAGAGTTGAGACGAATGGGAAACCAAGAAATATGCGAAGCCCAAAGGAGCGTCTTGTTCCTTCTCCCTTGTCGCGTTGCCGCGGCGACACTAAACAAATGCGGATTAGCACTAGGATTCAATTGCCCTAATCCGTTCTTGTGTCTCGACGCGACACACCAATGTTCTTCTTGTCCCAAGATACTCCAGCCAGCATCGTTAGATGCATAATTCCTTCCTACTTTGCGCTTTCCTAGTACTATAATCCGTGATCACGACTCACGAGCATTGGCACGTGAAGCAGCACGCAGGTTGCTTCTCAGGTACAGGTAGTAGTAAATTCTGGTTGGACTCTTGCACCAAAAAATTTAATTTCTTTTCAGTGACTGAATTTGATTAGATGACCAACATAGAAACAGACCACGAGATCGACAAGCACATCAAGTCATTAACTAAGAAAAAAATCCTCAGAAAACGGCACTAACGCATAACTGTCAGTAAAACTAAAATGAACCAAGATGGATTCTTTGTTACAAAATTCGAGTTCGTGGAGCAAATCTTGATAGAGCAATTAATCACGAGGAAGGAGGCCAGCGTACGGCGTACCTGCTGCGGCGTCTGGCCGTCGGCGCCGCCGTCCCTGAGCACGGAGAGCGTCGCCCTGGGCGGCGGGCGCACGTACGGCGAGGTGGCGGCGAGGGTCGCCGCCGGCGAGGAGGCGGCGAGCAGGAGGAGGAGGAGAGCCAGCGCCGCCATGTCCCCGACCGCCATGGCCGTCGCGAGCTCGATCGCAGAGACGGAAGCTTTGGGGCGGAGAGGGATATATATGGATGGCAACGCCGAACACGTCAGGAGGAGGATACTAGGGTGGATATATAGCCGCAGCAGTGCACACGTACGCCGGCGACGGCGCGCCGCCAGCTCAACGTTGATGGGCGGGACGCAATTAAGGAAGTGTTTCGAGGCAGCGGTCAGAGTTGTGGATCAGGTGGTTCGTCAGCCTCGGGGGTTGTGGCTTGCCGGCGCGGAGGACTGGTTGAGTGCCGTGTGTCCCGCGGCGGCCGGCGGGGCGGTTTGCGCGTGCTCCGGCCTCCGGCCTCCGGCGCCGGCCGGTGGTGGCGCCACTCGCGTTCACGTTCACGTCACGACTGGGTGGAGGGCGGTTAGCCGCGGCCCACAGCGCAGCGACGTGGCCGTGTACTGCATGCCATTGCTACGTGTCTGGCTGTATGTGCTAAACGAAACGTGGGAGCGGCTCAACAACGATCAAAGTCGATCGAGTTATTTAAATTTTAGTTGATTTTAAGTATCATAACTTAGATATATCGACTCAAAACTTATTCAACATTGGATCGATTTTCTTAAGGGAGTGTCTCCGTCCAGGCCGATCGAAGACGCCTGCCGCCGCTGGCGAAGCTATCGGCGAAGCGCGCTGGCGCAAATTTCAATGACCCGGTTTAAGAACCGTTTTCTTAATCATTGATTAGACATCTTCATATGATACATAAGATTCAACGAAAATATCTAAATATATGAGAAAATAATCTAAGATTTCAGTAAAATCATTCGCCTGACACTAGTACAAGCGTTTTTTTCGTGTGTGGCGTGGTTTGTTGGGATCAACAAAAATGTTTTGCTGTTCCAGTTTGGCAGGCATGAGGGCTTGCTTTTCTTGAAGCGCTGCTCTGTGCCGACGTGCCGTCCCTTCACCGTCGGATTGCGGCGTGGACGAGGCGGATCATGTGAACATGAATCCCGAGAGTTCATTGGTGTGTTGCGTTTATAGTCAATCCTGTTCGGCGCGCATTCACTTGCTCACCAGCATCGCGCGCCATCTATCTATGCGTAAGCATGACCCAATGTGCATATCTGATCTCTCACCGTAATACTCCGGCTCGATCTATTGTGAGGCCCATGTGACCCACGTCGATGTGATGGTGAGATTAGTCCATATTGCTAGTTAAGAAAGAGTTGTAGTAGCATATAATGCATGTTAGAGTCAAATATAGCACCCCGGGTTAACTATTTTGGACGAAACGGGGCCGAAAAATCCAAGTGAGTGCTATGCATGCGTGGGCGGGCCATCCCTGTAGGTGGGCTAGGCTCTAAGCAATTTTGGGCTAAATAAGATATAAAACATTAATACGAATGATACTGAAAATGGAGTATGAATAGATCATGAATAGGATGGTCTAAGGCCATCTTTAACCATTCATAACTTAAGATGGATTTAACACTATTTAACCACTATTTACATCACTTCTTTTTCATCGGTATTTTTCTTTCTTCTATTTTATTTACTACCGTGCTAAGCTTACCCTATGTTAGATACCATTGACCTTGCCCTAAAGTGCCATACAAGTGGCATGCCGTCTCATACTACTTTAATTTTTAAGCCTCCTAATTAAAGTTAGGGACTAATGTGATATGCTGACCATAATTGAGAGACCAAATCGACACTTTATTCTAACCTCATATATAATATAAGACTAAATTACATCACATGTCTTCAAACTTGTCCCGCTATTTCGGTTAGGTCCATAACTTATGAAACCGGATATTAGGGTACGCAAACTTGCGAAATAGTTTCAATTAGATCCAAAGACGGAATCCAAAGGGTGGTTTTGTCGATTTGGACTGCCAGATCATCTCACATGTGGCACATGTGGCGTTTTCCTTTTCGAATTTAACATGGGACCCACATGTCATCCGCTTCTTCTCTCATTCACATTCACTCTTCCCTCTACCCATCTCTCTCTTTTAGCCACAAAAAGAGGAGGCAGCGACCTCCGGCCGGGGTAGCTGGGCTCCGGCGAGAAGCAGGTGACGGTTGCTTTAGTGGAGTCAGTGGCAAGGAGGTCGACCAATGGCGGGGCACTGATGAATGGCATTGCGGACTGCGGCGCTGTGGGGCTTTGCCGAGCAAAGGAAGGATGTGATGGTAAGCCGGTCTGGCAATGGCGTGACGGTGGGGCACCGGTGGCAACATGGCGCACCGGCAATGTGGATGGGATGGCGCGGAGGCGGAGCTCGGAGCCTGCCCATCAAGGTAAAAGGGTGACCCAACACATCGTCATTGTCGCTGCTGCCTCTGTTCATCGTCACCGCAACAAGGAGCTCTGATGACGATGCAAAATGGTGGCATTCTGCCCTTTTCTCCTTTCGGAGTGCCGCCACACCGAGAGGTCAAGCCAGAAGCATATCCTTTGCCATAAGGCAGAGGGATACGCTCACTAACATGTGGGCCCCACATGTAAGTGGTGGTAATTTTCCTCTGCCGTGAGGTAGAGGATTCGCGTCTGGTCGAGCCTTCTCGGCCATGGCCTGCGTGGAAGAGTCATCGTCGTCCATCTCTGACATGCACTGCGACGTCTCGCACGCGGGAGCACAGAGACGAACCCTTGACGACGAGCAGGGTGGCGTCCCGGACATGATGGGAGCTCAAGGCGGCGCTTGAGCGTAGGGAGGAGCCGACGTTGACGGCGGCTAAGCTCTCCATGGAGACCAGGTGCAAGAGAACGGCGGTTGGGCTCTTGACAACGATAGCGGCGACGACGTTAGCATGTGGCGAAGGCCGAGCACGGGGGCCTGAGCGCAGGGGCACAATAGTGAAGAACTCCACGAAGGCGTTGTGGTCGGCGAAGTTCTCTACAGAGGCTGTTCCAGGTTTGAGGAAGAGATGGGAAAAAGAGAGGAATTTGGCATAGTTGTCCCACAAACTAAATAAACAAAAAAAATATGGACAACACTAGCAAAACCGTCTCTAGATGCTTATCTTGGACCTAAATATGATAGGAAGACAACTTTGATGGCCTAGACACATGGTTTCATAAATTAAGGACCTAATCTAAAAGACGGAATAAGTTCAAGGACCTAGAATGTAATTTACTCTGCAATAAGTAATAGATATTTGGAAGGGCTCTCCTTTTTTCTATATAGAAATCGAGTGACTAGTGGAATGTTGGAGGTAAGGAGAAAGCACAATGGTGCTCGAAGAAACTAGTGAATGAACGGTACCTATAAAGCATTATTGTCGAGATATATAAAGGCGGCTTGTCTGTGACCTCAAAAATTTATCAGCTTCCCAAAACCAATCAGGTCCCCTGTCAAACTCTTCCTGTCGTTGCATTGCATCCCTATCAGCATACGCTACCTTGAAGGTCACAAGCTATTTTCAATTCCCAACTAACCATATACTACAATTTCTTGCCACGAAGACGGAATTTCAAATCGGTTCCAACAAAATTAATTTAGACGTATTTTGTTAATTTTGAATAAAATTTGGCTGAAATTCCGTAAAAAAATTTGGTTGGTATTTTTAGCACAATTCAGCCATCTTGACCTTTTTTTAATTCAATTTTTTTGTTTGAAAATTTTTTAGATTTGTATGACTTCGGTGACGAGGACCCCTCCCCCGTATTTTTCGAGGAAAAGAAAAAAAAAAGGTTTGCTGTAGCAATGCTAGCCCCAGGCAAGCTATCCCCTGCTTCCTCTCTCCCCCTCTGCACCGGCGCCACCACACGCGGCCTCGTCCTCCTCTCCGGCGAGCCCCGCCGCCGCCGTCGTGCACGGCACATGACAGGTACGTGAACTGTGCATACGCACATCTCGCAGCTTCTGCTATATCAAAATCGTGCGAAGCCGGCCGTCTTCTTGCTAGTCCATAAACAAATATGGCGTGTGACCGTGTGTTACTACTGCCTCTGCTTGCCAGGTGGTCTCGCGCTCCGAGCTCGGTCCAGCCTGGGCGATGGCGACGGCGACGGCGACGGCGACGGCGGCGAGCTCCGGCCGTCGCGGAGACACGCGTAAGGCGCCGCACCTAACGCTTCTCATCCGCACGCTGCTGCTCATGGTCAGAGCCTTCCGCCTGGCGGCCGCGCTGATCCGCGTTCTGTGGCTCGTCGCCGTGGCCGTCCCCGCCAAAAGCGCCGCCGCCGCCGCCAGGGTGCTCTTCTCGCTGGTGAACGCGCCGTGCCTGCGGTACATGGACCAAGCGGCGCTCGGCCGCAGCGCCACCGGCAGCTTCTGCGGCGACCTGCTCGCCGGCGCCATGGCGCACTCCTGGAGGCTGCTCGTGCAAGGCCTCACGTCGCTCCTCTTCCTCTGCGTGCACGCCGACGAGTACATCCGGCCGCCGCCGAGCCCGCTGCTCCTGACACCGCACGACAAGCCGGCGTCCCATCCCCAGCAGGTGGCCCAGAGTCTGCTGGAACCTCAAATCTGGCATATCTCGTTTTGGATTTTGTGAAAAGATTGGATTTTTTTTTGTCGATTCCTACGGAGTTCGAACTGTTTTATGTAAAATTCGTGCGAAATTGAAGTGAAATTTTTTGTCGTTTGTCGCCGGTATGGTTGCATCAGGTTCACATTTCAGTTGTGGGGAAGGACAAGATGAGGATTTGCTGGGTCACCGACGACCGGAGCGCGCCGTCGGTGGTGGAGTACGGGACGTCGCCGGGGAACTACACGGCGTCAGCAACGGGAGGCCACAGCACGTACCACTACCTCTTCTACCACTCCGGCGCGATCCACGGCGTGACGATCGGCCCGCTCGACCCGGGCACGACGTACTACTACCGGTGCGGGAAGGCCGGCGGCGAGCTCACCCTTCGGGCACCCCCGGCGGCGCTTCCCTTCGAGTTCGCCGTCGTCGGCGACCTCGGGCAGACGGGGTGGACGGCGTCGACGCTGCGGCACGTTGCGGCGGCGGACTACGACATGCTGCTGCTCCCCGGCGACCTGTCGTACGCGGACACGTGGCAGCCGCTGTGGGACTCGTTCGGGCGGCTGGTGGCGCCGCTGGCGAGCGCGCGGCCGTGGATGGTGACGGAGGGCAACCACGAGGCGGAGGCGCTGCCGGTGGTGGAGTTCGCGCCTTTCGCCGCCTACAACGCGCGGTGGCGGATGCCGCACGCGGAGAGCGGCTCGCCGTCGAACCTCTACTATTCCTTCGGCGCCGCCGGCGGCGCGGTGCACGTCGTGATGCTGGGCTCGTACGCGGCGTTCGAGGAGGGGTCGGCGCAGCGCGCATGGCTGGAGCGGGACCTCGCCGGCGTCGACCGCCGGCGCACGCCGTGGCTGGTGGCGCTGGTGCACGCGCCCTGGTACAACACTAACCAGGCCCACCAGGGCGAGGGCGAGCGGATGCGCCGCGCCATGGAGAGGCTCCTCTACGACGCCCGCGTCGACGTCGTCTTCTCCGGCCACGTCCACGCGTACGAGCGATTCGTAAGCCTTTGCATTCATCGTCTCATCTTCCAAGATTGATTCCATCTATCACCGAGCTCAGAAAAAAGAATCATTTTTTCCGACAACACTAGACGAGGATTTACGACAACGAGGCCGACAGCCACGGCCCGATGTACATCACCATCGGCGACGGCGGCAACAGGGAAGGCCTCGCTCACAGGTACATCCAGAAACTAACCAAATTCAAATCTGAATTTGGATCTGCTCTGTGTTGGTTAGCCGAGCGGTTTGCAGAGAAATTTGGGAGAATAGGAAAAATGCATTGAAAAATCAGAAAAAGGGTAGGAAAAAGTATAGAACAATAGTAGAAACCCTTAGAAGATAGGATAAAATCCAGGAAAAATTATAGAATTCAGGGGAAATGTATGCTATCTCTTCTTAATTCTCATGTCTCGATTTGGTTGTTTGTCCAAGATTTATCAAGGACCACAAGTCGGCGCACCTGTCGGTGTTCCGGGAGGCGAGCTTCGGGCACGGCCGGCTGAGGATCGTCGACGAGAGGAGGGCGGTGTGGACGTGGCACCGCAACGACGACGAGTACGCCACCATCCGCGACGAGGTCTGGCTGGAGAGCTTGGCTAGGCCGAACCCAGCCGTTGGCCGTCACGCCGATGAGCTGTAGGATGATGCCCATAGACGGCGCCATTGCTGCCGTCTCTTGTGGTAGCATCAACAACACATTGACACAATTGACGAATTGATGAAATTCAGTTGATGATGATTTGTTTAGATCATTGATCCATCTTGGTGTTCCGCATTATTTTTGGATGCATTTAGGCGAAAAAGGAGTATGTTCAGTTTCCAAAATGCTACTGGTGAAAATGCAGGGCAAAAGCAGTTTCCTAGTGCAGGTTTCTTCATAGTCAGTTATCCCTCCCGTTCAAGTGTGCAGAAAAATGAGTATACAGTGTCTATAACCACATATCGGCGTATTGTTGAGTCTGTATAAATCTCGTGATGCAGCAAACATTCTTCCATGTATACTTGGATTTGCTTCGATGCATTACCCAAAAGCCGTAGGATCGATACACAATGCAATTGTAATGGCGATCATGAATATTGTTATCCGGAGTCCTAGCTAATTGATTTCCTCTCCTTTTTTATGTCATTGCAATTGGTTGATTGTTGTCGTATGTGGTATGGACTGAAACTTATCTTTTTTTTCTTCTTTAAACTACGTAAACAATTTAAAAATTCTGATGCTCCCTCTAGAGTGTCTTGTTAGTCTTTGGTGGGTCCTGTTTGTGTTGTGTTGTTCTTTTTTTTAGTACCTTTTGCTACTTGAATGAATTGACAAAGCTCTTGTCTTTTGATTCAAATAAATTCTGAAAAAAATACAGAGTGGAGTTATCGAATCCGCTGATCCGCGGTTGTCTGATTAAGCGTGGAGTTGAGGTACTAGCAATGGTCTGAGATTCATCTGTTTGATTAGTTGAGGACTGCAAGATTCAGGTAAGTAAAATAGTTGAACAGGCTGGCTATTTGGGTGACTCATCTCGCCTTCAGATGATTCCTGCAGACTCTAGACGTGTGCCCTTTGGCTATCTCGCGTCTCTGTTGTTGTGAGGTGCTTATCTGAAAAGATTTGCTTGTCAACAAGTTTGTGGCCGTTTGCGGTTGGCCAAGACTGGGCGTTACGGCGATGCTGGCTTGGTTTGTAGGAGGAGGCAACATTGGGGACTTCGGTTTGGCGGTGCTTTTGGCTACCGGTTCGTTGACTCCGGGGAGAAATCTCTAGGTCTGACCTTAGCTGGTTGTACCTGGCAATGGCGGCATCGTTGTCGCTCCCTTGTTGAAGGCATTGTCTGGAATTCGATGAATTTGCTCTACAGGGTGAAAACCTATGGTCTGATCTTTACTGCTTGGACCATGGCAACGACGTCATGCTTTCGTGTCGTTCCCTTCTTGGAGGCGTTGCTTTTGGAGAGCCTTCATCGTTGTCTAAGTGTTGTTATGGTGGTGCTCGGCTTTGAAGATTTTGTTGTGTGCTGTAGCGTGCTACGACAGGATTGTTTTCGTCTTGTCTTTTTTCTTTTTTTTTTGTCTTTGACTGTGTGCATCCTAGCTATGCAGAGGCCGGTTGTGGTCTTGGTTCGATTGTATCTCCTTAATGTAATTGTCTGAGATCAATAAAGCTTCCTTTGTCAAAAAAGATTATAGGACGAACTGTGATAGCCCGTTGGGCCTCCGCCCAGGCCCAGCCCACTTAAGAATATATAAGGCAGTGAGAGAGGGAGGTGGCGGTTCCAGGGAGAGACCTAGCCGCCGCTGCTCCCAATCCTCACTCCCGGCCGCCGTTCCCGTGTTGCCCCCGCGCAGTAGCCTTGCCGCCGAGCCGCCGCTAGGGCTGGACCAAAAGCTCGGGCTCGATGAGCTATTCGAAATCGGATCAAGCTTGAGCCTGAAATGAGCCGATCTCGAGCCTAAGGCAAAGCTCGGTTGTGTTTCGAGCAGATCCCGAGCCGATCTCGAATAGCTCGTTGCAAGCTCGAATGCAACCTCACCAGGCAATTCTTCATCAGCCCAACTCTCTTACCTACGGCCCACGGCCCACCACGCAACTATGCGCCGCCCCAGTTTCCTACTCCTCTGACTCCTAGCCCAGACCCTCACCACGCATGCACAGGCACACATCACACACTGCCTGCCTCCCTCACCCTCAGTCCCTCCTCCTCTCAAGTCCCAAACCCTAGAATATTTTGCACTGCCACCCGCCGCCCGGCCGCTGCCATGCCCTACCCCTAAGGCGAAGACGACGGTCAATCTACTCCTTACGCGGCTACGCCGACCCACGGCGACGGCGATTCATCACTTCGCCCCCCTCGCCGGCAACGGCTCTTCGCCGCCGTCCCCAGATATTGCTATTTGCCGCCGTCTCCAAGTCGAAGGCAAGGCAAGCCCCCACTCGGCGACTCCTCTAGTTCGCCATCTCCGGTTTCACTACGCTTATGTGTGATGTGTCTTTGTTGCATCTATTTCTCCTTTCAAAACCATATAAATCAAGGTATTATGTGCTTCCTGAGCTGAAAACGATCCGATCTCAAGCTCAACTGAGCTTTTGTCGATCTCGATCTCGATCCCTAGCTAAAACTCGAACCTATTCAATCCGATCTCGATCCGATCCCAAGCCCAACCGATCTTGAGCTTTGGCAGGGTAAGCTCGCTCAGGATCGGATCGAATCCAGCCTTAGCTGCCGCCGTCCGGTGGCCGCGCCGCCGCCCCATCGCCCCCGTGCCAGCACCTCCGCCCCATTGCCGCCTGCGTGCGTCGTCGCCATGCCAACTCGCCCGACGCCTCACCAGGCAGCCGCCGTCCCCAAGAGCACACCGCTGTCCTTGTGGCCACGCCGCCATCAAGACCGCGCCGCTGCTGTCCCCGTGGCCGTGCCTACTACAGTTGCCATCGTCGCCGGCAACTGGGGAGGACGTCACCGCACTGTTGTCCTGTGCCCGTCCTCCACTCGTTTAGCTAGTCGAGCAAGGTAACGATTGATGCCCCTACATTGTGCTATTGGAAGAGGGGTGCAGTAGGACCAACTTGGGAACAAGGGAGGAGGGCTAGGGAAGAGTTGAGGAAGAAGGTAGTGGGTGAAAAGGGGAAGGTAGGAAGAGGATGAAGAGGTAGGGTTTTGCTCTCTATTGGGTTATTTCCCAATCAAGACTAAAGCAATTCCTATATTTTACTGATAGTGGATTGTGGTGTCTTGTTTTTGGTGGTGGAGGTTTGATGGCTATGGAAGTATCTAGAGTGCAGCATGTTAAAAAAAATGCTTGATCGAGATGTCTCTTGCGAGAACTAATTGCTGGCCGCAATATGGAAATTGTGGGCGATGTTGTTAGCTTTTAGAAGAGGGTAAGCTCATGAGGTTCGAATAAGCGGTTTGGAAGTTATATCTCTTTGCACCTGCTGTCCAGATTATGAAATTGTAAGTTTTCTCGGTCTAGGTGTTTGGATAGCAAGAGTCAAGGGGTGTGTGCGTAGGTGCGACTTGGTTTATTCATCATGTTAATCGTGTGGACTTTGCAATGAAGTTCGCCCTTTTCTATAGGTGGTGGTGCGAGTTTGGCGCCAATTGATCGTGTTGGTCCTCATAGTTAAAGTCAAGTATATGATTAAACAGATAGTGTTATGTTCTTGGACCTTTATTTGTGAATGAGTAGTTCTAATGGCCATGTGTTGATTAAATTGAGAATTTTGATATTTATTGTTATGATGGGAGTAAGTGATGACTGTATGAAAGAATAGCATGTTGCATCATGTGCATATGAGCCAGGTCGGTGAGAAAGTCACTTTTGACTAGTCCGGTGAGGTCGGTGAGAAAGTCAAAAGTGACTAGTCCGGAGTGCTCTAAAGTCCTACTCGGTAGGCACTCCACGGGAGTGGAGTAATTGGTCCCCACCTGAAAAGGGCGGGCAAGGTGTGGCACCGACGGGTGTGCACCTAGCTATACCGGTATGAGCTCACAGTACAGACGCATGTGCATTGTATTGCATCGAGTGATTGGAAAGTAAGATTGATGGAGTGGTCGGTATAATGGTTTTCTTTGAATGCAATTGTTGAAAAGGTTTTGTTGCCCTTATGTTTATGCATATACTTTGTTGAGTATTCTCCGATACTCACTCTTGCTTTTTATTTAGTTTTTATGTAAATAGATGGCATCAACATAAATGGGACTTTTGGGAAGTAGCACATTGATATGAGCACTTACTATCTCTCACATCGGAACTAGTGAATTGAGTCTTCCTATATTATATATTCATTTGTTGAGCGTCATGCATAATTGAAAGTTACAGTTTATCCTGTATTTCCTTTTATGGCTAGTGGTTGATTGGAAATGGTTATATATTCTCTTGATATAAATTGTCTGTCGTGGATGCCATAAAGGAGATGCTGTTGAAATTTTATAGATTTTGAAGAGTTAGTAGCATTCTGGGTTCTCGAGGAACCGAGGTGTTACACGAACGGTCTTCTCTATTGCGTACTACTATCATTGATATATGAACGGCAGATTTGTAAACATCTATCCCATTCCTTTTTAAAAAAGCCTGTGTGTGGGACCGTGATGTGCATGACTAGGAAGCCCATTGCTGACCACAAGTTCAAGGCATTGCATTGCACATTTGCACTCCACCGAAAGCTTCTGCCATTGTTGTTCACGGGGACATTTTCCTGCCTCTATTATGGCTGTATGATCTACTGGTCAGCATATGCTGCATCTTGGCGTTTTTTTTTCTTTTTTTCAAGCGTTTTATGCGAATATCATTGCAGCGTTTCTGCGGTGCATTGTGCAGCATGTGAGCACAACCACATACTCACATGCTGCTCACATGCTCCTTGATGTGCTTATGGTCATGACAATAGATCAGGCATCCTCACAAACAAGATTGAACATAAACACTGTAGTATGCACTACAGCGGAAAGCGACACACGCCAAACTTATCGCTGATTATAGTGTTGCTATTATAGTTACCGATCTGCGTGGTCTATTTTTCTATCTCAGGTGCTGATCAATTAAGGCAGGCAATTCCCGTTCAGTAGAGATGTATGGGACTGTAACGGGCTATGTTCCCTATTGGGCTGCGTCCCTAAATCTCGGCCCATAGCCTTGTATCCGGATATATATATAAACTCTCACCTGCTCGTTGGAGGGGTAACGAAGAAGACAATTCATACCCGAATTCCCTGAAATCTATTCCTCATTCTTGTGCTTCTCTAGATTCTCCCTATTCCTCCAAATTCCGCCCTGTTCCTTCCGAATTTCTCTGGTTGCGTCCAAGAGGTCGTAACAATATGGTATCAGAGCTTCGTCGGTGATCCTAAATTCCCTCGGTTCGATCAGTAAAGTTGTCCAAGAGAGAGGTTGGCGATTGCGGAAGCGACCGCCGTAAAATTCCTGTGCTCGAGGTCCGGACGAACTTGGGGAGGAGAACCACGGATTGCTTGTGGGATGGAGACGAGACTTGCATCTCTGGGAAGCGATGTGAAGGCGATTCTGTCAGCGGTGACAGGAATCGATGGGAGATTGAAGGAGGCGGAGTCTTGGAGACCGGCAGTGTATCTCACCTTGAAGGAGATGAAGACTTCGCTGCAGGATTTGGCTTCTCGTATCACCAGTTTGGAGGAAACACCCAGCCCCATTCCAGTTCCGCCGAGGAAGACATTGAATGGCCAAGCGATTACACACCAGGGTGCACCTCAGACCGGAATCGATTCCGCTGAGCACACCCTGGTCGGGGGTGAGCACGACATACCTCGTTCTCCATCTTCTCAATCCAATTTGAATTCCTTGGGTGGTCGAAATGCGGTTTTCTCTGGGGATTTTCGCATGCCACGCACTGAGTTTCCCAAATTTGATGGAGATCAGCCAAAAATTTGGAAAGCCAAATGTGAAAAATATTTTTCCATGTTTTCTGTTCCTGTGCACATGTGGGCACCATTCGCTACACTGCATTTCACGGGGCAAGCAGCGTTGTGGTTACAGATGTTTGAAACTCACCACACTGTAAACAGTTGGGTCGAATTGTGCATAGCTGTAGACCAGAAATTTGGCAAAGACCTTTATCTCAATGCTATGAAAAATTTGTTGAGCATTAAGCAAACCACTAGTGTAAATGAATATTATGAACAGTTCCAAAGTATAGCACACAAAGTTCTTGCACATAATACACATTTAGATGACATTTTTCTGGTTAGCAAGTTCCTGGACGGGTTGAAACCTGAAATTCGTTCAGCAATTGTTTTGCACAAGCCAAGGACAGTTGATGCTGCGTTATCTTTGGCTTTACTGCAGGAAGAGGAGTTGTTATTGATTCCCAGAAAATCATTTACCAAGTTCGATCATAAGGATGCCACGAGATTCCAAGGGATCCAAGGAAAACCTATTCCCCCACCACACGCTGGGAAGGGCGTTGTCGGATCAGCTCCAATAGACAACAAAACTGACGACAAGCTGAAATATCTGGACAAATTGGACAATCTCAGATCGCAACGCAAAGCACAAGGGCTCTGTATGAGGTGTGGTGAGAAATGGATGGCCGGTCATCGTTGTCCAAAAATGATACCGCTGCAAGTCATGGAAGACTTATTGTCTACTCTGCCACCTGAACACATTGAATCCAACTCGGATGAGGAAACAGGACAAGACCAAGATCAGGAAGTAATGGACCAAACATTACTGGGGCTATCTCAATTTGCAGCTGAGGGTACGCAAGGATCGAATACTATTCGGCTACAAGGCTTACTTAAGCATAAAACGGTATCAATCCTGTTGGATTCTGGTAGTTCAGGGAATTTCATCAGCACTAGAGTAGTTGCTGACCTACAACTCCCAACTGAGGAGGTCACACAAGTTCAGGTGTTGATTGCTAATGGGGAGCAGCTTAGCAGCAATTTACATGTTGCTGATCTACAATACTACATCCAGGGACACACATTCAGAGACAATTTTAGAGTGTTGCCATTGGGATGTTATGACATCATTTTGGGAATGGAGTGGTTAGAGCAATTCAGTCCTATGTGGATCGATTGGCGAGTTAAGTCCATCTCATTCCAACAGCATCATAAGGATATTACCTTGAAAGGGGTCCAAGTCAATCAGACCACATGTTCCATGATAACTGCGCATCAGTTGTGTTCCATGGGCAAGCAAGGAGCAATTTCACACCTCGTCCTTGTCTGCGAGCCTACGGTGATTTCGTCAGAATTGAATGGCACCCCAGCATTAATCAACAACTTGATCAGTGAATACGATCACTTGTTTCACGCTCCAACGGAACTGCCACCACATCGACCTTGTGACCACTCAATTCCTCTTTTACCCGGTATGAAACCAGTCTCCATACGCCCATATCGTCAGAGCCCAGATCAAAAAGATGAAATTGAGAAGCAATTGAAAGATATGTTATCCAAAGGTCTTATTCAGCCCGGCCGGTCCATTCGCTTCACCAAAGGATTCTCGTCGTAAAAAAGATGGCTCTTGGCGTTTTTGTGTCGATTATCGCCAGCTCAATGCTATGACGGTTAAAAACAAATACCCGTTACCCATAGTAGATGAGCTATTGGATGAGTTGCATGGAGCACAATGGTTCACTAAATTGGATTTGCATTCAGGGTATCACCAAATCCGAGTGGCAATGGGTGAAGAATTCAAAACTGCCTTCCGAACACACAATGGTCATTGGGAGTTTAGAGTCATGCCATTTGGTCTTACCAATGCGCCAGCGACTTTTCAAGGGTTGATGAACCAAATATTTGCTCAACTCCTTCGACAGTGTGTTCTTGTTTTCATGGACGATATCTTGGTTTATAGTCCATCCTTGACAGCCCATTACCACAATCTTAAAAAGGTGTTTCACATCTTGCTGGACAATCAGCTCTTCCTTAAGCGAGCCAAATGCTCTTTTGCGCAGACTAAGTTAGAATATCTGGGACATATCATTAGTTCAGCAGGTGTCTCCACTGATCCGACAAAGATCAAAGCTGTTCAAGAGTGGCCACAACCATTAACAACTAAGCAGTTGCGTGGATTTCTCGGATTAGCAGGGTACTATCGCAAATTCATCAAGAATTATGGGATGCTTAGCAGACCCTTGACTGATCTTCTCAAGAAAAACGCAGTGTTTGTATGGACCGAGTTGGAACAGCAGTCCTTTGTGACCCTTAAGCATGCTCTGGTCTCTGCCCCAGTACTAGCTCTCCCGGATTTTACAAAGGAATTTACACTTGAGACAGATGCAAGTGACACCGGTATTGGAGCAAAGGTTTCATGCAAGCGAGCCATCCCATTGCCTTCTTGAGCAAAGCTTTGGGATTAAGGGCACGTCAAATGTCAACATACGAGAAGGAATGTCTTGCCATATTAATGGCTGTTGACAAATGGAGACCATATTTGCAACACAAATCCTTTACTATCCTCACAGATCACCGTAGTCTCATACATCTTGGAGATCAACGGCTCACTACTGGAGTTCAACACAAGGCATTTGTGAAACTATTGGGACTGCAATATAAAATTGCTTATCGGAAAGGGCATGACAACAAGGCAGCGGATGCATTATCAAGAAAAGAATCCCATGATTCAGAAATTCATGCAATTTCGTCTTGTCAACCAAAATGGCTTGAAGTGATTATGGAAGGATATCTACAGGATGATCAGTGTAAGAAACTGTTGCAAGAATTGACCATATCTCAAACTAACCAACAAGGTTTTTCCTTGCAAGATGGCATCATTCGATACAAGGAACGAATTTGGTTAGGATCTCATACAAAAGCTCATCATGCCATTCTCCAAGCACTACATGCTAGTGGTTTGGGAGGCCATAGTGGCATAACAGCTACATACAACAAGGTGAAGGCACTCTTTGCTTGGCCCGGCATGAAGAAGGATATCACCACATTCATTTCTAATTGCACTATTTGTAAGCAAGCTAAGCCGAATCTAACAAAGCAACCTGGCTTACTCCAACCATTCTCTGTTCCTCCTCAAGCATGGCACACCATAAGCATGGATTTCATCGAAGGCCTTCCCAAGTCACAACGGTTTGACACAATTCTTGTTGTGATCGACAAGTTTACTAAATATGGTCACTTTATTCCTCTATCACACCCCTTTACTGCATTGACAGTAGCTCAGGCCTTTATGACTCATGTTTATAAGCTTCATGGTCTTCCTAGTGGCATCATTTCTGATAGGGATAAGGTTTTCACTAGCAGTTTGTGGCAAGAACTGTTCCGACTTGCGGATACAACTCTGAACATGAGCTCTGCTTACCACCCACAAACAGATGGTCAAACAGAGCGTCTGAACCAATGTTTGGAAACATATTTGCGATGCACGACTCAAGCTTGTCCATCGAAGTGGTCCCAATGGATTCCGCAGGCAGAGTTTTGGTATAACTCCACTTATCATTCTGCTCTGGGCAAATCGCCATTTGAAGTGCTTTATGGCTATACACCTCGCTACTTTGGAGTTACAACCATCAATACTGGTATGAATGCTGACCTAGAGTCTTGGATCAAAGAACGGGCAACTATGCAAGAGCTAATCAAGCACAACTTAGCTCGGGCTCAACAGCGGATGAAACAGCAAGCTGACAAGCATCGAGTGGAGAGATCGTTTAATGTCGGTGATTGGGTTTATGTCAAGTTACATCCGTATGCTCAGCAATCAGTCACTAGAAGAACCTCTCAGAAGCTAAGTTTCAAATTCTTTGGCCCTTATGAAATACTCCAGCGAGTTGGTCCCGTAGCTTATCGTTTAAAGCTCCCAGTTGGCTCAAATATTCACCTCATTATTCACATCTCGCAATTGAAAAAGCATTACCACGGACGCTCGTGTCAGTCCAGATGTTGCTCTTCAATTTCTTGTAGATGAAAGCTCATTGTTTCCTTCAGCCATCACCGAGTTGAAGCTGTGTCAAGTTGGCCGCAAGGCGACACCTTATGGACTGGTCACATGGAGCTCCTTGCCAGCTGATTGGAATTCTTGGGAAAATCTGTACAAGCTGAAGCATGACTTCCAAATGAATGAACTTGAGGGCAAGTTCGTTCTTAAGGGGGGAGGCATGTAACGGGCTATGTTCCCTATTGGGCTGCGTCCCTAAATCTCGGCCCATAGCCTTGTATCCGGATATATATATAAACTCTCACCTGCTCGTTGGAGGGGTAACGAAGAAGACAATTCATACCCGAATTCCACAAATCTATTCCTCATTCTCGTGCTTCTCTAGATTCTCCCTATTCCTCCAAATTCCGCCTGCTCTTCCGAATTTCTCTGGTTATGCCCAAGAGGTCGTGAATAGGACTTGACCGTCCCAAGAACTCCCAATCAAGGCGATATGACGGATCTAGGACGTCCACTTTGATGCCAATCATGTTTACAAATCTTGTGAGCCATCTATCCGCCCCACGTTAACCACGCTAACTAGTGCTCCTTCTCCGTAGTTGTCCATCCCTGCATTAGACACTCACCTTCCAACGCTAGTTCACAGTGTCACACGTACGCCCTCTAGCCTCTTCCCTACTAGCTGCTGACGGCCAAAATCATCAAAAAAGATTATGAAACCGTCAAAAAACAACCGTCGTGAGAGCTGTGACATCCTAATAAAAATTTATTAGGTGTCCCAATATTTTTCTAAATAAAATCAAGGTATTATTTTATAATTTACAGTATATCTCAGATTAGACACACCTGGGCCGGATTAGCATGTAATTAGGGCCATAACACCTTGTTTAGAACTTTTAGCCCACTTAAAGAAGACCAAAGGACCCTCCCCTGCACCCAACCCCCTATAAACCCCTCCCCTACTGTTCCCCGCCTGCCACTCTGCTCCCCACCCCCAAACCCTAAATCCACGACTCAAGATATTCTCTCCCGAGGATGTTTTTGAGGTAAACGCCTTTTTCCCGTAGTCAAATCGCTGTGTAGATGGCACCATTAGGTACATCTCGTCGAGACGGTCAAAATGCATATGTGGATCGCCCTATTTGGTGTTGTTTTCCTCCCGGTAGAGCTCGCCGTAGTTAGGGTGATCCACGGTCGTTGGCGATCCTCGGCGTCCGCGACGCTGGCGGAAGGTCCGGGGCAAATCAGACCAGCCACGTCGCACCAGCCGCCGCCGCCGTCGCGCGACACACGCGCCGGGCCACACGCCGCGGACACGCGTCCCGGTCGGGCCCCACAAAACGTGTCCGCGACAGACCACGCCGATGACGCCGCCAATCAAGCCCCGACGCGCGTCCCGGCGGGGCCCACCTACCGCGTCGGTTCCCTACAGCGCCGCCGCCCTCTCCCAATCCCGTAGTGCCTCGTGTCCGTGGGACTCGCCGCTGTCGGCGCGGCCTCCCGCGTCGTTTGCGCCACCCAGTCGCGTTGCGACACATGTCCCTGCGGGCCCGCCGCCGACGCTGGTGCTGCCCCCGTTTCACCCGTGCCAGATCTAGCCACAGTCGCTGACAAGCGGGCCCAGCCAAGCCGTGGGCCCCGCTTGTCAGCCGCAGCCATTTTGCCTGTCGCCTCGTGCGCGATGCGTAGCGCCACGTGCCACGCGCATGCACGGTAATCACGTAGCAGGCGCTGACCAGTGGGCCCGCCAGCGCCGCGTCTACCCGAGAGCCACATGGCGTGACATGTGTCAAGCTACGTGTCATGCCACGTCACCCATAGCCGAGCCCTCATTGCCACGTGGCATGCCATGTGTCTTGCCACGTCAGCACCCACATAGCTCCCAGATGCCACGTGTCACGCCATGTCACTGCCACGTGCCTGCCACGTCCCAGCCACGCTAGCACCGCCCCATCGCTTCCGTCTCATGGGCCCCACTTGTCAGCCGCTGGGCGACACCGACTAGTGGGCCCCACCTGTCAGCCACACTTCGCCGCGCCGGACCGGGCCGTCCTAGGTCGACTGGGCCGCGCGCGTGCGCTTGACAATTGGGCCGGTTCTGTCGGTTCGGCCCAATTTAGGGATTAAATGGGTTTAATTTCTTTTTTCTGAAATTTTCTGTTTGGCCCGAAACTTCCCCGAGTTGTTTAGAGAGCTCCGTAACTCCAAGTTAGGTGATTTTGGAGACTAAAAATTACATTTCAATCCTAGAATTTTTCTGTATATTTAATAATTATTTTCTTTGTACTGATTTTGCTGTTGTATTATTTGTTGATTTCCGTTTACACGGTGGGTGCGAATGTTATGCCGAGTGCTGTCCGGAGCCGGTGTGGGACCCGCAAAGAGCGGAATTCTTCGATGACAAACATAGTTACATGTTTGCACCCTAATTTTATAATCTGCACTGCTGTTTATTCTTTATGAACCGTTGAATACATTTAGACCAGGGTGTGAGTTCGTATATGCATTAGTCTTCTATTAATGTGTCTTAGCCTCATTTGTGAAACTGTTGTTATATTCCTAGCATATCCTTGACTAGATGTGTAGGACTACATTTGGTATTCACTATAAAATGTGCCTTGTGATGCGCATGCTTCGTGATGGTGTTTTTAATTAAACCCCAAACAACTAAAACCAGTGTAGATTGTTTAGGGGAGAACCGGCAGTGTTGGTTCCGAGAATATGGTGGAGATGTGAGGGTCTCCTCTAATAAGAACCCAAGCTTGTGTACTACTAGACCGAACCTTACCGTACAGCCACTTGTGCCTTCGGCCTTGACTTAATTAGTACACTACGAAACCCACTAACCACTTGCTCGTAGGCTATCCGGTTACGTTTTGTCACTGTTGCCCTAGGGGGAGGCTTGCAATCTCCTCTGAGGGGTAGGTGCGTTCCTGAGACCGAATGGCTTAATTGGGGAATGCCCCCGGGTGGTGTCTAGAAGAAGTAGGCGCCCTACCACGGCGGGCACCGGCGGGGCCGGGGAAACTAAAAGAAAGGGCAGGCTAAGTGGTGGGTGTAGTAGGCTGGAAAAGTCTTGTACCGTTTCTCCTAATGGATGAGACGGGGCTTGTGGGGAAACTTGTAGACACTCTACAGAGTTAAAACTATCATGATAGCCGTGTCCGCAGTTATGGACGATTTGGAAGGTTTTCATTAAATTACCCGACTAGAGTAGGCTGGGTTTAGCTTGATGCAAGATTGCACCTTCTGTTGAAAACTGTGAATTACTACCATTAATCATGCATTCACTTAACTAAAATTGAAACAACTAAAATGTGACTAGAAATAGGTTGGGTAAAATAACTTACTCCCCATCTTTGACCCTGCAATCATATTTAAGGATTGCTTGCTGGGTAGCCGCGTACTCATTAAATTTCTCACGGACATATTTATACAGATTACGGTCAGGACCAGGAGGGCCCTAACGAGGGTGCACAAGGCAAGTAAAGGTGTCCGGGTCGACATCTTGGAATTTATCGTAGTTATTTAATTTGGATACTCTGATGTTATTTATGCTTAATGTTTAATTCCTCATGGACTACTTAGACTGGTATGCCAGTTTCTTTTATAATAAAAATGCTACTTGTCGACGGTTGAGATATCGATCTCAAGTCAAC
Source organism: Raddia guianensis (assembly GCA_036346415.1). Taxonomy (NCBI): domain Eukaryota; kingdom Viridiplantae; phylum Streptophyta; class Magnoliopsida; order Poales; family Poaceae; genus Raddia; species Raddia guianensis. The sequence continues at coordinate 27,723,272 of CM070543.1, read as the reverse complement.
TAAGGTTCTTGAGAAAGGGGAGATAGGAGACACACCGAACAGAACAAACAACAACCAACGAGCAACAGGAAGACAGGGGTTTTTATCCTGGTTCAGGCCTCTCAGGGAGAGATAATAGCCCTACGTTCAGCCTTTCTTTATATCAAAGATGATTACAAGAGGATCCTCGACGAGATGAAAAGGTCTCTGCGAGATTATGGGTTTACAAGGAAGCAATAAGTGATCTAAGCTTCAATGTGCGGTGGTCAGGTCCCCTCTACACGCCGTAGGGGCCCTGTTTTTATAGTGTGGAGCAAACCGACCTACCGAGGGATAGTCGGGCCGAGCTAACCACGAGATCGTAACGAACTCAACGTGCCAAATACATCCCGAGGTAGATAAGGTAAACTCCAAGTCTTGGGGATCACGACATCTGCTCCAATCCGGGAAACCACGTCCGGGTCTTCACGTAGCCGTGCAGAACTCTTGTTCGAGTCGGACTCAAACACGAATCCTAGGCCGTTACGCACCGTGCCAGCCAAGAAGCTGTTCTACAGGATGCACATGGGCCTGATAGAACCTTCTAGGGAACTGGGCCCTAGTAGGCTGTTCGATTGGGCCGTCAGGGAGTGGGCCATGGCAATGGGCCATGATTTTATCCCCGACAGCTAGCCCCCGAGACTCAAGTGGAAGGACTCACTAGAGTGGGGTCTTCCTCTTGAGACTCCAAGTCACGAAGAGGGAAATATCGCTGTTACGAAGATGTACAACGAACGACCGAGCAGGTTTAGGTTCGCCCGAACAGGACTTGTCCGGGATCGAACAAACCCGACCAGTACCGAGCAACTCTGTTGCGTCGAACAGGGAACAACATCTATCCGAGCAGAGCACTCAGTCCTCAGTGCAAACATTGGAAAAATAGCCGTTGGCAGATCTCAACGGTAACTTACGCTGCGCAGTGAAAACAGTCGACCGTTTTTACTTAGCCGTTGCGGCAAAAACTAGTCGTTTTGTGGCAAAGAACAGTTGCAGAGCTGCTCGTTTGGGTCTATAAAAGCACCCGAGTCGTCCGCGGCTCACCACTTCTGCTCTCGCGCCTTTCCTTCCCAAGCCCTAATTCCAACTGCGCTCAGCATCAAAGAACCAAACTCCACCCTCAATCCTGTTCGTCCAGCCCTGGGGACTGCTATGGCCAAGTTCGCAGGCACTGGCATGACCCAGGAGGACTTGAAGGTCTAGGAGAAGGAAGGCCACATCCACGCCGGCAGCTGGAGGCTGCCCGGGGAAGAGGAAACTCCGGAGCCGCTAGAGGACGAGTTCGTCAACTTCGAGCAGTTCGCACTGTTCGGGTTGTGGTCTCCCGAGAGCGACTTCGTGGAGGCCTTCTTCAACATCAGCGGGTTGGAGGTGGCGAACCTCAATCCGAACTCGATCCTCCAGATGGCCGTTTTCGCACACCTGTGCGAGGGCTACCTGGGAGTTGATCCACCGGTGGGGCTGTTCCTCCACCACTATACAGTGACGAGGCGCAGCTCCGCCGCTTCGGCGCTTGGGTGCTACTACCTCAAGCTCCGGGCCACCGCCGACGACGCGCCCTACCCTCGTCCGCCACTGCTCGACTCAATGGGACCGTGGTGGATGAGGTGGTTCTACACCAAAAGAAGCGGCGACAGCAAGCTCGTCTTCACCGGGAAGGCGCCGGCGAAGGGAACGCCAATGCCTCGGCCGGAGCTGTCCGACGAGGATTGGTACATGACGAAGAAGATCGCCTCCCTCGTGGGCCTCGGGCTCACCGGCAGAGAGATCATCCGCGACTTCACAGCGAACAGGATCTGTCCGCTGCGGAGGAGACCCTACCCCTTCTACAAGATAGAAGGATGGGAAGACATTACCAGGGAGAGCACGGGTAAGTGCCTTTAAGACTCAACCTTCATTTGGTAATTTCATTCGAACAGGAACTAAAGACCTCTTCTGTTCAGGCAGTGCAACCGACCGAAGCATGGGTGACCGAGCAGGTTGACTCCATGCTCAAGGCTGCTAGGATGGACGGTGAAGTCACCGGCGAGGTGGCCTACACGTGTCCGCGCAACGTGCTCGTCCGCACACCAGACGTAAAACACTTGCACCCCGTTCGTTTTTGCAAGACTTACACTGTTGAAGATGCTAACATTCGCTTTCCGAATGAACAGGAGACCCAGCTGATCCTCGGAGGGATCGTGGAGGAGCTCTCCAAGTCCGAGGGAGCTAGAAAGGGCAAGGCCAAAGCTGCCGAGAAGCCCAAGGTGGCCGCCGAGCTGATGCGGAGCTCGCCGCGCCATGGCGGCCGCCAACCCTCAAGGAAGCCCCCCGCGGCGACGAAGCGTGCCGAGCAGGCCAAGCGAACGCGCGGCCAGCCAAGCAGGAAGAAACCAAGCCCCTTCCTCCTCATCGAGCAAAGCGACGAACAGGTAAGGGTCATGACCCTTTGGCTTAAGCGCTATGCGCAGGCTCACCCGGGCCATATGGAACGGTTGCAACAGGTCGCCGAGCAGAGGAGGCTCGAGGAAGAAGTCGCGCGCAAGGAAAAACTTATTGCGCTGCGGCAAAAGAGTGCTCAGCTCAGCAAGGAGCTGAGCTTGTCGCCGCAAGCTCAGGGTGTAGAAGCCGAGGAGCCCCCGAGCAAGAGGCGCAAGCCCCACCGAGGAGCGAAGAAGAAGGTGACGTTCCCTGCGGCAGGTACGTAGTAGCAAGGATATTCCCTTTACATTGTACCAAACCACGCACGAACTAATCTCTTCTCTTTTTCATCAGCTGCCCAGGAGGAGGTCGACGCGGACTACGTGTTCGCGGCGGTCGAGCGGTCCTTGCTGCCCGAGCACCTGCACGGTGCCTCGCGAGCAACGAGGCCGCTCGCCCTCAAAGACAAGCTGGCAGCGTGGGCCTTGCTCCCATCCAGCTCCGGCGACCGAATTGACTCCTTGAAGGGCGCGATTAACAGGCTGGAGGCCCAAGAAGCGGAGCACGACGCCACGAAGAGCGGAGCCAAGGTCTTGGCTCTGCCGGCTGCCCAAGGCGGAACCGAACAGCGGTCTGCCGCCGCCGTTGCTAGGGGAGATCGTCCCTGTGGCGACGGCAACCTCCGGCGAGCAGGAAGGAGTCCCCACCACCGGGGAGGAAGAAGAAGATCGCGGACAGGGGGCCCAAGTCACCTCGTCTCATTACCCGCCGGCGTCTCTGTCGAGAGAGACTGCCCCGCCCAAGGCGAACGGGCAGAGGAACAAGAGGAGGAGTAGGAGCGCGAGGGCGATAGCTCGCCCGTCGCAACCGCCCCAAGGCGGGCACGCGCCCGCACTGGAAAGACGAAGCGGAGACACCGCCGCGCGGGTCTCATCCCGAACAGCCGAGGCTTCGTGACCCACGGCCTTGAAGACCGCCTGCGCCAAAGCCTGGAGCGCCGGCTTGGAGAGGTAAGCTTTAAAAACCCGAGCTTGTCTGTTCGAGCTACAGCCGCCCGAAGCGACTAACTTGTCTTCTCTCTTTCAGTTCATGAAGGGCACCATGGAGGACCTCGTGGAAGGCGTCACCGTCGAGCGCAGCGCTCTTCTGGCGGCCTTCCAAGAGCAACTCCGAATGAGGGGGCTCGAAGCGGAGCCCTCTGCACCAGCCAAAAGCCGAAGCCGGCTGAAGGCAAAGATGAAGAAGCTGAAGGCCCAGCTGACCGAAGAGAGGCAGGCTTCCGCGGCACTCCAGGAGGGGGCCGAGGAGAGGCACGGGTTGGCCGCAAGGGCTAGCACCGCGAAGAGGAGGGTCCAAGAGCTGGACAAGCAGCTCAAGACCGCCGAGCAGCGAGCTGGTCATAGCGAAGATCTGACCAACAACAAGGCCAAGACCAAGAGGTCGAGGCTCTTCGTCTGACGAGATGGAACAGGCGGTAGCGCAAGAAGGAGGAAATCGAATGTCTCCGAGCTGAGGCCAGAGAAGGCTTCAAAGCACAGGGGGAAGTTCTGCGCCTCAAGATAGAGAACGAGGCACTGAAGGAGCAGCTTGCTTCAAAGTAGAAGTAGGATTGTACCCCTTGTACCTGCAAATTTTTGTTATTGTAATAAAGACTTACCTTTTTCCTGCAAAAAAGAGCAGCAAAAAGAAAAGAACGAACCAGAAACAGAGAGAAGGGCGGAGCAGCGCTAGGGTGTTTTAAGAAAAACCGGTAGAACGCTTAGCCTAACTCCCAACCCCCGTTGTGCAGCTGCTTGAAAACCTGAGATTGCGAACTCGAACAGGTGCACAAGAGAAAGACCGACACCCTAGCCCACGGTACGGACGATGCTCGAAAACCTGAGTTTGCGAATTCGAGAACATGCGAAGAGAGATAGAGCGACACCCGTATCCTGATCGACTTGTTCCAGAAACTGCTCGTTAACGTAAGTTAGGCGATTCCGAGGGTAACCGAACAAGGAAAATGTCTCTGCCGCGGAGGGCTTACGAGAGCAGGCTTTGCCAAGTGGTTGTGCCGTGAGCGGTAAGTGCCTCTGCCACGGAGGGCTTACGAGAGCAGGCTTAGCCGCGAGGCTGGAAGCCGTGTTACGCAACTCTGAGTTTAGGAACTAGTTGAAACGTGATACGGGCAGAGAAACCCTGAAGAACGTGGAGCCAAGAGTTCGGAAGACCGGGCAGCCATCAAGTGTTACCAGAGAGGAGATAGTCTGAGGAGACAAGAAGTGAAAAGGGCCGCAGGGGGCCTCGAAAATTCACTGTTTATTGGATTGAATTTTACATGGCAACCCGAGAGACTTGGACGAACTAAGGCGCGAAGTTTGACAAAAGCGCGGAGCTAAGCAAACACACGAAAGACCTACACAAAGAACTTACAAAGCTGGTCGATGTTCCAAGTGCTGGTCAGCTCTCTCCCGTCCTCCATTGCCAGGCGAACAGCCCCTGGGCGAGCAGTAGAAACGACCGTGAACGGGCCCTCCCATCGAGGAGTTAACTTGTTGGCATTGGACAGGTTCTGGACACGGCGCAGAATGAGGTCGCCCGCCTTCAAAGCCCTTGGTTGAACTGATTTGGCAGCACGCCGGCGAAGAGCTTGCTGGTAGCGCGCCATTCTGGCTTGTGCCCGTTCGCGTGTGCCTTCGAGGAGATCGAGTTCGAGTAAGCGCTCTTGCTCGTCGTCAACCAAGTTGACCGAGCTCGTGCGAGGCGAGTCGAGTACTATTTCAGCGGGGGCAAGATGGCTTCTGCACCGTAGACCAATTGGAAAGGAGTTTCCCGGTTGCCGGGTCAGGTGCGAATCGCCTGGAGGACGGAAGGAACTTCGCCGACCGAGCTTTGTTGTGCTCATGGAGTGCCGCGAACACGCCGCCGCTTGATACTCGACAATCTGTCCGTTAGCTCGCCGATCGCTCCATTGCTCGTGGATGTGCCACAGGCGGCAAGCGAACCTTGGTTCCCAAATGCTCGCAGATTCTGGAATAGCTCGCTTCTGAACTGGGGACCGTTATCGGTGATCAGCTTGTGGGGAATCCCGAAGCGCGTGATCACGTTGCTCTTGAAGAAGCGGACAGCCGATTTGACGTGAAGAGAGGACACAGGCTCTACCTCGATCCACTTTGTGAAAGTGTCAATGGCGACGAGCAAGTGTGTGTAGCCCTTGTACCCCTTGGGGAACGGGCCGAGCAGATCCAGACCCTATGTGGAGAAAGGCCAAGATGGGGGGATCGTTTGGAGTTGTTGGGCGGGCTTATGTGTCTTCCGTGCGTGAAATTGGCAAGCCTTGCACTTAGTCACGACGTCCCGGGCATCTTGTAACGCGGTAGGCCAGTAGTAGCCCATGCGAAACGCTTTGCCGACCAGAGTTCGGAAGGAGGTGTGGTTGCCACAGGCACCCTCGTGTATGTCCCTAAGAAGGAACACACCCTCCTGCTGAGAGATGCACTTGGAGAGAACTTGTCGGAGATAAAATCACGGCCCATTGCCATGGCCTACTCCCTGACGGCCCACTCGAACAGCCTACCAGGGCCCAGTTCCCTGGAAGGTTCTATCTGGCCCATGAGCATCCTGCCGAACAACTTCTTGGTCAGCACGGTGCGTAACGGCCTAGGATTCGTGTTTGAGTCCGACTCGAACAAGAGTTCTGCACGGCTACGTGAAGACCCGGACGTGGTTTCCCGGATTGGAATAGAAGTCGTGATCCCCAAGACTTGGAGTATGCCTTATCTGCCTCGGGATATATTTGGCACGTCGAGTTCGCTGCGTACTCGTGGTCAGCCCGGCCCGGTATTCCCTCGGTAGGTTGGTTTGCTCTCTACTATATAAACCAAGCCCCTACGACGTTTAGGGGGCATGTGGCATCGGGATCTAGCCAAGCTATCATCTGATAGCGCATCTGATCTTAGCATTATTGCATATTGCTTTCCTGCACACACATAATCTCGCCGAGACTTGTTCGTCTCGTCGAGCCACCTCTTGTATTCATCTCTGATATATAAGAAAGGCTGGACGTAGGGCTATTATCTCTCCCGAGAGGCCTGAACCAGGATAAAAACCCCTGTCTTCCTGTTCGCTGTGGTTCGTTCTGTTCGGCGTGTCTCCTATCTCCCTTTATTAAGAACCTTAGTTGACTTGGGTCAATATCCCAACCGTCGACAGGACTCCTAGCGCACCTTGGCGGTAAAGGATGCCATCCACGAGCTTGTATGGATTAGCATGCCTTATAAGCCGGGAACGCTCGGCTTCGTCGTCGGGCAGGGTCCCATCTGCAAGGTACCGGACAAATGGCGTTGTCCAGTCTGCAGTCTGCACCACCTGTCTCTGATGCCTCGTCCGGAGACATGATAGAGGGCTTGTAAAGGTGCTCGACGAGCACTCCTGCTAGAGCAGGTTCGCGTGAGGATCCATACTTGGACAGCTGGTCGGCCAAAAACTTGTCCTTCCTAGGCACGAAGAGCATCTCGAAGAATCGAAAGTGCCGTTCCAACTTCCTCACTTCAACCAGGTATCGCGTCATTGAGTCATCGCAGCACTGATACTCCTTGTTTACCTGATTGATGACCACCGTGAATCTCCTTCACGATCGGCCGTTCGGCGAAAGCGATTTGCACGCTCTTAGTCCCGCGAGGAGGGCCTCGTACTCCGCGGCGTTGTTAGTTGCCGCAAAGTGTAGTTGGATAGAATACTGGAGCTGCTCTTCTTGAGGGGAGATGAGAACAAAACCAGCCCCCGAGTTTCCAGTGCGCGAGCCATCAAAGAACATGGTCCAGGGGGGTTCGTCAGGTTGCTCGGGAGCTTCAAGGGATTTGGGCAGGCAAGTCCATTCAGCGACAAAGTCAGCTAGGACCTGAGATTTAATAGCAGTTCAGGCAGCAAACAGAATGTCGAACTCTGCTAGTTCCATTGCACACTTAGCTATACGTCCGCCAGCTTCCTTGTTCCTTAGGATTTCTCCCAGAGGGAACTTGGTCGGGACCAGTATTTGATGCGCTTGGAAGTAGTGGCGAAGCTTCCTGGAGGACATGAGTAAGGCATAGAGCAGCTTCTAGACCTCAGGGTAACGCTCCTTTGATCCATGAAGTACCTCGCTCACATAATAGATTGGTCGCTGAATGTCTTCCCTTTCCACCGTCAAGACCGCGCTCACCGCTTGTGGCGTCCAGCCAAGATATAACAAAAGTTGTTCGCCATGTCGCGGGGTAGTCAAGACAGGTGGGTTGGACAGGTATTGATTTAGATCTTGAAAGGATCTGTCAGCCTCCTCTGTCCACTCGAAGCCATTGTGCTTGCGAAGGGCCTTAAAGAAGGGCAGCCCGCGTTCGCCTTGACGGAAAATAAATCTGCTTAGAGCAGCCATCCGCCCAGTGAGGCTCTGAACTTTCTTGACGGTAGTCGGAGCCTGCATGTTTTCAATGGCCTCGATTTTTTCAGGGTTAGCAGAGATTCCTTATGAACCAATGGCATAGCCGAGCAACATTCCAGATCGAACACCAAAGGTACACTTCTCTGGATTTAGTTTTATTCGATGCCTGGTGAGATTACGAAAAGTCCTGGCCAGGTCTTTTATATGATCTGGAGCATACTTGCTCTTTACAACTATGTCGTCGACATAGACCTCCAGGTTTTTTCCGCGCTATTCTCGGAAAGTTTTCTCCATTAAGCGCTGGAGCGTGGCACCAGCATTGCGCAGACCGAAAGACATGGTCGTATAACAGAAAGTGCCGAAGGGTGTGATGAAGGCAATCTTCTCTTCATCCTCGGGGAAGATGCTTATTTGGTGATAACCGGAGTAAGCATCCAAAAAACTCAAGAGCTGGGCATCCGCAGTCGCGTCGACCAGCTGGACAAGCAGCGTTCAAATATGTGTGGTCGACACACATCCTCCACTTGCCGCCTTTTTTCTTTACAATGACAGGGTTGGCTAGCCACTCGGTGTGATCAACCTCACGGATGAAACCAGCGGTGAGCAGCTTGCCAAGCTGATCCTTAATGATCCCCTGCTTGAAATCCGAAAAGCGTCGAAGCTTCTGGCGAACAGGCTTTTTGTCTGGCCGGACGGCTAGTTTGTGCTCGATAACCTCCCTTGGGACCCCGGGCATATCAGACGGTTCCCAGGCAAACACGTCTGCATTAGCTCGGAGGAAGACAATGAGCTCGCTTTCCTATTTGGGTGCACTGTCTTGGAAGAGTCATCAAGGGACAGCGGAACTTCCTTGGTCTCTCCCCTGGCTGGACAGAAACCTTAGGGCGTGCAGACTTAGTCTGCGGAACGTCAGGACCGCGCGGTGGAAGCTGGTCGACCAGGGCAAGGAACTGCTCGTTGCAATCCAGAGCAGCTTTGTAGTTGCCCTTGACCGTAATCACACCGTTAGGGCCCGGTATCTTCACGCAATGGTATGCATGGTGGGACACGGCCATGAACTTGGCAAGAGATGGCCGGCCCAAGATTGCGTTGTAGGCAGATGGGAAGTCGACCACGTCAAACGTGATCAACTCTGTCCGGAAGTTGCTTGGACTGCCGAAGGTAACATGCAGAACAATCTGCCCCAACGGCCGAACAGCTTCTCCCGGGACAATACCATATAAAGGCATCGCGACCTCTTTGAGCTTGGAGCGAGGGATCTTCATCTCGTTCAAGACTTTGGCTGAAAGCAAGTCCAGCGCACTCCCGCTGTCGATCAGGACGCGGCCAACTCTAGCGTTGCTGATGGTCGGAGCGACCACCAGTGGGAGCCGCTGAGGCTTGGTCATCCCAGTGGGGCAATCCTCCTGAGAGAAGGAGATGGGAATCTCAGTCCACTTCATCGATTCGGGCTGAGGCTTGCCCTTCTCAACGTTGTGGACCTCCCGAGCAGCTTCCTTGAGGTTGCGCCGAGAGGGATAAGCCGAGGAGCCGCCGAAGATGACGGCGATATGATTCACGGGCTCCTGATATTCATCATCATTGTCCCGATCACCATCGTCGGTTTGGCGCTTAGCCTTGCCGGCATCACCTTTTTCGGGCAGGATGGGCATTGGGCCCTTGCCGTTGTAGAAATCCTCAAGCTTTGCAGCCCAGCTCCTGCAATGGCGTGTGTCATGCCCGTAGTTCTGGTGGAACTTGCAATATCGGTCACTCGGACCTTTCTTGCCTGATTGCCTCCCTGGGCGGGCTTCTTGCCCTTGTAGTTATTGTTGGGCTTCTTCTGTCCGTCTTTGGGAGGAGGTGTGCGATCTATACCGGCGACGGTGTTGTTCGCATCACCCTTATTCTTTTTCTTCTGGGACTTCTTGTCATCAGGATTGTTGCTGCTCTTCTTTTTCTCATCCACACCAGGCTGGGCGGGCAGCTCGCCCTTGTCGAACGCCTTTTTGTACTGAACGCCCTTGTCGGAGCGATCAGCCACCTTGAACAGGTCATTGGCGGTCTAGGTCTCATTGATCTCGAGATCCTGGGTGAACCGCTCGTCGCGGACTCCGTTTTTGAAAGCGCGAACAACAGATTCGTCCGAGATGTTCGGGATCGTGTTGCGGATCTTGATGAAACGCTTCACGAAGTTGCGAAGGGTCTCCCCGTTCATCTGGATCATCTGGTGCTGATCATCCTCCTTGCCCAGACGCACGTAACAGCTCTGGAAATTAGCGATCAGAGCGTCATAAAGCTGGTTCCATGAGTGGATGGAACCTTCCTCCTGGTTGAACAGCCACATCCGAGCAGCACCTTCAAGGACAGTCGGAAGGTAATTTGCCATGACTAGCTCGTCACCCCCGGCTGCCATGATGGCAGTGGCGTAGATGGAAAGGAACTCCTCTGAGTTTTGAGTCCCATTGTACCTCTCTATGTGACCGGGCTTGAACTTGGAGGGCCACCTGACAGCGTGAAGCTCGTCAGAGAAGGCCTTACAGCCCAAGGCGTATGACCGACCACCTTCTCCCGCAGAACCCAGTCTCGAGAAGACGTTGGCCCTGTTGCGCGGAGGAACTCTAGTTGAGCGGGAAGACTCTGCCTGGAGGAACTCCCTCCGTGATAGTCCTCCTCGCTCCTTCCTCGTGGTCGCTACGATGTGCTCCTCACGAGGGGATCGTCCGCGATCATCGCACGCACGCTTGCCCCTGTGGTCGCGATGACTGCGGGGACTTGGCGAGCAACGACGACCACAGGTAGCTTGTTCGTGGACAGTGGTCCTTCGACGGTGACGAGGGTCACGCGATCGATCGGAGCGCTCGCTGCCCGAATCCACCCGGACAGGCTGATCACGCTGCCCGGATGAGATGTTACCTTCACCTAGGGACTTGAGGCCTTCGGCCAGTCGCTCAAGGTGAGAAGCAACAGCGTCGCCCATAAGGGCGAGGTTGTCCTGGTTGGCGGATCTGATCACCGTCGCCAGGTGCGAAGTCGTTCAGCTCGCTCAAGGGGTCCCGGATCCACGAGGCATCCGCGTCTTGCCCGACCGGAGTCCGGTTGCGCGGGGATTCTTCCCGGACAAGCGAAGCTTTTGCCGGGGGATCTGGTGTAGGTACGCGAGGCGGGTTGCGTCGCTGACGCTTGCGCTGATCGCGAATCTGCGCCAGGGTTTGGTTGATAGATTCATCCAGATTGCGGCGAACAACATCTTGTTCGCGAGCAGCTTGTGCAGATCCATCTTGAAGCCGAGCAGAATTGATCCGCTCGATCTCTTCGGCCGCCGCGACCCGTGCAGGATCCTCTGAGGTTCCTGCACCGGCCATATTGATGCTGCGGTGGCCATGCGTAGGTGCGCTAGACGGTGTCATCACTTTATCGCCACAGGAGGAATCGACCGACATGGCCTTGGAATCCGAAAGATCTAAACCATCGTAGAGATCATCGGCTCCGTATTCATCGTCAATGTCGGGAGCTTGATCCAAGACCATCTCTGGTTTATATCCAGAGATTTCTATCCCAGATACAGAGAGCGATCGAGACCGAACAGATCGATAAGATCTGACAGGCGATGAGACATCCTGTCCTTCTGAGTCGTAGTCCTCAGGAAGAGATCCCTGGTCGCTGATAGAGTTCGACATGCTCGATCTACTAGTTCCCCACGGACGACGCCAACTGTCGACGGTTGAGATATCGATCTCAAGTCAACTAAGGTTCTTGAGAAAGGGGAGATAGGAGACACACCGAACAGAACAAACAGCAACCAACGAGCAACAAGGAGATATGGTTTTTATCCTGGTTCAGGCCTCTTAGGGAGAGATAATAGCCCTACGTCCAGCCTTTCTTTATATCAAAGATGATTACAAGAGGATCCTCGACGAGATGAAAAGGTCTCAGCGAGATTATGGGTGTACAAGGAAGCAATAAGCGATCTAAGCTTCAATGTGTGGTGGTCAGGTCCCCTCTACACGCCGTAGGGGCCCTGTTTATATAGTGTGGAGCAAACCGACCTACCGAGGGATAATCGGGCCTGGCTAACCACGAGATCGTAACGAACTCAACGTGCCAAATACATCCCGAGGTAGATAAGGTAAACTCCAAGTCTTGGGGATCACGACATCTGCTCCAATCCGGGAAACCACATCCGGGTCTTCACGTAGCCGTGCAGAACTCTTGTTCGAGTCGGACTCAAACACCAATCCTAGGCCGTTACGCACCGTGCCAGCCAAGAAGCTGTTCGGCAGGATGCACATGGGCCTGATAGAACCTTCTAGGGAACTGGGCCCTAGTAGGCTATTCGATTGGGCCGTCAGGGAGTGGGCCATGGTAATGGGCCGTGATTTTATCCCCGACACTACTGTTTAGTCATATTTCACTTTAATTAAATATACTGTGATGATTCCACCATATTGTCCATCGCGAGATACTAAACTGGGATTAGTATCGTCTCAAGGTGCTGGATTCCCATTACAAGTACTGGGGTCACGACAAGAGCTAGATTGAGAAAATTAATTGACTTCTCTTGATGGCCTATCTGTCCAGAAAGTTCCGTTCTCTGTCTCGAGTCTCGACAACTTCTGAGAGAGCATATAAGTGGTCAGACCACTGTCCACTAGACGCGGCCAACCAGGTGTCCTCAAGCCTTTGAGAGAGACTCTGGGGTGCCAGCTCGCCGGCATGGCCTGCTAGGTGGGCCAGAGGCAATATCTCTCGACGGCTAGGTCCTGGCCATCGAGTGAAACCCTAGGCTCCAGCTCCCTAGCGCGAGCTGCCAGGTGGGCCTAGGGCTTTCTCTCTCACACTTTTTATCTCTATCTCTTCGGCTTAACTCGTGGCCATCGAGAATAACTAAATTGTAGGAAAAAAAGAGATTAAGAAACAACTAAAAATCATAAATTTGCAGTTGTTGTTGCTGCACCCAGCAACAGCTGCTGTAGTAACATGCAAACCCAAAATCCCCCTCATATATATCACAGTCACCAACAAATATCCAAAATACCACAAAGATGATCATATCCATGCACAATTCATATTCACATCCATACACATGTATATATCACAGTCACAACCACAATTCATCTTAAAGCACCATGGCATAACCACAAGGTCGATCCACGTTGACACACAAGTCCATATGTCGTACTTCAAGTAACACAAGCACAAAAGTAGGTTTGTCACCTTGCTATCGACTAAGAAAAGCTCGATGGGGTGCCATCGATTCACTATGTGACAAAGTTTACGGTCTAGTTCCTAGAGGTGTCCTTGTCCTGCTGCCCGTCGTCCCTTTGATCCAAATCTAGAGGAGGAGCCGTTGAACCCTACGAGGCATACACATTGCAAATTAGAAAAAAAAAATATTTGAAAACTTGTTGTAGATGACATATTATGGGTAGAAAACACTTACGTCAGCAGGACTGGCGCCCTAAGGGCGTAAGAACCCGCAGGTGGGGACGAAGCCTGGCTGGGCCCCGTAGGCGCCAGGTAGGGCTGTCTGGCCAACATAGAAGCCTCCCCAACTTGGTGACCCTTGTAGATGTCGGGACCTCTCTCGTAGGTGCCAGAGCCGCTCACGTGACTTCTCGTACTGGCATGCACATTCCTAAGGTTTTTGGTTAATGGCCATATATGTAAAAACTGAGATCTAGTTTTATGAACCCATTACCCCAGCTAATCGAGCAAGCAGCTCCAAGGCTTGGATTTTTGCCATCAGCTCTTCCTGATCTCCCCTCAGCTGCTCCTATGTTGTCTTAAGGCTCTCATGCATGCCCACACCATCTTCTTGTGCTGCTTCCTCTCATGCTCCCGCTCTATCTGAATACAAGCCTCAAACTAGCGACAACTCTCCGTAGTGTTCTAGCTAGCCCTCACCTCGGGTATGTACTCCGCAAACCTATAATATTATGATCCAATTGGTGTCAACATGGGTATACTAAGCATCAAAAGGTATAAGAATTGGAAAGATCTGCCCCTGAAGTGATTCGTTACCAATCGCTAGCCGCTCGTGAGCCTTCCCCTTATGTGCTTGTGGATCACTAGAGGGTCAAAATTTGCCTCTTACGAGTTGTTGTTTGGCATGTGCACCACTTTATAAGAATCCCGACACCAATCATGTATGTATTCATTTAAAGTGTGTATCATATATGAAAGGTGGTTAATACACCTGTGTTCAATATTGTAGACAATAATTACCAATTTGCACTGTGCAAGGGGGTCCATGGTTGGCTGTGCACCATCCTTGGCCTTGGGCATTTGCACCCTCCTCAATTTCCTTATTGTTGACCCTATTTACGTGCACTACATGACAATAAGAAGAAAGATGTTAGTAGAAGAATATTAAGTATGCAAGCATGAAAAGAGAGATTATTATCAGATTTTTTCTAAACCGTGGAATCAACCACCTCCCAGTGAGTGTCTTGCATTCCTTTGATGCTTTGTTGTTCTTAGCAGTCACATACCTATCACGAAATTCCTTACAAGTCCACTTCTTCGCAAGAGCACCCCAAGCATCGGGGCAGTTGGCAACCCACTCCGGCCGCACCCCTCAATATTGATCAGGGGTCAGGTACTTCCTCCAAGCTAATGTAACCATGATTCATTCGTTGTGCTCTCTCATACAAAATTGAGAGTATGAAACACAACAATAGCACATAGAAATTGACATTGAGTGTGACACAAGTGATTATCCGTAGAACGCCTCCACGGTTGTGACCCACGACCCCGACATCAAGTTCTGTATACTCTTCTTGATGCTCTTGTATATCACACTCTTGAAGTCCAATTATTGAATGCCATAGCGAGGACGATACCTACGTTAGAATGGAGTAGAGAAATTATAAGAATTACTTGTGTGTACGTATGTAGCTTACCCAAAACTCTCGAACGCACTAGGAGGCGACCGCGTGATCCCCATGTGGGGCAACCTTGTAGTCCTAACTATAGGCTGGCCTGGTTACCAACTGTGACTATCCCAGGGTAGTATTGCCGCACAAGTATTCGCAGTAGCCTCAGGTTGGGTCTCGTTTGAATGCATTGTGGACATATTGCTGCATAAATTAAAAAAAGTTAAGAATTCTAATAGTGAAGACAATATCTTTCAAATCAAAAACAATTTTGTATATACTTGTCCCAATAATTTCAATCGTGGGAAGATCAACCGTAGCTCTCGATGTAGAAGAAAACTTGTTCGAGCCCTTTTCTTCCTAACAGCCTGTGACGATATAGACTAGGAGCTAGTCCCCTACGTCTCCTCTTGGCCTGCACTGCTCTTCAGTGTGAGTGCTAGCTCCTGCTCGACCCTTGGGGTGCCCTCCTGTAAGACCCAAGAGTGCCCTCCTGGCCTGACCTCTCAATCTCTTCCTCCTCCTGCCTAGAATGGACGAAGCATCGCGGTGCCACATCCTCCATATGAAATAGAAATAGAGTGTTAGTCACATAAAGGCATAGTGAAAAACAATTCGAGAATAAAATAAATTAAACAATGACAAAACAATTCAAAACCTGAAATAAATTAAGAAGAAAATAAATGTGCATAGCTTGAAGTAATTAGCAGTAATTGTCATTGATATCGACATCGAGAGAATCTTTGCTCAAGAGTTCATTATTAACATTTGTTTCTTTTTGAGCATCATGTTTTTCATTGACATCGTCATCGAGAGAATCTTTGCTCAAGAGTTCATTAACATTTGTTTTTTTTAGCATCATGTTTTTCATTAACATCGTCGTCCACCATGCACCCACATTGAATCGTCCAGGACTCCATACTCGTAAAACCAAAGACGAAAAAAAAACATCTATCAATATGGCTTTAGTTTCCAAGAAAACTGTTGTAAATCGGTCGTCGAACGCACGCATACAAATACAATCATAATGGACAGGAGACAGATCTAGAGAGACAAATCCAGGCACAATGATCTTTATTGATATCTCTCTTTGTTACAAGGGGTTCATATTTATAGCCTAGCCTAAATTCGGTTTTGCCCATAATACCCCTAGGGTTTAACGTGGGCTTCCGGCCCATAAATCCTCTAGGGTTATAACACTCCCCCTTGCGCTAAACCGCGATATGACAATGCTTCATCAAAAACTCCATCCAAAAACCCAGTGGGAAAAAAAGGATTGGAGAAAAGAGTACATTGCACACGCATGCTGTATTGCAATAATATTGCCTCGTTAAAAACCTTGCTATTTAGAATCAATACGGTCTACTGGACCTTTGCGTTATAAATCTTCTGGATCTATTTTGTGGTGTGGTAAAATATTTTAATTGATCGTCATGTCGACCTACTGGGTTAGACAAAGTGAAATCTTCAGGATTTCATATGAACCGAATCAATATTTAGCTCATGCTCCCCCTCAAGACGACATCCCAGATGCCTTCCGACGTTCGATGTCTTCTAGACATCTATCACACTATGCTTCTGGAAAGTGCGAGCAAAATAATTTGGGAACAATATAGCTTAATCTTCAAATACCACAATCCACTTCTGCAATACAAACAACAGTATCCTAATGGATAAACATGGGGTATGAATGGTATTTGTACCGCATAACTTCTGGATGTGGTCACCATCCTCTTCAGCAAAACACACACGTGAGGCTTTATATAAAACACTTAATCTCAAAACTCAATATGAGATTTAGCGATATGCGGATTACACATGAATCCCGCATCCATATAACCCAACATGGTCCTCGGTTAACAGGCAACCCGAGGCTCTGCATATCAAACAGATCCCTAAAGACATTTTAGTGCCAGTCCAAACTTCTGGTTGCTACCGCACTAAGTGCTTACAGAGGCAAGGAACTTCAGGTCGTAAAACCTCATACTGTCTTAGGTTTAAACAAGTATGTTCCACTTCAGGGAATCACACACTAACATGTGGGTAAAGTTAATTGCAACATCATATATCTTCTAGATACAACCTATCAGACGTACTGGATCTAAATGTTGCAATTATTCTCAAGTGGCTCAACACAACCAATTAGCCTATTCAGCAGGTCTTACACATATAATTGTACCACTATAACCAGTCTTACCTTGGCATTTAGGGGATTAATCAATTTTCCTTTATCACCAATTTACATAACACCTTCAGGGTACAAAGTTATACCTTTAGGGTAATAAAGAATACCACCACTCTCCCAACTACTAGCAGGAGATGCACAAAACTAGTGCACATGTGGCGAACTTCCAGTATCGGGTATCAATGGGTCATCGTCCACTATCGGGACCATTGGTGTAAATCAAATATCGACTGGTAATTAATCTTCCTTCAGGGAAGTGTTTATATTTCTTCAGGAAGCTCATTTTCTTCAGAAAAGAATCTTTACTTCTGTAAGAGATTATCAGGTATGAGATTTATTAATGTGTCGCAATTTTGCCCTATTATATCACAAGGGATAATGAGTCCTACTGGGATCTCAACAAGGATTTTCATAATCCATAAACTGCATATTTATTTATATCATCTGCCAGAATTACTGTTTAGCGGAACACTTATTATACATGGGAGAGTACGGGTCACATCAGGGACCTTTGAACCAGGGCTTTCACCACCTCATTATTTATAATGACCCAAAGTTAGAACAGCTGG